>CM042836.1:106692432-107429932 GCA_023653725.1 Bungarus multicinctus
GTTATTTTATCATTTTAAATGACATGGAAGAGCTGACTATCACACGTAAGGCAGATTGACACAGGTTTGAGAAAGCTTTCAATAGACAATTCACAATAGAGGTAGCTAAAAACCAAGCATCAGTTCTACTCTTCAACCACCTTTGTGTAAAATTTCTGCTTGCTAAGGGTAATTGCACACTACTCAGTAGCCCATAATCCCAAACGATTAAAATTCTATACATTTGTATGTATGCCTATAGCACATTTCCGTTTCGGTTCAGTGACATAAAACTATCAACAAATTTATGCCAAGGTACTATTTTTATCTCTATCTTATTCTTTTAATAAAAAACAACAACCATGAAATAGCAATAGAACTTAGACTTATATTTCACTTCACAGTGCTTTACAGCCTTCTCTAAGCAGTTTGCAGAGTCAGCATATTTCCCCCAACAATTTCGGTCCTCATTTTACCTGACCTCAGAAAGATGGAAGACTGAATCAATCTTGAGCCAGTCAGGATCGAACACCCTGGCAATCAGCAGAATTCAACTGCAATACTGCATTCTAACCACTGTGCCACCATGGCTCTAGTATTGCATATTACCACATTGTATACAGAAGACTATATAAGGTTCAACATTTCAGTATGAAAATGACAGTGAAACAATACTCCTTTCCAACATTCTCAATATTGAGCTACATTCTATGCTTATATTTCAAAGGATGTCCCCCAGATTTGCCATTATCCTCTACATGGAAAAAGGAGTGATAATAAAGACTGCAAAATGCCTTGTTTAATCACTACTATCCAGTCAAGACAAGCATCTTATTAATATTTTTGTTCCTTAAATTCTTTACTTCAAATAGTACTTTGAGTTTTACACAGACCTGAAATGTTGTTAAGTCAGACTCAGTGAGTATTAAAGATACTGAAAGAAAAAGTCAAAAGATAAAGGAGCAGAGAAAATCTCTCTATTTCTTTCCTCACTGATATTTTTTTTCCAACCTTCAAGATGAAAAAAATAAAATTGCAGGAAGAAAAATCAATACGCTATTGCTTTTTCATATCACCTCCACCTTACCAATCCAGCAGAAGTCTCCAGAAAATAGTCCTGTTCTATATCAGGTACTGCTATAAGTCACATCATTGTCGAGAATGTTTTTTTTAACAAGTTTTCCTTTGGTACTACGTAAAACTGGAATTATTGCTGAAAGATCTGAAGGACCAAGTCAGGGGCAGATCCTCTTGGAGAAAATGTGGTCACTAAAAGTCAAACCATTTGGGATGGCACATAATCAGTCAATCAATCAATCATTCAATCCTTGAACCAAAACCAAAGTTCTATGGGAATGAGTGCCAGAAGTAGAATAATCACAAAGCCTTCATGTAATGTGGAGGATTAAGAAGAAAAATGGACAGGAAAATATGCCTCTCTTGTGGAAAAGGGTTTTAAAATATTATTTCATGAGCTAATCACTAGTAAACACATTGACCATAGATTTGCTGATTCAGAAGCAGGCAGGGCTGTTTCTGAACTCACTGGCTGGTTGATTTGGTATTATGGTGCTGATTGTGCTAAGCAAAGCATCCATTATTTAAATGGCCATGGAGACATTAACTTTCTTGACCTCACACAATGTTATTTACCATCACCGAAGCAAGGGTTTGAATGTGCGTGTGTTTGTACCTGTATAGGTATATACAGCACGAGAGCAATGCTTGCTGGCTCAGCTGGTATGGATTTTAGATTATAGTCTTCAAGTCTGAACTGTAGCAAGCCAGATCATTTTATTTTGTTCACAGCAAACATGTTTTTGTAGGACAACTATGCTAGGTATGTGCTTGTGCATAACTTTTCTCATCAGGATGGAAGTGGGATTTGGCAACCTCTTAAAGAAAAGGGAACAAAATTAAATTCACCCCAAAGAATATGTGTTGATATCTCTTTCTGCATTTCTGCAAATCTGACTTAGGCAGAATCTGACAGCACTATATTGTAATGATTCTGAGTGATGTGAAAAGAGTTTGACTTTGTTCAGCAACTTCTCAAGGTTTTATTTTTTCTATTCACTTTTTCAACTTCTACATGAAACAAGTAGGAAGATTTTCCAGAGGCACCGTTAATATGCACATGATACCCCAACTCAAGTTTCCTTTTTAGACGAATAAAAGTACCACAGTTACTGCTCTGAATTAATGTTTGGGTAAGATAATAAATAAAGGCAAGCAGTAATAATAATTAGAAAACCTGTGACTGGTTGGTTTTCTAATTGGCACAGCATGAGTGCAAAGGGACTGATGGAAATTATGCAGATTGGGAAGACTTCCCTAGAAACTTGTGACATTCCCTGCAAGGTTCAACTTTCTCTGGATAAGCTTCCAGGAAGGAAGTTGCTAATCTAAATCTGCCATTGGGCTCCCACCATCAGTCACAGTCACATGATCCCCATTGATTTTCTCCCTGCAAGCTTTCCAGACTTCCCCATTGACTTATGGGAAGGTAACAAGGAGTGTTGCAAATTAGGACAGTATGTCATCATTTCAGAAATATTTCCTTAGAGAGAGAGAAAATCACCACAGGCAAGCATAAAATCAGTGGGAGTGAGAGTGATTTTATATATTCTGTTTTGTAGGAAGTGACTTTGGGATCTGTTATCCATAATTGTCAATAAAGGAAAAGATTGTTTTTGGAGGGGGTTTTTTTTTTGAGCCAGAGCATCTTTCATTCACTTAGAATATAACATTATTTACAGATAAAAATGCCCATGTTCTGGTATTTTCTTGTGTGGATCACTGTAAACATTGGGTTTCCTTTTAATGTGATTTGAAATTTTCAGTTGGTCCAAAGCCACACAACTAACTAGGAAGACGAAATGATTATTTGCTCTGATAGTCTGTTTAGGGATGCAGTAAAAAAAAAATGCCAGTACAACTTTTGTTGGAATCCATTTTGGTTCAGAATCAAATTAGAAACAAGTTGCTTGAAAGAACATCTCCTATATTTAGGTAGTTCCTCTGTTCAAATAAGGCTAGACAAATAATGTTAAATAATAATAATGCTCATCTGCAGAAAGTCCCAGGGGTAGAATTCTACTGGTTGGGACGGTTCTATAGAACCGGTTGTTCTGATTCTGTGCAGTTCAGAGAATTGGCAAATTGTGCCCGTGGCTGGCCCCTCCCCTCTCTGCCCACCTCTTCCTGCCCAGTCAGTCTTTATCATGCATGTGCGATATCGCTGACTGAGTTCTCCCCCGCCCAGTCATTCCTTAAAGTATTTCTTTTTTTCCCCTCCTGACAATCAGCTATTCTGATGATCAGCTGTGGCTGGATCCAGGGATGGGTTTCTACCGGTTCTGTCCACCTCTGTAAAATCAGTAGCTCTGAAGAGTAGCAGACATAGAACCGGTTCTATGTCTGCTGATGTTTTTTCCCACCCGCCCAACTGACCTTTATTTCCTGAATTTTTTCAAGTTCAGCTGCCGTGCAAGGTACAGCTGCAGTTAAAAAAGCAGGAAAAAAGGGCTTTTTGAAAAGCTGCTTCTCTGCATGCAGCATGCTGATGACAATTTACAGGCGCACACCGGCAGTGTGCAGGAAAGCACATCATAAATCACCGAACCTCGTAAATGACCGAACTGGTAGTTAACCCTGTTGGATCACACCCCTGCCTGGATTCCCTTTGTTGTCTTATGCTTCACCCAGGAGGCTACCCTGAGGTCCAGGAGGCAAAAAGGGGCATGCTGAGGGGGGAGGGGGGCAGGGGATGGGGGGGTTGCTGTCCCCCCTACGATCCATTTTTTGCCTTCCTGGGCCCCAGGGAAGTCTTCTGGGAGTAAAAATGCCCCCAGGAGGCTTCCCTGAGGCCCAGGAGGCAAAAAAATGGGAGGGGGTGCTGCAAAAAAGAAGAAGCCACACCCACCCAATCACATGGCCACACCCACCTAGCCACCCCACCTACCCATGCCCACAGAACTGGTTGTTAAAAAATTTGAATCCCACCCCTGGAAACTCCTCCCTAGAGAAGCTCTCTGTGCATCTACATTATGAACATCATGAAACTATTGAATGCCTTTTTGTTCTGTCATTTTCAGAACAATTTAAAGACTTTTAGATGTTTTCATCTGCTGATATGCTTCGATGTTGTTGTCTGGCATACTGTTTTCAACCTTCATTGCTAGCTTTGCTTTTCTGTTACTGTATTAGCAGCTTTGGGATATTCTTTTGTAATTAATGTTTATAAAGGTATCTGTACCAACACTCGAAAGCCCAGTCAATTGCATTAACATCGAAGGAGTTGAATCAAAATGGTCAATATTTTTTTTTTTTTAAATCAAGCCAGACATAGTACTCTGAATCTCAGTGGTTGCTTAAATGCCCACCAGGAGTGAAAGTGAATTCCTTAATTAAGGTACTACTATTGAAAGATTCCCGTCTCATGTTGCCACCAACCAAATCTCTTTTGACAGTGGGTTACCGAAGAGGGACAGAGAGAACGATGTAGACCTGAGTTAAATCAATCATAACACTAGTATTGGAATATAAAGAAGATGTTCCTAAGATAGACTGCATATTAAATTACACTCCTATACGGCAGCATCACTCTTTTTTTCTGTACTATATTATCCTGTGATAATAAACAACAAACACAACCATCTGTATTTTGGGGCATCTTCTCATTTTGTCCCCTCAGCCTAGTGAGACAACATGGGCTAAAATACAATGACTTTTCCATAAAATAATGATTTTATGGTTGAATAAAATTTTTATACTGGGTCTCCCCTATCCCAGAGTATTACTTTAATCACCATAGGTCCATGGCAAGCTACAATAAGGACAAACCCATAATCCATGAAAAGTGTGGTTGTTGCTAAGTGCCAGGAGTAATTATGCATTTGCATTATAATGGCCAATAGAAATCTATAACAGACATCAGCTGGGTCTGTTATGCTGTGATTCACTGGTGTCAGCCTCTATACTTCTTTAGCTCTCAGTGCAGGTTCACACGATACAGAGGTAGTCCTCGACTTATAACAGTTCATTTAGTGACCATTCAAAGTTACAATGGCCTTAAAAAAGCGACATGACCATTTTTCACACCTACGACCATTTCACTATCTCCATGGTCAAGTGGTCAAAATTCAGATTCTTGGGCAACTGACTCATATTTATGACAGTTCCAGTGTCCCAAAGTCATACATATGATCAACTTTTGCGACCTTCTTAGAACTAATTGTTAAATGAGTAATACAGTTTTAAGTGAATCTGACTTCCCTATCAACTGCAGTGATTCTCTGGACAGCTGGGTCGAGAAAGGTCATAAAATGGGACACAATTCACTGAACAAATGTTTTGCTTAACAGCAGAAAATTTGGGGTCAATTGTGGTTATAAGTTAAGGGCTACCCGTACTCTATATTGCTGTGAGAGAAACACTTCAGGCAGGAAAAGCGAATAGCACTTTCAAATCTGGGATTCCTTTTCAAAAGGCTTTATTCCTGGTTTTTTTTTTTAAGTGCAAGGAGAACAACTCAAGAAATGCAAAAGAAGAAAGCGCAAAGAATTGCATATGTGATGTGGAGATGAAATTTCATTTGCCTAAAAAAAGATATAGATATAGATATATCTTTTGAGCTGACCTCCTCCTTCCAGGCCCACTTTTTTACCATTTCAAACAGAGAATCTTTTTCACTCTCTTCTCAGTGCAGAATCCAGAATGAGTTATTTTATCTTTCTATACATCACTGAGAAATAGTCTTCCCTAGGAACCAAAACTTCTCAGAGATCACAGACCATTGTATACAATTCTATACACAGAAAATTCCCTTAATATTAGATTCTTTTTGAACATACCTTTACTCCTTCAAAGAATCCATATGGCCTCTGCTCTCTTTCTCTTATCTTGCACCACATGACTATCACCCTTTGAACTCCTCTTAGCTAGCTGGCTCTGAAGAAGTTAATGGGCTTTAAACTGCCTAGCTTGTTCAAGAGTAGGGTTGAGCCTCCTTGTAATACAGTGGGGTATTTTCTTCAGAGATTTGCAGGAAGAGGGAATGCCCAACTCAGCTTGGGAAAAAATGGATACAAGATTTTACTTCCATTCTCTGTAACAACTAGATATTTTAGCCAAGAGAGTACATTGATTTGACGTATCAAAGGATAATAAATAAAAAATGCTATAGATTTTTTATGATTAGGCCAGAATGTGCTGGGGTCTGGTTTTGCCTGATCAAACTTTTGCTCAGAAAAATCTTCTGAGAGATTAATCTGAAAAAGAAAGAATATTCTTTTGAAAATGTATATAAAATAGAAAGCTCTTGTATTAAACTTGTATTAAAAAGAAAACCTTATGGATAGAAATATTTCCTTTAAAAAAGAATACCTGCATTCTCCCCATTCTCTTTTTTGTCTTTGCATAGCCATTTCTCAATTATTCCAAGCAGATGCCCGCACCATTTACTTCTCCTATGATCTTTCTCAATTGAATATTATGCAAGACATGAATGAAAATAGATGAATATTATACTAAAAGAATTAGAATATCATTTATTATATACGTAATACAAAATGTGTTTATTCTGGTCTATAAATAATTACTAATTTTTGGACATTGTGAATATTCTGCTTTTAAAACTGGACTCTAGGCTATACACAGAATAACAAAAGGTCTTCTGGTCCAACCCCTTGCTCAGGAAAGAAATCCTATACCATTTCAGACAAATGGTTATCCAATCTCTTCTTAAAAACTTCCAGTGTTGGATGGAGCATTCACAACCTCTAGACGCAAGTTGTTCCACTTATTAGTCAAGCTTTGCGCATGACTAAGATGGTGGGCAGACGCTAGCCAGTGAGCTCCAGCATTCGCTCCGTGTTCCGGGCCGTGCCTGCCTCCCCCCTGGACCCTGGGTGAGGGTAGTTGTGGACCTAGGTGGGGGGGGGTCGGTGCAGTTGTGGGGGTGGGGAGTGGGTGGTGGAGTTACCTGGACGGCCTTGTGGGTGGTCCGGTCGGTGGACGAGGCTGATGGCAGCTACTATCTCGCCTCGTCGCGCTTCACCTGGTGGGTGGATTGACGCCGCTGACTTTGTTTTTTGGGCTTCCTGAGGACTTGGCTGGCTTGCTGGCTTGCTGGAGCCCTGTCGCTTGGTTTATTCTTCTGCGCCTCGCCCAATTGATTTGTGGGTGACGGCTTGGACCAGTGTTACAAGATCTCGGGCGGCAGTGGTGATGGCGCTGATGAGGACTGCTGCTGCATGACGTGATTTGATGTGGCCCAACTTGGAGGGGCTGGCGCTTTCCGGTGCTGGAGCCGGCTATTCCAACTGCAGTCAGCAGCGACCTATTGGCTGTGGGCAGGTTGGTCTTTGGCCCTGTTCTGAACTTCAACCAGAACCACAGCTTAGGCCTGGTCAACCTGGGCGATGGATGCAATGTTGGAAATGGATGGAGCCATTGAGGAGGGCACCATCCAGCCATTTAGGGGTCCTGGTTTGGGGAACGCCGCCTGCCGCCTGGAAGACCCCGCGAGTGGCCCCGATGTTGATGGAGCCAAGGACAATTTCTATAGCGGGCCCTCAGATGGCGGTTGTGGTGGCGACCCTGACTGGAGCGACGGTGGTGATGACGGAGACCGGGGGATCTTGGAGGCTTCGCCGACAACGGCGATGGTGTCAGTGGGAGCAGCGGGGTCGGCCCGGTCTGGTGTCATCTGGTCCGGCTGTGGGAGTGTCAAAGACATCGTTAATTGGACCATCAGGCCCTCAACCTTGTACCCGCCGAGGTTGGAGACGACGTCGGCGGAAGTGGAGGCCACGACCAGTTGCCCGGGACATTGGGATACTTGGTGGGCCTTCTCCTGCCCAGCCTGCCCAACCCCAAAGTCAGACATTAACAACACTAAGGACATGACTGTTTGGACACGGGTGTGCTTGCCTGATTACGTACTCAGCGGCTGATTTGTGGGAACTCAGAAAAGTCCCCCTTTCTTTGAGGTGGCCTCCCGCTCTTCCCAGGGCGTATCTCGAGGACGGGTTTTGGAACCCGGAGAGATGGCACAGTTGTGAGAAGCATGTGCGATTACATTCTTTTATTTCTAAATTTTTATTGGGATTAGGGAGGGGAGCCAGGCTGGGTTTGGGGACAACCCACCTGGGAAAAAGGCCAGATCGGGGTTTTTATGCGACTGGGAGATCTTGGGATCGGGGGAGACCATATCGAGGAGGGAGGTTTTTATTTGGGAGGGGAAGGGGATGGCCATTACTACGATTAGCGGGAGGGGCAGGTATGGCATTGACAGGAAGCCTTATTATGTTGTGGAAGCTCGCCCCCACTGTCTACATGTGGTGGCGTGCTCCGACCCCCATGTCATGTCCCGCTCCCTGGATTGCTTGATATTTCGGCCCCGGGCCTTCGGCTGATGCTATGCAATGCCAGGTCTGTAGTTAATAAAGCCCCCCTTGTTCACGATCTTATTATGGAGGGGGGAGTTGACCTAGCGGGCATTACTAAGACCTGGCTGGGACAGGAGGGGGGTGTTCCCTTGGTGGAGATGTGCCCAGCTGGGTTTTGGGTTTTTCATCAGCCGAGAGCCCAGGGGAGGGGCGGGGGAGTGGCGGTGGTTACTAGGGAGGATCTAGATCCTAGGGAATCCATTGTTCCTCAGGCGATCGGATGTGAATCCCTCTTTGTGAAGTGTAGCTCCGGGGTTCAGATGGGCCTTTTGATCACATACCTGGCTCCCTGCTATGTGACATTGGCCCTGCCTGAGCTCCTCGAGATCATAGCCAGCTTGGCGGTGGAAACCCCCAGACTGATGGTCATGGGGGATTTCAACTTGCCATCGGCTGGAGGGGCCCCGGGGGTTGCTCAGGAGTTCTTGGCTTTCATGACAGCCTTGGGCCTGACCCAACTAATTAGGAGCCCTACTCACTCGGGGGTCACATCCTGGATCTGGTTTTTGTCTCTGGACAATGGCAGGATGATCTTGGTAGAGGGGACGTTTTTATTGAGCCTCTGTCATGGTCAGATCATTCGCTCCTTAGGCTGCACTTTCAGGCTGCCCCCCCCCTCCCTGTTGCAGGGAGGTGGACCAAATACGATGGTACCACCCCAGGCGCCTGATGGATCTGGATAGGTTCCTGACGGAGCTTGGGCCATGTCCCGACATTCGAGCACACAACCCAGTTGAGGACCTGGTTGCTACCTGGGATAGGGTGGCGGCTGGGGCCCTTGACCGGGTTGTGCCCTTGCGGCCTCTGACCCGGTGCCACTCTCACTCGGCCTCTTGGTTTTCCGAGGAGCTGAGGGAGATGAAGCACCGGAAAAGACGCCTGGAGAGTATTTGGAGGACTACTCACTCCAGACCCAACTGAACACTATTGCGGTCTTATATTAAGACCTATTTAGTGGCAATAAGGTTGGCAAAGCGTTCTCACTTTTCTGCACTTATTGTGTCTGCAGGAAATCGCCCAGCCGCCCTGTTTAGAATGACCCACTCCCTCTTGGAAGGGGGAGCTCAGGAAGACCCCTTACAGGGACGGACTGAGGACTTTTTGAATTTCCTGTTGGATAAAATCGCTCAGATCCGGGATGGGTTGGACTCTGAATGGGCGATTCTGGGCGGCAGATTGGTGGTGGAACTTGGAGAAGTTATTTGGGAAGAGTTTGATCCTGTGACGCCCGAAGATGTGGACAGGATGCTGCGGGGGGTTAATGCCAACACATGTTTATTGGACCCATGTCCCTCCTGGCTGGTATTGGCCACTCGGGAGGGAACATGAGGTTGGTTCCAGGGTATTATTAACGTTTCCTTGAGTGAGGGATATCTGCCCGCTGCCTTGAAAACGGCGGTGGTGAGACCCCTCCTCAAGAAACCATCCCTGGACCCAACTTTGTTATCATATTATCGTCCGGTCTCCAACCTTCGCTTTGTGGCGAAGGTTGTTGAGAGTGTGGTGGCACAGCAGCTCCCCAGCACCTGGATGAAGCTGTCTATTTGGATCCACGCCAATCGGGCTTCAGGCCTGGGCACAGCATGGAGACGGCATTGGTCACATTGGTTGATGATCTCTGGAGGGCCCGTGACAGAGATCATTCCTCTGTCCTGGTCCTATTAGATCTCTCGGCGGCTTTCGATACTGTCAACCACAGTATCTTATTGCAGTGGCTGGAGGGGTTGGGAGTGGGGGGCACTGTTTTGTTCTCCTTCCTCTCTGGCCGTTCGCAATTTGTGTTGGCAGGGGGGCAGAGATCGAACCTGAGGTCCCTGGTTTGTGGGGTGCCTCAGGGGTCGGTCTCTCGCCCCTTCTGTTCAACATTTATATGAAGCCGCTGGGTGAGATCATCCGTGGCTTTAGGGTAGAGTTCCATCAGTACGCTGATGATACTCAGCTGTACATCTCTACCCTGGGCCACCCCAATGAAGTCGTCGGAGTGATGACCCGGTGCCTGGAGGCCGTGCAGTGTTGGATGGGGCGGAACAAGCTTCAGCTCAACCCATCTAAGACTGAGTGGCTGTGCTTCCTGGAACCCCGATACAGCCAGCTGGTTCCATCGCTGGCTGTGGGGAGGGAAATTCTTGCCCCCACGGAGAGGGCTCGCAATCTGGATGTCCTCCTGGATGTATGGCTGTCATTGGAGGATCATGTGGCGGCCGTCGACAGGGGGGCTTTTGGTCAGGTCCGTAGGATCTACCAGTTGCGGCCCTTTCTGGATTGAGATGCGCTTCGCACAGTCACTTCCGCCCTCATGATCTCCCGCCTAGACTATGCCAACACTCTCTACATGGAGCTTCCCTTGAAGTGCACCCGGAGGCTCCAGCTGGTGCAGAATGCGGCCACGCGGGTAGTGTTGGGGGTTCCTCGGGGCTCCCATGTTATACCGCTCTTGCGTGAGCTGCATTGGCTCCCGGTGGTCCACTGAGTGCGCTTCAAGGTCTTGCTTACCATCTTTAAAGCGCTCCATGGCTTGGGACCAGGATATTTGCAGGACAGCCTCCTGCCATTATCAGCCTCCCGTCGGCCAGTACGCTCCCATAGAGTCGGCCTCCTCAGGATGCCGCCGGCTGGACGGCTGGCGACCCCAAGGGTGCGGGCCTTCTTGTTGGGGGCACCCTCCCTCTGGAACGAATTACCCCCGGAGATGAGGATCATCCCTGATCTCCTGACCTTCCGGCGCATGTTGAAAACTTATTTATTTCATCAAGCCGGTCTGGCCTAGGGGTTTTTAGGGGTTTTTAGGATTTTAATCTGGTTTTTATCTAGTTTGGCTTTTAAACTTCTTATAAATTTCAGCCTTTTATATTTGGTCTTTTAACTGTTCTTAATTTTGTATTGTCCTCTGTATTTTAATTTGGCTGTGCACTGCCCTGAGTCATGTCAGGGAAATAGGGTGGTATATAAGTACAATAAATAAATAAATAAATAAATAATAAATAAATAAATAAATAAATAAATAAATAAATTGTTCTTACTGTCAGGAAGTTTCTCCTTAATTGCTTCTCTCCTTGATTAGTTTCCATCCATTGCTTCTTGTCCTGCCCTCAGGTGCTGAGAGAGCTTGACTCCCACTTCTTTGTGGCAACCCCTGAGATATTGGAACACTGCTATCATGTCACCCCTAGTCCTTCTTTTCATTAATGTAGCCTAACCCAATTCAAAACACAGAAGACAAAATGTGATTTGGAGCATCCATAACATGGATATACTATCTCTTTCTCAGTTCTGCCAAATATTATTAATAAGCACCACCAATGCTGTCTCAAGATTATGTCTGAGCTTGGAACCAGACTGAATGGGGTCCAGATAAGCAGTTTCTTCTAAGGCATGGTCTTTATAGTCACAGTCCTACCACTTCCCATTTACCAATAATTAATGTTAGTACCCCAATCAATATAACTCCTAAAATCTTTTTTTTCATCATTCCTTGTGTGATACAAATACAGTATTTACACATTACTTCCTAAAAAAGAAGAGAAGGCATGCCCATGTCTGTGTGGTAAGCATCCATTCAAATATTTGAAAGCAATATATAACATCATGCAGCAACCTCCTCAAATTTAATCACACTATAACTAATAAATCTCTTGAGGGGAAAAACAGAGGTGTTTGTATGTTGTCCATTCAATTGTCAAAGGAAACTGGACCAACTGGCATAGCAGTGAATGAAAAAGATAAATATGTGAATAAAGATGAAATGAGATATGGAACAATCAATAAAGGGGGAAGGGAAGAGAGGGAGGGAAAAACAGAACCATGGGATTTCTGTAATGTTTGGAGAAGTCACAGAAGAGGAGGAAAATCCAGAGGGAAACATTAGAAAGGGAGGAGAGATTTTAAGATAAGCAGAATATTAAGGTGAAAGAGAAGGATGAAGAGAAGACTGGATAAGGGACTTGCAATCAAAAGGGCAATCCATTTATATCACTTCTGTGAAGAGACTGGTGCTTAGGAAGAAACTAAACACAGCCACTTAGCAAAAACTGGTAAATTTCTAAATGGAAATTAAAAAAACTAGATTTTAAGTGCACATGCTACCACAAGCATATATTTTTATTACACATTATACAGATTGTTCAGGTTCAAAGTAGGTGCAAAATACTATTACTATATTAGTTATGAATTCACATAACATGTTAAACTGCAATATAGTTGCCTTTTCGTGGCTAAGTAAGTTGTCTGAAGACAGATGTTTTGGTTAGTTTACCTTTGTATGGGCTCATCCAAAGGATCATTTATTTCACAAGGCATGTTTAATCAAAGTATGGCTTTGCAATACGTACACACATATACCAACTCTGTCTAAGGAAAAATCTAATGGACATCTTTTAAGAAATCACAGTAATTTGTATTATATACTATATCAGAGGCCCAAGTATATATCCACTAAGCAATTGAGAAGTGCTGGCAGTGAAGAGGGGAAGGGCTTTTTAAAGGATGCCACCTTGATTGTGGAGTATTGTCCCAACAGATCCTGTTAAATGTTTGACACCAAGTTTAATTCAAATATATAATTTATTTTATCTGACATTTTTTTTCTTGATGTCATTTTGTTAGATTTATTTAAATTAGTTTACATTTATTTTATTTTCTAATTTTAATTAATATTAGTCACATTGAGAATATTTTTTTAAAAAGTAAATAAAATCAATCTAATGAACAATATTTTTAAGGAATCATATTTATTTCCAAGTTGGCAACTATAAAGTCAGTTGTCATCTCTTGAGGAGGAATAGATTTGATCCAGACTCCACTAGTTGCTGATTTCTAAACATATGCAGTGAAACAGTCACATATAACTGATATGGATAAAATGTCCTTACTTTGAGAATAATTTATCCAAACCTCAAATTATTTGACCTTTATAAGTCCTTGGCTCTGTTCACACACAACCCTCTTAGGAGGAAGAGCATGCTATGTGAACTCAAGTATCAAATAAGAAACAATAGAGGCTTAATCGTCCTCCCTTTAGTCAACATGTCATATGAACTATTGGCCTTTTCTGTTTCTAAGACAGACACAATCCTAAAGAGGCCCTGAGAAAATAGGACTTTTCTAAACTCTCTAATTTGGGCTTCTTTAATTTTTCCTCCTCTACTTTTGGTACAAAAGAAGGCTGGGAGTAAGACAGTAAAGGGTGAGAATGGAAATACCAACTATTCTACAACAATATTCACAATGGTGCCAATCTCAATTATAATTAAACTGAGAGATTGAAAAATGGCCTCCGAACAATTAGATGTTTGTAACTGTGTACTGCTGCACCATTGGAGCATGAGTAGAGAAGCTGACCAGTGGAATAAATGATCGATGCAGTAATGTCATCTGAACAAAGCTAATTGTGGTCTCAATCCACAAAACATTTATGAGTGCTATAACTATTTAAGGTTACCATGGTTTCTTTGTGTTTAAGAATATTGCATGTGTTTAAGAATATTCCAAAACAAACAACTCCCCAAAAGACAGAAATGTTGGCCAATATACAAGAAATGTTCATCGTATTGCACTCATGTCAGAAGCACCACTTCTGGTTGGAAAGTATTGGCTGGGATGCCTAGTCACATGACAGAGGGCTCCTTTCATGTCCCCAACTGCCCTGTCCCACAGCAACACTCAGGTTTTCAACATGGGCTTGCTTACCTCCAACCCAGGGTCCTAACCATAAGAGCCATTGTACTGCAAAAAAACCATCATAAGATGTTGCACTATTGGAGTTAAACATGCCTTACGCTTGGAGAGCATAATCTTCTTTAAAGTTGAACACCAAGTTATCCTTTTCGACTGCAGTCTATCTTTTGAAGCTTCCTATCAACAAAACTTGATAAGAGAAAGTGGACATGATAAATGCAGAATGCTGCTGATTATTTAACGGGTATCCTATTCATCATTTAGCATATATGAGATTCTATTTTAAATAGCACCAGTTCATTTGTGTAATAAAAAGAAATCTAACTTGATCAAATGAAGAAAGCCTATTGAAAGTCCATCTCTGGCAAGATTTCACTATTTCCTTGCTGCGTGCAGAATTCTTATGAACAATTTTCTTTACAAAAATGCAAATATTACAATATTCCCAACACTTTTAATGTGGACAGCCAGCAATTAAATATCTTGCCTGCATGAGTTTTCCAAATTTCTATTTCTTGCTAACCAATCTTCAGCATGAGATACCCCTCCACTATTCCACCCCTACCCCATCTCAAATATCTCTTCAGCATTATGCATTTTACCTGCATGATATTTACCTTACGTCCTCTTTCCAGTATATCACAAAACACTTATGAGCTCTAAAAAATTGCAGGCATATTTTATTTACACAACTATTCCCCAAAATCCAGTACGGTCAATCTGCAATATATATTTTTCTTTTCTTAAAACTAAAAGCTTATTTAAAAAAAAAAAATAGAAATTCTACCACTATTAACACCTCTAAAAATGATCACCAAACAAAAGCTTAGCTCTTGTGTCCAATTTGATGTCTTTTTTATGCTGCCTTAGTGATGGCCAAATAATTGGTTGTTCACTTGGTGTCCTTGTCTCCCTCGACAGTTCCACAGATGCCCTGAACAATGCTCCAAAGACTGCTTTCAGTAGGGGCAAATCCTCATTAATCATTCTTGGCTGACAGTACAAGGGAGCACCTACATCTGGTGCAGAAACCAAGCAAGGGCTTCTGGGAACATGCATTTTACAAGGGGAAGGGGGGGGGAGAAAGACCTCCCCCAACCAATTCAAGATGTGGGAGTCGAAGTCTAATAACCATTTAAAAATTCAGCTCCCTCCCTCTCCCTTCAGCCAAATTTCATCCTCTTCCCCCAAGCCCTCTCTGGGTTTTCTTTTCATTAAGCATGTAAAATTAGACCTGTGGCTTCTGTCAAAACTAAAGTGCCAACATACCCTAAACAAGTACATCAGCAAATGAGCGGTGCAGCATGTTATGATAAATGGCTGCTAAATTCTTTATGCTGAGATCAAGCAATGATAGCATTAAATACTGATGAAGTGTCACATAATTTTCACTGGGAGAAGATGGACTCTTTGTGCTTTGTCTCTTAAGGAGTTTATAAATATTTTCTCCAGCAATGTATTATTTCATTAACAGCATGTGCTTCTTCTTCCTCTGCATGTGTCATAGTTCTGTCCAGTATATAAAAAACAGGGAGGGAGGGGCAGGGAATACTTACACATCCTGTGGAAATCTGTCATTCTTTGCAAACTTCAGTGGTGCCAAAAATACTGTACTATTATGCAGTAAAAAAAGGGAAAGAAAGAAAAACCTTGACATTTAAACAATTGGTGTGACTCTTTCCCGTGTTGCTTAATTTGGTCAAGGGACCCATTTACACTTGTCTCTGAAGGCTCCAAAGCTGGACTTGTTTCTGATCCTAGGCACATGGCTCTCATTTCCCCAGATGGTGGCAAAACGATTGTCATATGGAGAGCCTGGCTTAATAAGGCACGGAGCAGCACACTAGTGCCTCTCAATAAGCACAAATGGATCTTTAGGTTACTTACCAAATGTATTTCCATTTTGCCAAAGCATTTCCGCTTCACCAAAGGCAATAAACTACGTAAGGACTTGAAATATTATACTGTATGTGTAACAATATTTCAGTGCAATGAGGAGAAAAGTGGGCTATTGAAACTCCATATGTAACTTGTTCACAGTGAGGGGATCAGCGTTGCCCTTATAAACAAGCTGTCACTAGTTACTAAATAATAGGAGGGAAATTATGTTCAACCTTTCTTATTCATAGCTGTATAAAACACATTTGCTTTTTATAGCAAGATACCTCTTAGACTTTCGATTATTTAAGCAAATTTGTGCGCTTGACATGGGCTTCCTATACCATATCTGGAAATAAATGGGGTGGAAGAAAAATAAACAGATCTATATCATTTTATTAGCAGATATCTGAGGGTGAAAGTTAGCAGGAAGAGAGAAGGATGTCCTTCCACCTTAATGTTAGATCACTCTTAATTATTTGAAGGAAAGTTTCTTTTCATATACAGAGATTTTTCACAATAATCCTGCAAGCAATACAGGCTAGGCCTGAAATACCCTATCCGTCTATTGATACCCTGTATCAGTATAGGTAATTGTTAAGGATTTTGGTAATAGTAGGTCAATACATCTGGAAAGCATTAGATTGACTAACTCTGCCATTAGCAATTCTGAGAAAACATGCATGGAAATGAATATCAAAATCATTATCAAAATCACATTTCTTCAGAGAAAACAATTTAGGGGGAGATTTGATATGCATAGATCTTCATTTCTTTAAAAGGAAGGGACATGAGGAATATAACATAACATTTCTCCCTGATTTTGATTGCCCTGTATTTCCCACTCCAGAGCTATAAATATAGAGACAGGTAGGTTCCTGCCCCCAAACTTCTGAGAGTGAATGACATTTGCCAAAATTGATTCAGTACAGCTCAAACCTCTTCCCAAGTTATCACTAAAAAGCGTAAATCGTTAATGGGATTAGATCATCTAAACACTGACCATACACCAAATGTATATCCATGCATTCATCTTTAAAGAGAGGGTTCGTTTGATTCAGTTTTTTACTCTTGGCGACTGCCCAGAAAGTCCCTGCCATTTTCCTGGTATATGGTTTGGAGGGTGGGGGAGTGATTTACCATTGCCTCTTTTGTATAACTGACAGAAAGCAACTGGCCTAAGGTCACCTAGCTGGCTTTGTGCTTAAGATGGGTCTAGAACTCCTTGTTGCCTGGTTTCCAGCCTGGTTCCCTTAACCATTACACCAAACTGGTTGATAAAGACAACTGGGAAACATCAAACTTATATACTGATTTTTCTCAAAAGTGCAGTTAGGAACAGGGTGGTTTTGCTTGCACTACCAAAGTGATATTCATCTATATGGTCATACCAAACTACCTTTTAAAGATGCCAGAGCGCTGGACCTCCATGACAAGTAGTACTTAACTGATAGTATGCTTACATCATTCTGATGATTGACAGGCAAGATATTCCTCTCTCCTGTAAATTCTACTCTTGTCCTCATATTCTTTCAAGAGTGTATCTTGTCATTGGTGCAATTCACAAACAGAAGAACTCACCAGCCAGGCATGTTCTAATACTTGGAACAAAAATCAATTAATTTAAGTCAATTGCAGCAGATATGACCTCTCCTTTCTGAACTAATCTTTTATTTACTTTAAAAAGATACACAATAACTGCAAAATAGGTATTTCACATTAGATCATATTCGACCTTTTTCCCCCTCATATGAATATTTTTGTTTTTCAAATGCTTTACTCATTTTTAAAATATGTTTTAGTTATTGCTGCTTTTGTCAAATGTTATAAAAATCTATTTGCAATAATTTTTTAAAAAAGACTTTCAAAGATTTGAAACCTTTTTGAGATATTTTGCATTGTCCTTAGCTGCATTCATGATAAACTGTTATCTTTTCAGCTTCTGTTTGGATCAGTAACTGTTCAACAGTTATTAAAGCACTGAGATGAACAGGACAGCATATCTATTTCATACTAGAAACATTAAACACATTTAAAATTTCTATAAATATCAATCTGCATTCTAGGTGCAGCACTAAGTTCATTTAAATGACATTTTATTTTATTGTAACATATCTTAACCTGTGTGATGGATACCTGTTTTCAAGTTATAAATTAAAAGATAGCATTCACTTTTAGCTACATGGCAGCAATCCTAAACAGATTTCAGTTAAAATAAGTAAATGTAGTTAATATGACCCTTTTTTTTAAAAAAAAATCCTTTTTCAGTTCTCTGAGCAGTATATTGTTGTTCATTTTTATTCTCAGTGCTTAGGTCTTCACAGCAAACGTTAAGGTTTGCTAGACTGATTTGACTGAATAGTCTTTATATATTGGTTCGCTGTTGCACGAACAAACAATAAATTGATTTATTTATTTTCATTTGAGTTAACCACTTTAGCTATTTGGAGCTGGAGCTAAACTTAGTCATGCTTAGCTTCAGTCTATTCCTTTGTGTGTAAGTGTGTGTGTGTGTGTGTGTGTGTGTGTGTGTGTGTGTGTGTGTTTTATGTGTGTTTATTTGTGAGGGTGGATTCAAAACCTTTCCATTAAATTAAATGTCCAGTGAATGACAGAGTAGATCTGACTCTAAAGACAGCAGTCAATCTACTCCTCTTTTTTTTAACTCTTGGAAGACTAAAAAGAGAATTTGTCATTTGATATTATCAAACCGACACAGCAGCTTTGACATACTAATAAATAACTAGGTGGCCTTCCTGGTCAAAAAGCAACAGACAGATTTAATTAAATTAAGAATAATATGGATTCATTGGAAACAAAAGTACTAATTATAATGAAGGACAACAAATTAAACAGCATATTAGGGTATATACAGCGATGAGGAAAATTAGTCCCATCAGCATTTAGAGGATAGCTACATCATTTTGAATCTTTTGTCTACTAAATGAAATGTGGGGGAGGCCTTGATGCTCTTTAATTGTACTTTCCAGAATTCTTCACTATTGATTCAGCCAGCGGTTCTCAATCTTTTCTTCACCATGGCCCTCCTTTAAATACCTTTTGTGCCCACGGACCCCTAAGACTTAACTCAAGATTTAAATCATAACATTTCTTCAAGCCCTGCGATGCCATTGCCGATACCCAGGAGTCCGTGGACCACAGGTTGAGAACAACCGTACTAGGCTACTGGGAATTGCTTTAAAAAAATCTGAATGGAAGAAAACTAGGCATTTGTAGGGGGGGGAAGCTTTAACAGGGAAAGAGAAGGGAGCTTGGTGGGTGGGGTGTTTCTATGTCTATCCTAGATCAGAGACAGTCCAGTCACATTAGTGCTAGGGTTTATAACTTTATTTAAAGGATTGGATCATTAAAGTTATTAGCATTTTGGAAAAGTTGTAAAGATAAATTTCCCTGTACTTTTCTAACATTCTTTGTTAGAAAAGAAATAATAAATAGAAATACAAATAACAATTTAGAACACCTGTTTCTGCAATTTTTTCAATAACTTTTTAACGTTTGCTTTTTTTCAGACTCATCCTTATCCAGGTAAAATCTACAGGTGTGCACTTATATACAAAGAGCAGAAAGGCACTTTTGTAAGAACCCAAAATTAGTTTGACTGAATACAGCAAAACGATCCATTGCAGGGGGAGGGAATCTAAGCCTCTTCAGACACTGTAAGAGCTTCATACAACACTAATGTTATCTCTGACATTTTTATCCTTTTAACAATAATTACAATTCCTAGCTTAATTTATTTAATCCCTTTATGATAGAACTTGAGACCATAATAGATAGGAAAGCAGTAATGAAATACACTTCTTTGTATCTAGAACAACTCATGTGGATTACTTCTTAGCCAGTCACTTGGTTTTGCTCTTTTAAAAATAAGTTTCAAAAGTGCAATGGGAACCAGAAATACTGAAAAAACATGTAGTGGCTTCCATCTAAAAGACAAAGGGATATTTCTTCCTATCTTGTGATACTGTAACTACACTTTCGTCACTAACTTTGGCACTTCAATCTCCAACCAAAGCAGCACATCTTGCTCCAATATTCTATAAACAGTGAATTTGACCATAAAACTCATCAACGTCCCTTTAACAGTGATTGGAGCATAAATTTGAATAACCATCATATTAAGTGCTTGCCTGTGAAACTGAGTTGATATTATTCAGTCACTAATTGAATTGTACTGTCTTTGTTATAACTTGCCTATGAAAGCAATGCTATGTCTTCTTTGCCTTTCATGTCCTGATTAGTGAACACTCTGATTTTCTAACCTAAAGTATCCAATTCCATTCTTTGTCTATTTGCCAATGTGTAAAATATATGGACAACTCATTTCACCTTTTACTGTGTAAAACTTTCCATTTTTCATGCTACTTATTTTCCATGATAATTATGATGGAAACTAATCAAGGAGACAAGAACCTGGAACTAAGGGAAAGTTTGATAATGGTGAGAAAAATTAACCATGCCTTGCCTTCAGAAGTTTTGGGTACCCCATTGATGATTGATTTTAAGAAAAAAACTGGACAGCCATGAAATGGTATAGGATCTCCTGCTCAAACAGGGTTGAACTAGAAGACCTCCAAGGTCCCTTCCACCTCAGTTATTCTATGTTTTAAGTTTCCAGCTTTTGATTTTCTTTTTCTGCATGACAATATCAGCAACTAGACAGTCCATTAACTCTGGCCACATCACAGACACCATCAATACTCCAAAATATCTTCAGCTGTACCTTACTATCATACTAAGTGCCATCCAATTTTGATAGGCTTGTTGTTTGGCACTATAACAACAGCTTCACATCCAGGTAAGAGTTATTGTAAAATATCTTTATCACCACAAAACCAGGAACATAAAATAAATGCAAATACTGAAAAATGACAAAGGAAGGAGAAATACTCCCATATTAACAAAGAAAAAAAAACAGTAGTTCAGAATGTTGTTTTAAAGCAAGATATTATTTAAACATAGTGGGATAAAGTGGGAAATTGTGCCAAAAACAATAGAAAGGAGAGAGAATATCCATAGCAAGGAGGGGCGGGGAAGCAATACAAATTTGAAAGATGAAAAGGACTGCAAACCTTTATATTTATCTATGAGTAAACCCTGCTGAACTCAGTAGCTCACATACTGTGTGCAATGCGTGCTACAGATGCTGTTTTATGAACTAGCACAAATATTCAATCTAATCTAATAAAATAAATCAACTACCTCTGAGTTTCCTATTATAAGTCTCCACCACCTAAAAGATATGAATATATCTACATAGAAATACGGTAAGCAATTTAGAAATGAAACTGGTGACACCATTATTGTACTGCTTAGAAGCCCTGAAGACATTGCATAGGGTATAATTTGTTTCATAAAAGCCATGAAAGACCATGCAAGTGGTGTGATAGAGTTTCTATAACATTAATACTAATACCAATATTAAAAACACCTACAAGCATTTTTCTCCAAACATACTAACTAGCAACTAATAGAGAGAGAGAGAGAGAGTACTCAAAGGGTGAGCAAGCAAAAGGAGTTGTAAGGGAAAACTCTGCCTAAGCAGAATTAAACTGCATACATAGAAGGCAATAGGATCTAAAGGTAAAAAGCCAATTAGTAAATTAAGCAGTAAGAATTGAGATTCTGAAATGGGAATGGGGGCGATAATATAGGCAGCTTGGAAGAAAATTAGAATTAAGAAGTGATAACAATATTCAGTTGAGAAAAAATGCTGTCAAAGAATTGAATGAGAAAGCTGATAAAAACAATGGAACCAAAACGTGTCATTTAATCAAGGACTGTGGTGCTTAGAGCCTGAATCCGGAAGGAAAGAGAAGGTTTTAAATTCCAAATGTTTTCAAATTATTGTGGAAAGCAGAAACACATGGACTGTTGATCATGATTGTATAATATTAAACAAGTAACCTAGAAATCCAGATTTCATGTGTAATATTTTTACTAGGTAAAGATTTTCCGTATGCACTTGAGTACTACTCTAGGGAGTGGTGCTCATCTCCATTTTTTAGCTGGGAGAGCCACAGCATGTCATAACATAGGAGTGTAGAGCATACAGCAAAACACGGAATACTGTTACCTTCCCACCAAGTGATACCTATTTGTCTACTCACCTTTGCATGATTTAGAACTGCTAGGTGGGCAGGAGCTAGGGCAAAATGGGAGCTCAACCCATTGTGCAGAGCTTGAGTCTCGAACCTGGGCTGTCAGCTTTCCAGCTGACAAGCTCAGTTTCTTAACCCCTGATCGCTTGAACCCCCAATATTTTTACTAGGGTCAAGCAAATCAGCATAGAAGAATCTCCAACCTCTCACATTTATGGCAACCTTCCATCTTGCATCATAAAGGATGCTGTAGAATTTGAAAAATTTCACAAATGTCTTCTATGTTGCTTGGTCTTAATGAAAATCCAACCCAACTGTGAATTTTGAGAAACAGCAATGGATATGTGTATCTCATATACACATGCATGCATACACACACGACAAACTGTCAAAAGACCTTTCTCTTTTGCAGAGTATGGAATTTATTTTTCATAAAAGAAATATTACATCTAGCTGCATATGGGCCCCTATATAACCTTGCCTTTCTAGATGAGATCATGTTTTAGATAGAACTCAGACTGAGCATCTGTAGGACATAGTAAAAAAAAACACCAAGATGTAGCTGTGATAATACAATCAAAGCTCTCCATATTTTAGGTACATCAGACAGGCAACACATGTGGAATATGGGAGAGGGAGTTGAGAGATCAAAGTAGCCATTATTTTGATTTCTTTTGACTGTAGAGATGCTGTAGAGATACTTCTGGAGAGATGCTTCTGGAGCATAAAGAGTCCCTTATAGTCCAGAGAACTGAATTTGAAATATATGCTTTTCTATATGTTTCAGTCAGCAAACAGAAAATGTTCTACTTTTTTTTTTAATTGCAATTCTCACTGATTGGGTTCCAGTTGGGCTCAAATATTGCACTAAGCCCAGCCATAGTTTATTGAGCTATGACTGGATTTAACACGTTATATTAATATATAAACCATAAATTACAAACACTAAACCCGGGGTGAATAAAATGCCTCGCCAAAGCCTAGCAATTCAACTCAGAGGGATTTAATGTAGCTGCATCCTCCAAAAATATTTTCTCCTTAGGGAATGTACTGCTAATCCTGTGGAATAGGGCACCAAAGTTTGAGCATCTGATCCTTACAAGTAATTGCAAAAAATGATTAATGTTGGAGTTGATTTTCTATAAATACATCAGAAGGAAAACTTGTTTGGCATTCAAGCCAACCCACAAAGAACTGCTGGTAGAGAAAATAACACAATTATTCTCCTGCCAAACCACAAAAAAAAGTATTAAGAATTGTCAACACAACTTTTTTATTCTATAGTAGCCCAAAATTGGGAGTCTGGTAGCATCTTGTACTTGTAAGTGTATGCATTCCTCCTTTTTCACACACATGCATATGTTCAGACAACAAATTATCACTACCAACATATGTATATAAACATACACACATTTAGAATGAACTTGATATATCTTATTTGAAATAGCACCTTATATTGCACTTTTGAATAATCTAGGCTACTTCTCAGTCACTTCTTTCCTTTGATGGTCATTTCCAAAGTAATCTGTTTTAATTCTTGGTTTGATTTGGCTCTTGCTTCCTTTATAGTGCAATTCTCTGAATAGCAATAGCACTTAGACTTATATACTGCTTTACAGTGCTTTACAGCCCTCTCTAAGTGGTTTACGGAGTCAGCATATTGCCCACAACAATTTTGGGTCCTCATTTTACCCACCTCGGAAGGATGGAAGGCTGAGTCAAACTTGAGCCCGGTGAGATTTGAATTGCCAAATTGCAGGCAGCCGGCAGGCAGCAGAAGTAGCCTGCAGTAGTGCACTCTAACCGCTGCATCACCATGGCTCATGAAGGCTTGTACATTACTCAAGGTGAATTCAACATTCCACCATTCCTCTTTTTTCCCCTTGTGTCTGACAAAAACCTTACTTTTCAGCTCTATTTAACTTTATAATCCAGAAGAAGATTTAGCATAGTCTGGAGGGAAATAGAACATTCCACTACCAGAATAAAAATATGTGTAAAATAGTCTATTCAATTGCTTTAAAAATGGGTGATATCTAGTATTAGCATGTTTGAGATATTATTATTATGATTGGTCATACCACAACAATCAGGCCAAAGCCATAAGTCCACCTGTTGAATGCTTCTCAAGAATCTGGTCTTCTCTTTCTCTTTCTCCTCCTCTTTGAAGTCCAGATACATTTTAAGAGCCACTTTGTTGCAAGCCCTTGAAGTTTCTCCCTCCTCAAACTGACATTACTCAATAATACTATTAAGTAATATCAAATTGCCATCATCTTTTCAGGTTTATATCTACTCCTTCCCCCAATTACTTTAACTTCATACTTGAAGTGATTTCCTCTTCATTCTAAATGCAGATCTCAACACCACCATAAAGAATAATTACAAGAAGAAACTTAGATTTATATACCACTTCACAGTACTTTACAGTCCTCTCTAATGGTTTACAGAGCCAGCCTATTGCCCCTAACAATCTGTGTCCTCATTTTATTAACCTTGAAAGGATGGAAGCTGAGTCAACCTTGAGCCAGTCAGGATTGAGGGACTCAAACTCCTGGCAATGTGAGCAGAGTTAGCCTGCAATACTGCATTCTAACCACTGTGTCACTATGACTCTTAATACCCAGATTGTTTTTTTTTTTCTTTTGTCAATGCTTCATTAATGCTTTTCAGTGCTAGTATTAGAGAAGACTCCTGAAAATGCAATGGCCCACTATGAAAACAAGGAAATGGATTATCAACCAAATCGACCCACATTTTTTAACTGAAGCACAAATAATATCACTCAAATTATCCTAATTTTGGATACATTATGCAAAGATCTAGCTGTCTGAGGAAGGCTCATTTGGGACAGGTGGAAGGAAAAAGATGAAGAAGATGACCAATAGCAAGGTAGGTGAACTTAGTTACCATGGCAGTGGATGCACCATTGAAAGGAAGAGCAGGTTAGGGGCAGTTCACAATGGAGAAAATCTATCTATATAGAATACTTTATTGGCCAAGTGTGATTGGATACACAAGGAATTTGTCTTGGTGCAAATGCTGTCAGTATACATACAAGAAAAGATACATTCATCAAGAGTTAAGTATCATAAGGTACAACACTTAATAATAGTCATAGGGTACAATAAGCAATCAAATTATACTAGGAAACAGTCAATATAGATTGTAAGTAGACAAAGCTAAAGTCGGTCACAAGTAGGAGGGGATGAATGGTAAGGAGTGATGAGAAGATTAATAGTAATAGTAGTGCAAACTTTGCAAATAGTTGGAGTGTTAAGGAATTATTTGTTTAGCAGAGTGATAGTGTTTGGAAAAAACTGTACTTATGTCTGATTGTTCTGGTGTGCAGTGCTCTAAAGCGTAGTCTTGAGGGAAGGAGTTATATGATCATTAAGAATTAACACTGACCTAATGACATGGAATAAATTAAAATAGTCTGCAATTTAAGACGTATGTAATCTTAGAATATATAAAAAACTAGGATTAGCAAACAAGTACTCTAAATTTTCTGGGAGACAAAACTGTGAAGGGCACTAAGAGTTAAAACAACATAAATACAGATAGTCCACAACTTACAACTATTCGTTTAGTAAACATTTGAAATTACAGGAACACTAAAGAAAGTTACATATGACTGTTTTTCACACTTACAATTATTGCAACATCCCCATGGTCATGTGATCAAAATTCAGACACTTGAAGTGCTCCAGGGACATGTGCTTACTTTTTGTGACCTTCTGACAAACAAAGTCAATGGAGAAGCCAGAGTCACTTAACAACCATGTTACTAACTTAACACTGCAATGATTTCATAATAATTATGGCAAGAAAGGTTGTAACATGGGACAAAGCTACTTAACAACTCTCTCGCTTACCAACAGAAATTTTGGGTTCAGTTGTGATAAGTCAAGGACAACTTGTGTTGCCTAGAATCACAAGCGGCATTAAGGGTTCGGTGGTGGGATGTCTCACATCGTGTGACGGGAGAGTTGCATGGCTATTATCCAAATTATTCCACATTTGGCTGCTGAACATGAAAATCAATATTTGTCCTGGGATTTCAAGTAGGGACAAGTTCAATGGCCACCCAACACTACTTTAACTGCATTTCATTCATTTACACTGTCTTCACACACACACACACACACACACACATACACACAAAAGGCAGGAGAATTATCAGTGAAATCTCACCAAAGTAGGTGATGGGACAAAATTGATGGGATGGATATTTTTTAAACTTTTTTTAGTTCATTTTATTTCAACCTATATTCATTCTATTCAATTTACCACGAAAGCAATCTCGTAGCAAAAATGGATCAGGATGTAAGGTATGATCTTTTCTCAGTTAAAAGAGATGCTAATGTAAGTTTGAGCGAATCTCAGACTTAAGGCTTCTGTTTGGAATCATAACATGGAACCAGGATAAGGAAAAAAGTGAAAGTAGAAAAGAGTGATGGAGTGAAAACCTCAAATTTGTTTCCATGGCTAGAGAAGGAGAATCAAACAAACCAACCTGATGGTGACAAGCAGAACCACAAAAGCCCTCTTCTGTACTTAACTTGTCCTTAAAGCTCCCGCGTGCAGCATCCTCAATTTTCATTGTAATTTGGTAGTTCTTTATGTGTAACTCATATGAAAAGAACCACATTGATTGAAGCAGGTTTAACTCAGTAAAAAACCTATTCTGCTGAGATTGTCTGAGCTAGGTGATTTTATCAAGTTCTCTTTTGGTTCCATTTTCTCTCTCATCCCCATCCCCAAGGGAGGCGGCAGCCCAGCTTGCTGAGCAAATTGGCCTAAATTGAGTTCTTTCTCTGCCACAGACCAGCCTTGAAAACTTTATGCATTCTTTTCCTCCCCCTTTTTTTCTCCCTGAATACTCTCCATGCCTCCCCCCCAATTCCTTTTCCAATTAAAATGGAGAAGTTTGCACCGATACCTGCTCCAATTAAATGAATACTGCATTACCAGCCACACACTCCAGTTCTTCATTACCCTCCCTTCATTAATTTTGCTCCTCTGAGGTTTCCTGGCTAACTGCCAAGGACTTATGGCAGACGTTCAAAAATCTTGTACACTTGATCCCCTCAAAAATCATTCTTGGATTTAAGCAGCCGAGTCTTCAGACCCAGAACGAGAAACACGAGGAAGTGGTTCTGTAAGGAAGAGACCAAATGAAAGAATAAAGAAAAGTACTGAGGGGAAAGAAAGGTTAAAAAGCTCACACAACAGAAGCAAAGTTAAGAGAGGTTAAACTTCTGGGCTAATTGGTTTTGCTTCCTTTGATCCGAAGGGGTACAGTATTGTGTGCACCTGAAAGGTTTCCTGCTTTAGTTAGCAGCCTCCTCGTGCCCACCAGAAATGCATCATCTTCTTAACACCTGGGGGCAAATTGGCTATCGAATTACACAGCAGCCAAGAAAAACCCAGGAAATCAAAGTCTTGAGCAGCTGCGCTAAACTCTCTCACATCCACGTCCAGAAAGCGCGTAAGATTCCCATCTAATTTTCCAACACAGCATAGCATAGCATCAGCTCTTCTCATCTGACACTGGAAATAGCTAATACCGTGTTGAACTGTCAGGAATGATAGCCATATTGTCAAGCCTGAAATAACAGAGAAAAGGCACTGTAGCCTTGTGTTACCATTTCAAAGAAGAAGAAGAAGAAGAAGAAGAAGAAGAAGAAGAAGAAGAAGAAGAAGAAGAAGAAGAAGAAGAAGAAGAAGAAGAAGAAGAAGAAGAAGAAGAAGAAGAAGAAGAAGAAGAAGAAGAAGAAGAAGAAGAAGAAGAAGAAGAAGAAGAAGAAGAAGAAGAAGAAGAAGAAGAAGAAGAAGAAGAAGAAGAAGAAGAAGAAGGTGGCAGTGGGGGTGGAGGAACTTCCTGTCATAGAATAGGTAAATTTTCCATATTTATCAAGCAAAAATTTGCTGAACAGATATAACTAAGCACAGGGTAATGTGTGTGACTGCAGGCCAAGGTAGACATCTAAGAGAAGCTTTTGCACATGGATTTGGACTCATTTATTTTTCTCTTTTCACTCTGTTTGAGAAGAAGAATTTCATGGTTGATTTCAGTGACGCTACCCAGGAAAAGAATAGGAAAGTGTCTTTGCAGTGTTTTCTGGTGGAGTGATAAAGAAATGTATATTGCTTTAAGGACACATCGAAATGATTAGTCTTTCCATCACCCAACTTCCTTTCAATCCACAATTAAAAGTCAGCAATAATTACATGCATTGTACAGACTATGTCAGCAATGCTAAAATGGACATGTATATTTGTTTAAATGTCTACAGTACTCATACAGAACTGAACCAATAGGAAGGAATCCTGTCAAGCGATAAGCAACCGATTGCTGAGTTGTCTCAGCAATCGGTGATTGTGCTTCCTGGTCTGTAAGCTGTGTAATTTATTTGTTATTAAATATGTATAATACGTGATTCTTCATCCTATACCCTCAGTTTTCTGCTGAAAAATAAATTCTTTCTACCTTTGTAAAGAGAGAAAAAAGCAGGTTTGGGTGCTATATGTAGAGTCCTTTATTCTGTCCTGATATTTAGTCATCATACCAGGATATGAGGAGTTGAGAGGCAAGTTGACCCAGGCTTCTTCTCCAATCACCACATGCAGCAAAATATGTTGCCTCTATAGCACTATTTGCAAAGTTTCCCACCTGATGTAAAAATACAACAAAGCCTTGGGAGTGCAGGAAGAGATAGCCATGAGCTGGTACACTTACCAAATGATATATTTGCTAAGAGCAATGGATCAATTCACTCTGATCAGATCTAAAGCTCCATCTGGAAGACCTCAATGTAGTCTGATGTTGCTGTTAATTCATCCTGAAGACCTCCTCCTTAAATCACAATTTACAGTGGGGGTAGTGATACACTTGAATATGCAATTAAAACTGCATTTGCCAAAAGATCATCAAGCAGGGGGCTTTCAAACATTTAGAAAATAAAAGAAAAGTGATTATTGGAAGACAGCAAGGGTTTGTTAAAAATAGGTCATACTATTAATTTATTTATTTATTAATCAGATTTCTATACCGCTCCCTCTCCCAAAAAGGGACTCGGGGCGGTGTACAACCTACTAAAAAACACACAAAATAAATACAGTTTAAAACTAGATTAAATATGCAAATCCGGCTGAATCCGATCCAACTACAAATTCAGACATTTAAAATCCGGGATTAATTAAAAATTTAAAAATTATAAAATTTAACAATTAAAACCCAAATTAAATTTAAAACCCATAGACCATTTACTGGGCCAGGCCGGCCTGCTTGAAAAATAAGGTCTTAACTGCGCGCCGGAAGGCCCGTATCTCCGGGGGGAGATCATTCCACAGGGAGGGGGCTCCCACAGAGAAAGCCCGCACCCTTGGGGCCGCCAGCCGACAACGATCAGGCGGCGGCACCCCAAGGAGGGCAACCCTGTGAGAGCGTATTAGACTAATGCCCTGTGAGAGCATACTAGACTAATCTTCTTCCTTTTTTTTGAGAAAATGACCTGATTGGTAGATAAAAGAATACTGTGGATGTAGCATACCTACATTTCATAAGACAAGCTGAGGACAATTGCCTCCTTGATATCATGAGATAATGTGGAATGGGTTGTCCCACTACCAGATGGATTTGCATGTATCAAATGTGAGGTCCTTAATGCACCTTAATGCTCAGCTTGTCTACATGGAGGGAAATATGCACAGTCATGCTTAGCAAATTTACAAATGGCAAAAATCTGGCTCAGGTTCAAAAGCATCTGAATAGTTTTGAACATTGGGTCTTTTCCAAAAAAAAGTTCACTGGCAAGAAATATAGGACTCTGAACTTAGGAAAAATCAAATGTACTAAATAGGTAGTACCTGATTTAATAGTAGTGTTTGTGAGAAGGATCTGGGTATCCTGGTAAACTACAGCTTACTCATGATCCAAAAAAGGGTTAAAGCTGTCAAAATTATCTGGCCACTTAGGCACACACACACACCGTACACTTGCACACCCTCACATACCCTCTTTCATCTGGCAGCAGCCACCCCACGCCTACCACACTTGCACTAGCCACCTGCATACATTCTTGCTTCTTCTCACACTTTGATTGTAGCTATTAACTTGCCTGCTGGTCTGCTTACAAGCCACTTGAGTTTTGCAATTTCCTTCCAGCTTCCCCACTGACTTATTTGTGGGAAGCTCACAGGAAGTTGCAAGGAGGTATTTGCTTCGTGACCCATGGTCCTCACTTAATAACAGCAATGGGGACTGCAGGGATCCCTGTCACTAAACAATGCAGTGATATGTTACACTTACAACTACATTATTTAGTGATGGAAATTGCAGTCCCAATTGCCATCATAACTTGAGGACTACCTATAATGTTAAAATCAGAGGAACTGATTGTCCACACTGATTCTGTGATCTCTGGGTCACACTACATCTGAAATACTATATCCAGTTTTGATTGCCATAATGCAAGAAGATTGCTGAGGAGACTTTTAAGAAGAGCCTGGACAACCACTTGTCTGGAATGGTATAAGGTCTCCTGCTTGAGCAGGGGGTTGGACTAGAAGACCTCCAATGTCCATTCCAACTCTGTTATTCTGAATAGAATAGAATAGAATAGAATAGAATAGAATAGAATAGAATAGAATAGAATAGAATGGACACACAAGGAATTTGTCTTGGTGCAAATACTCTGAGTGCAAAGAGTGCAAAGAAAAGCAATGAAGAAGGTGAGGGGCATAGAGATTAAATGCTAAGAAGAACATTTAAAGGAAGTGAGCAGGTTTAACCTGAAGAATAGAATGTCAACAGAAAACATGATCACGGTCTTTCAATACTTGAAGGATATAACAGAATAGTTGGAAGGGACCTTGGAGGTCTTCTAGTCCAACCCCCTGCTCAGGTAGGAAACTCTATACCATTTCAGACAAATTGTTGTCCAATACCTTCCTAAAAACTTCCAATATTGGAACATTCACAACTTCCAACAAAGTATTGGAACATTCACTTCTTGAATCAGTTCCACTGATTAATTGTTATAAGTGTCAGGAAAATTCTCCCTAGTTCTAGGTTGATCTTCCTTGATTACGAGTTCTCCTTCAGCCGCAATGGATGGAAACAAATATCACAAGGAAGAGAGTGGCCATGATTAGGACAGAAACCAAAAGATGGAAGCTTTTCTTAGAAAGAGATCCAAGTTTGAAATAAGGAGTAATACTAAAGCTATGAGTCTATGAAAGGTTTGTTTGTAGAGAGCAAAGGAATAATTTGCAAAAAAAATCATGGTATAGATCAGGGGTCTTCAAACTTGACAACTTCAAGACTTGTGGACTTCAACTCCCAGAATTCCTTCTCCAGTCATGTTAGCTCAGGAATTCTGGGAATTGAAGTCCACAAGTCTTAAACTTGCCAAGTTTGAAGACCCTGGGTATAGATTCTTGGGCAGAACAGGAAATACATAATATCTTAACACTTATAAATTTAATTAGTGGCATTAAAATCAGGAGTTCCATCTTCACAGCATTCAGCTTAACAATTAAACATCAAGTGGGAAATGTCAGCAAGCGTGTTAGAACTACCAATTGAACACAAAGGGAAAGGTCAGTATTGGGAAATACATTTGGGGAACCTTGAGATCTTTGCCATGGCTTTGCTAGAGTAAACAAAATATGGCTGATCAGGTAGAAAGCTTCATTGTTCTATGTTAATTTAGCATCTTATATTTGAAAATTATTGCACCTACAAAGGAATTTGCCTAAAACACCTTTTCAAGAATGGTTTGCATTTCTGTTATATTGGTTGCAAAATTAATGTTTAACGGTACCTCATCAATGAATCCATATCTCAAATATACAACATAGTGCTTTCAGTGTCAATTCCAGTCTGGAAAACACACTGCTGTATTACATCAATTAGCAGAAAATGCTTTCTCAGGATCACATCATTTTTATCAGTTTGAAAGCTTCAAGGTGTACTTTGTATGTCTGCATGCCAAAAAAAACCCAATGTGGGGGAGGGGGAGATTTTCCCTGCATATAAGAAATGATCATGAGGAATTTCCAACCTAGCATGTTAATTTTCTTATATATAAGCTAGTTGTTCTTCCCACAATCAGAGAGATAAAGGCTGGAAAAAGCTTTATTACTCCTTTATTCTGAGTGTATAGACTGGGTCTCAGACAGGCTATTCAAATATAATGCTTAATTATAACTAAGTCTTAAACATTAAGAATGGGGAAAGGCCTTTCTGATGGAATGAATGGTCCATATTTATATCTTAATGCAAAACATCTGCGGTTCTCAATGACAGAGGATTGACAAAGGTCACTGAAGTTCACAAGAAAGAAAGACAAAGCCCAGTTTCAAAACACCCAAAAGACATTTCATCAAACCAGTCTCTTTAAAAGCAAAATACATTAAAAGATATCAGAATGGAAGAAACTTTCATCTGTGGTAAAACAGCATGGGAGAAATGAGAAGGGGGGAGGAGTTTTGTTTGACTCACCATAGAGATCCATTTGAAAGATTTAGGATGAAATTTCAAACACTTTTCCTATAGTAGAGAATATTTGTAGCTCAGGGTTCAACTGACCTCGCTTTGCCTAAATTTAACAAACTAGAAACTTTTATTTGATCAGATTCTGCCAGACCAATGAAGGCTAATAACAGTAAGCCCTGGAGTTACTGCAAATAATTTAATTGTCAGGAATGTTAAGGCAGGACAAAACAATTATGAAAAGCCATTCAAAATGAAAGCTATTATTAACTAGAGAAGGGAGCTGTGTGGTTCAAAAATCCATATAAGTAGTGTCGAACAACTATGTGTGAAAACACAAAGTTTACTGTTGCAGATGAATTCATTAACTGCATTCCAAACTCTTTAGACCTGCATGCCCTAAGTTGAATTCCTGAAGCAGAATAAAGTTTTATGGAACTTGATAATATCTCTTGAAAAATTATTGATTACCAATGATATCTCATTCTTTTGCAGTAATTAGCTTGCTTCATGGTAGATACACATCAACATCAGAAACAAGTATACAATGCCAAAGGTTTCAACTACCTTAAACATGTTTTCAGAGGAGAAAAAGCCTAATCCTTGCATTTCAAAATGCATGATCAGTGTAGTAATTCAGAAAGGAAACCCAATCATTTTCACAATCCTTGTTTAATGACTGTCCTATTTAATGTTCGATCATAGTTACAACAGTGGTGAAAAAGTAACATTACAACCAATACTTGCATTTCCTTTCCATTGCAAAGGAAAACTGAAGTAATATCATAATGACTACAGGAAGAGCCATGACAAAAAGAAAAAAAAATCAGGAGGAATCTGGTAGCACCTTTTCTGACTAACAAATGTTATTAAAAAGCATATGGTTTTGTGAGCTGCAGCTGACAAAAGCTTGTGCCTTTTAATAACATTTATTAGTTGGAAAGACGCTTCCAGACCCCACATCCTTTTTTGAGGTGTCTTTCTTTAAGATCCTACCTTATACTATAGTATGGCTTTAGGCCATGGCTGTCAAACTCCTGGCCTGCAGGCCAGATGTGTCATGCACTGGCCATGCCTACGTACAGTTTAATGAAGGGGGGTGAAGTCCCGATACATCATGTGATGCCGCCGTGACGACATGAGTTTGACAGCCCTGCTTTATGCTATTTTTTGATTCTGGTTTTGAGAATTCTGTGGGTGTTCGAGCTGTGCCTTTTAAAACAGCACTTTTAGTCTTTTTGTGGTGACAATTTTATGGACAGCATAATGAGTTCCATTCCCCCCCCCCCACTTTAAGTCTTTCTTCTGTGTATCTATATTGACTATTTTCAGAAATTAAGTAGGACTGTCCCTGGTTAGCACTTAGATTGAAAAGCATCTGGGGATCCCAGAGCATCTGTCAAGACAGGAAGCTAGAAAAAATGATCTTGGAAGAATTCTGTCAAGAAAACTTCATGAGTGCAATCACTGGGAACTGATCCATAGACATCTTTACCTTCAGATGTTAACCCACATTCAGAACCACCAAGGACCAATATTCCATCATGAATATTGGACAGAAATCCATTGTGCACATTTTTGTAGCATTTCTTTAATTTAATAGTTAATAACTCAATGGTTCCTATTTTAATTGTTAAAATATTAATGTTTTTTTGCTTTTGTATCATCCCTGAACCATAAATCACTCAAGCAGACTAGGCCAGTGTTAAACTACTAAACTAAACACAGTGTTAAAACTAAGCAATCTTGCACACATACAGATGCTAGAATCTTAAGCACCCTAGCCCATGTGTGTTGCATGACTGCAGCCATTAAGTCCCACATAATGAGCAACCTCACACAGAGAAGTCTCTTCTCTTCACACAATGCATTCTTGCTGGATTAGGCCTTATAGCCTTTATTTAGTGGCATCTATCATAACCGAGGAGCTAGAAAGAGAAATGAATAAAATAATGTCTCTGGTAACCATTATAGGGGAGGCTGCTCATATGAAGCAAAGATGGTTTGGAAAGATGGGGTCTTTTGTTTTATTTCCCCCTCCAAATACCACAGTGAACTATGCAAATGTGATAAATCTATGCAAATATTTCCAATATGAAACATTTTTTTTCTGAGAGAAGGTGAATTAAGATAAGCAGAGATGGAATAGTGGTGGATGGGAACTTTGCCTTTAGCCCGTCCAATAATTTCCTGTTATAAATGCACAATGTTTACTGTAATTCAAAGAAACATCATTGTGAAGTATGAGGGTGGCTTCCCAGAGACTGCAGCTGCAGACAAGATTCTGGGTGAAAAATTTTCTGTGCCAGATGAGAAAAAATTGCAATAATTTCCTATAACATGCAGAGCCTTTTTAGCACCTTTATTGCCAAAGCAATACTAAACAACCATGCTTGCCTTATAATAGCATTTCTGTAATGGTATTTTATAACAGAAATGCTATTATTACAGAAATTGTATTATAATAGTAGCATTATTATTGCAGAATCTCTTCTATAACAGAAGCACTGAATATGCCCATTTGTATTGCAGAAGATGAAGGTAGACTTTATGCTTCTATCGTGTTATAAATCTCTTTGCTTTTCTGATTAATACGACAGGCTCAGCAATCATTTTCTCCCAAACTTGAATACTCTATCAAAAATGACCAAGAAGTAGTTCCACTCAGAAGTATTTTAAGGCTCTGTCCCTAGACAAAGAGATCTGAAAGGAGATCCTGCTGGTTTTATTTGAGCTTGCCTCTCAGTAGGCATGAATAGGATCGTGCTGAAAAATCCTTGTTTATAATTGTATTAATCAAAACCTATGCCACAGTAATGTGTTAGCCCCAACAGGTAGGCCAGACCAGGAAATCAATTTCACACAAAGGCTAAAACTATTTTTTATTGAGTTAAGCTATAGTCTTCTTGCCAGGCTGATTGTGCTGTACATCTTCCTCTTCCTTATAATTCAGTGAATTAGGTCATTGCCTGAACAGTTTCTGAATAATATCATATTCAAGGTCTGGACTTCAAAAATGTTTCAGCCCCTTTTACCTTAGGTAATAATTCCTGCATATCTCCATCAAGGTTATCTTCCTTACTATCTACATACGGCCTGTGGCTGGGGTAGTTGAATAACAAAAGCAGTGCCATGATGCAAGCTTTCTAACTTTTTTTTACATGTGTGATGATATCACATACAAAAGCAGAGCATGATACCATGTCTATCATTCTAGGAAAATCAACAAGGGATGCTAGATTAGAGAATTTTAACAGTATTCTTTCAGCTGAAAAATAAAAGGACATTCTGAGCAGGCCTTAGTCATCTCCTCTATATTATATTGGTGGCCACAATTGGGCATTGGCAAGAGTTTGCCTTTTTCCACTCTCTAAACTTTAGTTCAGGAGATCCATCCATCATTATGGTTGATTCACATTAGAAACCTGGCTAGGGCTTCTTTGCCCTAGCATACATTTATTTATTTATTTTATTTGTTTTTTTGTTTGTCAAACATGTACAAGAGAACAAATATAAATATGAACATAAACAAGAAGAAAGGAAGTGAATACAGATAAATGGGGACAGTAAGACAGGGACATGCTGGTGCACTTAGGCACACCCCCTTTAAGGACCTCTTAGGAATGGGGCAAGGCCCACGGTAGACAGTTTGAGATTGAAGCTGTGAGGGGGTTGAGGCTGTAACAATGGAGTCAGGTAGGGCATTCCAGGCATTGACTACTCTGTTGCTGAAGTCGTATTTTCTGCAATCGAGTTTGGAGAGGTTTACCTTGAGTTTACATCCGTTGTTTGCCCATGCATATCACAGGAATCTATGGTTTGTGTCTTAAACAAATCCCAACTGGTTGGGTTTGCATAGACCACTAAACCATAAACCATGGTTTTCAAATCATTTTGTCCTTTTATTTATATATCAGTCTTCTTTCCAAAAGAGAAAATAATCACAATGGCGTTGATAATATACAGTACTTCAAAATGCCAAAGCTAAACAAAGGGCATTGTGGCTGAGTATTATGTGCCCAAAACTAGCATCTTGTACCACCCAAGTGCTCTTGAAGAATAATTTCTTCCATAGTTTTCTAGTCTCACTTTGTCTAGCATTTAATTTCCACCGCAAGGACCTTTAATTTTATTTTGGTATGGGTTTTATATTCCTTTGAAGCAAAACTTAAAAGCTCATGGTCAAGACACAAAGAATTGAAGGCATACATTTTCATTAGATGCAGTGATAAAATGGTTCTGACAAAATGATAGCTGACTGTCAATATTATTTACTTCTAGAATAAACTAAAAATGACTGCAATATGCTTTCTTTTTTAAAAAATTGAGAAAATATAATGCTGAATACTGTAAAATGATTTAGGAGAAGTCTTATATCCATATCAGCTACATTAATAGACATTTCACCCCTCATTCAATAAAATATATATTGCTTTATACCAACCCTAAAGAGTACCTACCAGAATTTCCCTATATATGTAGAAAATGAATAAGTAAATTTAAGCCTATAAAATCCAACTGTTTTTTATTAAAGTTATCTTGTATTACCTTCAGTACTCTAATTCTAGTGCAGGAAAAAAGAAAAAAGAAACTAAGAACCAAAGCTAGTAGCCTTTTTAACATTAAAATAAAATTTTATATACTTCTAAGTTGATGCAATCAGATTATAGCATCTGGTTAAGATATAGCCTATGAAACAGTAAAGTGAAAAAATTCAATAAACTCATATCTTCTCCAGGCAATTCTACTTTTATTTTTTGAACTATTGTGAGAAACTTCTCTGTGTTTGCATAAAATAAACTTCTTGTATTGATTTCAAGCAGCAGAGCTTAAATTTTCTTCCTCATTTGCAATAAAAAGATATTAGAAATCTTAATAGTAATTACAAGTTAAAATTAAGAATTGCTTGTTTTCCAGCTTTAACAGATGCGACAACTTCACAGCACAAAACATTTTCTAAAATGATTTCATGGGAGAAGAGGATGAGTGAAATGTTGTTGAATTTCTAATTGGATCCCTAAATGATCTTTGCTTCTTGTGTAAAGGTAACTCCAGTAATTTTCCAAAGTACCATAAACTCCAACTTTTATGGAAGAAAATAAGGATCCTTCTCTGCATCATGAAGAAGGGAGATATGAGATTGGTCACCCCAAGTTGAGATGTGCCAGACTATGATAAGGCCAACAAAATTCAGATTTAAAAGTTCTGAAGTAAACTATAGACAGTCTTTGACTTATAACCACAATTGAGTCCAACATTTCTCCTGTTAAGTGAAACATTTGTTAAGTGAGTTTTGTACCATTTTATGGTTGTTGTTTTCTGCCACAGTTGTTAAGTTATTCATTGAAGTTGTTGAGTTAGTAAGACAGTTATTAACTGCTTTCCCACTGACTTTGTTTTTTAGAAGATCACAGAAAGTGATCACATGAGCTGTGTGCAATGTTTATAAATATGAGTCAGTTCCCAAGTATCTGAATTTTGACCACGTGACCATGGGAATGCTGCAACTGTCATAAGTGTGAAAACCGGCCACAAGTCCCTTTTTTCCAATCCTGTTGTACCTTTGAATGGTTACTAAATGAACTGTTGTAAATTGAGCACTACCTGTACAGAATTCAACTGCATATAAACAAAGTTTGCTCTAGATGGAAAAAGGCAATAGAATGAAATTGGACAATTAATGGTCGATAAGCCAGTTGTTAGTCAAAGAATCCTTGTTTTGAAGTTTCTAGTTGCAAAAAATGAACAAATATATTGTATCAGGTTTGTATATGTGTGTGTAGCATTTCTTTGTGTGACTGGACCCCGATTAATCAATTTCTTCTTCATTCTCATTCATGTAGAGTATTTTTCCCACAATCACTAGAAAAAATTAGAAGGAGGCCTCCTAATGCCAAAGATTTGACCAGTCAGCATCAGTTTATAGCCTTTGAAATGACTATATTTATTTGAGTGGCATTAATATATTTATTTATGTATTTATTAGTAAAACTAGCTAAGCCCTTATAATGTGAATTGTACAATTAAGCATTCATTAAGCATTTTATTATCTTCTGGAATTAGTTTCCCTTCAATTCTGTTCTTTTTATCAACACCCTCCAATGGCAGTAGCAAACCTATGAGTCATCTCTTGAGTTTCTATACGGCAATAATAAAAGCAACTTGTGTTAAAACTGTAGTTAGATGTTACGGTTAATGCAGTATCATAGTAAGTTCGGTAACTTTAATAAAAGTTGCAGCAAGCAATTCTTTTATTCAACTTTCAAATTTTAAAAGCAAGATACAGGGAGAGTAGCAATACTATTTTACTGGAGTAATATGCTTTTCATTCTTAGGCAAGCTACCTACACACCAATAAAGATTGTCAATTAAAAACAACAACCACAACTTGCAATACCCATAAGCTGACATTTTTAGTACCTTGCTGAAATAATTCATCCAGCAACCAAGCAGAACATCTTCAATTTCACCGAGGGTAGAAGGTTTCCTGAAAAGTTCACTAATCAAACCAATAAGACAGAGAAACAATGAGATGGTGAAAAAGAAAGATTTGTTGATAAAACTTGACAGTTTGCATGAAACATAAGCAGGGTTGAAAGTAATCAATAAAGCCAATTAGTGGACCAATGGATAAAGAGACCCCTTTCTGAATCAGAGTGATAATTCTGAGCAGTATAATGAGAATATGAAAATGGTGAAGTAACAATAGCTCGTAATTTAGAAAAGAAAAAAGTAAAGGATGGGACTAAGCTGAGATAGAACTAAATATGAAATTATAAAATAATGTAAATAAATTCAGATTAGCATTTGCCAACCATGTCTATCTCCAAGTCTTAAAGATCTGAGTCAAAGATACATACACATGTTCTGATGCAGAGGTGGTATTCAGCAGGTTCTGACCAGTTCTGGAGAACTGGTAGCAGAAATTTTGAGTAGTTCAAAGAACCAGTAGCAGAAATTTTGAATAGTTTGGAATACCACCTCTGACTGGCCCCACCCCCATCTATTCTCTGCCTCCCGAGTCCCAGCTGATCAGCTGGGTTTTCTTTTGTTGCCCTGCATAGGAGAACAGAGCTGGAAAGCAGATTAGTGGGGTGGGGAGAGAATGGGAATTTTACAGTATCCTTCCCCTGGAGTGGGGAGGGAATGGAGATTTTGCAATATCCTTCTCCTGCCACACCCACCAAGCCACACCCATGCCCATCAAGCCACACCCACAGAACCAGTAGTAAAAAAATTTAATCCCACCACTGTTTTGATGTCTACAATCACTCCAATATAAGAGAATACATTTAGCTTGGGGTTGAACTTTGGAGACTGGTGATCTTTGAGCTTGGTTGTTTGCCTGCAAACATTTCATTACCCAAGTAGGTAATATAATCACTGCCAATGAGTATGTTGCTTGTTCCCTATTTTTATACAGTAGCTTGCCCTCCCAGTGTTGGTGGGGGTGTGGTTTTCTCCTTGGTAATTCCTTAATTAAGATTCTTGTTTTCTGCTTGATCATTCCCTGGTGTTAATTCCTGCTTATCTGGGTGCTAGCTGCTAGCTGGTCTTTTTGCTTCCTTCTTAGCTTTTTTGTTGTCTCTTTTGAAGAGTATGCTAATGTAGTTTATTCAGGTATTCTTTACTTTCCTTCTCTTTGACCTCAGGTGTAATAGCAAGATAAGTCTTCAATAGCAGATATATTATTGTAACATGACTTTCAAAACATTTTGAAACTGCATCTTAATGTTATGATAAAGTTACACTATCAGTGTCCCTTCATGTGTCATTATATGCAAGACTGGTTTTGGAAGATTCTTGGAAAAAGATGTCTTCAATGTGACTCTTGACTCTTTTTTTCTCATTGATGCCCTTGCTTATTGATGCCCTTGGTCTCTCCTTTCTGCACTAAATTACACAACATTCAACAGAAAATACAAGGCAAATTATAAAAATGCAGAAGATCATGAAAAGACAAGCTTCTTTATCTCATTGTATGAAAGCTTTTACAAAGAAAATCACAAAGTCTGCATGCTAACTTACAAGAGAATAAATTGGTTTCTAAGGGGAAAGAATTCAGATTCTAGAATTCTTATAACCACAATGTATCCTTCTCAATAAATCTTACTAAAGAAAACTCTGATAGAATTACACTTGGAAAGAATAAGCATTTGCTGAAGACCTTGATATAATAACTCCCCAAAACTTTGTAAACCTTTTATCTATTAGCTCAGGACCCCTGAATAATTAGAATACAGCTCTAATTATTCCTTTTTCAAAGAAACAGAGAAATGTTCTTAAGCGTACAGCTTGTGGGGCACACAAAGTATCCAGGCAATCTTTCTTTAAAAGATAATGTGATTTAAAAGCCCATGCTTTAGATTCATTTGTGTAGTAAAGAATTATTCTGCTAGTTCTCACTTTTAACATACTTCTTTCATTCCAATCCACACTGTACTTCAACTGCATTAGGACTTTGCAAAGCTTGGGAGTTGCTTTCCAAACTCCCTACCTCTAAAGCAGGGGTCTCCAACCTTGGCAACTTTAAGACTTGTGGACTTCAACTCCTAGAATTGTTCAGCCAGTTACACCCAGAATTCCTCAGTCAGCAATTCTGGGAGTTGAAGTCCACAAGTCTTAAAGTTGCCAAGGTTGGAGATACCTGCTCTACGGCATCAAAACAGCTGTGTCTTAACATCTGTGGAGATTCTTAGTCATCCAGGTCATGGTTGCTTCAAAGGTGCTTTTTCAACAAGCAACTGAACTTTCTGGATTTTCTCTGAAGACATTTCACTTCTCATCTAAGAAGCTTCTTCAGCTCTGACCGGATGGTGGGGAATGAAAGGATTTATACTCCTGACAGCTGTGTCTCACACATGCACAGCCACCTTGCTCCTTGCAGAAGTGTTGCTTGTACATGCACAGAACATGTACAAACAACCAAGATAGTGCAAAAGCTTTGCAAAAGTCACAAATAGTTGAATGCTTCCTTCATACTAATATACTTTGCAAAACATCTTTTTTTAATCCTTTCCACAGTCCAGTTCTAGGAATAAATGAGAATATATCCAGAGAGAGAGAAATATGCCTCAAAGGTTTCATAAACTAATCAACGCACGCTATGCTTCTGACTTACTAAATCTATGATGCTAACAGATTATGATATATGTATTTATTGCCATATCCCGGAATGCTAGAAAATTAAAAAGAAATGAAGCTGTAAATGAAAAGGCTGCTATAGATTGATTTCTTAGAAGTGATGTATGTGATGGAAGTGATTAGCTTTAACTGATCTTCTTAAGGAACGTAGAAGAATAATTCATTATAATGGCTCAGAAGTGCAATTAGTGAACTATAGTGTAGATAGCGCGGCTGTTCATAGATCTGCCCATAAGAGTAATTATATTTTGAAAACTACTTAGTGAAAAATTGATTGAATTGCTCTTATGGGCATAGATAATAGAGATAAAATGTGTAAACAAAATTTGCTATTAATATGTTGTATGTCTAATTTATGTTATGTTTGATGAAACATTTCCATAATGAGTAATCACTTTTGTGGTAGAATTTTAAGCAATCTGACTTGTCTGAGGCAGCTATTGTCATGTCATCTCAAAACTTTACTCTGCCAGTTCCATTTATGTGATACTGCCTATTAGCCAGTCATAAAATAAAGTAGTCAGATTCCCGTTGAAGATGCCATTTTGGTATCCCTGGAATCCTCAGTTTTCCACGTAGATATATTTCATTATGTAAACAAGTTAGCCACTATTCCAATTCAAAAAATGTTCTGGATTTAAATCAAGTTAGAAAATTTAGCTTGAAAAATGTAGAGAGCTGGGATTTATCTAGATGTGGTATGTTCAGAAAAATGACAAGAATGTATTTTTTTAAAATTCGGAATGAATTCAAAATCAAGTGACATTCAATATAATCAGAAATTAATGGCAATCAGCTTTAAAATATATATTTTTGCTATTTATAAAGGATTGAAATGAACAGAGCTTAAAAGGCTCCAGTAAAAAAATCATGCTTATTTAATGCTTAAATTTCTTTAATGATTCAGCATTAAAATTCATTTACTGCTAAAAGGGAAGCACAATTTTACAAGCAACCAAAAGTTGCAAAATAGAAAAACCGTCCTTAAGTTATTGTTCTTATTTCTCCAAGCAAATTTCAAGGTTATGTAATTTTTTAAAATCAATACAATATTCAATAATAACATAGAACTAAAAGAAAAAAAAGCAGAAGAGAAATTATAGTCAGCAGAAAATAAATGTTCTCCAGTTGGTAGATCTCAGAACACAAGCAAACTTTGTCTCTTCTTTCCATCTTTTGAAATTCATTGGAAAACAAGAATGAAAATATATTACTCTAATACAATATTTAATATCCTGTTGCTATGCATTTCCAGCCTCATAGCTCACAAAAGTCCACCAGCACATCCTCTTAAGTATATAGAGGTAGATATTGCTGGGGGTAGAGGGCCATATCCGGTAAGGGGATCACGCTCCCGACGTTTGCAGGCGGTAGCGCGCTCCGACCCTCCTTACCCATCCTGCAGCCCTGGTTGTCCGGAATCTCAGGCCCTGAATACCCGGCTGTTGTTGTGCAATGCCAGGTCCGTGGTTAATAAGGCTCCCCTGATCTATGATCTGGTTCAGGAGGAGGCCGCGGACCTGGTAGGTGTCACCGAAACCTGGTTGGGCCCAGAGGGCGGCGTCCCTCTGGTTGAGATGTGCCCACCAGGTTTCCTTGCATTTCACCAGCCTAGGGCTCAGGGAAGGGGTGGTGGGGTAGCGGTGCTTATAAAGGAAGTCCTTTGTCCTAGGGAGGCCACTGTCCCTCAGACGGCTGGCTGTGAATCTCTATTTGTGAAGTGGGGGCAAGGGGTACAGATGGGTCTTTTGATGGCGTACCTGGCTCCCTGCCACGTCTCATCGGCCCTACCCGGACTCCTAGAGGTAATAGCCGGGCTGGCGGTTGAGACCCCCAGGCTTTTGGTCATGGGGGATTTCAACCTGCCATCGCTCGGTGAAACCTCGGGGTTGGTCCGGGAGTTCTTGGCTTCCATGACGGCCATGGACCTGACCCAGTTAGTTTCTGCTCCCACTCACATAGGAGGACACATGCTGGACCTGATTTTTGTCTCTGGGCAGTGGTTGAATGACTGTAATTGGGGGGATTTAGTCATTACACCCTTGTCATGGACAGATCATTCCCTCCTTAGGCTGGATTTCTGTTCCGCTACCCCCCACCGCAGGGAGGCGGAACCACTTAGATGGTTCCGCCCTAGGCGCCTAATGGACCCGGAGCGGTTCCAGAGGGAGCTTGGGCCATTTCCTGAATCTCTGGCTCTCAGCTCGCCTGGAGACCTGGTGGCCACCTGGGATGGGTTGGCCGCCGGGGCTCTAGAGCGAGTTGTGCCTCTCCGACCTCTGACCCGGCACAGATCCCATTTGGCTCCGTGGTATACGGAGGAGCTACGGGAGATGAAGTGCCGGAAAAGACGTCTAGAGGGCATTTGGAGGGCGAGCCGTTCTGAGTCTGACCGAACACAGGTGAGATCTCATATTAAGACTTACCTTGTGGCGATAGGGGCGGCGAAATCTTCGTATTTCTCCGCCCTTATTGCATCAGCAGAAAATCGGCCTGCCGCCCTGTTTAGAGTGACCCGCTCTCTACTTGAACCGAGAGCGCGGGATGACCTCTTGCAGGGTAGGGCGGAGGAGTTTTCCCGATTTCTGCATGATAAAATCGCTCAGATTCGGGAGGGGCTCGACTCCAATTGGATGGTCCCGGGGGAGGTGTCCGGGGCAGGTCTTGGGAGTGTTATCTGGGGGGAGTTCGACCCTGTGACCGCCGAGGGTGTGGACAGGTTGCTGGGGGGGTCTGAATGCCACCACCTGTTTATTGGACCCGTGCCCTTCCTGGCTGGTTTCGGCCGCCAGGGAGACGACACGAGGCTGGCTCCAGGGGATTGTCAACGCTTCCTTGAGAGAGGGGGTGCTCCCTACCGCCTTGAAGGCGGCGGTGGTGCGCCCCCTCCTCAAGAAGCCTTCCCTGGACCCAGCTATTTTAAACAACTATCGTCCAGTCTCCAACCTTCCCTTCGTGGCGAAGGTTGTTGAGAGTGTGGTGGCACGTCAGCTCCCCCGGTACCTGGAGGAAGCTACTTACCTCGATCCGTTCCAATCGGGCTTCAGGCCTGGACATAGCACTGAGACGGCATTGGTCGCGTTGGTTGATGATCTCTGGAGGGCTCGTGACAGAGGGTTCTCCTCTGTCCTGGTCCTATTAGATCTCTCAGCGGCTTTTGATACTATCGACCATAGTATCTTATTGCGACGGTTGGGGGGGCTGGGGATTGGTGGAACCGTCCTTCGATGGTTCTCCTCCTTCCTCTCTGACCGTTCGCAATTCGTGTTGGCGGGAGGGGATAGGTCCACCTCTAGACCCCTGGTTTGTGGGGTGCCTCAGGGGTCGGTCCTCTCTCCCCTCTTGTTCAACATTTACATGAAGCCGCTGGGTGAGATCATCTGTGGTCTTGGAGTGAGGTGTCATCTGTATGCAGATGACACCCAGCTGTACATCTCCACTCCGGACCACCCCAACGATGCTGTGGGGGCTATGTCTAGGTGCCTGGAGGCCGTGCGGGACTGGATGGGCGGGAACAGGCTTTGGCTCAACCCATCCAAGACCGAGTGGCTGTGGTTTCCGGCGCCCCGATATAGCCAGCTGACACCTTCGCTGGCTATTGGGGGGGAAGTTCTGCCCCCCACAGAGAGGGCTCGCAACCTGGGTGTCCTCCTGGATGTACGGCTGTCACTTGAACATCACATCGCGGCCGTCTCCAGGGGGGCGTTTCATCAGATCCGTCGGATCTACCGGTTGCGGCCCTTCCTGGATCGGGACGCCTTGCGCACGGTCACTCAGGCCCTTGTCACCTCTCGCCTGGACTATTGTAATGCCCTCTACATGGGGCTCCCTGCGGGGAGCATCCGGAGACTCCAGCTGGTGCAAAATGCGGCCGCGCGGGTGATCATGGGGGCGTCACATAGCGCCCATGTGACGCCTCTCCTGCGCGAGCTGCATTGGTTGCCGGTGGCTCTCCGGGTTCGCTTCAAGGTTCTAGTTTTGACCTTTAGGGCAACCCATTGCATGGGACCAGGTTACCTTCAGGACCGCATTCTGCCAGCATTCTCCAACAGGCCGGTGCGTTCCCACAGAGAGGGTCTGCTCCGGGTGCCGTCGGCCGCTATGTGTCGTCTGGCGGCGCCAAGGAGTAGGGCCTTCTCTGTGGGTGCCCCTCGCCCTCTGGAATATTCTGCCACCGGAGCTTCGTACCGGCACGGACCTGAGGGCCTTCAGGCACGCGTTGAAGACCTGGCTCTTTGAGCAGGCCGGCCTGGGCTGAGAGAATGATTTTAAATTTGGTCTCCATTTTTAATTTTAAATTGGGTTTTAAGGGGGGGGGGGTTTAGTTTTATATTGCAGCCGATTTAAATTTAATATTTTTTAACTTTTGTATTCTCTGTGGGGTTTTTAGATGAGCTGTTCACCGCCCTGAGTCCCTCGGGAGAAGGGCGGTATATAAATGGAATTAATAAATAAAATAAATAAATATATCATACTCGGTGTCTGTTCCAACAGTGCTTCAAGGTAGCTGGGGGGGTTCTTGGAAGTCTGTTAAGATTTTAGGATTGTGGAGAATTGGAAAGAATGCAGAGAAAATCAACAAAAGTGACAAGAGGCTTAGAGACAAATCTTATGAAGGACAATTAAAAAAATTGGGTATGTTTAGTATAAAGAAGGCTGCTCATGATAGACCTGGGCAGTACTTGAAAGATTGTCCCAGAGAAAAGGATGGGGTTGTTTCTCCATAATGCCTGAGGACAGAACTTGAGCCAATGCCTGAAAGTTTTACAAATAATTTAAAAAGGGAGGTGGGTGGGATTTCCTGACCATACATGCTATTAAGTAGTGAGCAGCATTCATCCTGGAAACATAGATCATTGGAGATTTTTAAACAAATATTGAACAGCATTTTTTTTTATAATGATTGGAGGATTCCTGCTCTAGGCTAAAACATCTTTATGATAGACCAAGAAATCATATAATCTTCTCGGGGATTCCTAGAGTGGCCAAAGGAACTCCACATCACAGGGGTTCAAATACTTCCCTCTTATTAAGGTCAAAGATAATCATATGTGACATGATAAAACATTCTATTACATTTCCTCTTTAAGAGAATCCAAGAGCCCATGTAAATGATGATATAACAGCCAGTGGCTTTATCCAGTTCTGTCCCAGGCCTTGCCCCCAACCCTTTCTTCCCTTCTCTGCTTGCTGTTGCAACCTCTCCCCTGCCCTCATTGTAATATCTATTCCTATCTATTTCACACAAAGCTACCACTTTCTTTTTCTGTCATCAGACCTGGAATTCCCTTATTGGTTCACGCCCCAGCTTTACCAGTCTAAGGATATCATCTTTTGCTAACAGTGGACCTGGAATATATGTTTCTTCAAGGAAAGAAAGCAGAAACCAAACCAACTCATTATACAACTATAGTTTCAACCTGATAGCATAGAACTGAAATTCTTCAACATTCAGAACACAGTCATTTTCCCAATTTTCCTTTGCCCATCTCTGCATTTTAATAAGTTGAATTTTGAATTCTGCATCCTTTTGGAATTTAATAGCCTGCTTGCCAATATATTCATCAGATTTCATAAGCTTTGCTTCTTATCTTCTCTGTTTGTACAGAGAAATTCTCTGTAAAGAATTTATGTCCTAATGTTAAAAAATGCCATAGATTTATTGGTACTGTTTTAATTAGGGTTTGATATTTTATATTTTGGAAAATTGTTATTTTGTATTATTAAAATGCTGACATGTTACATTAATTTGCTTGTGCTTTGTTGTCAGCAGATTCAAGCAGCCATAAGAAAAGGAAAAACAGAATATGCTATGAATGAAATCAAATCAAATTAGTTGAAGTGGTTAAAAAGCCCAAACTATACATGCAATATATAAACTATACTGCCATCGTCAACCTCCCGCTGCCCAGTACGCTCCCACAGGGTTGCCCTACTTGGGGTACCGCTGCCTGGCCGTTGTAGGCTGACGGCCCCGAGAGTTCGGGCTTTCTCTGTGGGAGCTCCCTCCCTATGGAATGATCTCCCCCCGGGGATACGGGCTATGATGGATATTCTGACCTTCCGGCGCGCAGTGAAAACCCTATTTTTTAAACAGGCTGGCCTGGCCCGGTAACTGTGTTTTGGTTTTATTTCAATTTTAATTGGGGTTTTATTAGCTTTTAACTTTTAATTGAATCCTTTGGATAGACACAGCCGGATCAAATTGTTTAATCTATTTTAATTGTATTTATTGTATATTTATTGTTATGTTTTTAGTAGGCTGTACACCGCCCCGAGTCCCTTTTTGGGAGAGGGAGCGGTATAAAAGTTTAATTAAAAAAAAAAAAAATATGGAACAACTCACTTTCCAGATAGTAAATTCCATGGGATCAAATGACAGGTACTTCAGTTTGAATATGAAAAGAATGGTACTATCAGTCAGAAATGTAGCATTCCTAACCTTCAAAAGTAGGTTGCATAAAAAGTAGAGTACTCAATGAAAACTTTATTCTGATTATATTGCTCTACACTGCTTAGGAGGGAATAAGTTCTCTTTTCACTACAGAGATGGCAACAGAAGGGAAGAACGTTATGTTTACTATAGGTTCTCTCCAAAGCAAATCTCTCAGACATCATATATGTGTTCACAGGCCAAAGACTTGCAATTTGGAGTTATATAATGTAGAAGAAGGTTTATATGCACATGTCCAAAATGGCACGCTAGCTTCCGAGCTCCGTCGATCGCTCCACACCCCCCAGGCCAAGCCTTTCCCCTCCCCTGGGGCCCTCTGGTAAGGTGACTGGGGGCCTGGGGGGGGAGTTGTCGAGGCCGAAGGGGTGCGGGAACACATGGCTGGGTTGCCCGTACGGCCATGTAGGCGGTCTGGGCGGCGATGATGTTTTCCATCTCGCCTCCCCCCATCATGACTTGTGAGTTTTCACCACGATTGAGTTATTGGTTTGGCCCAGTGCTGGCTAGTCCTCTGGTGGGCCCCTGTTCAATGCAGCCTGGACTTTGTACCGTTCTGCCCTCCTCGCCTTGGTTTCTGTGGGGGCGATGGATAGGTTTGGTGCCCCTGGCATTGTTAGGGGTGGTGCTGGCATTAGCGCTGCCTGACTGGGTGGGGCCAGTAACTCTGGCCTTGGCGGCGCCGGTTGGGGGCTGCGGTGCTTTGATGACAGTTCGGATGCCCAGTCCCAGTCCCAACCGGACCCGCAGCCTAGGCTTGATTGGCCTGGGCTGTGATGGCGATGGTGGTGGCGGCAGGGGCCGATGATAGCAATGCTGTGCGATACGTCAGACCTGCTGGCTCTGGGGGGTGGTTCCCCCGGCCTGGATGGCTTCGTCGGCGGTTCCGGTGGTCTCGGCAGCTTCGGTGACAGCATCGTCATCGAGGAGGACCTGGAGACCTCGGTGGCCTCGATGACGTTCCAGGCGGCAGGGGCGGGGGCCTGGTCTGGCGATGATGGCAGCTCCAGCAGCAGGATCCCCGGTGGTGGCGATGACCTTGGCCTGGGCGGCCCCGCCGGGCTCGATGGTGGCGATGGTGATCCAGAGGCCTCGCTGATGGTGGCGATGGTGACAATGTGGTTTGGCATTGTCTGGTTCGTCGGCGGGGGTGCTTGGTTCGATGGCGGTGGTGGTCCCAATGGGGGGGGGCGGCCCCCAGTGGCTTTGGCAGCAGCCATGAGGTCTGGGCCATCTCGATGGCAACCCCATCCTTGTCGACGACAGCGATACCATCGGCGAGGACAGAGACCATGACCAGTTGACTGTGGTGTCTGGGCAGGTTGGGTCCGGTTCCATGGATCCCCCTGTTTCAGACCCCGGCCCCGGGCATTGGAGACATGACCAGCCGGCTGCTATGGAACTGGGCCAATTATCTATTCATCGGCCCTCAGAAATGTCCCCATTTCTTTGATGTGGCCCTCCGGCCTTTCTATGGCCTACCTCAAGGACAGATCTTGGGATCCTGAGAGGTGGCATAGCCAAGGGATGTGCTATAAGGGTCATACCCAGTTATATTCATTTATTTTTAAATTCTTAGCAGGGTTAGGGAGGGTGACCAGGTTGGGTTTGGGAGACAACCTGTCTGAGATGAGGGCCAGACCGGGGGTTAAGCGCAACCGGGAAGTTCTGGGGTCGGGGTGGTTAGATCGAGGATGGGGGTTTGTGTCCAGGAGGAAGAGAGGATGGTGATTGACATGGTCAATGGGAGAGGCAGATATGGCGTTGACAGGGGGCCATATTATGTTTTGGGAGCCTGCCCCTGCTGGTTATGTGCGGTAGCGCGCTCCGATCCCCAGATCATCTCCCGTTCCCTGGGTTGTCTGAATTATCGGCCCCGGGCCTTCGGTTAATGCTGTGTAACGCCAGGTCCATAGTTAATAAAGCCCCCTCATTTGTGATCTGATTTTGGAGGGGGTGCAGACCTGGCGGGTGTTACTGAAACCTGGTTGGGCCAGGAGGGGGGTGTTCCCCTGGTAGAGATGTGCCCAGCTGGGTTTCGGGTTTTTCATCGGCCGAGGGCCCAGGGGAGGGGTGGGGGGATTGCGGTGATTATTAGGGAAGACCTATGTCCTAGGGAATCCATTGTTCCTCAGATGACCGGATGTGAATCCCTCTTCATCAAGTGTGGTTCCAGGGTTCAGATGGGCCTACTGATCATATACCTGGCTCCCTGCTATGTGACATTGGCCCTGCCTGAGGTCATAGCCGATTTGGCAGTTGGAACCCCCAGGCTTATGGTCATGGGGGATTTCAACCTGCCTTCAGCTGGGGCCTCCAGGATTGCTAAGGAGTTCTTGGCTTCCATGACAGCCTTGGGCCTGATCCAATTAATTAGGGACCCCACTCATGTTGGGGGTCACATCTTGGACCTGGTTTTTGTCTCTGGTCAATGGCAGGATGATCTAGGTATAGGGGACATTGTTGTGGAGCCCCTGTCGTGGTCTGATCATTTGCTCCTTAGACTGGACTTCCATACCGCTCCTCCTCATTGCAGGGAGGCAGGATTGACATGATGGTTCTGCTCCCAGGTGCCTAATGGACCTGGATAGGTTCCTGATGGAGCTTGGGCCATTTCCCGATGATCGCACACACAACTCATTTGGGGACCTGGTGGCCACCTGGGATAGGGTGGCGGCTGAGGCCCTTGATCGGGTTGTGCCCTTGTGGCCTCTGACCCGGTGCCGATCCCAATCGGCTCCATGGTTTTCTGAGGAGCTGCGGGAGATGAAGCACTGGAAAAGATACCTAGGGGGTGGTTAGAGGGCCACCCACTCTGGATCTGACCAAACACTATTATGGTCCTACATTAGGTGATAAGGGTGGCAAAGCGTTCTCATTTTTCCGCCCTTATTGCGTCCACAGAAAATCGCCCAACTGCCCTTTTCAGGGTGACCCACTCCCTTTTAGAAGTGGGAGTGCAGGAGGATCCTTTGCAGGGGCGGGCTGAGGATTTTTTGAATTTTCTGCAGGACAAAATCACTCAGATCCGGGATGGGCTGGACTCTAACTGGGCAACTCTGGATGGGATGGCAGGGGTGGAGTTCGGGGAGGTCATTTGGGGGGAGTTTGATCCTGTGACCCTTGATGACGTGGACAGGATGCTGGGTGGGCTTAATGCCACCACATGTTTGCTGGATCCGTGTCCCTCCTGGCTGGTATTGGCCACTCGGGAGGTGACACGAGGTTGGTTCCAGGGCATTATTAACGCTTCCTTGAGTGGCGGGTTTCTGCCTGCCACCTTGAAAGAGGCGGTAGTGAGACCCCTCCTCAAGAAACCGTCCCAGGACCCAACTTTATTATCTAATTATCATCTGGTCTCCAACCTTCACTTTATGGCGAAGGCTGTTGAGAGTGTGGTGGCATGACAGCTCCCGCAGCACCTGGATGAAGCTGTCTATTTGGATCCACGCCAATCAGATTTCAGGCCCAGGTACAGCACAGAAACGGCATTGGTTGCGTTGGTGGATGATCTCTGGAGGGCCTGTGACAGGGGTTGTTCCTCTGTCCTGGTCCTGTTAGATCTCTCGGCGGCTTTTGATACTGTCGACCACAGTATCCTATTGTGGCAGCTGGGGGATTGGGTTGGGAGACACCGTATTACAGTGGCTCTCCTCCTTCCTCTCCGACTGTGCACAATTCGTGTTGGCAGGGTGGAAGAGATTGGCCCTGAGGCCCCTGATTTGTGGGGTGCCTCAGGGGTCTGTGCTCTTGCCCCTGCTGTTCAACATTTATGTAAAGCCGCTGGGTGAGATCATCCGTGGCTTTGGGGTAGAGTCCCATCAGTACGCTGATGATAAGCAGCTGTACATTTCTATCCCACCCCGACGAAGCCATGGAAGTGATGACCCGGTGCCTGGAGGCTGTGCAGGGTTGGATGGGGCAAAACAGACTTCAGCTTAACCCAGCCAAAACCGAGTGGCTGTGCTTTCCGGCATCCCGATACAGCCAGTTAACTCCATCGCTGGCCATGGGGGGGGGAAATTCCTGCCCCCATGGAGAGGCCGTGCAATCTGGGTGTCCTCCTGGACATATGGCTGTCATTAGAAGAACGTATAGCAGCTGTCGCCAGGGGGGCTTTATGTCAGGTCCGTAGGATCTACCAGTTGCCGCCCTTTCTGGATCGGGATGCACTTCGCACAGTCACATCCTCCCTTGTCATCTCCCGTCTAGACTATTGCAATGCTCTCTACATGGGGCTCCCCTTGAAGAGCATCCGGAGGCTCCAGCTGGTGCAGAATGCGGCCGCGCAGGTGGTTTTGGGGGCTTCATGGAGTTCCCATGTTACATCACTTTTGTGCAAGCTGCATTGGCTCCCGGTGGCCTTCCAGGTGCAATTCAAGGTGCTAGTGATCATCTTTAAAGTGCTCCATGGCTTGGTACCTGGGTACTTACGGGACCGCCTACTGCCACCATCATCCTCCTGTCAGCCAGTGCACTCCCATAGAGCAGGCCTCCTCGGGGTACCACTGGCTGGACGGTGCCGGCTGGCGACCCCAAGGGTGCGGGCCTTCTCTATGGGAGCACCCTCCCTTTGGAACGAATTACCCCCGGAGATGAGGACCATCCCTGACCTACTAGCCTTCCGGCACACTGAAAACCCACTTATTTCATCAAGCCGGTCTGGCCTAGAGTTATGGGTAGGGTTTTTAATTGATTTTAACTGTTTTTTAACTTTTTAACCTTTTAATGTCATAGTTTGTTTTAGCCTCAGCCACTTATTTAATCTTTTTAATTGTATTTTAAATATTGTATTGGATTGTGTTTTATTTGGCTGTAAACCGCCCTGGGTCCCGTTGGGAGATGGGAACAGTATATAAAATTTGAAAATAAATAAATAAATATTACATGACCTGCCATTTGTGTAGGGAATTTTTGTGTGTGATGAATACAGGAAAGGGGATAGATACCTCATACAACTTCCTTGATACATGCTTGTGCTATCCCATGATATCCTGTGCTACCTTTAGGAACAGAGTTTTTCTGCTATTCCTGAAACATAGACTATTATCTTTTATATGTTTTAATTGAAATACTGTTGTTTATACATGTTATACGCCTTTCCCAATTTTTCTACCCTCCCCCTTTTGTTTTCATCCTGTTTTAATTTCAGCTTTTATCTCTAGTTTGCTCCTCTTCTATTGATTCTTTTTCTTTATTTTATTTTCTTCTATTTTCCTCTTATCTTTTGACTTTCCTCATTTTCTGTGTGTTTTTTTTTTAAATTATTTCAAGTTAAACCCATTTTATTTTTTCTACAAAATTCATCCAGACTAATTTTCTGGTCTGTACTATCAACTCTTAAATATTTCTCTAGTATTCATCCAAGATACAATCCAGTTACAGAATTCTTTCTCCTTGTGACTTACTAGGAACCCACATGTTGCTAAATATGTTGTTAACCTCTGATCTAACAAGGGGTAGCTTTTGGGTTCATAATTAAATCAGCAGACACAAGGATAATTTTGAACTGTCATTGTAGTAGATTTGTACTTTATTGCATTGTGTTGTGCTATGCTATATTTGACTGCAGATGGTTTGACTTTAAATAAAATACAACAGTGGTAGGCTTGATAGAATATTCTTCCATCGATCTCAAGGGGCTTTCATGAGGAATTAACAAATGAGCAGAAAGCCCTGGAAGTAAGAACACAACACTCTTAAAAATATTGTTCACATGCCTTACAAAATCTAATAATGCAAAGTATCTCACATTTAGTTGCAACAGATTCTGTGAGAAAAGTTGAAGAAATTTTAACTTTCTATTTTTGATTATGTTAACAACTTCAGCTTTGTTTTGTTTTTATTTAAAATAATTGTTCATGGGATAAGACAAATCTATACTTGCTTCCCTTCACTCATGCAAATATATTACCTGATCAGAATTGGAGATACAGAAAACTCTGAGATATTATCGTTTCAAAAATTCCATCTTAAAACCTTGAGTTATCGTCTACTTTCTCATGAACATGACTGCTGTTTATTTGCTTCCACTTTGGCTTTTCTGTGTGAGCTTGGCTTTTTCCCCCTCTTAGATTAGTTCAGAGTTTTCCATCTTTGTTATGTGTCTTGCTTTCTTTTTTGTTTAATGTTATCTCTGCCTTTTGCTCTGATATAAGATACATTTTACCTTTTTGTTCCTTAGCCTATTTTTATGCTAATGATTAGGATTCAGAGATCTGTAAGAATGTTGTTTTCCTTGTGATTGTGTACTGGTATGTGAGAAAAAAAATTGAGATATGGAGGGGAAAGAAATGCTACCTGAGGAATGTAGATAAGAGAGGGCATAGCCCAGAGGTGGTATTCAGCAGGTTCTGACCAGTTCTTGAGAACTAGTAGTGGAAATTTTGAGCAGTTCGGAGAACCAGAAAAATACCACCTCTGACTTGCCCCACCCCCGTCTATTCTCTGCCTTCCGAGTCCCAGCTGATTGGCTGGGTCTTCTTTTGTTGCCCTGCACAGGAGAATGGAGCTGGAAAGCAGGTTAGTGGGTGAGGAGGGAATGGGGATTTTGCAATAACCTTCCCCCCTGGAGTGGGGAGGGAATGGGGATTTTGCAGTATCCTTCCCCTGCCATGCCCACCAAGCCATGCCACACCCACCAAGCCACGCCCACAGAACTGGTAGTAAAAAAAATTGAATCCCACCAATGGCATAGTCCACAGATGCATAATGGGCAGAGAAACAGGCTCAGAATGGGGCCTCCCTAACATCTCAGACTGTAAAGGAGACAGTGGAAGATTTGTATTTTCAGACTTCCAAGATTCTTTTAATGTAGCCTTACTATAAAGTAAAATTATCTCTAAATCTGGTCATGTTTCCTGGGAAGGCTGGCAGATTGCCAGACCACAGACCTCATGTTTAAAATAGAGAGGCCTTGTGATTAATGCTCACTTGTTGTTATGGTGAAGATTCATATTTTGAACCTATCCAGGCTATGTTTGGATGCCATGTAATTCTTTCCTGTCTCTGTTTGTATGTTAAGCTTGGACTTATAACTCTGTTTGGATTTTAGCAAATATGTATGTTAGGCAATATTCTATCCAACTAGACATTATTATTGAAAATGTTATTCCATATCACTTTTCATTCTTTATCAGTCTTTTCCATAGCTGTACCTTTATACCTGGGCTTCAGTATTTCCTCTTTCTTTTAATATACTGTTTGATACCTAGGCAGAAAGTGAAAACTTCTAGTGTTGAATCATTTCATAACACTGATAAGAGCCATGGTGGCACAGTGGTTAGAATGCAATATTGCAATCTACTTCTGCTGACTGTGGGCTGTAGTTCTGCAGTTCAATTCTCACTAGCTCAAGGTTGACTCAGCCTTCCAACCTTCTGAGGTGGGAAAATGAGGACCCAGATTTTAGGGGGCAATATGCTGACTCTGTAAACTGCTGAGAGAGTGCTGTAAAAGCACTGTAAAGCAGTATATAACTCTAAGTGCTATTGCTATTTAAATATGCTCTGTTCATCAGAAAAAGGAATAATCTTTTCATGTATATTCAAGGTTAAATCCCAAAGATGCTTTTCTAAAAGGAAACTGGACTTTGTTTGTTTTTTCCTTGAAAACATTTGGACTCTCAGCCAAGAAGCTTCATGTTCTTGGATGAGAAATGAAACTTCTTCAAGCAACAAGAAAAAAAAAGTCCAGTTGCTTATAAAAAGACATCTTTGGGTCAACCATGACCTGGATGATTGAGAATCTTCATAGATATTCAAGCTTAAGCAAATTCTTCATTATTTTTCAATTAATTACAGAAATTCTAAATTATTATCATGTATAACAGAGAATAGGACACTACAACTCAGATATGGATATATTCTCAGTATATATTCCCTGGATATGCACTGTTGTGCTCCTCTGAGACCCAATTCAGATCCATGTCCTGGGTCCTGATGCAAAGAAATATGCCAATGTTTTTGCAGTGCTGTATATTTTCTTGTCTGTGACTATGTGTAGCAAGGGAATGTGAGTTATCAACTGCTTAAATAAAATAAAATAATAAAATTCTAGCATAAGTCTTGGTATATAATTTGATATAGTTCTAATAACTACAAATATAGTTTATTTTTGATTGTGTGTAACTTGGTTAATATAGTAACATTCATCAAATCTATATAGTATTTACACTTATTTCCTAAAACTAGATTTTCTTACTAAGAACATAGCAGATCAATAGTTAATAGAATAAAATGTTTAAACTATTTCCTGCATTAAAATTGTCACTGAGCTTATTTCAACTGGAAACAATATAATAGTAATGATAAAAAAATAAGGTAGATGCTCTAAGTTTCTCTTTTTTTCTATAATTCTTTTTAAAAGTTTCAAAAATTGGTTGCTTGTTTATTAAATTATAAACCATCTTCCTCCAAAGGCTCTGAGGGGAGTACAAGTTACACCTTGTGAAGAATCAAATTGTCCTGTTACTCAAAAATTGCACAAATATGCCTTTATCATGCTTAGACCATATATACTAGAATGAGTAACACTGCTTTCAAAGGGATTATTCTTTTACTAAATATAGGTTATCATGATTAGATTTTAGAATGGAAGAGCCAACACAATTCTAAAGTTTTCCCAAGTAGAGAATACCCATTTTTCTTCTTATGTTTAAAATACATTTTAAGTTCACAAAGTCTCTGAAATAACCTTTTGTTTTTTGTTTTTTATTTTAGATGCCAACAGACTACAGATGTCTCTGGAGTGTTTATACTTTAAAAGCAAGAACAGTAAAACTTGACAAACAGACCGTAGGCACTTAGAAGAGAAGAGAAACCAAACAAAGCAACAACAACAAATAATAATAATAATTTACAGACTTAGCAGCCACCCTATCCAAAGCCTAGGAAAACAGCCAAGTTTTCAAACACTTTCAGAACATCTTTAGGGTGGGAGCTGTGAAGAGCTCTGGATAGATACTATTCCAGAAGGCAAGCATCACTACAGAGGAAGCACACTTTCTATATCCCAATAAATGGCACTGCTTAATTAAGTGGATCATTCTGTCTGATCTTACTGAATGAGCAGAAACTATGGAAACTAGGCAATACCTCAAACAATCATGTATTGCATGTCAGCTCATGGCTCTGACCAGGATTTCTGGGAGTTAAAGGCTGACACATTTAGCTGGCACCAGACTGGGTAAGCACAGCATAGGTCCTATGAAAACAAATTCCACTTACTAATATAATGAACACACAAATAATTTTAATGGATATTTTTAATCTGATTAATGAACACTTTGCAAGTGTTCTATTCAAATCACTGCACTTTGAAAAGATTAGTGCTGGACACAGTATGGTTCTAAATGTTGAAAGTATGAAAACAAGCATAAGTGTTGTGGAAAATCCCAAGAGCAAACTTTCAACTTAATATTATATAAATATATACTAGCAAAATCTTCCCTGTGGCTAATTTCAAATGTATTCAGTCGGTTAATTTGCTGAACTAGATTATTTACTTCTGAAATATACACTTTGCCCAAGTCATTGTTTAACATGCCTGATTTTAAAAGTATCTCATGAACAAAATGTGACATATAAAAAGATGGGAGATTGATCAAGATGAAAATTAATGTTTGTACCAGTGGCAAAAATCTTTCAGTTTTAGACCCACAGGAGCCATGGTACAAATTAATTGTTTCTGTGATTCTAAGATCTTCATCAATCAGATGTAAATTACCCTATGCATGATTGGCTGCTTTCCCCCTTTTTAAGTCCCTGTAGAGAACCATTGGCTGCCAGCTGGTACAGAAGCAGAGCTAAATAGTTGCCTAGTTGATGCTGCCTTGGGAAGAGACTTAGAAACCCAGAGGAGTGGGTAGTCACTGTAAAGGGAAAATTAAGGGCTAATTAATTCAAGGAGATGCAGTGGCATCAACATCCATTACATCTCATAAATGTATAGAATACGTCTCACCAGGCTCCCCAGCAGTAGATGCAAACTCTTCATACATATTTGCTGCATAATTCGGACATTATATTCAGGTATCTGTAATCCCAGACTATAACACATGCCAGCATCAAAAAAATCAATTTATAAATTCTGCTCCCTCCCTAAAGGCTAATTAGCCTACATAACCTGACATACTGCAATCAATGGGAAAAAAACCTATACTTTTAGGAAAAATATTATTAGAAGTCTAGCATTAGGATTAGATATAGGAAGATGAGAAACATCTTGTAACTTTAAAGAGGGACAATGAATTTATTTGTAACTGCTCTAAAGAAAAGTTACTTTATATATTTATTCTTTTTTCTAATTGCACTAACTTTTCTACTTATTCTGTTATCTTTATCCCTCTTTTTTAATGTCACTCTTTGTAATTTTATGTTTACCTTTCATTTATGTGAAAATATTAGATAGATAGATAGATAGATAGATAGATAGATAGATAGATAGATAGATAGATAGATAGATAGATAGATGGAAAATGTAGTTCATGGTCTCATCTTAGAGGCCTATATGTGTTCTCTTGAATATAGACACAATTAAAAATGTGTGTGTGTATAATTAATTCAAATACTTCAATAAATCTTATTAATCTAGGTTCATATTAATGTTCACCTCTTAGTCACTAGTCAGAGCTAATAAAAACAGTAATTTTCTTTCTACACAGGCCAATTGTCCAGCTAATGCTTCTTGACTTAATAACAGATTCTATTCTGCATTTAAAAGACATTTTAAAATATCCCAGATAATACTCTCACATCTGATTCAGCATGATGAAGAAACTGGAACCTCAATAGTGCTAGGCAGCTGCTGAAAACTGAGTATCTTGTAAACATGTAACTTTATTGGAAAGCCATCAAATTGAGAGAATGGGGGATGGGTGGGACAGAATCTGTCTTTAGACCAAACTGTATTATGAATACATTGTCCTATCATGGTCTATGTAAGGATCAACGGAGAGTAGGAAGAGGGAAGGCATACCTAAGCATCCAATAGATGGTCAATTATCCTGCTTTGGAACTGATAATCCTCTGCTGCAGATAACTATTTGAATATAGTCCTGGTTGTCTTGATATATAGATCAGTAAGCAGATCCATGAGACTAGAAGGAGCCTTCAAGTTCAGTATCAACATCTCAATATTTCATAGTATATTTTCATAGCTATACTGTTTGAGATTAACAAACAGAATTACTATTTATCCCACTAAGTTTTTTAGTATTAGAATTATAACTAATGAATGGCTAACAGGAAGCTGGAATGATTCAATACACCCACCAAAAAACAGAAGTTTAAAAAGAGCAAAAAAAGGGGAGGGGGGAATAAATGAAATAGTTTTTAAAATAATATTAACAGATTGTCTTTTAAATCTTTTGATATGACCTAGCAAAACCTTTATATCTCATCCTGAGCTCTTAGCTTGCAAGGAAGTGATCATGCAGTGTGCTCCAAAATAGGCAAATTGAAACCCCCTAGGCATTGTGAAATTAAATCGGCTCTACCAATTGTATTTCTCTGGAAGTATATACAGATACCCACCACTGGGGTGTTTTGAGAACAACCTATGATCCCAATGTTCTCTCTTCTTCCCTCCCAAGTTACAATATGTTAATTTTAACTACCATTATTTTTGACATCCTGGAAGTACCACATTCAGTGTTGTCTTCTGGTAGAAACTAGCCTCCTAGCTACAGCTCAGGAAGTTAGATGCAAACAAGTTCCCCATCATGGGGATGGCTAAGTATCACTTGACACCATTAGACAAAATTAAATTGCATTGTATTGTACTCCTACAGAGCAAATAAAATTGCATTTGAAGTAATATCATCAGAGGTTCCATTACAGCCATTGTTCTGAATTGTGCAGGGATAAGATTTCAGAGAGAAATTTTGTAAATTAAGGTACAGAGAAATCAGCTGTGGTTTTTATTTCTTTACACTTACAGTTTCTTTCCTCTTCCTGATTTCTATCATCTCACTTGCAGAAACATATTGTTCTCACTTGGGAGGAAGGCTTAGCACTGCAGTCAGGATTTCAATTCTTGTTAAGGCCTTTGGATCAATGAGCTAGTCATAAAAATGACTTTTTAAAATAAAGTTTTTGCTGAGCCACCAGGAAGGTTAACAAAACCGAAATTATATTTTTAGATTCTTCAAGCAATGATTTTCCTTTCCTTTCATGATATTTACTTAGGCTGAGATCATATTTCTTGTCTTGTTTTATCAATTTGTTTGATTTTGCTTTTAGTTTGAATATATTCAAATTGGTTCAACATTATTTAGTACTCTAAATATATACTCATTATACTTCTTTGGATGTTCTATTTCTTCCTTCCTTTATGCTTACTTTCATCATCTTACAATTCAAGATCCAATTACTGTTGTTGTGATAGTTCACATTATTTTATTGGTGCCCACTGACTTTAGCTAACTTGATCATTTCAATTATGCCAGTATGCAATTATGCCGTGTGACAGAATGTCCTCCCGTAACTATCATATACTTGCTCTTCCAATTCATACTTATATGGAGAAAGCTATTTAGAGTAAAATATCTGCATGTGGAAGATATGCTTCTCCTTGTAGCATTCCTTAAACAACAACAGGTTCAAATATATTTTTAAGCTATCCCTACTGGGGAAGGCAAATGAATAATGACTCTAGAGTTTAGCAATGAGCTGTACATAGATATAATAGCAGAAGAATCAGCAGTCCCAACAGAGGATGTATTGGGTCTAGGCACCATTACAAAATTAAAGTCTCTTGAGCCTCCTGAGATGCTAGAAAGCCTGCACCTCAATCCTTCAATTTTCACTGGCAAACCTTGATCAGTCAATACCTCCTTCATGAGCGTATTTTTGAAAAAATCAAGGGATGGAATATTCCAAGTCAGAAGCATACCCTAGTATTTAACTTGGTGCTGCCAAGTGAAGTGCAGAGCTGTGTGCATGTAATCACCAAGACTCAAGTTCAACATTTAAAACTTTGGCAATCAAAGCATTTCCCCAAATTCCAATCTATGCTGGCAATCTGGGACATCTGACTTGAAAAAATAGCCAGGTATATTTTAGTATCTTCTGATACTAAAAGCTTTGGTATAAACTATCAGTGGTTTGTTTGGTACTATCCATGGTGCTGGAATCCAAAGTATTTTTCAAGGTCCTAATACAAAAAATGATTCATATCTATTAGTTGTGGTACAATATGGGGGGGGGGGGCACTTTATTGGCTGGATTTGGATGTGTCTATTTCAACAAGCATAACTTCAGAGAATTCCAGTTTGTCCCAGTTTATTTCTTGTTTCATGAAAGTTTTGCTGATGAAGGAAGGGCAACATTGAGGAGAAATGACTAGGCTTTATTCAATGACCACTGGGTGCCTGCTTTGCAAGAAAGAGGGACTCTGAACAATAGAAAAGCAGATTTTTTTTAATATGTTTTGGGGTGGGAAATCTAAAAGAACTGATTTGTGGACACATTTTAACAAGTAAGGTAAGTGTTTAAACAAAGGAATATGTAAGATTTCAGAGGATGGGAGGTTGATACAATTAAGCATGCACCCTTGATTAGGAAGGATATGTATAGTTTCTCACCTCCCGTTTCCTAAATGAATTTTGTAGGTGAAGGTTTTTCATGGTTTTTCTTGTCATGGAATTAAAAGGCTATCTTTGCAGTGGAAACATGGCCATGTTTGGGTTGTGTTTTAGTCTGGAGCACATGAAAGATGGGAAGCATGCAGCAGCAAAGAGAAATGCAGAAAGAGAGGGGAGGGGAGGAAGGCAGAAAAGAGAGGCAGAAAAAATATGTTGGGAGAGTGGAGAAAAGTTTGAAGATTTATTATATTATTTTAATTTTTCAATCACACTTGGCTTTATCATGTTGTGTTTCATGGTCCATACTTCATATGAAAAATTAAGGCTGACTCAGCATCTTTGAATGCAAGCACTTGATTGCACCAGTCATGGACTATTATGTGTCTTATTAATCAGATTAGTTTTTGTTTTAAATTTCATGGGGTTTTTATGTTGAATTGAATGTAGTTGCTAATAGCTATACATTGCATCAGGCTGTTTTCATTAAGCAGAGACATGCACATTTTTAGAGAAAAATATGATATGTATATCTATGGAGATTCTCAGTCATCCAGGTCATGGTTGTCTCAAAAGTGCTTTTTCAAAAGGCAACTGGATTTTCAACTCTAAGAGCTGAAATCACTACTATCAAGAGAAGTACTGGAGGAGGTCACAGAATTTATGAAAAACAAAGTCCAATTGCCTTTTGAAACAACACCTTTGGGACAAATAATATGTATTTTCCTATGCTATGAGTCAATAAGCTATCCATTTCATACATGAATCTGGCTGGTCCTGTTGATAGGAACAGCTGCATTTCAATGATTGGCATAGAATGAAGCAACTTGGGTGTTTCACTTTTTACTGCTCCTTCCCCACCCCCACAATTTAAAAACAAAACAAACCCAGAAAGATCTCTGCATAATAAATTTGAGCCAGAATCTTTAGATTAATAGCAGTAGACTATTCATGTTATGTTCCTTAGTATTTGAGGCTAAAAGGTCAACAATACTGAATGTGATTTAAAATATGCAGCCTAGAATGAAGAAACTACACATAGCCATTTGATGCGTGAAATGACCAAAGGCCCTATTAACATTTATGTCTTGGTATGCAGCAATATTTAGGATAATACTTTGGTCTTGATTACAGTTCTACAGAACATTTTTCACTGGAGATAGAAGCTAGGTAGGACTCTCTTCTCTATGTATTTGTTTGTGTGCACATGTGCATGAACACATAAGTGTAGGAAAGAGTGCACATAGATATTGTGTATGTCTGTGTGTGAGTGTATCTGTGTCTGTGTCTATCAGAGGCTTAGAATGCAGCAACATCATTTCCTTACTTGAACTACAAGTAATAGGTTGAGTTACTCTATTTACTTCTTTCATTAAAAGCAATACATTTACAATTATTCTAAATTCCTTAAACTTAAAATATGAGCCATGCTTTTTTTTAAAAAAAACCCTATAAATAAAATTATAACACAACCCTACTAAGCTGAAAATTCACATTTAAGAAGTGGCTTATGAAGTCTAAGACAGATTTCATAATTTATGGATGGCAGGACTCAGCAATTTGATAGTGTATAGAAATTTAATCAGTATTGCCGGAGTTGTCGACATGGCACGGTAGGAGGTACTTCTGACATTTCATGGAGAACTAAGCAAGATGAGGTACAGTATATGTGCATAATTCAGAAGGGTAGGGTGTTTCTGTTAAATCCCCATCTCTGTGGGTGGTACAGCCAATGTGGAGAATTACACTAGTGCACCATACGCATAAAAGATGGACGAGATCCTCTATTCTAACTTGAATGCAGATGATTAAGAGTGGCTTTATCATATACATGGGTACAAATGACAAAGTGCAAAATACTGTGTGAAACTTTATTTACAAGGAAGGATAAAAAGGCTAATACATACTTTTGGTCTATTTCAAAACTGGCTCCTTAAATGGCAAACACCAACAACATATTACAGCAATAGCAGTATCACTTAGACCTATATACCGCTATACATCCCCTTTCTAAGTGGTTTACAGAGTCAGCATATTGCCCCCAACAATCTGGGTCCTCATTTTACTGACCTTGGAAGGATGAAAGGTTGAGTCAACCTTGTATGTATTATATATCCTTTGCAGTAAAGACACAACTTACTATTAAATTCAGCTGGTTTATTTCCATTCCCCTCTCCCCTAGAGGAAATATCTTTTTTAAAAAATTAACTATATTGCACTGAGTAGCTGCATGAATTGATAGTATGACAACACAGAAATCAGGTACTCTTTTGAAAATATACCATTGTTTCTTATCCCCTTCCTGGGAATGCTCCTCTTCTTGAGGGATGTTTGTTGTTTATCGGATTTGTATCACAAATGTGAATTATTTTTCAATTACTTTAATAACATCGATTAGAGCAGGGGTGTCAAACTCAAGACCTATGGGCCAGATGCGGCCCATTGCTTAGAATGGGTGCTGACCTGGAAACAGCAAAGAACAGCCTGCAGCCTGCGGTGTCTCTGCCAGCATATGGCCTTCCCAAACTTCATTGCAGAAGGCTGTTGAACCTAAAAATGGAGCTCATGAGGGCTGCAGAGTCCTCCTGAGCTCCATTTTTGCTTGAAGAGGGTTGCAGGAAGCCGTTGCAGCTGCAAATGGAGTTCAGGAGCCCATTTTTGCTGGCAGAGCACTCAGGCACCATAGTGGCCCCAGACATGAATGATGTTGAACTGGTCACGCCAAACCTGGCCATGCCCCCCCAACCCCCCTGAGGTCAAACACAACCCTGATGCGGCCCTAAATGAAATCAAATTTGATATCCCTGGGTTAAAGCTTCAGAATGGACTAGAGAACTCATACCCTGTTGTGTCATCGTTTCAGAAATATTATCTAAAAAGAGAAATAGAATAACTATGGGCACCCATACAGACCCTTTCTGATGATGGGTAGGCAAAAAAGGAACAGGAGAAACTTCTGACTTCATGCCAATTTCCTCATTAAGTTTCCTCAAAGCTTCTGCATGAATCAGGGAAGGCACATGGAATTTCTCCATATTGGGAAAGGTTCTTAGGAGTGCATAAGTGATACTGTGCAGATCAGGGAAGGGGCCACTGGGTAATGAGCAGTGGTGGAATTCAAATATTTTTACCACTGGGTTCAGTGGGCATGGCTTGGTGGGCACGCTTTGCATGCGTGCACGCACTGAGCACACGCGTGCACCAAACAGGCACTTTGCGCAGGTGCAGAAGCGTTCTAACTCACTTCCTGCAAGCCTGGACTCTCCCAGCCGCTTCAGCAGCTGCTGCACGGCACTCTGCTGTGCCACACAAAGCAGCTGCACTTTAAATTCAGAGGATAACGGTGAGTATGGGAGCCCGGGCAGGCAGGTGGGCCCAACATCAGAGCAGTGGAGGGAATCGATTTGGCCTCCACTGCTCATCTCCGCTACCGGCTCAGCAGAACCAGGTTGAACTGGTAGAATACCACCACTAGTGATGAGGGTCAGGGAGGATGCATGGTGGTATGCAACCAAGGATAGAGGGGGAAGTCAGTGAGAAACACCTGACCACTGATCATTTTACTCTGAGGCTCTCATAGATCTCATAGGCATCTCAGCCATTGCTCACTGGCATCCTCTAAGGAGATATAGGGAGCTATGGAGATGGAAAAATTATCTGGAAACCATTAAGACAACAACAGATGGACAAGCATGCCTTGAGCCCAGGTGAACGGGAAATATTAGAAAAAGACTCTGATTTGCTTCCCCCTAAGTCCTTGGTTTATATGGGGGAGGAAAGAGAAAAAAGAGTCACACTTGCATTGCTGCAGCTTTTCTCAATAAATAGACTTCTAGTCTTCTTGTTGGAATATTTCCTGATCTGGACAACTTCATAAAGTTAACAGGAAGGTTATCTTCAGAGATATCAAATGCCAGGTTGGCCCTTACTGGGATCAGCATTTCAACAAGATATTACACATGCAAAATGTATCTCCTTGTTATTATCCTTCTGATGTTATGGCTGCCAACTGATTAAAGAACTTTTAGTTGAACTCTGATTAAATAATTTGAGCAACATGATTGATTACACAAATTTACATAATGCCAAAACTTTCATATACATGTCTCCTAATTAACACTTTAATAGACAATAATTCCATAGTTGTACTTTTCTTTATAATAAAGAGGTAGTGTAACAAACAAAAATATTATCTCTTATTCTTTAGTACAAATAAAACCTAACTTTAATTATTTAGCTTCAAATCTGCTACTAATATGCCACAACCAAACTGCCATATCCAAACAAATATGTCATCAGTTTCACCTCTTGATATCTATTCCCCAACAACCAATTGAAGCTTTAGAGGATAATTGACCCCAATACTGTATATACATGGTATATGGGTTCTCTTTCTTACTTCCCACCCTTGTCCCTTGTACAAATGCACAACTCAGAATATTGGCCATGGTAGTAACAGGAAGCCTGTGCTGAGTTGTCTCTATCCAAATATTGCTTTGTCTTACGGGATACAGTTGGCAGAAAAGGAGAAAACCATACCAGATCCTAGATTGCAGTTTGCAAGAGCCCTTAAAGTTCAGGCTAAATCACCTATCAGCGTAACCCAATCCACTGCTGATAAAACAAAGTCATTGACAATGGGTGGTTGTGCATTTTCCTCAAGCCAATCAGCGATGTGCTGACCTACATAAGCCAAATCAAAGAAATTTGTTAAATTTATGCCAAAATCTTTAACTAGCTTAGACATCGTTTTTCTTTATTATTGCTGACTATTGCAAGATTTAGGTTCTCTTTTTGCGGTTACATGACAGTATTTATCAGTAAACCTCCAAACCTCATCGGAATAAATAGAGCACGAAATCAGTTTCTCACCCTTCTTCTATACAGCATACCTAACAACATTAAAATCTACCAACCCACCCCCCACCCCGCAATAACTAACACAATTGTTGAAATAGTGCAAAAAAAAATTTATCAGGTTGTTTTCTCAGCTCCAAATCATTTTGGGGGATATCATGTATTCTTGTTTAGACTATTTACACATGTGAATAATTTAGCGCAATATTTCCTTTACCTTTACCCTGTATTTTCCCACAGGTTTTAAAGAAGCATCTGCTTCTAAGTTGTTGCTGTATCCTTTAATAGTGATTTTAATAATAGCAGATAAATATTTCAGTCTTCTCAGACACATAGCCTGCTGTTAGCAAGAATCATCTCTGTATGTTTAAGGCCTGATTTAATAAAATCTCCATCTGTCTCCATAGAACAGAAGGCTCTGCAAAATTGTGATGGTCGGAGAGTCTATTGGGAAGATGATGGTTTGTACAACCATATGTAGGCTTCTACAGTACAAAAGAGACATAGCTATTGGCTCTGATCATTCCCATTTTATTTTTTATGTTCACTCTCCATTTCAAATGTCACTTCAATGTGTAAATAAAACCCTTGAAAGTCACGCATGTGTTGCCCTCCACTCTGCATCACTCACCAAACAGACTTACCTGTGGAAGATGCCCAATTACACAGTATGAAATACGGATGGCTCAGCCCCCCCAAAAATCAACTAATTAAGATATGGGGAGAGTAAATACTGGCAAGTCTTATTATATGTTTGACATTTCCCCCAATGATAGTGATAGGCTGTTACTAAGATATGCAATAAGTTGCATGTTGCTGTGTAGATTTATATATCCTCTAACGTAAGAGTAGTTCATGGTATAAACAGTGCAGTAGTTTGTATGTGCACTGTTGCATTTCATCAATAATCTCCAAAGTACAAATGCTGTTTGTGATCAGCCCCATATTTCCCACTTTACTTTCTTGTGTTACAAAATACTATATACTTTAAATGGTGGCAATATCCCCCTTATTATCAATCTCAGCACTGCTTTTAATGACTATGTGATTATTCTACAAAGCTAGATAACAAACTAAAAGATGACTGACTTTCTTGGCACTTTCATACCAGTATGCCTGAAGAGAATAAGACTAAAGAGATTCTTCTCAAAGAAATATCGATTGGGGTTGTATATAGATAAAGCATAACCCACTAGTAGGGCACAGTAGAAGAAACTCAGACTAAGACTGGAGTCAAATGCCAGTATTCCTGCTAAGATATCAAGTACCATGAACAGTTCTGTACTGAGGTAACAAATCTCAAATTCCATCTGTATCCATCCATTGCATATATTCCACATTTTTATCCTAACATAAATGAAGAGTTAATAACTATCAGAACATTCCCGGAATGACTGCTGCCCCCCCAAACTTTTCCTGTGGGTACCTTAGTAGAAACTAGGGTCTATATTGGTGCTTTGATACTTAAAACTAAAAATCTGAAGTAAGGTAGAAGTCATTTAAAAAATCAGACTTGTTTCACACTCAAGGCTTAGTTGTACATTGAGGAGACCTACAGAAATTCACAGGATGTATTTATGTTCATAAAGTTCCAACAATTGTGATAGGATGAAGCAATGCTTCATAAAATAATTAATAAGGACACTTTCACAATGTCCTTGTGCATGTGTATATCTGGCAACCTAATTAGAACTGCCTTTTGCAATATAAAAATTGTCTATTTCATGATGTTAAGCCATACTTCCACATTCAGAAACATTTCCTTTGTCATGTTAAGCCTTCAAATGTGCATTAATAAAAAAGTTACATGTTGAAATATCATGGCACAAAATATATTGAATAATAAGTATTCACTTCACATCCCATTGCAAAAAAAAAAATTCCCCTTTGAGCTGATAGAGATTTTTGTAAGAATAAAAATAACTTTTCCAATTCTGATTTCCTTCCATGATCTATAGTATGCATTCTCCGCGTTCTATGCTTGGGAAAGCCTTGGAATGATGTAACTGTTGGCATAGAGAGGAGAACATTTGTGAAGACCATCTATTTTCTTCTTTCCTTTTGCTGTAAACCTCCATTGAAGAGGTAGGCAACATGGTATTTTGCAGATGTTTGGGCCATTTTTCAACTTTCATCAACCCAGCTATCCTGGCAATTATGAGGAACTGTGGACAAAGGATTATTGGATTACCATTGTTCAAATGAAAGTGGAAACAATTTAATGGCCACTGGTGAATATATATAAGTATTGCAAACACTGAATTTTAGCAAATGGATCATTCAATACAATTAATGCATTGCCTGTAACAGGAGAACAAAATAAGTACAGCTATGTAACAAACTTAGAGCAGAGTTATAGCCAATCTAAATTCACTCTACCAACACCTGTAAGTGCAAGCAATATGTTTCTTTTAAACAAGACCTGGAAAGCATCTCCAAGAGTATCCTTGGGGACTCTACACTTTTGGAACTAATTAATCACTGGTTGCCACCAAAGCTCTACTCCACTGCATATGAAGCAGACATGACTTAGTAGTAGGGGTAGGCAAAAAAATGTTATCGGGAAAACTGCTGAGCTACCACTGTTTAAAAGACATATAATTTGAAGGCAATATGTATTAAGTGAGCAGCAAAGCTGACATCAAAATGGATTGAACTTAAAATATACACTTGAAATTTAAAGGGGGATAAACTAGACAGTCTGTAACATTACTTTTTATTTTTGCTTTTTTAAAAAAACGAAAACAAAACCCCAATAATTGAAAATAATTGTTTTCCCTTAACTATGTTGAAAATAAATTTAATTACCAGAAAAATGTTTTTAAAATAGATGTATCTTTTACATTGCTGTTCAACAGGAAATCATTTTCTAGTTGACAGTGCTTCTTAATCGTAATATCTTACTTAAGGAAAAATTAAGATACATTTAGTATATGGATAAAAAAGTATTTGGGATGTCTGTTCCCATATTATGAGATATAGTCCTATTAATAACTGTTTCCCAGTATTCCCAAAGGAATCAATATGAGAAGCAGGTCCATAAAAGCTGTAAATCTATTTACCTCAAGATATACTTCTGAGTATTATGGAAAAAATTACATAATGGGCTTGAATAGGAAAGGCAGAGTCATGAAAACTGATTTTTAATTGTGAAAACCAGTTCCACTTCTTCTAGTACTTTTTTCTGTTAAGCAAATTCAGAATAGACTGCCTTTATAATAGAAAGCTACTGCTAATAATAATAATAATAATAATAATAATTATTATTATTATTATTATTATTATTATTATTATTATTATTATTATTATTATTATTAATATACCGCTCCTCTCCCAAAGGACTCGGAGCAGTGCACAGCCATACAATTAAAACAATAAATATGTGAAAAGCTAAAACTAAATTAAACTAAAGGCCCTGGCTGAAAACAATTAAAACCCCTCCCTAAAATTTAATATAAAAATTAAAACACCCAAATCTAAAATCAGCCCAAGCCGGCCTGGTCCAAGAGCCAGGTTTTCAAGGCACGCCTGAAGGTCCCCAGGTCCGTGGCTGTACGTAACTCCGGAGGCAACCCATTCCAGAGGGCAGACGCCCACACAGAGAAGGCCCTATTCCTCGGGGTCACCAGCCGGCACATAGAAGCTGACGGGACCCGCAGGAGACCTTCCCTGTGGGAGCGCACCAGACGGTGAGAGGAAAATGGCAGAATGCGGTCTTGTAAATATCTTGGTCCGATGCCATGGAGCGCTTTAAAAGTTAACACTAAAATCTTAAAGCGCACCCGAGAGGCCACTGGCAACCAATGCAGCTCGCGCCGGAGGGGTGTCACATGAGAGAACATTGACGCCCCCATAACCACCCGCGCAGCCGCATTCTGTACCAGTTGAAGCCTCCGGATGCTCCCATTTGGGAGCCCCATGTAGAGGGTGTTACAGTAGTCCAGTCCGGAGGTGACCAGGGCATGAGTGACCGTGCGTAAGGCATCCCGATCCAGAAAGGGCCGCATCTGGCGGATCAGGCGAACCTGATGAAACGCTCCCCTGGAGACAGCCGTAATGTGGTCTTCCAAAGACAGCCGTACATCCAGGAGGACACTCAGATTGTGAGCCCTCTCTGAAGGGGGCAAAATCTCACCCCCAATAGCCAGCGATGGAAGTACCTGACTATATCGGGACGCCGGAAACCACAGCCACTCAGTCTTGGAAGAGTTGAGTCGAAGCCTGTTCCCACCCATCCAGTTCCGCACGGCCTCCAGACAACAGGACATGACCTCCATGGCATTGTTGGGGTGACTTGGGGTGGAGATGTACAGCTGAGTATCATCAGCGTACAGATGACACCTCACCCCAAAGCCACGGTTGATCTCCCCCAGCCGCTTCACATAAATGTTGAACAAGAGTGGAGAGAGAACCGACCCCTGAGGCACTCCACAATCAAGGGGCCTAGAGGTGGATCTTCCCACCCCTGCCAACACAAATTGCAGGTGGTCGGAGAGGAAGGAGGCGAACCACCACAACACGGTGCCCCCAACCCCAACCCCCCCACCGCCACAATAGGATACTATGGTCGATAGTATCAAAAGCCGCTGATAGGTCTAATAGGACCAGGACAGAGGAATAACCCCTGTCACGGGCCCTCCAGAGATCATCAACCAACGTGACCAATGCCGTTTGAATGATGAAATAATGAACTATCCTTTGAAAACCAACTAGTCAGATATCTTTTTCCCATTAATAAAAAAGCAACTTGGATTTGTATGATTTTGATCAGGAAAACAAACCTCTTCCCAAGCTACTAAAAGTAGGAATGCCTTTCTTATATTAACTTCATTGCCTAAAGCCAATTTTTGGAATATAGATAGCAAAGAAAATAATGGACTACATCCTACATTAAGTTAATGAACTTCCATCTAAACAAAATAGGTTTCCCTTGTTCTCATCATCCCTAAATGAGAAAAGCAAAACATCTCATTTTAGTGAAATCTGAATTAGAAATATGAAATATAGAAAATATATGGCACAAGACAGAGAGAACATCAAAGTTAAAAAAGTAATGCCCATAGGAAGACAGGAATATAGAAACAGAAATTCCTAATACCTGTTAAACTTTAATTCTTATATAAAACTGATCATCTCTATAAATTTGTCACATTCATCATCATCATCATCAACAACAACAACAACACAATATTTTGGTCTGTTAAAATAGAATTTGTTGGATGATGTTATATAGGAAAAGCATTTTTTAAGTTTCAAAAGTTACTTTGTTAAAATCAACTAAAATATGTGAATAACAGATTATTGGATTGCCTGTATGTTTCAGTTTTCATTACTTGCAAAAAGATTTTGTGTGATTTAAAATGCCAAAAACTTCAGCTAATAGCACAGGTTTTCTTTTAAAATAAATGCAACACTTTAAAATAGCAATTACTGTTATAATTGCAAATTGCTAAAAGTTTTTGGATTGTTCCTAATGTTTTTTTATTTCCAATATCATTTTTGATTGCATTCATTTTCAAGAGTCCTTTTATTAGCATTCAGAGATTGCTTGTATTTCTTTCACAAGTTTAGCTGTAAACTGCTTTGAAAATTTTGATAAAGAATTAAGTATTTTTAGTTGTCTTATGTTCTTAAAAATGTTTATATCCTTATTGCAGCACTTGGAAAGAGACAAACAAATTCACTATGACATATGTGAACAGAGGCAGAATTTCAATTGTATAGCAGCTACCTTGCCCTTTTTAACACAAAAAACCGCCACACATACCCTCTACAGATATCCTATATTTTTATAACATTAATCATCTTACATAACACTTTTATACTTCATTTGTTTTGTTTATTGCATATATACACATTGATTATTTGATGCTTAATGTTGCCCCAATACTCTCATGTTTCTATTAGAAAAACTGCAATAATGTATAAATTGATATTCTTCTTAAGACCTGCATGATTTGATTTCCTTTGCTCCTATTGTATTATGTGAATTGTCTATTGTAGAAAGCAATCAAAGAGAAAGTGGTCCAACTACACAAATTCTAAAGGCATAGAAGGGTTTTGTAAACACGAACAGTGTACAAATGATTCTTCGAAGCATTCAAGGACATAACCCAAGAAGTAAACACTTAAGAATCAAAAATATTGATGCACCAATAATGTTCTCCATTATCTAGAAACCATACTGAACTCAAATATAATAAATACTAAAGTGACTTATGCAATGGACATCTTCCACCACCAATTTGTACAGGGAGGTCTTATTAACTGTTAGTAAGTAACCCCAGGTTGGGTTGGTGTGTTTATCTTGGCCTTCCTTGATCTCTAAGTGGCTTTTGATACTACTGATCTTGATACCCAATGGGTTAGCTAAGGGGGTTGGGAGTGGAGGTGTCAGAGTGTGGGTCTGGATAGGAGCTGATACAGATATGTATGTAAACAAATGAAGCATTTCATTCTGAACACTTACTTTTGCTAATAATGTGGGTTGTATGATTATTGTATACAAGTGAAAATTATTATTTATTATATTGCATGAATTGCAATATTGTTTCTCTCTGTCTCATATAATATGTGTGGGTATATTAAATGATAGATAGATAGATAGATAGATAGATAGATAGATAGATAGATAGATAGATAGATAGATAGATAGATAGATATAGATATTCATGTTTATGTAGTATATATTAGAGGTGGAGACCCTTTGAGAGCTGTATGCAATGAAATTTTATTTTAGTGTACATTCAAAGTGACAATAAAGTTATTCTAAGTCTAGAATAAAAGACATACAAAAGAAAGGTAAGAGATGAACATCTGCAGTTGATCAACCCAATAGAAAAGATGAGTCAGGCTACAAAGAAGCTGTGGTCTCCTTTCTACCCTCAGAATAACCATCTCAAGAGATGACCATTCGAATCCATTTCTCTTCTCTCTTGCTTCTCTCCAGGTATGTAAAGTATGATAATATACAAATGAATGATGGAAGTATTATTTAAAATTAAACTGTGTTCATACTTCAAACATTGCATTATTTAACTCACTTGTGTAATTGTGTATGATCCCTGTCCAGTAACAATAAAATCTCTCTTTCTCTCAGAAGTTCCTACAAAACAGATTTGGAGCACCATGCTTTATTTTGGAAATAAAATCAAGTTTAAAAAGCCGTATATTTCTTCACTGTTCTACAAGCAATAAAGCTAACAATCAACATAGGAAGTCTTGCAGACCTTCTTTTCATCCCTTTACCATAACTTCTTTTTCTACTGGTGGTAAAATAGCCCCCTACTTATCACACAAAGTCATCCAGTCAGAGGCTGTAATAAAGTGGGATTCTAAATTAAATCAAGAGGCGTATGAGAAGACTTTAGTATCACTTGAAAACATCTACTATGAAGCAAGGCCAAATTAGTCATGCAGTGTGTAAATGCAATGAATGTTGTTACTTCTTCACCTGTAAACAGCAACTATGATGTGGTGCAGGGAAAAAATGCATACTTTTAGGTAGCAAGAGCTAAAGATGAACTTGATATGATCTCAATGAAATTAGCCTCCATGCTGTTGCTATATGCATTAGAAGAGCAGCCTCTGTTGTTACTCGATGTATTACCCTTTTTTTCTTTTAGTACAGGTTTTTTAATATGTTAATAGCTATTTTTGGCAAACCAATATGATCCCAGCAGCATTTCATATAGGATCTGCAGAATTAAGCTACACCTCACTTGGTAATGGGAGTAGAAAGCAGCGTACCTAATGGTAGTGCAATTGTGTTTCAGATGTGAAAAGGGCAATGTTTATGGAACGTAACACCGGAATCAAAAGTATTCTCCATTCCTGATTGTAATTTCTAGCATACTTTTAGACAAAATGCATTACAATTCTTATCTGAAGTTATCTATCACAAGCAAGTAGCCTTAGTCAAGGAAAGGTCAAAATGGTAATTTAAAGTGGTAATTTATGCTGTCTGTTATGAATGAAGACCTGTATTACATTAGTCAGAGATCACTTAGAAGTTTGCAAGGACAGAATCACCTTTGCTTTTGTGAAAGGCATAAAGCAATTGGATTATAGGTAAGAGAAGTCCTTTCGAATAACAAAGTCTGTTGGTAGCAGCTGTTTATTTTTGTAGTTCTGTCTTGATACATGTTTTAAATGAACAAACTAACTGAGGTAAGAAGTCCCCTCTGCAATGTAGGTTAGCTCATATTAGTAGTCCCTAGCTTGGCAAGCTCTAGGTCAGGAATCTTCAGACTTGACAGCTTTAAGACTTGTGGACTTCAACTCCCAGAATTCTTCCTCCAGTCATGTTAGTTAAGGAGTTCTGGGAGTTGAAGCCCACAAGTCTTAAACTTGCAAAGTTTGAAGACCCTTGCTCTAGGTGCATACTGGAACTACAACTCCCTGAATTCCCAGAGAGCATAAATCAATGATAAAGGACACAACAACTTATTATATGCTAAATAATTTCTTTCAGTCTTGCAAATAACCAGGCCCCATGCCAAGTAGTCACAACCAGAACTTTGAATTGAACCCAGGAGCAAACTCGCAACCAAGGCACATCAGAAAACAGAGGTGAAATATGCAATGAATGAAGAACGTCCATAACTTCCCATGCCATTGCATTTTGTACCAGCTTTAATTTCCAGGTGTTGTTCATGAGCAGCCCCATGTACACACATTACAGTAATCCATTGTGGAGATGACCAGGGCATGATTGGGCATGACCTATAGTTAGACCCTCCCAGTCTAGGAACGGTATCACTGTTGTGCAAAGGTTCTCCCAACCATGACTTTCATTGCTTTTCAAGCAGGAGGTGTTAATCCAGGAGAACTTCTTTGTTTTTCACACCAAGTCTCTTTGGAATAATGCAACTCCATCCAGTATCAAATTTGGTAAGTTCCCAGAATCTGAAGCCCACCAAACCAAACCACATTTAGAAATGTTAATATTTAATTAATAGCTAAAGTTACCAATAACTAGAGTTTGCATTTACACAAGGAGAAAATTTTTTAAATATCATTACAAAGGAACATTCACTGTCTCTCCTTTCATTTCAATGAATGTACTTCTATCTCTTCTGTGGTTATTTTGTTTGTTTTCTCTTTATCTTGTATGAATCCTGCACAATACTCTTCCTTCTTAGGATATTCACAGATTCTTAATAAACCATTACCCAATGTTTTCAACTCTGGCACTTGCAATTTAATCAAAACACCCATTTCCATGTATTTTATATCCTGTATAAAACAGCTTTTTTCTTACAATCTGTCATAGAAGGCAGCATATAGCCAATTTGTCTCAGATGTGGTTAGCAAAACTGAGGGTCATCAACTAGACAGGAAAGTCCAAAAACACTTTTAAACACAGACAGATGCAAACCGTTCCTGTGTTGCTGTCCATAATTATTTTTATAAAAAAATTCTAGGGATTGAGCATAACTTGCAGGACCCATTACTTACTTCTTTAAAGCTAACCCCACTCCCTCCACAACAAACCAATGAAGAACTGCCTATGATAATGTTCAAAAGCCTCAAAATATTAACGGTCAGGAAATAAATAGGCTGGGAGACAATGTCCTACTATAACAACTCAAGAGTGTGGCAAGCTGCCAGGGGCTTTAACAGAAGTCCTCCAGCTACAGTTTAAATAATTTCAAGATTTTGTAACCTAGCCAACATACAAATCTACAATTAATAGACCTGTGCCTCTAGCACAGAACAAAGTCAATGACAAAGGAAATAGCTATGATGACAATATTTTTTGTTGTTGAAATGTTAAAAAGGTCTGAATTAGGCCCAGGCTTTCCTCTCTTCCCAATGAAACAAAATCAGGACTTTTTAAGCAAGAGGGGTTTAGTGCATTAATGGTGGACTCCTGGTCTACAGGCCTCCCTAGCAGAGGTGGTATTCAACAGGTTCTGACCAGTTCTGGAGAACTGGTAGCAGAAATTTTGAGCAGTTCAGAGAACCAGCAAATACCACCTCTAACTGGAGATTTTACAGTATCCTTCCTCTACCACGCCCACCAAGCCATGCCCACAGAACCGGTAGTAAAAAAAAAATTGAATCTCACCAGGGCCTCACTAATCCCAATGTGTCACGCCCCTGGTGGAGAGTGACTCTGAGGAAAAGGAAGAACAGCCAACAGGGAGTGGAAGTGTGGCTCCAGAGGTGGTGGAGGAGGCTGGGAAAGGGCAGAGGCTGGCTAAGCAGTCAGAGGAGGACCCAGGCCCATCCCCTATCCATCCTAGGGCACGCAGGGAGGAGAGGATCAGGGTAAAACGTGATCTACTTGGGAGAAGAGGGCCATGGGTTGCAAGTGTGAGGACTGCATAAAAGTTTGGACCTGCATGCTAACAGACTCTGGAGACAAATTAGTGTTTTATTTCTAAAAAAGGTTTATCTTGCTTGGCATTCAATTTATCTTGCTTGCCATTCTTCCAACGGACTGTCCCTGGTTATCTTCCTGAAGCTGGCAATTATCTATCCTGGTGTGTCTAGGAACTTCATTCAATACGGTTTGTTTTTGGTTTTTGCTTCGTTATTGGCTCTTTGAATGTGAACTGTGTTTCTTGCCGTTGAAATGTTATTTTGAAAATAGTTTACTCTTCCACTGTGAACAATTAAATATTGAAGTCAAATTGAAGGCATTAAAAGACTTTTAGTTACGTTTTGGATTTTGTTATATCTCTGATAGACTCTGGGTCATCACACAATGCAAACCAACCTTTATAGTTTTGTAGAAAGAAAGCCATTACACTCTTTCAGCAAAACTGCCCTATGACTTCTGGGAAATCTGGAAAAAGTGGCTGATCATGAAGACGCATACATAGAAAATTATATTAGTTCCCTTCCCCGATAAATGGGAAGAGGATTCCTGTTTCTCTCTCTAGACAGACTTCTTGTGGCCTTGTTCAGCTTCTCCATTTTCAAACATTTCTGCTCTGCATCAGCATCAGCATCTGCAGATCAGGATATGTTTGAAGTTTTTTTGTTTTTTGTTTAATACAATAAGCAAAAGTTTGTGGCCAGATACGGTTTCCTCTCTTCCCCCTCCTTTTTCTAGAATTATTTTCAGCAGCCTGGGGGCCACAGTGGATGGGTGGAGGGAATGGTGACATGCAAAGAGCAGTGGTAATTTTCAAAATGGATTTCTTAGGAATTTTCACTAGTGTCCATTTGTTTGTCTGTTTCTAGCGAATTAAGCCTAGCCGTACCTTATTAAATTTTCTGCTGGAAACTGGCAGGAAACGATGCCTCCAATTTTCAGCAATCTGACACTGAATGTCAGTGTTATAACTGCAAAGTGCTCAGGGGCTGGGGAGGAGGGGGGGAAAGCTCTTCCCGGCTTTATTGTTTTACAAACTACTCTGTGTGTGCATATGCAAGCACAATGAATAAGACCAGAAGAATTTTTGCTTTGGTTTCTTTCTTGTATTAATCCTTTTAAAATTCCTCCGTCCCTCCATAAGGTTTTTGCCCAAATTGAATTGCAAAAGGAAGCAATTCCATTCAGAGAATTCATCAACTGGAGATTACACATAGGTAGTCCTTGATCTATGACCATAGAACATAGAATAACAGAGTTGGAAGGGATCTTGGAGATCATCTAGTCCAAAATCCCCCGCCAGAGCAGGAAAGCCTATTCCAAATATTAGCCTCTACCTAGGATCAAACTCACAGCCTCCTGATTGTGAGGCAAGAGCTCCACCTCTAGGCCACCAGAGCAGGCTTAATGAAGCCCAGAACTTCTGTCATAAGTCAAACAGCAAAAAACATTGTAAATCATGATCCCCTGACTGGGAATTGCAGTCACTGGCTGTAAAAGTGAGCCGGTTGCCAAGTACCCAAAATGAGGTCATGTGACCTCAGAGGAAGTGTCACTGTTGCAACTCTGGAAGTGGGTCTTAAGTACCTTTTGGGGGTCTGACATAACTTGGAATGGTTGCTAAGCAACTGTTTGTTAAATGAGAACTGCCTGGTATGCCCTGTTTAACAACCAAATTATTTGCCCACTAATTAAGAAACTGTGATTTTGAACTGGTAGTGTACATAACAAAATATATCTTCCAATAGATAGAAGTTCTCCCCAACTGGATGGGTTTTCCCTATCATGTTTTTCACAGCCATTTCATGGACTCTTAAAGTGGGCCATGGGAGGGTATTCAGTTATTCCTTAAGCCAATATGCATCCAGACATAATACATGCAAAAGAAGACAAGCCCTTGATTGTATGGTTGCAGCTGTCACCTTGACATTTCCCATTAGAAGCCCTGGAAACCTCTATCAGCCCTAGGAACAGTGGTGGGATTCAAATTTTTTTACTACTGGTTCTGTGGGCGTGGCTTGGTGGGCATGGCAGAGGAAAGATACTGTAAAATTTCCAGATAGAGGTGGTATTTGCCAGTCCTCTGAACTACTCAAAATTTCTGCTACCGGTTCTCCAGAACTGGTCAGAACCAGCGGAATACCACCCCTGCCTAGGAAGCAGGCAATGATAAACCACTTCCAAAACTCTTGCCAAGAAAATTGCAGGGACTAATCCAGGCAGTTGCCACAAGTCAACACTGATTCTAAGGCAATAATGATGATAATCTGCCTATCCCAACTCCTTGGAAAGATAGGTAGACAAAAATGCCAAATCCAGTCTGAACATCTAGCTGACTGAGTAACAAACCACAAATAATGAAACGGTTAAGACATGTTGTCTCCAGATTCTTCAAGTGTCTGTAGCCATCTGACTTCTTTCCAAGATGTAATGTAGCTTGTCAGGATATCTACATATTTAGGCTACTCTTGAATGATGTTGAAACAAAGGAAAAAATATTCAGAGACCTTCAGTGGACTTTTTTTTTTTTTTTTTGAGAAACTTTGGGAGAATTTTTTTGCTTCCCAATGGAAATTTGGAAAAATTATCTACCAAATTTCTCTCTACAAATTTGATGGAAAATGTCAGGATGCCCTTTGCTCATCTCTCATCCTAGCCTGCACACAGCTGAGTTCTCATGCCTATATCCTTGCAAGCTTAAGATATTCATCATTCTTCACTTATCCATAATGCTCGGCCTATGTGGTATATGATTGCACAGCAGGTTTGACTAAAATGTTTTAGGCAGATATTTTATGATCGATATGCAGTATCTTGGACCCAAGAACTAAAAAGGGGAAAAATCAACTTTTAGGTGAATGTGTGATAAGTATCTCTGCTGGAAGTCCTTCTCACATACATCATGCAGAAGCTACATAGACTGAGAGACCAGAATTTAATAAGAAATTTAAAACCACTGCACGTAGCAGATAACAAAGTGCTGGATCTAGGCAACAACACCAGGAAGTTCAGGTGTTTGTTTAATATTCAGTGTGCATATTCTTAAGTAGTCCATGCACATATTTTAAAATTTACATTAAATGTTCCTGCACTTTCCCCAAGAACCTGTAAGAAGCAGTATCTTCAATAATAGGTAATGAGACTAGGAGAAAGTCAAAAGAAGGTTTACCCAGAAAAAAAGTTTGGTAGAAAATGTCTTATCATTGCATCTGTTATTTCAATAAAATGCTAGAAGCACAAAGCAATTCTTACTCTGACTCTCATTACATGCATTGCTTTTGGCAAAAATAATGTTATGTGTTTTTCAAGTGCTTGGAAAACCAATATGATAACCAATGAAAGTGCTTAAAAAGTTGCTATCTAAATGCCTATTCATAATTCTATACTTATATTCCTTTATATTCATGCCTTTCAGAAAAGTGGAATAAAGTATGTATATCTCTACTGTATATTAACTGCATGGCCAAAAATAGACATAAGCACATTTTCCCTTAATACTATATTGCAATATTTAATAAAACTGCATTTTCTCCTTTTCTGGTTATTTAAACATATATAAATGATTCAGAATAAAAGCATCAGGCATCAAGATCATAGGAGAACACTAGTATTAAACATACATTTTGTTCTAATCAGGTCCCCTGATTACACATATTTATCATAATTGTTCAGTTCTTACAAATTAAGAACAATGGTTTGTGTTCTGGATTGGTTAATATTTGAAATACTTACTGTTTATTGGTCTACATTCCGGCGGGAGATCCTCGCCCCGTCATTGGTTGACTTAGGCGCGGGAGTCCTTTAAAAGAAGGGCTGCCGCGCCACCAAGTCAGTCGGTGTCCTGGAAATAAACAAAAAGACTGAATCACTATACGTGTGTGCCTCTTCATTGCCGCCTCAAAACACTGGCGACGAGGATGGGATCGAGGCAACACGTTTAGAGAGTGCATAGCGGCGGAGAGCGAGCGGCATCATGTCCGGAAGCAACGCACCGCCTGAAAAATTCAACCCGGCCAAGGAGGAATGGCAGACGTATGTGGACCGATTCCTCATGTTTTTGGAGAGTAGCGATCTGAGCGGAGTGTCGGATCACCGAAAGAGAGCGGTGTTTTTGACCCACTGCGGCCAAGCCGTATTTCGGATGGCAAAGGCACTAGCGTCTCCAATCGATGTTAAAACGCTAACTTGGCCCGAACTAGAGAAGATCCTGAGGAAACACTACGCGCCCACAGTTTCCTGCCTGATAAAGCGCCATGAGTTCTACCTCCGGAACCAAAAAGAAGGAGAACCTATTGCCGATTTCGTGGCCGATTTAAGAGAAATAGGTGGAGAGTGCGAATTCTCGGATTTCAATGAGGCGCTAAGAGACCGGATCGTCTTAGGCTTAAAAGATCCAATATTGCAGAGTAAGTTGCTAAACCGACCCAAGATAACAGCCACAGAGGCAATTGAAGAAGCCACCGCAGCCGAAGCCGCTCACAAATCGGCAGCAAGAATGAAACAGATTAATCAAGCTGCACACCACAAATCCAAAGAAACCACCAAAGCTGATGATGAACAAGGAAAAACCTCAACTCACTACGAGGATATTGAAACTGAGACCAGTAGTGAAGAAGACGAGGTTTGCCACCTAAAAGCCGCGAGAGGGAAAAAAGAGCGGGCTACCAGGCGGTTTGATTTTGAATGCAACCGTTGTGGTGGAAACCACCCCAGATCAGAGTGCCGATTCATAGATGCAATATGCCGAAAGTGTGAAAAGAAAGGGCACATCGCAAGGGTATGCAGAGCCCGATCAAGCTACAGCCCCAGGCGAAGAGAAAGCCCTCCCCCAAGAGAGAGAGAAAAGAAAACAAACAACCGTTGGAGCCAGGAAGGAAGGAATAGAAAGTTTAAAGAATCATCTTACAAGAAGGAAGAAACGCATCAAACAATAATAATAGGTCACTCTAATACAAAAAACGTTAAAAAAGTCCACGTGCAAGTAAGAATTGAAGGAAAAAATTGTGAAATGGAAGTGGATTCGGGATCATTCCTTTCCATGGTTTCCTGGGACACTATTAAGAAATTGATCCCAGACATACGGCGAAGCGAACTAGACAAACAGAAATTAACACTCAAAGACTACCAGGGAAACAGAATTCCGGTAGTAGGGATTGGACATTTCCAGGTAAACTTCAACAACCATACTGAGATTCTTCCCCTAACAATCGTGGACCGGAACAGACCCAGCCTTTTAGGACTGGAATGGTTCGAACCGTTGGGAATAGGGATGACCGGTATCAACCATATCACAGACGCTGACTGGGAGGCAGATCTCATTCAAGAATTCCAGGACCTGTTCAGCGAAGAATTAGGCAAGTACCGGGGTAACCCGATTTCGTTTAACATAGACCCCAAGGTAGCCCCAATTAGACTAAAGGCTAGAAGGGTACCGTTTGCCTTAAAGCCAAAAATAGAAGAACAACTGGATAAACTAGTAAAGCAAGGGGTCCTCGAGCCAGTTGACCACGCTAAATGGGAGACCCCTATAGTGACCCCTATAAAAGCAGACGGGTCGGTTCGTATTTGTGGGGACTATAAGGCGACCCTCAACCATGCACTACAACAGAGCGCATACCCCGTGCCTGTCGTGCAACACTTGCTACATTCTATCAAGGGCGGAAAGATTTTCGCTAAACTCGATTTGGCTCAGGCTTACCAGCAACTGCCCGTTGACAAAAAAACAGCTGAAGCCCAAACTATTGTGACACACCGGGGTGCATTTAAGTGTAATCGCCTACAATTCGGCGTTAGCGTGGCACCAGGCATTTTTCAATCTCTTATGGAACGCCTCCTTCAAGGAATTCCTGGAGTCATCCCGTATTTCGATGACGTCCTAATTGCAGCTAAACACAAATTGCAACTGCGAGACCGCCTAAGAAAAGTGCTGACCAAATTTACTGAGGCTGGGTTTAAAGTCAAAAAAGACAAATGTACCCTTATCACAGACAAAATAGAGTTTTTAGGATACCTAATAGATGGAAATGGCATCCATCCAACAACAGGAAAAACCCGTGCCATCAAAAATGCCCCCACACCAACTAACAAGGCTGACCTACAAGCTTTCCTAGGGTTGATAAATTTTTATCATGTCTTTTTGCCCCAGAAAGCCACGGTGGCGGAACCCTTGCATAGGCTTTTGGACAAAGACGCATCGTGGAAGTGGGGACATCGGGAAGAAACAGCATTTAACAGAATTAAAGACATGATCACTTCAGCTCAAGTGTTAATTCAATATAATGAAACTTTGCCATTGTTACTAACTTGCGATGCCTCCCCCTTTGGAATCGGAGCTGTCCTGAGCCACCTTCTACCTAACGGCAGAGAGGCTCCGATTGCCTTCTATTCAAAAACCTTGTCCCAAAGCCAAAGGAATTACAGTCAACTGGACAAGGAAGCACTAGCCATAATTTCGGGTATTAAACGTTTTCATGAATACCTGTATGGCCGATCTTTTTCGATCATCACCGATCACAAACCCCTACTAGGTATCCTGGCGGGTGACAAACCCACTCCCCACATTCTATCACCCAGAATGACAAGATGGTCAGAATTCCTGGCCGCTTACAATTACACCCTGTCGTACCGCCCGGGTCCGACCATCACGCACGCCGATGCTTTAAGTCGTTGCCCGTTACCAGACTCTGATCCTGAACCAAACCCCAGCACTTCAACATTTTTGATTGAGACCCTGCCCGACCTCCCGATGACAGCAGCAGACATCGCGCACGAAACCTCTAACGACCACCTACTGCATACCGTGAGTAGGTGGATCATGAAGGGTTGGCCTGACTCTGAGTTACAAGAACAGCACAGACCATTTAAACAGAGACAAATGGAACTGTCCGTACTAAAAGGCTGTGTACTATGGGGGGATCGAGTGGTCATTCCACAAAAACTGCGAAATCCCATATTGAAACTATTGCATGAGGGACACCCCGGGGTGGTAAAGATGAAAAGTCTAGCTAGAAGTTATGTATGGTGGCCGGGGTTAGACAAGGATGTTACCGACTGGGTCGCGGGTTGCCAGCCCTGCCAGACTTCCCGGCCCTCACCCCCAAAGGCACCAGCTACTGAGTGGGATCTACCTAGGGGCCCTTGGTCTAGAGTCCACATAGATTTTGCAGGTCCGACTAAGGGACATACCTTCTTGATTCTGGTAGACGCGTATTCAAACTGGTTAGAAGTGAGCCTCATGAAATCAACCTCTTCTGAAGCTGTCATCCGACAGCTCAGTCACTGGTTTGCCACCCACGGTTTACCAGACGTCCTGGTATCTGACAACGGCCCTCAATTCACGGCTACAGAATTTGAGGGCTACCTAGCCAGTTTGGGCATACGCCATGCCTTAACCGCGCCGGCACATCCGGCAGCGAATGGACGGGCCGAACGCATGGTCCGGTTTACCAAGGAGACCCTTCTTAAGTTAGATCAGGGCCCTATACAAACACGCATCGACAAACTATTGTTCCTACAACACACTACACCCAGTAGCACTACTAACAAAACCCCTGCTGAATTACTTATGGGGAGAAAGCTACGTTCCCCTCTCGATAGATTACACCCCACCTACACTCCAGAGAAACCCCTAGATTCTTCAACCAAAGTCCGAACATTCCGAATTGGGGATTTAGTTTACGCTAAAAACCTGGTAGGGCAACCCTTATGGGTGCCAGCCACCATCACACATCTAACCGGGCCCCGTTCTTACCGGCTTACCACCGCTGATGGCAAAAGCTGGAAACGACACATAGACCAACTTAGAACTCGCACCCACCCCAGACCTGGCGATTTTCCTGGGGGGGAAGGGGAACATCCACCAAACAGTCTGGATAAGGAAAGCCCACTAACAGACAATGACACCCTAACTCACACACACACACCCTCAACTCTAGCTCCGGTCGGGTCGCGCTGCTACGCACCTGATCCTGAAGAACGTCCCGCTGAAACATCTGACAGGGTCGTCGATAATCCAGGCCGAGCAGGGAGCGGCATGGCCACGTCAACTAGCCCAGTTAGGCCCGTTGGTTGTGACGCAGCCGGCTCGACCTGCTCGAAGTTTCCAGGGCCGGAGGCGAGAGGAGCAACAGGTCCCTCCGCACCAGCCGAAGGTAACGACGCAACTGAGCCGCGCAGGTCCAGTCGGACTCACAGGAGCCCCGCCTATCTACGTGATTACGTAACATAGGCGCGGCTCCTGATTGGTCAGACTGGACCAAGGAGGGAGGGGTGTTCTGGATTGGTTAATATTTGAAATACTTACTGTTTATTGGTCTACATTCCGGCGGGAGATCCTCGCCCCGTCATTGGTTGACTTAGGCGCGGGAGTCCTTTAAAAGAAGGGCTGCCGCGCCACCAAGTCAGTCGGTGTCCTGGAAATAAACAAAAAGACTGAATCACTATACGTGTGTGCCTCTTCATTGCCGCCTCAAAACAGTTTGGGTTTTCATAGTGGACAAATAGTAATTAAGCAGTTGGAGAAGGCAGAGGTGGGTTTCCCTTCCTTCCACACAAGTACACAGAAATCCATATTAAAACCATATGGCTACAATGCCATTAAGTTTGGTGTATTGTATTGCTCTTAAAGAGGTCTGGAAATAAGTTTCCATTCTTACTTATTATTCTAATTATTATTCTAATTATTATTCTTACTTATTATTAGTATGAACAATAGTGTCATGGTGATATGAAACTCTATACATTTTGTTTATATAAAGGACAATTTACTACAAATATGACTTATACTACCCTATCATATAGAACTCTCTAGCATAAAAAATGGAGTCCAGAAGATAGTAGAAGACAGGAAGGCCTGGAGGAACATTGTCCATGGGTTCTCGATGGGTCGGACACAACTTTGCAATTAACAACAACAACAAGCACAAAAAAGTACCCACTCAATTTAATCATTCCTATATTCATGCTACTAAATATGCAGAAGTTTTAAGGCTGGTTTTGCTTTATATTTCTAACATACACTAAAATATGTGTCTTGTTAAAAGCAACGTGTATATTTTATCAGAGCGATACACAAGGAGTAGGGCATCTAAAAATAAGCAACGTATCATGGATTTCAGCAGCCAAACCTCTCCACAGCAGCTGACATTCCACAAAGAATTTGGGAAGACACTGGCACCCTGTCTCACTGTTCAGTGACAGTAGTTCTGTCTCTCTGTTCACTGACCGAGGATATGAGCAGCAAGCCTAGAAGAACTTTCTATGTTTCTATATGGCTTTAAAAGAAGTGCCAAGACATTCTGTTTCTGAAAGCTGTTGACACCTCAGGAGGATGCACACAACTCAGTATCATTGTATGAATCTCTGTTTGCTCACCTGTAAAACTGATGATTAGGTTTGGCTTATCTAAAAATATAGATTCAGAAGCAGGTGGCTAGGTTTTAATAAATTGAGCAATGCTGTTAACAGTAAATCGTAACTGGCATTTCTGTCTGACAGACTACATAAAATTTTAGAGGTTACTATGTCTCCCTGAGAAAGCAGAAAATAGATCTTGAACAGAGTTAAAATCCCCTTGACCAAATTCATGGTCTGAAGATTTTTCTGAATTAGAAGTTGCCTGAGGAAGTTGTGACTCTTATCTAGGGAAAGTGAATCTAAGCCCAATTATATATGTGGTAGCTAACATTTTGAAGAAAGTTCCAAGGCTTCAGGTGATACAGGATGAAAGTGTTTGAGATTTGTTGGGTCTAGATAGAAAAATAGGTCAGGTGACATTAATTCTGTAAAGACAAGTTGGTTTCTGGTATGTTCTTCAGTGCTCTTTTTTATCTTTGAAACCAGAGGTGGTATTCAGCAGGTTCTGACCAGTTTTGGAGAACTGGTAACAGAAATTTTGAGTAGTTCAGAGAATTGGCAAATGCCACCTCTGACTGGAGATTTTACAGTATCCTTCCCCTGCCATGCCCATCAAGCCATGTCCACAGAACCAGTAGTAAAAAAAATTGTTTGAAACCTTAGACGCACTAAGTCCATGCTATGTAGAGTCTGGTCCACATCTTCATGAATCTCTCCATCTATTAGTACTGTCTTTAAAGGTTTCTTAGAGGTTTCTTAGAGTCAAGGAACCAATGAAAGAAATAGGCTGTAGAAGATATGCTCCATTATATAATCAAAATGCTGAGTTTCTAATGAAACTCACTGTAAGGCTTGTGCATCCATTTCTGTAGTAACATTTTCTTCCAAGTAATGTAGTATTTAATAGCACTACATTACCCATATAAGAAGCTGGCTTCCCAGGACTTGGGTTACAGATCCCAAGATAATTCTTTGAACACTCAGATAGTCACTTGTAGTCTATATGCAAGCATTAGCTTCTGTCCATGTTTTAGTGATCCTGATTTTATTATTACACCAATGCATTTTTCTATTTAGGCATTATCTAATTGTGTCCCATTTCTTAAATACAATTATGTCAGGGATGGGGAAGGAAGGAGAGATGGGGAAAAGAGAGGGGGGAAGAGAGAGAGAGAGGAGAGACAGAGATAGAGAATTCTATTCTTCAGACTTAAAATCTGAGAACACAAGATGGGGGTAGAATTACGCTTGACTTGTGGTGACAACATCTATGTTATTTTCTTGGCATCAGTACAAAATCTTTTTAACCATTCCAGGAAAAAGGAAGAAGAGAAATGAGACAATAGAGAGGAGTTGGAGAAGGGGGAAATCTGTTTTTCAAGCCCAGAAGTGAAAATGAACAATGATATTTTTATCCAATGCAGGTTTGGCTGAGACTTTCCTGATGGTTTCTTGTCTGAAGGCTAATTGATGGATCTTTAGTTTTGCAAAGTAACTGGTGGAACTAGCGTAGATATGTTTTTTATTTATGTCCTTGGATACTAGAAAGAAAACCATGCCATTTATATAAAAAGAAAAAGCCTACAAGGAAAAAAAAATCAGTGACTAACTCTATCCAACTTATCTGTTCATTGCGGTCTCCTGGAAGTGATTTCAGCCCACCATCATCTGCAAGCCTAGGAAGCCACAGTGCAGGCTGTTTAAGCAAAACACCCCAACAATCCCACCACCATTTCCACGGCACTCTGCAATAAGTAACAATTCCAGTCTGAATCAGCCTTGAGGAGAGGAGCCTATTCGGGCCCAGCTTTTCATATTCCACAGGCAGAGTTATCATTACCATTGTTGCCTTATCTCTATTGGTGATTGCTTCTTTTCAGGCAAGTATAAAGGCAAGCTGAATATAAATGTTTTGTCATAAAAACGCTATTCAGACAATAAAGAAAGGGTTATAATAGCACCAAATACAGTCATCCCAGGGCTCTAGCACTGATTGAATATGTATGTATGCATATTCAGGTTGCGTCAAATGCCAGAAATCTACTATCTTTCTCACTGACCACATCAAGACATAAACCACGATGTAGAATTAAATGACGCTCTGGCATTTTTACTATATAAATATCATAGACTAGGATGCTACTGCCATCCCATAGGAAGAAAAGACTGCCCTCCGATAAAACTCTTGATTTTAAAATACACACACACACACACACTTCCATTTCTGGTAATGATGCTTCCTTTCTCCCTTCCTCTGAAAGCTGAAATGGCTTGGGTGCTAAACAGCACCAGCCATGTAGCGCCACCCAGGGGCCAAATCCAACACTTTCGGGTTTTCTTTTGCCCTGAAAGGGAAGGCAAGCTAGTCATTCTGCCCAGCCCTTGTTAGTCCTCTGGTTCCCGCTAAATTATGATGGGACTTCAGAAACCCATGCTTCTCTCCCATAATTGCTAAGAATAGCAGGTGAGGTTTTATTGTGAGCACCACAATTAAAGGTCCACCAGAAAGACAAAAACTAATTACAGACACACAGAGAGAGAGAGAGACGGTATGCAGATAGCAGTGGGCTAGAGCTGCCTGCGCAGTGCATAGGAAAATGTGACTCATTGTAACAATAAAATACGAAAAGAGGTGGGGGGGTTGGGGGAGGGGAGAAAAGAAGATAAAGCAGGAGATTACAGACCTTGCAGTGGTTTGATAAATGGCACTCTACTTCACTCTGCTTATTGTGTACTTCATACCTTGCTCCTGAATATGGAAGAGAATTTTATTAAAGATTTAGCCACGGTGCTGCTGGTGGTGGGGACTGTCTCACAGTAATTTTCCTACAAAGTAGTTTAATCTATCACAGGGCAGACAGTGCACCTTCTTACCATGTATCATTTCTGTCTATTGAGTAAGTGCTATCCAAATGCAATTTCTTTTCATTTTTGGAATCTGTGATGCATATTCAAGATACATTTTCTTTTTGTCAAGGGCCTAAATTAGGACCTGTATTTTTTTTAAAAAGGTGGGAGGGGGTGGGGGAACACTAATAATAAAAGTAAACTAGACCATGGTTGTGTTTCTCAGTATTTTTTTTTAATTAGCCTCGCTTTTTAAAAAGGTGAAGAATATTTGAAAATAACAGGCCGTCCTCAACGTATGACCCCAACTGAGCCCAAAATTGTGGTTGCTCAACAAGACATTTGTTAAGTGAATTTTGTCTCGTATTATGACTTTTCTTATCCACAGTTGTTAAGTGAATCACGACACTTGTTAAGTTAACAACACGGTTGTTAAACGAATCTGGCTTCCTCATTGACTTTGCTTGTCAGAAGGTTCACAAATGGTGATCACATGACTCTGGGACATTGCAGCCATCATAAATGTGAATCAAATTGCCAAACACCTGAATTTTATGGGGATGCTGTGAGGGGTGTGTGAAAAATGGCCATTAGTCACTTTTTTCAGTGCCTTTATGACTTCAATTGAACTGTTGTAATTCAAGAACTACCTGTATTAGTATTGGAATATTAAACCCACCCTGTGCTTTAGAAAATCTGCAACCGTTTATTTGAGGTCTTGGTGACATCACAAATTTTGTTTCTTCTACAGAGGAATTATTGAGTCTGTCATCTGCACCTCTATAACTGTCTGGGTTGGTTCTGCAACCCAACAGGATAGACACAGACTTCAGATAATTAGGACTGCAGAAAAAACAATTACTACCAACCTGCCTTCAATCAAGGACCTGTATACTGCACGAGTCAAAAAGAAGGCTGTGAAAATATTTACAGATCCCTCACATCTCAGACATAAACTGTTTCAACTCCTACCCTCAAAAGGACGTACAAAGCACTGCACACCAGAACAACTTGACACAAGGACAGTTTTTTCCCAAAAGCCATCACTCTGCTAAAGAAATAATTCCCTTAACACTGTTCAACTATTACCAAGTCTGCACTACTCTTACTGTTAATCTTCTCATCACTTATCACCCATCCCCTCCCACTTGTGACTGTATGACTGTAACTTTGTCGCTTATGTACTTATGATCTATATTGATTGTTTCCTAGTATGATTTGATTACTTATTGTACCCTATGACTACGCTCCCATAGAGTCGGTCTCCTCGGGGTGTCGCCAGCTGGACGGCTGGCGACCCCGAGGATGCGGGCCTTCTCATTGGGAGCACCCCCTCTCTGGAATGAATTACCCCCGGAGGTAAGGGCCATCCCTGATCTCATGGCCTTCCGTCGGTTACTTAAAACTCACCTATTTCGGCAAGCCAAACTGGCCTAAGGGTTTTTAAATTTTAACCTGGTTTTAATTTCTTTTAACTTTTGTTTATATTTTTAATTAGAGCCATGCTATATTTAATTCTTTTAATTTTTAATATTGTCATGTTGTATATGTGTTCTGTATATGTATTTTTATCTTGGCTGTTCACCGCCCCAAGTCCCTTTTGGGAGAGGGGGCGGTATATAAGTCTAATTAATAAATAATAAATAAATAAATCAAGTGTCATACCTTATGATTCTTGATGAATGTATCTTTTCTTTTATGTATACTGAGAGTATTTACACCAAGACAAATTCCTTGTGTATTCAATCACACTTGGCCAATAAAGTATTCTATTCTATTCTATTCCTATGTCAGTGAACCTGATATCAATGAAATAGACAATAAGTGTCTAAGAAAAATGCAACTTTGGAATGCCTCGTTGAACAGCATTTCTACTTAATATGGAAAGAGGCAGTCAGCCTCTAATATTTTACTCAGGATACAGAGCTTATTCTTATTGGATCATGAACAAAACAAAAGCAGTATCGTAGCCAAAAGGTCGATTCATGTGATCCAATGACCAAAAGATAGTCTATTAAAATATTTTGGTTAATGTGGAGGTTATCCCCCAAAACTAACTACTTAGGATACCTTTCTGAAGCTAAGTTGTGAACTAATATGTAAAGGATACTGAGTTTTTACTGAGAGTTGGCATCATGTCTCTGTGCTCTGGGACCACAAAATTTATTCAGGCCTCAAGCTTTGAAAGCTGACAAACACAGAATAATTTTATTACAGTGTAACATTAAAGGGGAGTTCTTCTTTTGTTTACCAGAATACTTGGTCTACTAATCCAGTGACAATAAATTACAGCATGAGCTGTAAGAAGGTTGGGGCTTGGATCACATATTTCAAACAACTGCTCCCTGTCTTCCAACACATGATAAATTATTATGGTAACTTTACACAATTACCCCTATTTCACAATAGGAATTGTTCTCATGTAGTCTCATGTATACCAAATCTGTAATAGACCTGTGAAAGGCACATTCAACTTGCAGGACAGATCTGACAGTGCTTGAAGTGTAAATAAGTAAATCAAACAAAATTGCTAATATTTTCTTTAGTAAAAGATGGCCGGAGGCAAACTATAGGAATCTAGGGTTGTGTGTTTGTGCATTTGTGCATTTATGAGATAGGCAGGCAGGCAGACATAAAAAAGAAAGAGGCTTCAAACTACTTGTGGACATCCCTAGCAAATGTTTCTCAATTTATACCACTCATTTAATTGTTTCAAATCCTTCAAAATAATCCATTTTTCACCTCCCACTCTCCAAATATCAAGCCATCTTCCATTATGGGGAAATGACTACATTTGATTGAGAGGTAGATGATGTTGAAAACAAAATAAAAAGCAAACAATTATTTGACATAAATTGACTGTTAACAACATGCACCCCAATACGTTAGGTTGGGGCGTTTCTCTCAGGAAATACTGTGGATCTTGAGGAATACATGACACCTAAACCTTTAATTTGTATTAGAAAAACAATTTCAGATTTATGTGGAGTGCTGACCTAACTTAAACCATCACTAAATCATTTAATATTGTTAGGCAACTTAATAGAAAAGAACTTTACAGATGAGGAATGGTTGCACCCATGTTTAGGCTCATTAAGAAATTAGATAAGGAAATTATTTCTTGTACCTTTGTAATGAAATATAACTCTTATCTAAAAATGCTACAGTTTTCATTAACGTCTGTCACAAAAAGCCATTTTGGGGAAAATAAAATTTCCAATCATTGAAACAAGGTGTAGGCCTTGCAATTCTAGCTCTGCTCATAATGGTCATAGATGGAAGCTACTTCCATCACTATATCCAGATCCTTCCTAAATGAGAACCAGTTTGGCTCAGTAAGTTTTCAGCTAGAAAGTTGAGTCAGTGGATAGAGAGAGAGAGAGAGACAGACAGACTGACTGACAGACAGACAGACAGATGACTAAAGGCAGAGACACCCTTATATGAAGTCCATCCACGAGTTTGGTTGATAGCACTGTGGAAGGAGTTTGTTCCTGTCTTTTTTCAGGAAATTTCTTAATTTTGACCAGCAATTCTAGAATCTCCAGATGGTCTGGCATCCAAATATAATCTAGGCCAACTCAGCACAGTTTTCAAGATCAACCAACCAAAGCTGTCAAATGACAAACTTTATATGTTTGATATGAAGATTTTTTTTTGAAAGGCAATGTCCGTATGATCCAAAGTTTAACTGGGTAAGGGGATAGCTTTCTCATCAGATGATCTTTCCTAAGTATATTCCTAAGCTTGTTTATTTCAGAAACCCTGCCAGGATCTGGAGAGAAAAATAGCTACCACATTCAGTGTATGCAATATAGATTTAAACAATGCTGCTATTTATATGATACCATTCTTAATAGTTAGATGTCCCATTAGGTAAAATCGGATAACTACCTCAAGAAACCATCTTCTCAAGGGATAGAAAGAAACTTCTATATATAAAATGGGAGCAGGGGAAGAGATTTTGTCCTTTGCCTCTGTAGCAAAATATCCTAAGTTAGCTATGCCTAAAGATCTTCTGAATCCTTCTCATCACAGACTAGTCAGTTTTAAATTGTTAGGAATTAGGAAATATATTTCTTTCTTTCTTTTTTCACTTCTCCTAGTCTGTGAAGAATCCATTTTCATGGATGTACATTATACTAAGTAAATGAAGTGAGGTACCTCAAAATGTGGCATTGAATTCTATATCTATACCTCTTTCGTCTTCACAACCTGTAATCTACTTTATATTGGAGCATGAATTTGTAATATTCATCAAGGAGCATCATTATTTTTCGAAGACATTGTATAACATCCGGACAGGCACTTTTTGGATATAGATCCAAATTCAATGATCCAAAATAATTAGAGTGAAGAGGAAGTAGGAAAGTACTGTACATACAATATCCATCAGCTTCCACTATGCCTGCATGCATAGCTTAAAGAAAAAAATGTATACTCAGATTTATTCTTCAGCAATATGATGCTCACATAGAAACTTCACAAAAACCTCAGTAAAATCTCTGCATGTGTATTTTCTGTATGAGATGCAACATTACACACAAAATGTACGCATAGATTAAATGTAGATTTGCAGAGTTAGTAGACCCTAAAAGTTTAAAGTTGGAAAGTTTTTTGAGAGGGTGGTTAAGACTGCACTTTTTTTCCCACAGACCAGTTTTGTCTTCCTGTTGTCTATGGCTTTCCTTCATCTGCTTACCAAATAATACTTTTTTTGAATCGTAGGGAGACCACAAGCAGAATGCTCACTGGGAGAGCCCATTTAGTCTCACTGCATCTGATGTCAAGATAATTATTTTCCCTGCTGTTCTTTTTTCACTGAACTGAATAAAAGTTAGGAAATTCCAAATATTTTTTAAAAACTGCTTGGGGTAATTTTTTTTCAAATGATTCAATCTACTCTCTTGAATGTTAAAGGTTGATCCAACATTCCTCACATGGGGGAGTTTATTATTTTTAATAAACTCCCCCATGTGAGAAACCTCTTTGTCTCAATTGCTTCACAGAAATACTTTCCCATAAAATAACGCTTATTTCTCTCTGGCATAAACTAAGAAGGTTATGTGGTAAAAAAATTAATATTATTGTAGGTTTTCACCTGAACCTACATAGCTGGCAAAACCTGCATAGCTTCAAAGAAGGAAGATCTCACACAAATTCTAGTAAGGAATCCATGTCTGGGATAAATACAGAATCTTGGAATCTGTAATAGAAATTTCCTAGCCCCATTTATACTGAGTTAATTAAAATGGAGTATTTTTAAAACACTTGTTCCTAGATTTTTCCCCAAAGGAGATACACAGTACAATCTCCCCGTCTCTTGATTTATATTACTCAGACCAGCTATGGAGTTTTCAATTCCTGTAATGACTTCTTCCTATAGGCTAGCTCTAGGAAAATGAAAAAGATGGTACTTTTGATCATCCCATCCAAAATCCAGAAGCAAAAGCATTAACAAACCTTGTATCGATCCTGAAATACAGTTACAAAATTATCTAGTGACTAATAATGAGGCTTTTTTGGAAAGTGAAGTCTATTTTCCATCAACAGTATCATTCCCCAAATTTGATGATAAGGGAGGCAATTTGGGAAATGAAACCTACATCTCATTTATTTGGAGAGCTGAATATAGTGTCAGCCAGTAAGATATTTAGGGGTCACTATTGTGCCACACCAAGACTAGGTTTGTTACTTTGATTTATGTGTCAACAAGTCTCCGTTGTTTCTCAGTGACTACCTAGATAGACATTCTCATGGATGATCTATCCCCAATCTGGTCCTGCAGGCTTTAATCCAATCCATGCATCTGGTATCCTCTTTAGAATAGAATAGAATAGAATAGAATAGAATAGAATAGAATAGAATAGAATAGAATAGAATAGAATAGAATAGAATAGAATAGAATAGAATAGAACAGAATGACACTTGATTTGGTTGCCAGTGGCCTCTCGGGTGCGCTTTAAGATTTTAGTGTTAACTTTTAAAGCGCTCCATGGCATCGGACCAGGATATTTACAAGACCGCATTCTGCCATTTTCCTCTCACCGTCTGGTGCGCTCCCACAGGGAGGGTCTCTTGCGGGTCCCGTCGGCATCTATGTGCTGGCTGGTGATCCCAAGGAATAGGGCCTTCTCTGTGTGGGCATCTGCCCTCTGGAATGGGTTGCCTCCGGAGTTACGTATAGCCACGGACCTGGGGACCTTCAGGCATGCCTTGAAAACCTGGCTTTTTGACCAGGCCAGCTTGGGCTGATTTTAGATTTGAGTATTTTGATTTTTATATCAAATTTTAGGGTTTAAGGGAGGGGTTTTAATTGCTTTCAGCCAGGGTCTTTAATTTAATCTAGTTTTAACTTTTATATATTTAATGTTTTAATTGTATGGCTGTGCACCACTCCGAGTCCTTCGGGAGACGAGCGGTATATAAATAAATATTATTATTATTATTATTATTATTATTATTATTATTATTATTATTATTATTATTATTAGAATAGAATACTTTATTGGCCAAGTGTGATTGGACACACAAGGAATTTGTCTTGGTGTAAATACTCTCACTATACATAAAAAAGGTACATTCGTCAAGAATCATAAGGTATGACACTTAATGATAGTCATAGGGTACAATAAGCAATCAAATCATACTAGGAAACAGTCAATATAGATTCTAAGTATATAAGTGACAAAGTTAGTCATACAGTCACAAGTGGGAGGGGATGGGTAATAAGGAGTGATGAAAAGATTAGCAGTAATAGTAGTGCAGACTTTGTAATAGTTGAACAGTGTTGGGTGAATTATTTGTTTAGCAGAGTTATGGCTTTCGAGAAAAAATGTTCTTGTGTCTAGTTGTTCTGGTATGTAGTGCTCTATAGTGTCATTTTGAGGGAAGGAGTTGAAACAGTTATGTCCGGGATATGAGGAGTCTGTAAATATTTTCACAGCCCTCTTTTTGACTCGTGCAGTATACAGGTCCTCAACTGAAGGCAGGTGGGTAATAATTGTTTTTTCTGCAGTCCTAATTATCCTCTGAAGTCTGTGTCTGTCCCGTTGGGTTGCAGAACCAAACCAGACAGTTATAGAGGTGCAGATGATAGACTCAATAATTCCTCTGTAGAACTGTATCAGCAGCTCCTTGGGCAGTTTGAGTTTTCTGAGTTAGTGCAGAAAGAACATTCTTTGTTGTGCTTTTTTGGTGATGTTTTTGATGCTAGGTGTCCATTTTAGGTCATGTGATATAGTAGAACCTAGAAATTTGAAGGTCTCTACAGTATCTACTGTTGATACTGTGTTGTCTAGTATTGTAAGAGGTGGTAGTATGAGAGGTTTTCTTCTAAAGTCTATCATCATTTCTACAGTTTTGAGTGTGTTCAGTTCCACATTGTTCCGGTTACACCACGAGGCAAGTTGTATAACCTCCGGTCTGTATGTAGATTCATCGTTGTCTTGAATGAGACCAATGACTGTTGTGTCATCAGCAAACTTCAGTATTTTAACAGATGGATCATTTGAGATGCAGTCATTGGCATATAGGGAGAAAAGAAGTGGAGATAGCACACAGCCTTGGGGGCCCCTGTGCTGATTGTACAGCTATCGGATATGGTTCTACCTAGCTTCACCTGCTGCTTCCTGTCTGTTAGGAAGCTTATGATCCACTTACAAGTGTGTTCAGGTACCACTAGTTGGTTTAATTTACTTAGAAGAGTGTCTAGAATGATGGTATTGAATGCTGAACTGACATCTACAAAGAGGACCTTGCGTAGGTATTTGGAGATTCAAGGTGTTGTATGATGTAATGCAGAGCCATGTTAACAACATCATCTGTCGATCTATTTGCTTGGTATGCAAACTGCATTGGATCTAACAGTGGATCCGTGATAGTTTTCAGGTGGGACAGCACAAGCCTTTCAAAGATTTTCATAACTACAGATGTTAGAGCAACCAGTCTGTAGTCATTCAATTTCTTGATGGAGGGCTTTTTTGTCACTGGGATGATGGTAGAACATTTGAAGCAGGAAGGAACATAGTACATCTCTAGTGATCTATTGAAGATTCGGATGAAGATGGGGGCCAATTGGTCAGCACAGACTTTTAAGCAAGAAAGAGTTATCTTGTCTGGCCCTGGTGCTTTGCCTGGCTTTTGTCTGTGTAATAGATCTTGCACTTGTTTTTCTGTAATCACCAGAGGTTGTGAGCTCAATGGATTGGGGCCAGTTGTAGGAGGCTTGGCTGCTGTTGGTGTGTTTGAGATGTATGTTATGGAGATAGGTGGCTGTAGCTTCTTTTCAAACCTGCAGTAAAACATATTCAGGTCATCTGCTAGTTGTTGTTCTTCTCTTTCTTTCTACCTTTCCCAGCATTTTATGTACATCTCAAGGGAACTAGGTCTTTGTGTAGGGTGTGCAAAATATAATAATCTGACCCTGGTCATTAATGCTTCAAATGATTGGAGAATTAATTTATTCTGATTGTTTTCCTGTGGTGTTCTCAGGATACCTCTCCAACGACAATGTTCAATAGTGTATCGGTTACCTTTCTAACCTGCTTATGAGAGTGAAATTTTCACTTCCACATGGTGCCACAAGAAAAACCATTCCCTTTACGATACAGATCTTTGTAAGTGTGTTTGCCAGTATATGAACTACTAGTTGTACCCTATTTCTTTACTGGTGTTTTCTTGACTATTGATAGATCTTAAAAGTCAGAAACTATCCACCACTTCCATACCTTCATTGTAACTTCTTAAGCTGGTTGCTATGCCTGTTGTTTTTTAGTTTGGTCTTCTTTTTATTTAATTTGTGCTCCTTGTTAAGTTTGTGCTCCTTGACCTTCCATAGGAAAGCTTAAATATCATTTGCATTTTCAGCTATCAGACGAGTGCAGGGATGGACTTCAAAAATTTTAACAAAAGGTTCTCTGCCCAGTGGCTGGGTGGGCATGGCCATGGTGGGCATGGCCTAGTTGGCTTCCTGCACCATGGTGGGAAGGGCATTTTTGCCCTCCCTGGGCTCCAGAGGCTTTCCTTGAGCCTCTGGGAGGGCAAAAATGGCCTGCCCAGGCTCTGGAGGCTCTCTGGAACCTGGAGATGGCCCCATTTCTGGCCTTCCTGAATTTCTGTTTTTTGCCCTCCTCGAGCCTCTGCATGTGCCCTGCACTTATCTGAATCCAAAACGGGCTGCGTGGGACTCCTGGGAGAATGGGAGGGCAGGGCCAACCAGGTATGGGATTTGGGGGTTCTTCGAACTGCACAGAATCTTAACTAGGGGCTCTCCCAAACTCCTGCAAACCTCCAGGAGCCCATCCATGTACAAGTGCCATCAGTACAGTCACATATCTCCTATTAAATTCAATTATTTTAGAGAACCTTTAGATTACACATGACAATAAGAAAGGTTCTTACATATTTACCACTCTAAACAACACATGGAAAGGTTAAAAAAGAAACATTACTATGTATATATGTATAATGCAAAGGAAATGGTCAAAAAGCAACATATGATGTAACTATTATCTAGTTAGTTTCTCATACACAAAACTGTAATCTAAGCTGCAGATCCCAGTTTTACAGCAGTTGATAATAACAGAGTTTGTGAAGATATTGAATACGCTTTGTAAAAAAAATTGTTGATTTTCCTTTATAATCTAAGAAAGAACAGGAGCTATTGGAAGGCTTTTCTTCCCCCTTCAGTTATTTTGATTAAGTTCCTAGATTACACAAAACTCTTACATTATACTGCAATGTTGCATTTCAGCAAGGTGAGGTCAATAGAAAATAACCCTACTGCATCAATCTCCAAAGACATAGGTTATCACAACCTTTAACAACTGGGACTCAATAAAGATTTTCCACAGAATCAGAACAGAGGTTTTTTTTTAGTCAGAGCATTAATACAGTTGGCCTGACTGAATTATTTCTTAAATAACTATTTAGCTCTTGAAAGACTTCAATAGGCCCACTTAAAGTAGGCAATTCAGACTGTATAAAAAAAAGACCTCAAAGTTTTGACTCTTGGGAAGAAAGACTGAGATTGATAATTATCCCACTCTAAAAGAGACTTTAAAAAGTGTGGCAGTGAGATAAATCAGTCATCAACAGGCACACAGAGATAAACAACATCTACATACCATTTAAAAGAGATAATCGAAAAGCTAAAAAGGAAACAAAAAGACCAAAACACTTCCTTCTCAGTAGTCAACACCCACATAAGCAAAGATTAACACCAGGATTAATACCAGCCCAACAATCAAGCAGCAAACTATACCCCAATAAATAAACTACCAACTCAGACAAACAATCAAAAAATAAACAACAGCCCAATCAAGGAAATACTAAGAAAAACAGCACTGAGAGGGCAAGCCACTTAAAAAGAAACTGAAAGCAAACCTCACTCCTTTATAGCACCGACGTTAGCTAATTGGATAATGAAATTTGGGGAGGGGCAGAATGAACCAAGCTCAGAGAGCACCAAGGATCACATAAACTTTAAAAAGAAAACCTTCCACCCACTCTGACCACTGGGCAGAAAATTATTCTTGCTTGGGTGACTAAGGGTACTTTTGAAATGATCCAATGAAGAGAACAAGCCTTTTCTTTTCAATGTTTTCCCTACACTTTTGGAGAGGACTTAGGGCTGTAGCTCTTCATGTAGAATAGAGTAGAATAGGGTAGGGTAGGGTAGGGTAGGGTAGGGTAGAGTAGAGTAGAGTAGAGTAGAGTAGAGTAGAGTAGAGTAGAGTAGAGTAGAGTAGAGTAGAGCAGAGCAGAGCAGAATAGAATAGAATAGAATAGAACAAAATAGAACAGAACAGAATAGAATAGAATTCTTTATTGCCCAAGTGAGATTGACACAGCGCCCTCATCCAAATCTAATTTGTTTCAAGGGACAGAATTTATTTGAGAAGTTTTCTTCCATTTATTTACAAAGATGCTCAACACCTTTTGTGCAGGTATCTGGATTAACCAGGGTGTATTAACTTTTTCCAAATCATATCTTGTATATAGGGTTCATTCTTTGAGATTTTCGTCTTCCACAGTTCCTGGAGCTAGTAGAGATTTAAGAAGTTCTTAAGCGCACAGTAGATTTTCTGAAAACTATCATTGCTTACTTGAGAAAACTGAAATTCTTCTAACTTGATCACAGACTTCCAGGTAGATGCTGAAAAGCTGAATCCTCTAAACTGGATATTTCTGGCCCTTGGCGCTTTACTGCATTGGGACTATAATTTCTATTTCTATTATTTTCTGCTGTAGGTATCTTGGAAAGCTGACATTGAGATAATTTCAATATTCTTTCTGTTGCATTGGGCAATCTGTATTAAAATGTATCTTCTCACAATGAAAACAAGTAGTGTCACCTATTGTTGACAAGATGCTCTGGGTTGCCTAGATCAATGGCTCCAGTTGTTGGGTAATTTTTGAGAATTTTAGGGAGATTCTCAGACTGAGGGTTGTTGTTGTTTTTTGGAGATTATTCTTACCACCTCCTAAATGTTTCCATGCTTGCAAATCCACTTGGTTCATAGTTTGAGTTGCTCTTAGGTACAAGAAACCAGGAACCAAGGCTGCTCAAATGAGTAAAAGTTTATTATGTGCTCGATCTCTACAAGAATCTGAGCTATTAATGGTCAAGGCAAATTGGTGGTAAATAAAAGTCAATGGAATTCAAGGAGAGTCAGACTTAGATATCTTGTGGGAACAAAGAGACCCACATATTTGACACCCCCCTCCCTCAGGCTCAGATTGGTCAGCTCCTACAATTGCCTTGGCAATGGTTGGTAAATGTTTTGGTGGTTTCTTGCAAATCTAGAGGACCAGATCAAAGGAATAGCTCCACTTCTACAATAGATGAAAGAGAACATTTCTGGCACGTAGAATGAGAAAACAAGGCACCTTAAGCTTGCAATTGTTGCAATAAAGACTGTTTCAAATAGAATGCCCCTAACTGATTTGATAGATGATTTTTCCCCAAAGCCCTGAAGTTTCTTTTGCTTTCTTCTTCAATTAATCTAAAATGAAAGTTGACTCGGTTTTTAAAGAGAGAATAATTTTTGTATTCAGAACCTACCACGTCAGTGTGTATTTCTTTCAATACCCCAGTGGTTTGAGAACAGATATATTTCATGTGCTCTTCCTTAAATATTCCAAAGTCCTTATAAGCCCTTTCATATGAGATGAAAAGAGTTTCGTTATCAGTGGCTCTTGTGAAGGTGGGAAGATGTTTTGCATCCACCAAGTGGGTTCTATTTTCACTATTAACTGTGCAGTCTCTTATAGTAACTTCTATGTGCAACTCAATCATCCTCTCCTGTATTATCTTTTCTCTCTCTTTTAACATGGTTTCCTATTTCTTGTTAGAAACAGTTTCCAAAATATGTACATGCACACATATGTACATGTACATACTTTGGAATCTGTTTCTAACAGCTGTAATATCTAATGTTTGGTTTCGTTTGCTAACTTTGGGGGTATATTTATTCCAAACCTTTTCATGTTCAGCTGAAAAGTACTCTTCAGTAATCTTATGAAGTATTCTCATAAGAAATACTCTTCAGTACTTTTATGACTGTACTGTGTGGGATAGTAGTGCATTCTTTTTGTTGTCATTGGAGTTATTGTAATGCTATTGTTATTATTGTCATTCTATTATTATTCATGGGAGTAAACTAATGGGAAAAACAAAAACATACCACAAATCTATTGCCTGAATTTGGAACAGTGGTTTATTTGGGTTACTTGCTACCATCCAACCTATATAAAAATGGGCTAACATTTTGATTAACAAAAAAAAGTAACTATGCATGCTATTTCTACATAAGATTTTTTAAATGATCTTATGAATGCTAAAACCATCTTTCTGGACACACACACACACACACACACACGCACATACAGCTTGAGTGGCAGGGAGTAACCAACATGAGAAAAAAAACAAGAATTACGGAGATTGTTCTACTTCCCATTATTTTTTTATGTATAAAGCATTCAAACCATTTTGAGTTTGTTGTCCTGCTTTGGGCAGAGGGTTGGACTAAATGTTTTTCAATTCTAATTCACCCCTAATAAATATATAATACAATGTGAACACCTACTAATTAGTGCAGTAAATTGTTAACTAAAAAGGGGGTTCCTTGTTTTCTAGGAATGCAGTTGCAATGACTTTATAACATATTAGATAAGCTAGTTACTACAGACCCATTTCTTGGTACTCACCTGGTAGATCCCTTATAACTTTTTAAAATATATATTTTAAAAAAGATGTTAGTATCAGGTTCCATTATCATGATTATTTCCAATAATGCCATTGGCAACATTTCAATCAAATAGTTGTGAAGAAATCAGTAAAAACACCAAACAACCTTTGACAATGTTGATTTACTCTCCATTTTTACTAAGGTTTTTTAAGTCATGCAGCATGAGAAATTCATTCATTCATTTGTTACCATCAGGTACTAGTAAATTAAAGTATGTCATTTTTTTAGATCAAGGGTATTTAAAATTGTGGGAAATTCCTTTGAACAAAAAAAAAACATAAGCTAACAGTAAGAGCTTTAAAGAACTCTGAAATTAAAAGAAGATGTATTTAAACCTAATAAAAATTCATAGCTGTATTTAAAAAAATAAAATAAAAGATAAATGTATCATAGAAGGTGGAATACATCCTTTCATATATGTTTTTTCTTTTAATGAATCAATTAGGACTGCCCTGGATAGTAAGTGCTATGGAGCACCAAAAAGCTCTCACAAAACCAGATAGCTGACGTGCAATTTAAATACAATTAAATAGTAGACCCAGTTAAAATGATGTATTTGGTGAAAGTGGCAGGCTATTCTGAACCCAATCAAATTTAGGGATATGAAAAGTAGTATTCCTAGAACAATGGCAGTATCATAATTCTTCCTCTGAAAACAAACAATAACAAAATGGATGTTCTCAGTGGTGTCTTCTAAACTGCTTTTCTTAACATCAATTTGCTAAAGCAATGCTGCATTTCTGCAGTCAATTAATCTGCAGTCTTTCTATTAGAGTAACCATGTGTAGTATTTTGCATAGGGACATCTTGAGTTTGAAGTCTTGATTTCACTTACGTCTAGTATGAAAAGAGAGATCTCCTAATTTCCCATCTAGATTGAGATATATTCATCTAGATTCTAATTATTTACATTTATAAATGTGTATGTATGTATGTATGTTTCTACACACACATACATTTACAGGGTTAAAAATCCTTCTGTCCTAAAGATTTTAACTGCACTTCAGAATCAGCTGAGGAGCAACCTTATACAAGGCTCTGCAAAGGGACTACTCTAATCTAGGTTTTTTTCCAGGATTATTTGTACTGTATATCTTGAGAGGAACTTCCAACCTTAATCCTCAGAAACATTTACTTCCATAGCCAATAGCATTACCTCTTTCTATTTATTTTATTGTATTGAAGAGGAGAGTCATTTTTTTTTACTTCTGTCCAATTTGTACACCTTTCTTCCTAGCTATAGAGCCAACAACATACAGTATCTAGAGATAGAAGCAAAGTGAAGAAAACTATTGGAAATGTTCACCTGAAAACATGCTTACATGTAGGTTCATAGGTTTCATTTAAAGGTTTTGCTTGATAGGTATGTAGGGAAATTCAAAGAAAGAGAAGGTACTAGAATTCAAAATGGGAGAGAAGATCATCATTCTCCCAGCTACAGCCAAAATTACTTTTAGATTTGGAGATACTTTGATCAAATGATTTCAAATAAAAAAAATATTCCTTGATGTCTGTTTCATCCACAATAGCATTTCTTTCAAAATTTTGCAGGGCAGAGCATTGGGGTTTCAATACATTCTGAAAGTGATTTTTCATGCAGAGGCCCTTGTTAAATTATGCGGAAGATCTGAAAAATGAGGCTTCCCTGATTGGGACAAAGACATTTCAAATGTGCTTAAATTGCCTTATATCAACACAGAAGCTCATCATCATCAAAACCTGCAAAAATCCAATTTTTGTTTACCTTAACTGATTAATTTATAACAGCCATATTTAAGTTTCAAAACTGGAGCCAAAAGTGAATGAAAGAATTGATCACTGATAACAGGGCACCCTTTCTATTTTACCCTGCAATAATAGGCAGTACAACCTTATTATCAAAACTTAGCATTTACTCAAGTTTTGCTGCCAGCTTTTTGTCATTTTTCATCCCTTTGAATTCCACCTAAGGAATGTTATTCCTGGCTTACACCTAGTACATTTGGTAATTATTTTGCATCCAACGTAAAAAAGATCTAAGTTACTACTTTAGTACTACCATCTGATATTTAACTTTTCTTTTTCCCTTGTAACAAAAAATGTGGTAGACTAATAATTTAATCTGCTTCCTATACAACCAGTCCTTGTGAAACTTTCTCCTCTTCCCTTTATTCATCTCTAATCCTCTTATCCCTGGTTTTTTCTTGCTAAGCTGGCAATATGCTCTATTTCTAGTGGCAATTATTCACACTCCCTGATAACTTGCCTAACTTTGTCGCATGTTGGAAAAAAATATTTGCTATCCTTCTGTGTCTTCCGATTATCATCCGACATTTTCCATTCTTATCCAAAGCATTTCAGAAAGTAACAGTCACTCTGTTATCTCTCCACGTCTCTTTCTGTCAATCTCCTAGACTCACTTCAGTTGAGTTCCTGTGCAGGACAGTTTACTAAGTCAACATTGGCTCATGGCATAAATAATCTGCTGGTGGCCCAAAGCAAGCCATCATTCTGCAGTATGCCAGAGTTATTTAAATTATGGCATGCATAAGTGCACCAAAACATGCCTACTGTCCCTGTCCTATTGTTTCTTTTTTTTTCTTATTCGTATCCATTTCATGTATTTATAACCATGTTTGTACTTATACCTGTTATCTAATAATTGTTTGACAAAATAAATAAAATAAATTATCCGGGACATTTGATATCCTGGACCATCTAATATTATCTCTGTATTTCATCATACTGTTTCCTCTTATGTGGAATAGTATTTCCCACCCTTCTCTTATTTATTAAATTTGTTTGATGCCCATCTTGCTGTGAGGTGACTCTGGATGGTTCTGGATGTTAAAAGCAGTAAAACCATAAAAATATATATCTCTAATAACAATAACAATACAAATTATCATTAAAAGATGGGATGTACAGGGGAGAGGCGGGATCTGCTGTTAATCCATCAAACCACCTCAAGTGTGATACTCCCAAACCCCAGGTCTTTAGCCTCTTGGGGAAGGTGAGGAGGAGCAGCAGATCTCACCTTGGGGAGGTGGGGTAGTGTGTTCCAATATTTGAGATGTTATCACAAAGAAGAGGGAGGATCAACTTATTCTCCAAAGGACAAGAAACAATCAATGGAAATTAATCAAGGAGAGAAGCAACCTAGAAGTAAGGAGAAATTTGCCAACAGTGAGAACAATTAATTTAGTGAAACGGCTTGTCCACAGGTGCTATTCAGCAGGTTCTGACCAGTTCTGGAGAACCGGTAGCGGAAATTTTGAGTAGTTCAGAGAACCGTTAGCAGAAATTTTGAGTCATTTGGAATACCACCTCTGACTGGCCCCACCCCAATCTCTTCTCTGCCTCTCAAGTCCCAGCTGATCAGCTGGGTCTTCTTTTGTTGCCCTGCACAGGAGAACGGAACTGGAAAGCAGGTTATTGGGGTGGGGAGGGAGGATTTTGCAGTAATCTTCCTGCTGGAGGGGGGAGGGAATGGAGTTTTTTCAGTATTCTTCCTCTGCCACACCCACCAAGCCACACCCACCAAGCCACGCCAACAGAACCGGTAGTAAACATACTTGAATCCCACCACTGGGCTTGTCTCCAGAAATTGTGAGTGCTCCATCTCAGGAGATTTTTAATAAGAGATTAGACAACCATTTTTCTGAAATGATATAAGGTTTCCTGTTTGAGCAGCAGATTGAACTAGCGCTCCAAGGTCCCTTCCAACTGTTATTCTTTAAGCCATAGGAAGAGTTGAATCTAGGTTACATGGCTTGGTTTCACTGAATTGTTTACCAATCTGAGGCTCTGCAACTATTGAAAGTTTTAATTCCCTCCCATATTTCGAGGCTTGGCAATGATTCCTCCACTTATTTCTTATCCTATTCATACAAATGCAAGTAGATGGTAAGTTTTTTTTTTTAATGTAAAGATGTACCAGCTCTGCCATCCTAGGATCTGAATAAAAATTAAGTAATTTGTTTAACAAAAATTAAAGATGACTGAAAGCTTTGATCTCTAAGCTAATTGCCTGAATATGCATAAATTCCATTAAGTTAAGATTTGACATGATTTAATCAGCCTAGAGTGACCCCTTATGGTAAAAGAATCAAGTGAGACTTGCTATAAAAGTTTGCAGGTATCAGAGAGGCCAAAGGGTGTCTTGCTGGCCTCAAAACTATTAATTAGTAACTAGGAAAGCAGCACCACACAAAAATCACTGCTCCATATTTATCTCTAGAGGTTGCTGCTAGACTGCCTCATTATCATCTGGATGGAAAACAGCTCTCTTTCCTGGGAGCTCTCTACAACAGCCTTATTGATTAGGTTCCCACAGTGCTAAATCATCCTGCAGCTTTCATTGCATTCTGTCTGCTTCCCCACCCCTGAATAATAAAACCATCAAAGGCTTACAGAAATGTGAAGCAAAGCAGATTTTGGTGAACACCATAACATAATGCAGATTCTATTTGTACAAGGCTCTCAAAACCAGAAACATTTGAATGCCAAAATTGCATTTTTGAAAAACCAAAGTTCTAGCTTTCATTTAATCTTTCCTTTTGCTGCACTCGCTTTTGAACTCTGCCAAAAATATCAGAAATTGTCAGATGGATAGATGGAGGGAGAGAGGGAGGGAGGGAGGAAAGAGGAAGGAAGGAAGGAAGGAAGGAAGGAAGGAAGGAAGGAAGGAAGGAAGGAAGGAAGGAAGGAAGGAAGGAAGGAGCTAATTTAAGAGGATCTCATAGAAATCTTTCTCCAATTTAAAATTTATCAAAAAAAAAACAAAGAACTTTCTGTCTGGTGACAAATACATTATGGGGAAAGAATTAAGTACCTATTTAATTTAGTAACGCAGGTTTTTTTTTTTTTTCCCAAACCTTTGATGCAGTTAGTGGATCCTGACAACCATGGTAACTTTTCTGATAATGATGTTGGAAGAAATATCCTTCTGGGTTCAGTTCCAAGTGGGGAAAAAGACACTGGAAACATGGAAGCCACTTGGAAAGATGGTTTATTGATGAACAGGATGGGTTCCTGAGAAGAAAAGGGAAGGAAATGCTGAGAGTGCCTGGGTTTTATGCCTTCTCTGGACTTTCAACTTCCTGGACCCAAGGAAGTATTCTGATTGGTTGTTGTCAGAAGTCATAGCTAGCTTTGTAGGTTGTCTGTGTGCTAAATTTGGTTGAAACCTGGTGGGTGGTGCAATGAAGGGCAATTCAATGGCTCTGCCTGAAGGAGGTAGATCTTCGTTATATAGAATAGTCTGCCCCAGGCCTTAATGGCCCATTAACAAAGATGGGAAGGCTGAGTTTCTACTTTCTTTTAGGGGAAATATTCTGGCTTTTTAATATATCCTAAAATATTTTATTTTTCTAGGAGAGGGGTGGGTTTTAACTTCCAACAATAACCCAAGACATTTTTAAAAGAATATTAGTCACATATTAGCAGCTACTGTACCAGCAGTAATGTCTGCTTCTATGGAAAGACTATATCCAAACCATTTATACTATAAAGATTGTTTATATTCATTGTGATGAAATAGGAAATTACTTATTTATATATTTTTCTTGCTTCTCCTTTATCTTTTCTTTTTCTTTCCTTGTAACTTTTATCTCCTCCCCCACCTTTTTTCATTCTGAATAATTTTTCCTCATAAAGTAAAATAAACAACTCTAACAAATTTTATTGGACAGCCTTCAGCTATTCCGAAGTTTCGACTGTTGAGGGTTGGATCCCTCCTTTGCCTCTATGAATCTGTCTGATGTGGGGTCAAATAATAAGAGCTGGATGAAAAGATCTCTACATATGTTGGTCTTATGTCTGTTACATCTTGCCTATTGCTAGTTAAATAAGTCATTGTGCTGAAAGACTTATCCACACAGCCATCCTGTCCCAGGAGAAGAATGGGCCACTGACCACTTATTAGATGAATGACATTACCTTGATTGGATCCTGCAACATTATATTAGGACACGTATATTTGCCTTGACTGTCACACGTATATTTGCCTTCATTCATGATAAGATACATTTGTTTTAAGCCTAGTGTGTCCGTTTTGTCTTTCAATACCCACAACAGACACCCAAAGGATTGAAGTATCATTGCCACACTCCTTGGACTGCGGGAGACCTAAAGATAGAAAGATATTCCTCTAAAAAGCTGGACAATCTTTGAAGCAATAAGGAAGGTACCCAAGAAAGCGAAATGTCTGTCCAGATGTGAAGTCTAAAATGTAGGCCCCATATTATAGAAGATGATGGTTGTCATGTTGCTTCAGAACCCTGCAATTTACTTGGCAACATTTTGGGGAGTGGTTTGCTACTGCCTTTTTCAAAGGGACTAAGAGAGGGACTGGCCCAAAGTCACCCAGCTGGCTTTGGGCCTAAGGGAACAGCATGTAATTGAGTTTGGCTTTGATCTCCAAAAACAGCAGAGCCAAGTTATGCCTGGCTAGTCATTGGACAGGTGACTATTGCCAGGTCAGAGGCTGTAGACTAGGCTAGTACACCTGAAAAACATCCCAGAAGAAAGCAAAAAGCAAACTATAAAATGTACCAATAAAGTCAGCAGGGGATGAACTAGATATGTGGCATCTATGGTTGGGTCAATCCATAAGTGATCTGGGTTGATATTGAAAAAAATGACCTTCTTAGTCCTTGGAGGGAAGCCACAATAATTTCTTTTTTTTTAATATAAATTTTATTTGGGTTTTCACAAAAACATAATACAAACAAAACATCTTTTTTGGAGAACAGCATGATTCCTGGGTTATCACTTCTCCATACAGACACAAACTCAAATTCATATTCATATTTGTGTTCTATTCCATATCTTATTACTATTTTAACATTTTCTCCATAATTTTCCCCTCCCTTAGTTTTCTCAACTTTATGTTTAATTATCTCATATCTAAATTCAATTATATATCTTTTTCTAAGTTTCAATGTCTTTCTAATCATTATATTTATACTTTTGTCTGTCCTGTTTCAATTTCATATTATCTTTTCTCATTAAACAAATTTTCCCCTGTAGTTACTAACTGGAGTATGACACCTCTATGTTTTTTAATTTTATCCATTCAACTCTTATTTAAACTTCAATTTATGCCTTTAGAATTATAACATTCAATATAGTACATAACTTCCAGTCGAATTCTGTTTGGTACATTCTTAAAATACACACTATGTTCTTTAAATATATATATAAAACAATAGTAAATAAGACACTCATTCCATTCCAATTCAATTCTATAATTAATATTAGTTACAATCTTAACTTCTTTAACATTTATTTTCAGTTGAATATCATACTTCCTTGGGAACACTTATAAACTTTCCATAATTAATTATTTTTTTCCATATTTTCACTTATATTTTTATAAATCATTAATAATAATTAAAATGTTCCCATCCTTTCCTAATTTCATTCTCTTTATTTCATTTATTTATTAACAAACATTCCATTGCATTACAATAAGTATTTTATCCATCATTTTAATCATACATTGTTTCATATTTTCTAAAATTATTTCTATTTCTAATATAACAATACTATCTTATGTACCTTTGCAGAATCCCTTTTTCAATTAAATTTACACCCATTATCTCTAAATAGGCTTATACTTTTTTTTTTTTTTTCCGCTTCCATCATGGCGACCGGAGGCTGTTCGGTTGGTGTCCTCCCCCGAGATGATCCGTTCTTGTGACGAACCCCCTCCCCCGGGTCCTCACCCATACCAATTGTGTCAAGACGACCCTGGGGGAGGATAGGCACCCTTGGGGAAACAGCCGGGGCTTTGGAGGTGCCCCAGGACGGCATCGGCCTCCCCACTTGCCCGACCGTTATTGAGGCCATGCCTAGAGCTGTCAGCGCGACCAACGCCATCCCATCTCGGCAGCTGATCTCCTCTGGTTCTCGACCTGAACTGCTTCCCCCATGGCCTCCACCACTGCCGCCGCCGCAACGTTTACATTTTGATCGGCGGCGAGGCTCGGGGATGGGACCTGAGCTCCCGATCAGCTGGCGGCTGCCCATGCAGCCAGGACCGCCGCCTCCGTTGCCGTTACAACGGGCATCCTACGGACGGCGTCGGGGCCTCAGGGCAGGTCCGAGACATCCACTCGGCCATGCCCTATTCCCGCTGCCTCCTTCCGTTGCTGGGGCCATGCCTGGAGCTGTCGTCACGGCCGGCACCTTCCCGTCGCGGCGGCCGGTCTCCTCTCGTCCTGGACTGCTGGCGTCTTGCCGAGGGCTTCCCTCATGGTCTCCTCCATTGCCTTCGCCGCAACGTTTGCATTTTGGTCGGCGGCGGGGCTCGGAGGCGGGACCTGGGCTCCCGTTCGGCTGGCGGCTGCCCATGCGGCCGGGACCGCCGCCTCCGTTGCCTCTGCGGCGGACGTCCTGCGGGCGGCGTCGGGGCCTCGGGGCGGGTCAGGGACATCCACTCGGCCGTGCCCTGTTCCCGCTGCCTCCGACCGTTGCTAGGGCCGTGCCTGGAGCTGTCATCGCGACCAACACCATCCCGTCACAGCAGCTGATTTCTCGGCCCGAACTGCTGGCGCCTTGCCAGAGGCTTCCCTCATGGCCCCCACCACCGCCGCCGCTGCAACGTTTACATTTTGATCGGCGGCAAGGCTCAGAGACAGGCCCTGAGCTCCCGTTCGGCTGGCGACTGCCCATGCGGCCAGGGCTGCCTCCTCCGCTACCGCTGCGGCGAGCGTCTTGTGGACGATGGCGGGGCCTTGGGGCGGTTTCGGGACATTCACTCGGCCGTACCCTATCCCCGCTGCCTCCGCCACCGCCACCACCTCCGCAGTTCCAACGAACATTTTACAATCACCGGCAGGAACTCGAAATTCGGCCGAGACCTCCCCATGGCAATATTCTTCACCCGTGGCTTCCGCCGCCGCCACCGCTGCAGCGAGTGTGTTTTGGTGGGCGTCAAGGCCCGGAAGCAAGACTGTGGTTCCCACCTGGCCATCAGCTGCAACGAACATTTTGCGGATGGCGGCGGGGCCTCAGGGCAGGGTTGAGACATTCACACAACCATACTCTGCCCTCGTTACCTTCGCCACCGCCACCGCCGCTACCGCAGCAACAAACATCTTGCGAACGCCGGCATGACCTTCCAATTTGGCCGGCGCAGCCCCATGGCCGTGTTTTACATCCGGGACCTCCATCACCGCCGCAACGAATACATCTCGATTGGCGGCAAGGTCCGCTGACAAGGCTACGACCCCTGTTTGACCATTGGCCGTCCCCATGGTCACACCCGCTACCACCGCTGCTGTCAAAATGGTCTCCTTACATGCGGCGACGAGGCCCGGGAACAGGGCCGAGACTCCCACACAACCGTGTTCTGTCCCCGTGGCCTTCGCCTCCGCCGCCACCACTGCCACCACCGCTATTACGTCAATCACCTTATGGTTGGCGACAAGGCTTGGGGATGAACCAGAGGTCACCACACAGCCACTTTATGCCTTCATGGCCTCTGCCACCACCACCACTGCAGCGACTATGTCTTGGTCGACAGCGAGACCCAGAGTCAAGACCGCAGCTCCTGATCAATCATCAACCGCCACCCCGGAGACCTTACAGACAACGACAAGGCCTAGGGAATGAGCCAGGACCATCTCACAACCACTCTCCATCCTCTTGTCCTCCGCCGCCATCGCAGTTGCGGCAGTTACTCATCGACCAGCGGCGAGACACGAGATCCAGAACTATATCACCACCTTGCTCACATCCTGTCTGGAGATCTAAACCTAAACTGTGGCCATTATTCGTTCCTCCTCCAACCCCTTTCAAGATCTTAGGACCATCATTTGACCCGCCTACTCCATCACAAACTCGCAGTCATATCCCCCATATATTATCATATTCTTCAACTGAACTGCGGGCCTTGAGATATGTTCCCCTATCTCAAATCTGGCCCCCTTGTCTCTCCAAATCCCATCTCAAGGACGGATCCTGGGATCCAGAGAGATGGTGGAGTCGTCGTCGGAAGCGTGGGAGGGAGGGTTTCTTAAAATTTCTAATCAAATTCCTTAACAAATTGGGGGACAATCCACCTGGGGCTCCGACCTGTTCACAGTTAGAGCGCAGCCGGAATGGTCAGGATTCTGACATGACTCAATTGAGGATGGGGGTTATCCAGAAGAGGGTGTCATCAAATCCATTAAAACGGTGAGCGGGAGAGGCAGATTTGGCGTCTATAAGGGGCCACATTCTGTTTCGGGAGCGCGTCTCCGCTTTCTATCTGCTGTGACGCGCTCCGACCCCATTATCACTTCCCGTTCTCCAGGTGGTCTGAGTATTCGGGCCCTGGGCCTTCGACTGATGTTGTGTAACGCCAGGTCCGTCATGAACAAAGCCCCTCTCATTCATGACTTGATCTTAGAGGGGGGGGCGGACCTGGTGGGTATCACCGAGACCTGGCTGGGCCCAGAGGGGGGTGTCCCTCTGGTCGATATGTGCCCGGCCGGGTTTCGGGCTTTTCATCAGCCGAGGACCCAGGGAAGGGGTGGAGGTGTTGCGTTAGTTATCAAGGAAGATCTTTGTCCGAGGGAGTCCACTGTTTCTCAGACGTCTGGATGTGAATCTCTTTTCGTGAAGTTTGGTTCCAAGGTTCAGAAGGGCTTGTTGATCGCTTACCTGGCTCCCTGCTATGCATCATCTGCCCTGCTTGAGCTTCTTGAGGTTATTGCCGGCATGGCAGTTGAGACCCCTAGGCTTATAGTCATGGGTGATTTCAACCTTCCCTCTGCCGGCGGTGCCTCGGGACCTGCTCAGGAGTTCATGGCTTCCATGACAGCCATGGGCCTAACCCAATTAATCCGGGACCCTACTCACATCGGAGGTCATACCCTAGACTTAGTTTTTGTCTCTGATCAGTGGCAGAGTGATCTGGGTGTAGGGAATATAGTCATAGAACCCCTGTCATGGTCAGACCACTCACTCCTAAAGCTTGACTTCCGTTCCACACCTCTTGACCGCAGGGAGGCGGGGCCATTAAAATGGTACCGCCCCAGGCGCCTGATGGACCCTGAAAGGTTCCTGATGGAGCTTGGGCCACTCCCCGAAACTCACACACACAACTTGGTCGAGGACTTGGTTGCCGCCTGGAATTTGGCGGCTGCTAAAGCACTTGATCGGGTTGTGCCCTTGCGGCCTCTGACCCGGCGCCGCTCCCAGATAGCCCCTTGGTTCTCCGAGGAGCTGAGGGAGATGAAACGCCGGAAAAGACGCCTAGAGAGTAGTTGGAGATCCACCCGTTCTGATTCTGACCGAACACTACTACGTGCTTATATTAAGACGTATTTAGTGGCGATAAGGATGGCGAGGAGAACTTACCTCTCCACCCTTATTGCATCCGCAGAAAACCACCCAGCTGCCTTGTTTAAGGTGACTCGCTCCCTATTAAAAGTGGAGTCACAGGATGACCCTTTGCAAGGTCGAGCTGAGGAATTTTCCATATTTCTCCAGGATAAAATCGCTCAGATTCGGAACGATTTGGACTCCGACTGGTCCTCTCCAGACGAGAGGGCGGGATCAGATATCGGTGAGGTCAACTGGGTTGAGTTCGACTCTGTTACCAAAGAACACGTTGACAGAATACTGGGGGGACTGAATGCTACCACTTGTTTATTAGACCCGTGTCCCTCCTGGCTGGTTCTAGCCACTCGGGAGGTAACACGAGGCTGGTTCCAAGGCATTATAAACGCTTCCTTGAGAGAGGGGTTTCTACCCGCTGCTTTGAAAGAAGCGGTGGTTCGTCCCCTCCTCAAGAAACCGTCCTTGGACCCAGCATTACTATCCAATTATCGTCCTGTCTCCAACCTTCGCTTTGTAGCGAAGGTTATAGAGACTGTGGTGGCACGTCAGTTCCCGCAGTACCTGGATGAAGCGAATTATCTTGACCCCCTCCAATCGGGCTTCAGGCCCGGGCACAGCACTGAGACGGCGTTGGTCGCGTTGATGGATGATCTTTGGGGGGCACGGGACAGAGGCCATTCCTCTGTTCTGGTCCTCCTCGATTTATCGGCGGCTTTTGATACTGTCGACCACAGTATCCTGTTGCATCGGTTGGAGGGGCTAGGGATTGGAGGCACCGTGCTTCAATGGTTCTCCTCCTTCCTCTCCGACCGTTCGCAATTTGTGTTGACGGGGGGACAGAGATCGACCCCGAGACCCCTACTCTGTGGGGTGCCTCAGGGGTCGGTGCTCTCTCCCCTGCTGTTCAACATTTATATGAAGCCGCTAGGTAATATCATCCGTGGCTTTGGAGTGGAATTCCACCAGTACGCTGATGATACTCAGCTGTACATCTCCACTCCAGACCACCCCAACGAAGCCGTTGAGGTGATGACCCGGTGCCTGGAGGCCGTACGAAATTGGATGGGTCAAAACAGACTCCGTCTCAACCCGACCAAAACCGAGTGGCTGTGGTTTCCTGCCCCCAGATTCAGTCAGCTTATTCCATCTCTGACTATAGGAGGAGAGACACTGTCCCCTGTGGAAAGGGCACGCAACTTGGGTGTACTCCTGGATGTGCGACTGTCTTTGGAAGACCATATTGCAGCCGCCACCAGGAGTGCTTTTTATCAGATTCGTCTGATCTACCAATTGCGACCCTTCCTGGATCTGGGCGCACTTCGCACAGTCACCTCTGCTCTCGTCATCTCCCGTTTGGACTACTGTAATGCTCTCTACATGGGGCTCCCCTTGAAGACTCTCCGTAGGCTACAGTTAGTTCAGAATGCCGCCGCGCGGATGATCATCGGCGCCCCTCGGGACGCCCACATAACACCTCTTCTCCGCCGGCTGCACTGGCTTCCTGTGGCCTTCCGGATTCGATTCAAGGTGGTACTAATAGTATTCAAAGTGCTCCATGGCTCGGGACCTGGATACTTACGGGACCGCCTTCTGCCACCAACAACCTCCCACCGCCCAGTACGCTCCCACAGAGTCGCCATGCTCGGGGTCCCACCACTAAATCACTGCCGACTGGCAGCCCCGAGACTACGTGCTTTCTCTGTGGGAGCCCCATCCCTCTGGAATTGTCTCCCCTCGGAGACACGAGGCATGTCGGATATCCTCACCTTCCGGCGCGCAGTCAAGACCTTGTTGTTCAAGCAGGCCGGTCTAGCCAATTGAATCATTCGGGTTAAATTAAATTTTAGATAATCTTTCTGTTGGGTGTTGTTCTTAACCATTTTAGATTTTTATTTATTTCATCTCCGTTACCTGTACTGTTTTTCGTTGTTGAATGTGCACCGCCCCGAGTCCCTTTTTGGGAGAGGGAGCGGTATAGAAGTATGAACAAATAAATAAATAAATAAATAAATAAATAAATAATACTTTCAATCCTTATACATTTTCCCTGTTTCTCTATTCCTTGTTTCTGTCTTTTACAACTTCTTTTCCTTTCCTTCTTCCCCATCTTCTTCTCCCTTCCCTTTTTGCCCTCTTGTCTCTCTACTTCTAATTCTCTCTTCTGTAATCCTCTCTTCTGTTGCTTCCTAATATTGTAATTATTTTTCAAACTATTCTTTTTTTGGTTGTTTTTTCAAATCTTAAACTTTCCACTCTCTTTCCCCCCTTTTCTTTTTTCCCCCACATAAAATTACTTGATCATTAAAGATGGCTTCTTCTTTGTTCCGATCTTCTTGTTCTACAAGTGTTTCTTGTTGTTTCTCATAGTTCCAGATTTCCATTTCTAAAAATTGAAATACGAAGCCAAGAGAACCTCATCCTTCTTGTGCATCTTCTTTTTGTTTTTTAAGTTCCATTTCAATTCTTCCAAAAGTGATGCCATTTTAAACACTTTTAAATAACCACCCGATTGATTTTAGTCATTTAAATCCAATAGCCAAAAATCCAAAAATCACCAAGTAATCCAAATAATCCAAAGCTGTTTCTTCTTGCTTCTTTTTTCCACTTTCTCTTCCTGGGGTTCTATTATTTTGTTACAAAGCTTCAGTTAGAATGTGTCTTTTAGGAATCTTGTTAAAGTTTCACCGTAAGTTCCTTTTAGTTCCAGGCAGTCTCCTCCATTTTTTCCAAATCCTGCCCTTTTATTCTTTCCTTTTCTCTCCTTTCCTTCTTTTAAAGGTTTTTGAGTATCCAAAAGTCTTTATTATCCCTTTGACATTTTATTTTCAGCTTAAATGCCTATTGATGTCAAAGTGGATTTTTGTCAATTTCTTACTTAAATCTCTTAGCTGTCAGTATAAGGAAGGGAAGAAAAAAAAAGCCAAATCCTTTTACTTCCCTCTCTCCTTCTCTGCTTCAAAATCTTCTTTGGGAACAATGTTATTTTTTATAGTTCAAATTCCAGGGTACCTTACATTGTTGCTTTTTCAGTTCAACCTGGTCAACCAAAACTTTCTCTTCTTATCTTCCTCCTGCACATTCTTTTCCGGTCGAGTTCTTCTTTGAGGTGGCCATTTCTGACCACCACTGCAACCGCCTTCGGGAAAGGGAGTAATGGCCAGCTGAGGAGGAAAGATGCAGCTCTCCTCGACCCTGATGACGGTCTCCCCCCTCTTTACTACCTCTATGGGATAGCTTAGCCCGAATCCAGCTGTCTCAGGGCGCTTCAACGGTGAGCACGGATCAAAACCGTGCACGATCGCGGATTTCAGTCCAGCGCCAAAGAAGCTCAAACCGGAAGTCAAGCCACAATAATTTCTAGACTAGGAAGTTGAAAACACATCCTAGAAAACACATTCTAGTGTTAGTACAACTTTATAAGGTGTTGGTAGTAAGACCACACTTAGAATACTGCATCCAGTTTGATCACCATAATATAAAAAAAGATGTGGAGACTCCAGAAAGAGTCCAGAGAAGAGCAACAAAGTCTTGTTTTTGTCTGTTTCTTAGTTTTTGACAGTCTATTTCCCCATTTATCTTTAACTTCTTGGATTGCATTCCACAATTACTTTGGCACCCTTTCAGAGAGATTCAAGACTTTAAATCAATTCCTGATATTCTCCTTGAAGATTGTGGGTATATGCTCAAGCTTCTTTTGTGAATATTGGTTAGCTATCCTGGAAACTGCACAAGAGCAGTTTGTAATTTATTCCACTGTCAGCTCCAAACCATATTTTTGTGATTAAAACTGGACTGTTCTACCTCCTTGTACCAATAATATAGACAATCTGATATTTATGTCCTACATCTGATGATGTCCATGTTTATAGCACTGTTTTCTCTTTTTTGGAAGACTGTGCTAACAATGAAGAATTTACAGATAGTTCTTGACTTATGACTGATCATTTAATGACCATTCAAAATTACAATGGGCCTCTCCAGTGCTACTTAGGACCCATTTGGAATTACAACAGCCATATCTTCTCCCTGTGGTCATATCATCATATTTTGGTGCTTGGTAACTGACTGGTTTTTATGGCCATTTGCAGTATCCTACAATCATGTGACTGCAATTTGTGACATTTAGTATTTATTTTATTTGTCAATGGCTTACAAGATACAGGTATAAGAATAAATATAGTTTTGAGTACATGTGATAGAAACTTATAAGAAAAATAAAAAACAATAGGACAGGGACGGTAGGCACAATTGGTGTGCTTATGCACACCCTCTACAGGCATATTAGGAAGGGGGTGAGTTCAATAGTAGACAGTCTAAGGTTAAAGTTTTTGGGGTTTGGGGAAGAAACCACAGAGTCAGGTAGAGTATTCCAGACATTGACCACTCTGTTGCTGAAGTCATATTTTCTGCAGTCAAGTTTGGTGTGGTTAACCTTGAGTTTTTATCTATTGTGTGCTCTTGTGTTGTTATGGTTGAAGCTGAAGTATTCATTTGCAGGTAGGACATTGCAATGTATGATTTTATATACTATACTTAGATCGGACTGGAGGTGGCATAATTCTAGGTTTTCTAGTTCTAGATTTTCATGTCTGGTGGTATAAGGTATTCTGCAATGAGTAGAGGAGTGGAGAACTCTTGTGAAATATTTCTGGACTTTTTCAATTGTGTTAATATCAGATACATGATATGGGTTCCAGACTGATGAGCTGTATTCAAGTATAGGTCTAGCAAATGTTTTGTATGTTCTAGTTAGTAGTGTGATATTATCAGAGAAGAAGCTACGCAGGATTAGATTAACAACTCTTAATGCCTTTTTGGCTATGTAGTTACTGTGGGCTCTAGCACTTAGATCATTTGAGATGAGTACTCAAAAGTCCTTGACAAAATTTGGATCCTCAACAAGGTCTTGACTATTTAGCTTGTATTTTATTTTCTGATTTTTTTCTGCCAATATGTAAGACAGAGCATTTATTTGTTGAGATTTGAAGTTGCCATTTGATTGACCATTCTGATACATAGTCAAGGTCTTTTTGGAGGGTAGTAGTATTGTCTGTGGTGTTGATTAGCTTTACATCATGAGCGAAGAGAATGCAGTTGCTCTTAATATGATCACAGAGGTCATTTATCTAGAGTATGAAGAGAGTTGGTCCTAAAACACTGCCTTGGAGGACACCACTGTTGACAGGTACAGAATTTGATAGGATGCTCCCAATTTTGACCATTTGTTGTCTGTTTGACAGGAATGCTTCTATCCAGTTATGTAGGTGTCCAGAGATACCATAAGATTTTAGTTTTAGTAGTAGTTTGTCATGTACCACTGAATCAAAGCTTTACAGAAGTCTATGTAGATTGTGTCTATTGCTTTGCCTGATCGAGTTGTGTAGTCCATATGTTTTTGCAGTGTAAGAGTTGCAGATTACAGGATAGTTTTTTTCTGAAACCAAATTGTTTATTAGAGAGTAGTTTGTTTGTCTCTAAGTGGAGGATAATGGATTGGTTAATAATTAATTCCATGACTTTACAGGTGACGCAGCATAAGGGGATTGGTCTGTAATTTTCAACTAGGCTGAGGTCTCTCTTTTTGAAGATGGGGATGACCATGGCTTGTGACCATAGTTTTGGCAAGGAGTTGGTCCTGAAAGGTTTTTCAAAGATTATGCTTAGAGGTACAGCTATGGCAGTGGATAGCTTTTTTAAGAAGTAGGCACATATACCGTCCGGTCCAATAGATAGGAATGGTTTTAGATTGCACAGTGCTTTTTCAACAATGTCTTCTGTAAAATCGATATGTATTAGATCATTGTAGTTGTCTGTGGTTCAACTAGGAAGTACTGGGCTTGATCCATTGCTGTTTACAAATACTGAGCCAAAGAATGTGTTAAAGAGGTTTGCTTTGATGGTGTCGTCGTTGCAGTCTTTGCCATTATGTCCTTTCAGGAGTGGGATGGACCTTGTTGTTTACAAAATTGTAGAAAGCATGGGTGGAATTTGTGCGTAGAAGGCTTTCCTCTTGTTTAATGTGATAATTAGTGCATTCAGTTTTTATCTGGTGGCATAGATTTTTGTACTGGCTTTTGAAGTTGGCAACATGACCAGATTCGTTTTTTAGGCCAAAGTGATCTCTTTTTGGATTGAAGTTTCCTTATTGTTATGGGTAATCTGTTTTTTCTGGTTTTGGGAGTTGTTATTGGTATATATAGTTTGATGGCTCTTTTGATTTCTAGTAAGAATATGTTGTAATGGTCTTCAACAGTATTGCATCCAGTGAATAGAAATTGCCAATCAAGGGAAGAGAGATTGTTGATTATAAGATCATAGCTGCCTTTTTTGAAGTTATAATTGGGGATTTTGTCATTGTGATAATTTTTGTGTGGATGTATGTTGAAACAAAAGTCAATCATGTTGTGGTCATTGTTGGAAAGGGGTTCTTTAAATTGAATTCCATAAATTGAATTCAAACTATTGCAGAAGACAAGATCAAGGCAGTTGTTAAACCTAGTATTGTTGTTTACTAGTTGTTCCAGTCCCAGATTTGTTACAGCATTGTAGAAGGTTGCATGTATGAGTTCAGTTGTACATTTGTTTAGGATCCAGTTAATATGAGGTAGATTGAAGTCACCAAGAAAGATAAAAGCATATGGGCAGGATGCTGCTCATGTTAGTAGTGTGTTTAGCTTGTTTACATGTTCGATGTCATAATCAGGGGCTCTGTAACATAGTAAGAACCATAATGTGATATTTAAGGTCAGTTCACAGATAATGGTCTCAGGAAGAGCAAGCTCTTGGGTAACTTGGATGTTTTTTAGATGTAAGAACTTTTTTTAGAAGATAGCAACACCACCTCCTCTACGGATTTCACAATCAGATCGGTAAACATGATAGTCTCTTACTGAGGTAATGGAGTCAGGGAGAGATGCATTGAGCCATGTTTCACAGACAAATATGATGTCGAATTTAGCCCTATTTATTAAGAGGAGAAATTCAGGTGTTTTATTTATAAGGCTTCTTGCATTGAGTAGCTTGCATTTATTTAGTTGGGGGTGTGGGACATCTCCAATGGAAATCCCAGTCCACTGCAATTCACCTGTGTTTAAAATATCAGTATGTAATTGATGTATTTATTTATTATTCTTTTCCATGTTCATATTTCTTATGTTCCATGTTCCACTGTAATTCAATTTTTGTAGTTTTGGACTTTTTCTTGGATGGCAACATTGTCAATTAAGCATTCCAAAAGCCTTTAATCTAGCTATACCATAAAGGCAATTACTACAGTATATACAAATAAAAATTCTGAATTGAGTTTACTTCTGCCTTTTAGCATACGACATGAATAGATGCCTTTGTTATTGTCATTAAAATGATCATCTACTTTCCCCATCTACTACATTGATGTTACCCAATATAGGTAACTACTTGCTTTAACTCTACAACTGAGAAAACCTTCATGCCTGCAATTATACACCCTTGCTAATCATTCACAGTGGGGTTTTTTGCTCCTCCCATGAAAGTTCCTGCCAGTCCCTACCATGAGAAGGCAACATAACAGTACCTGAGGAATTAATCAAGGTGAGGGCATCAAAAAGGCCATAGTGCTGTTAAGTAAACCCAGAAGTATATCCAGGGAAGCTCAAAAAAGTCAAGAATCTGGCTGTGATCATGCAATCAAAGTCATTTTTAACCACATTTTTAACTACTTGTTAATACACATTTACAATCAAAAGAAAAATCAATCACAGGATCTCACAGATAGATGGAACTACTTATCTCTGTGTAAATTTCCATCTTTTTCTCCCTTACTTTTCCATTGTCTTGCTTTGAAGAATTGTGAGCCAGAAAATTTATGGAGAACTAGAAGTCTCCAGCTGTAAGGGTATGTGTGAAGAAATGGGCTCTTGATTTCATGATGCCTGAAGACTTATGTGGAAAGAGAACTTGTTGGTCATATTTTGTTTTATTTCCCAGCCAGAGAAGAATAAATTGTTGGATAGTAAAAGTGATGTAGGTAGTAAAACTGTTTTAATTAAAGAGAAGAATTTACCTAGATCTGTTCCTACTTGGAAACTAGACATTTTGCTCTAGTCTTTTGCTCAAAATTGAAAGTAACTTTAAAAGATTTGATTTTAGGTTTTGAGGATTAGAATGATTTTGTTATTATAGAAATGGCTTGAAAAGTTGTGAAATGTAAAGGAAAAGATTGAGGTTGTATATTTTTTTATTTTATTGAACTGAAAAAAAGTTGGAAATCACCACCTGTTTCTCCCTCCCTCTCTTTCTTGGCACCTTTCTCTTCCTTTCTGTTAGCTTTCTAACTTTATTTTTTCTGTATTTTATTTTATAATACAACTTAATAAAAATTGCATATATAAAAAGAGAAGTGGATTCTTTATATAGTTCTTGTCCTAGCATCCAAAATAAATTTCTGAATAAACTGATCTTTTCTATCAACTTTTTAACAGACAATGGGTTAAAAAAAATTTTTAAATGCCTTGATGGATAATGGGTATGTATTTTTTTAAAATCCCTTAATGGGGCAAAAACAGTAACTTTTAGTTTAGATAATAAATACTACAGTTGTCTCTTTTTGTAATTGTGATTTTTTTCCTACTATTACAAATGGCCTTATGATAATAGTTATGGTATATGAAATGATGTGAGAGCTCTTAAAAATTTCTAGCAAAAGACTGCAGTCTCCATGGGTGGTAACTGTTAGAATTACCTTAAACCACTACCTGTCTTCCATTACAATAAAAAAGGCCCTTAATCGATATAATCTTTTTTCCCCCAAAAGATCAACTTCCCCCACTTTTTTTTGCAAATCATTCATCCTAAAATAGAGCACTACGCAGCTATTGTGCATAACTTAATTCATTCTTCAAGACAAGTACAAAATTTGTCACTGACATTTAGTGCCACACCACTAGCAATGGATAAAATGAACTAGTTAGCAATTTAACCTGTTGTGTTTTTTTTTCCTTCAAGAAAAAAACGCTGAAAAAATATATTCTGCCATCATGAGCAAATGGATAACATTTTATAAGAGGTTTATGTTTACTTTTGCTGCCCATCCTTTCTTTCCTCAAGAAAAAAGTAAGACTGGCATTTTTTTTTTCCTAGAGTTCTAAATCATCTTCTCGGCCTATTCCTTTAATGGTATAAAGTAAATGACTATCCAGAGGATAATTAGGCAGTGTGCTGTCGCTGCGTGTCAGGTCACAGCTGGATTTAGTCAGCATTAACCTTTGGGGAGAATTGGAATATCAGTATCATTTAAAATTAAAGACGTGTAAGCAGGCATTTCTAGAGATGTTAGAAAAGTAATTGTCTGTAAATTGTTTGACCTTGAGATTTAATTGCATGCACAACACACATTCTAGCAAGAACCCTGGACAGTCTTCATTCTCTCATACTCCCTACCTCTCACTTTGCTGAACCCATTAAGCTACCTGTGGATTTTTCAGTAAAATATTAAAGATGGTTATATATGAAACCTCAATTCTTTGAAGCAAAAAAAAAAAGAAGCCCTCCAAATAAAAGGAAAAACGATGAAAGGTAATGCTACAAACTTTCCTATTTGAATTTCATTTTTTCATTTGCTTAAATTATTTTATAGATGCCTACATTCTCATTCCCTCCCTCCCTCCTCCTCCTCTCTCTTTTACACATGCCTCCTATTAAAGACCTGAGCTTAATTTTTTTTTTTTTTTGGAAAAAAAATTCCCTCCCGCTAACAAGTTTGCATATTATGCCTTATTCCCCTTTTCCCTAATGAGACAGCTTATGCTTTCAAAGTCCCTCAAGCTAGGCAAATCTCTCCACTGCCTCCACTGTTAATAATGAAACTTCATAATTATACAAATCCGAGGTGGCCAATCAGCTTTTCAGGCTGAGCCTTCGGGTACCTCATGAATTATTTATATGGCACTTGAGTCTGTGAACTCACTTGCTCATATTAGAAGCCTAATTAATATTTAATCACATGTACAAAGGGCAAATGAAGCTGTGCTAGCCACCCAGCCGAGCGCGAGCCAAGGCATGGACAGGTGTTTGCTCAAAGACGGCAAATACGCAAACATGCCCATTCACATAAACTGAAAGAGATACAAATACCTGCCAGACATATATACATCCGATGCTCTGAGATCTAGGAATAGATTCAATAGTTACTGACCTTTGGCCAGAATGATGAGTAAGGGGCTCATTGCTCTCTCTTACCAGGGCCAGCATCAAGAATCAATGTGGTGATTTAGAAAGGATGCTGAACTTATGAAAAAAATCTGGAAAGAACCCGCATGGTTAGTGCTGAAACTCTCTTGTCTTCCTTGGAACAAGACACTACCGAGCCAAAGGTACTTCCTAGTTATAAATCTCTGTGAAATCAGACTAATACATGAAAGGACTACTGTTCACCATTATGATATGGGGGGGGGGGTTTTCTTCAGAATAACATATAGAAGGGCTATTGCTGATGTCGGGCAGAAAAATGAAAAATCATTAAGAATTTGCTCAAGCAGAGCAATACCAGTTTTTTCAAAGAGAAGGCATATTTCACTTTTCAAGGGCTGCATTCCAAACCATAGACAAGGCCACTGGAAAGAAGGAGCAGATCTGAATTGGATTAATTTAATCCAATTAAAATTCAACAACACTACTTAAATACAGCAAGTCTGATTATTCCTTATGTCTTTAACCATTTTTCCTTGCTGCTAAATGGCAGCTTTGGAGGGACTGAGCACTATTCATACAGTAGTCTTTCAGAGTTGCAACCGACATTGTTAAGCTCTTTTAAAAAGAAACAACAATAACAAAATATCAGAATCTCATTTTACAATTGGTGTTAGGAGACTTGGAGAACTCGTTCATGTATTTCCTTTTTATAAAGTTTTGGTCACAAGTTTGTGTGAAGAGTCATGAGAACAAATTTGGTCACGAATACTAACGTAAGATGAAGGACTATTTGAACATACATGAAAACACATATGATTGCTTTAACTTATATGTGGAACTTATGAGTTAAGCAATCATGCCAACTATAGCATTAATTTACTGAAATCCATCTTTTTCATAGAAGATTCCAGAGAATGACTGAGACCATATGCAACATATTTGCCTTCCCTGAAAAATAGTTTATGTTAAATAAGACTGTATCAGATTAGTTTTAATTTTATACATAGGAGGGCATGTCAAATTTTTCAACTTTGAAATATTTTCCAAATATTAGGAGTGCTCAATAATTGTGACATGCCTTGGGGATTGTAAAGATATTTTGGTTACTTTAATGTAATTTAGATGTGCTTGGTAAGTAACTACATAAATATCATAACTTTTTAACATTTTATTTGTTTCATAGGCATATGTTTCTGGAGATATGCATTGGAACAAATGCATAGATATAGATACACATTTCATGATACCTTTTATTTTTAATTTCAACCCTCTAACAGAAAAACAAAAATATCCCATGATGTCTAAAATTGAAGTGCACTGAGAACTTGTTATCTTCTAATTACTAATTACTCTCACTATAAATATTCAATCAAAGCCATTTATTTCAATTGTTTGGGCAGGGATTTAGAAAACTTCAAGATATCTTCTAGCCCAATAGTTCTATGAAATCCCTTGCATTGGCCATCATGATTGAAGTTGCTGTAAGTTCAGAAGTAGCTGGTTTAGAAGGAAATCAAGAACATCAGTAAGCATTCCACTTCAGTGAAACGAAGGAGATGTAAGTAGACATATAACAAGTACCAGAAGTATCAAAGAGCTAACATGAAAGAGGGGAAATAGTTGTTCTTCAACTAACCCAATGATTAGGATGCAGTAATGCAGGCTACTTTTACTGACTGCCAGTTTGGCAGTTCGATTCTCACTGGCTGAAGGTTGACTCAGCCTTCCATCCTTCCAAGGTCAGTTAAATGAAGACCCAGATTAGCAGGGGCAATATACTGACTCTGTAAACCGCTTAGAGAGGGTTGTAAAACACTGTAAATTGGTATATAACTCTAAGTGCTATTGCTATTTTCACTTCTGCTAGTAGATTCATTGATAATCACATTATCTTTTTCTTTCTGTTAAAATAGAGAGAGATCGCCCTTTCCCTTAAAATAGTTGAGAAGAATCCAATGAAGTTTACATTCTGAGTAAACTCTGAAAACAAAAATATACTTTCTTCTGGTATTCAATGGGTCCTCTCACAACCCTCATGTAATTGAAATGCTTTATACATTAGCACTCTGCATCAAAAGCCAATGGATGCTCCTACTGCAGATATATTTGTGTGTATATATATATATATATTTATATTTGTTTTCGGAGATTTTCGCAGGTATTTGTATGTGGATCTTTCCAACTCTACGCGGGAGAAAACCCGAAGAACCAAAGATATATATATATATATATATATATATATATATATATATATATATATATCCACATGTGTATTTGTGTTGATTGATAGGAGTGCTTTGAAAGAATTCAGTAATATATATCGCTTAAGAGATATACTGCATTTTAACTTCTCACATGGCATGGTAATAGCAGCCCACTGAGAATATTCCAAAATACCTTGAAATCTGAAAACAGGGCCTGTTTAAATTTGATCCTCAAACTGGACTATCATGGAATGGAGTATATGTATTTTGCCATTTTATCCAGTGATCTACAAGGATTACAATAATACTTGGAGCTGAGAGTCCCAGCTTGGGAAAGAGCTGAAAGAGAAGTAGAAACAGTTCTTGTTCTCTCTCTCGTTTTCTCTCTCTCTCTCTCTCTCTCTCCCTCCTTCCCTCCCTCCCTCTCTCTCTCACACACACATACACATTTATTCTCTTTCTCATACTCACAAATACAGAGAAAGTCTCATGCTAAAGATAGAGAAAGTTAAAATGGATTGAGGGACTGGGAGGAGACAAGTTATGACTGAAGTTGAAGAACTGTAGAAGAAAATGATGATTAGCAAGCCAAACTGGATTGGTACATTTGGTTGCTGAAGAAACCATAGTTTCAGGTAGATTGAAGGCCATCAAAAAGGCCATCAAAAATGAAGGATTACACTTCAAATGATGAGTCTATCTAAGTAGAATTATTGAGAGAGAAAAGGATCCAAAGATCAATATTCTGCTGTGCACTTGTGGCTGCCAACCAAGCTTATCTGAAACCCTTGATTTTCTTTAAGAGGAACTTAGCTATAGCTAAATATATAACAATAATTTAGGGACACTAACTTCAGAAGAATTACTTAGCAGACAGGAAAATAATTAATTGCTGAATAGCATATGCAACACACATTTAAAAAAAAAACCACTGTAGCCACTGCTATCTTGACTTCTTCACCATATCCTGTGCACAGCCCCTGGTAAAGATAAATTTCCTTTGAATCATGATTGATTACTGGTGAATACAGGGTCGCTTCCATATAATTCTCTTGACAACAATATGAAAGTAGTTTCCTGATGCCTTTTTCATTAAGCTTTTTGTAAATGTCTCAGTTACCTATAGTCCCACTATTATCCTAGTGTTAACCAGTTGTTATCCTGCTTAACCTTCTGAGATCAGGCAACATTGGCTAAAAGCTGTCATACGCCTAGCGGAGTAGAAATTCTTAGGGCCAAACTAGAATTGGCTTTAATGTGGATTGTTTTATATTAAAAAGGACAACAATAAGAAAGCCTAAGAAGTCTTAAAATTTGTTCGGGAGCAGGGAACAGAATCTATCTTGTTTCCATATTCTCAATAAAAATAATTTCCCTCTAGTTACTACTTGCATTTTAACCAGAGTTCCCCTTCATGCTAATGGAAGTTGTATCTGAAATGCAAAGAGCATCTACAGAGAAATGAATTTAATTAGAACTGTTGCAGGGAGAAAAATGGTTCAGCTTTTTATTCCCTCTCTTAAGAACCACCTTCTGCCCAGAATTCTCCACTACTGCTGAACACGTAAAAATAAAATAGATACATTCTCACAATTAACTTCATGTCAATTTCTCTGCCAGAAAATATGTGCAATTCAGAGTTCTTATCTTGCCCTTGTTTAAATATTATTAAAAACAGGCAAAACTAGAGATTAATTTTATGTAGCATCTAAGGTAAAGAGTCAAAGTCAATACTGAAAAAGTCAATTGATGCCAAAGCATTTTCAAGAGGTGGATGATAATCTTTTCCCGCTTTTAAGATTCCTTTCCTAGGCAGATACATTTATTATTAGGATGGTTCAACATTCTTCAAAATAAGTCCTTTAGATGTGTAGAAGCACATAAGAAGATCCTGTGTCCTCCCCACCCACCCACCCCCGATGCACATAGTTGCTTCTTTAGTTGCTCCCAACTAACTCCACATGCATTTGCAAGCTTAACCATTCCACTTTGCTTTTTCCTAGCAAAGCAAAGCAGTGGTGCATGTACACTTATACAGAAGCAGCTGAAAGTAGTTTATGAAGTAGCCATGCAAGCATAGGGAAAAATACCGCTGCTTCAGTTATTTGAAGTTATATTTCAGTTATTTCAGTTATATTGCTTTGCATGTGTTCCAGTGCATTCCAAACATGTCTTTCAAAAAAAAATCTGTGCAACCATTTTAGCAATAGCAGTAGCACTTAGACTACCTCTTCACAGTGCTTTACAGTGCCCTCTTCTAAGGGTTTATAGAATCAGCATATTATCCCTCCAACAATTTGGGTCCCCATTTTATCGACCTTGGAAGGATGGAAGGATGAGTCAAACCATGAACCTGGTGAGGATCGAACTGTTGGCAGCCGGCAGTCAGCAGAAGTAGCCTGCAGGATGGGATTCTAACCACCGTACCACCATGGCTCATATTTATAATTATACAAAGAAAGAAAAAGTTATATTTCTGTAGAAATGTTAAAAAAACACCAGAATGCTGAGTTTCTAGTCTATTGAGTTGGGACACAGTGTTACTGAATGACTTGTTGGGTCATGGGCAAACTCAGTGTCATCATTTTCTTCATGTTCTACTGCTCTTGGAGAGCTAGCTAGACTCTTCCTCTAATACCGAAGTTCTACTCATAGGTTAAGAGAGGTGGATATAACCTTTCATTTCATATTAGCTGCATCCTCAGCTTCAGCGACTGAGAATTCAGACTTTAGGGGTTTTTTTAAGGCATATTAGCTGTACTGACTTTAACACAATGCTTTTGTCAAATTTTTCTGTCATTATCATAAAGCACATAGAGTAGCTTAATGAAAGCCATAAGAAGTTTGCAAAAATATTACGCTTAATGATATTTGAATCTTTAAGTCTGCATCTGCGCTTTTTTGTGGCTCAAAGGCCATAAGCCCTAAATACCATAGGGGCCGTTGTTTTATCATTGCTCACATAAAACACAGAAAAGGCAAAAGCACAGTGACATTATGACAGTAAGAAATTGATTAGTTTTCTCTTTACTGTTGTCCTGCATGTGGTGTTTCAATGACAGCTCTAAACAAAATAAGGATTACATGAACTGAAAAAGTTTAAAAATTCAACTACCATTTAAAAAAAGTGCCATATGTCATATTAGGTACCTGTCCTTTTACCCTGAAACCATGCTTAAAACAGGACTGGAAGTCTATTGTATTACAAAGTTTTAAAACCTTATTAACATAAAATACTGGAGTAGTAACCCTAACCACTGAAACCATTATTAATCAAATATATTGCATGATTAGTGTCCTGGATCATTACTATAATGCATCATTTAATGGATTGAGCCAGAATACATTTTTTTTTTCTCACAGAAATGCTAAGTCAAACTTCCCAGAAGGAACATCAAGTATTGACAATTATAATTACTGGTAGCTACATATCCCATACCTAAACATGTATTACCAAGACCATACCAAAATTATACAAATTTTACTTCACTCTTTGCTGCAGATGAAGTAGAAGAATCCATTAAAGCCAGCACTTAGAAACTGTTGGAGATATCATCTGTGTCATGACTAAACTCTGCTGGAGTCATAAAATGTAGACCAGATAACAAATACATGCACCAATGTTACTACTCTTGATAGTGACATGTAAATTCTACAAATTAAGGGTTAGAAAAATGACCACCAGATACAGATACAGATATAGATTAACAGAGTTGGAAGGTAAATCATCTAATCCAACCCCCCACCCAAGCACACCCTACACCATTTTTGACAGATTGCAGTCCAGTCTCTTCTTGAAAGCTTCCAGTGATGAAACTCCCACAACTTCCGAAGGCAAGCTGTTCCATTGGCTGATTATTCTCACTGTCAGAAAATTTCTCTTTATTTCCAGGTTGAATCTCTCCTTGTTCAGTTTCCATCCATTATTCCTTGTCTGGCCTTCAAGTGCTTTGGAAAATAGCTTGATCCCCTTCTCTCTGTGGCAACCCCTCAAATATTGGAACACTGCTATCATGTCTCCCCTGGTCCTTCTCTTCAGTAGACTAGCCATGCCCAGTTCCTGCAATTGTTCATCATATGCTTTAACTCTAATCATTTTGATTGCTCTTCTCTGCATTCTTTCTAGAGTCTCAACATCTTTTTTATAATGTGCTACCAAAACTGGATGCAGTACTCTAGGTGTGGTCTTTCTAAGGCAGACATATAGAGTGGCATTAGTACCTCCTTTGATCTTGATTGTATTCCTCTATTGATACAATTTAGGATTGCATTGGCTTTGCACAACAACTGCACATTGTTGGCTCATACTTAGCTGGTTGTCCACTAAGACTCCAAGATCCCTCTCACAGATATATTAGGGTTTTATAGGATAGTCATCACAGAGGCCATTTTCAGCTTCCTTCTCCTTATCTTCATAATGCATTGTATAGAGATGAGAAATCCTGAGAAGAAAGCTGTGGGGATTAATTTATTCAAGGGAGCAATGGTTGCTGAGCATATCCAAGAGGAAGGAAAAGTTTAAAAAGGAAATAATGACTATCACACAATGCATGCTTTGGTTTCTTTTATATATTCAAAGAAAACAAAAGAACTGCATGATTGGAAATTAGGTCCCAGGAGTGCTTATTTCTCCTCCGATAAAATATTACCAGGTTTGATAACAGTTGAAGGATTCTGTTAGATTAATAAAAAAAAAAAGAGCATCTATTCTTGACCAGTTATATTCAGATGAAACAGTATTGTTTAAAAGAATGCTGTGCATCTGATCGGCCACACATGGTGAAACCAGCAATGCTTCAGTGCAAAGATACATGGAAAGTGTCTCAAACGATAGAAGCAGCCAAAAACCTGAAAGCTAAAAGATAGATGTACACATACACAGGAGGCCTAGTGCTCCTAATTAACTAACACAAGAGGCTTTGCTTAAGTGCACAGCTTCAGTCTAACCTATTATGGTTAAAACCAATATTATGCATACAGGAGAGCAAGGAGCGAGGTTCTAATTTTATGCTCCAAATAAAAATAGCATTTCAATAGTACACATTTTAGATTTTTTTTAATACCATTTTTTAAAAAAACCTATTTTCTTGTCTGAATTCAAAAATGATTGACTAGTGCATGGATATCAAATAATAAATAAAACAGTCCTGGTGGATGAAAGACTCCTGAATAAAGAGAAAATTATTTTTGGATTTCCTTTTTCATCAGATATGAAATACTCTGAAACGCCACCACTATAATTTGATAAAAAGCTTGATATCTCCAAATGAAAATAGGACTCAGCACTTTCATTTTTTTTCTGTCTCTAAAGGACCCTTGGTAAACAGATTTTCAAAAAATGAAAATCTCAGGCATAAAGGTGGAAGTAATGAAGCAAGTTTAAATATGCGCTGACCTTTGAAATGAACTGCAATCCATGTTGTTTGGCCAGGATCTGGCTTGTGTCGCTGTCTCCACTCATTTCCAGAATGTAAAAGACTTGGGTAATAGAGTAGCTCTGCTCTCTGGTGGAAGCTGACAGACATCGCTGCAAGAAGTATCTGAAATGGCCATAGCCCCGATGCTCTGAAATATAAAACAAAGAATTTTCAATCAGGGATTTTTGAAACGACGCAATCCTTGGCTCGGTATGAAGCTTTCTTTCTTTTTCTGAAAAGGAGATTCTTCCTCTGTTGGAACAAATAAAATCCAGGACTCACCTATTAAAAATAAAAGAATGGTTTAAGAAAGCCCAGTTAATTCTTTTTCTAGTTATGCAGTATCTTCTTTCAGTGGCACATCTTAGTATTTAAAGGGGAACTTAACAGGATGCAAAAATATCACCTAATGCAAACTATTATTTCTTTACCTCTTTAACAATGCAGTAATTTCTTATTTTCCCTTATATCTAAATTATATTGGCAGTATAACAGTTAGTACAAAAACTAAAATATTTTTGAGGTCTTTTTCTTTTAAGTATTAGATTTTTAGTGTGCTTTCTACTCTTTTTCTTCCAAGTCTTTTTCTTCTCTTTGAAGTGTTAAGATGGTGGGAAAGCAAAGGATAGACAAGAACTTTCTCTCCATTCAGTTCATTCAGGTCACTTTCATGAATATCTGTTAGCCAAAATATCCTGTTTGGTCTCTTCTACCTTTAGAAGCCCCACCATTTTGCCTAGCATTGCTCTCGGAAGATGAGAACTAATAAGATAATCCAACTCTTACTGTAAGATTACAGTAGCAGAATCTAGAAAGTCTGAATGTTTCTCTCCCCCCCCCCCCCACTTCACTTATCTTCATGAAAACTAGAGAGGGTTATACCTGAGGTGCTTTCTCAGATTACATTTCTGCATTGGCTCATATTTCTTTTATTTGAATGTTCTCTTGGTTGTGCTTCTCCCTATTCCTCAAGGCTGTCTTTCTTTCCATTATATGTGCGTTATCAGTGGTTCCAAAACCAGACTTGTGAAACACTGTCCTAAGTGCCTATGGCTTTCTCAGGTGTTATTATTTCAATCATTATTATTTCAATGGGTACTTACGGGACCGCCTGCTGCCACCAACGGCCTCCCATTGCCCAGTGCGCTCCCACAGGGTCGGCCTCCTCGGGGTTCTGTCGGCTGGACGATGCCGGCTGGCGGCCCCGAGGGTGCGGGCCTTCTCTGCGGGGGTTCCTTCCCTTTGGAATGACCTACCCCCGGAGATATGGGTCATCGCCGACATTCAGACCTTCCGGTGCGCAGTACAGACCCATTTTTTCCAACAGGCCGGCCTGGCCCAGTAACAATTGTGGGGGTTTTAAATTGGTATTTTAATTTTTTATCTGTTTTATATGTTTGATACAATTTTTATCTTTCGGCCACAAATTTAATTATTTTAAATTGTTTTTAACTCTATATTTCCGATAGCTTGTTCTGTTTTATCTGGCTGTACACCGCCCCGAGTGCCACTTTTGGGAGAAGGGCGGTATAAAAATCCAAAAATAAATAAATAAAATGTGGAGAATAAGCTATCTTCAATGCAAAGAATGGGACAAGAGAGCAAGTGTCTTGGAGTAACTCTTCTTGTGATGAGTAACTTAACTTACTGTTGTTTTATAGTAGAGATAGGCAATGTACTATGTGCGTTTTAATTATTTAATGTATGAAAAAAGGCCATCAAGCTGTACAATGACTCTGGATGCTATAAAAATTATCAACAAAATACAGATAATACTACTGGAACATCCCAAATATCCAGAAAAGAAACAATCATCCCAGCCTCACCAAAATATATAGGACTTTATAATTCACTATAATCCAAGGCTTGTCAGAAGAGTCAAGTTAGATAAAGTATATGGCCCCACCAAACTCTGTGCTTCTAGGTCTTAAGAATCAAAGTTGTAATAATGTTGAAGGAAGAGGAGAGGTAAGCTGCTTTTCCCAGAAAAATAGTTAACAGGTAATATAGAATATCATTTATATTGTATTGGCATGTCAACCTTCTTCCCAATGATGGCCATTTTGATTGAGCCTCTACAACATATTTTATTATTTTTATTATCTATTCATTTATTTTATCTTAAACAATTATATAGCCACCCATCTTATATTGAATTCTGGGTGGCTCCCGATCAACAATTAAAATAATGTCAATAATAAAATAGAATAGTATGCATATCTATTAAACCATAAATATTAAATACCTGGTGCCAAAGTTAATTTCTATATGCAGTCCCTCCTTAAAATTTCTAGCCATCTCACCCTATCCCAATGTTTGGGGGAAAAGCCAGGTTGTAAGTGTTTTTCAGAAAGCTAGGAGGATACAGGCCTTCCCAACTTCCAAGGGAAGGATGAACATTCAAAATGCATGCATGCATATGCCTGCATGTGTATATACACGTGTGTGTCAATGGTGGGATTCAATTTTTTTTATTACCAGTTCTGTGGGCATGGCTTAGTGGGCGTGGCAGGGCAGGTAAAATCTCCAGTCAGAGGAAGTGTTTGCCAGTTCTCCAAACTACTCAAAATTTCTGCTACCGGTTCTCCAGAACTGGTCAGAACCTGCTGAATACCACCTCTGGTGTGTGTGTGCATGAACATATTCAGAATTGTCGCACCCATACATATAAAAAAGGAATCTTCTAGAACAGGAGTGTCAAACTGGATTTCATTGAGAGCTGCATCAGGGTTGTGTTTGACCTTGGGGAGCGGGGGGGAATGGTCGGGGTGGACATGGCCAGCTCAACATCACTTGTGTTGGGGGTGCCTGCAGGGGCCTCCTGCAGTGCTTTGCCAATTTCCGCTGGCAGAAGCACCATGGGCCAGTCCTTCACTGTTTCGAGGGTGGCCCTGCAGGCCAGATCTAGGCAACTCATGGGCCGGATCTGGCCCACAGGCCTTGAGTTTGACACCCCTGTTCTAGAACATTAATAGTAATCTATTTCTTAATCCATTAATTCAGAGACCAATGAGATCACGGACTTCCTAGGAAACTTTGAACTTACTCAATCCAACAAGCAAAAAGATTAGCTTAACTAAAAAACAAAAGCAACTAAAATAGACACTGTCATAACACATTCACTAAATGCTGAAACCACAGATAAGGATGATTTGGGACATGAATAGTACAATATTATTTTAAAATACGGTAATAAAAACATATCTGTGTCAACTGTATAGCAATATATAACAGAACCTATTACAGTATTCCAGAATCTTGGAAACGTATCGGATTTTAGAGTATTCCAAAATCAAATAAAGACTTTAGGCAGACATCATTATACAGATCTATATCTACATTGTTAAACCAAAGTTTTAAAAGGTAACTGCATTATTTGTAACAACTTTAAATTTGTTTGCAAGTAATTATATGTCCTGGTCAATCTGAGTTTCTTCTTGAAAGAAATATACTAGAGCAGGGGTAGGGAAACTTGGCTCTTTTATCACTTATGGACTTCAACTCCCAGAATTCCTGAGCCAAGTTTTCCTACCCCTGTACTACAGCAATTGGAAGAGTATTAAATGCAATATAGTATCCTAAAATACTCTAAATATTTATTCATTCTGCTGCCTTCAGATATTTTTGGTGCTTGACAGAAAGAAATGTAAATTACTTAAAATTGTTTGGAAATGGGATTTGGATATTTCTATAATGAATCAGCTATATTCATATGCACAAACAGTAATTACCATCAATGGATTGGATATGGATTATTTACAGATAAATAGGGACACCTAACATTGCCTATTTTGTTCAATATTATTATGGAAGTATTAGCAAAAGATATTAAAAAGAAGAATATTAAAGTCTTAATGTAAAAAACAGAACATTGCATAATTAATCTGTTCATTTCTCTTAAACAACCAAATTGATTTTGAAGAAAACACTCAATTGCAATTTAAATTAAATATATTTTATGCAGCATCAGGTTATAAATTATCTCTGATATACTACCATAAAACAGCTTCATGAAGTTAGCAGAATTTATATCAGTCTAGATAAATTTGAGATTTAGGAGTAATTATTACAATAGATTGGCATCAATTAAATAAATGTAATTATAACTCTGTTTTGCACAAGTTTGGAAGTCTCGCTAATCTCTTTTTAGCATTCCTTGGTAGAACAGCTGCAACTAAAATTATTATTTAAAAATCTATTTTTGCATCACACATTCCCAGTTATATTTTTAACAACTCTACAGCTAATAGTTTTTTCTCCATTTCTATATTAATGTACAGAATTATTTAAAAGGCTAGGATGAATCATATAATATAAAAAAAGATGACAAAGCAAATTATTTTCAAGTCTTTCAACTAAGACAATTTATATCAGTGGGAATTTGAATACTGTTACACAATGCCTTAGCATTAGACTTTTAATCAAGGGTCATACCATTCCGCTTTGGGATTTGGAAAACAATGTCTACTATCTCAAATCATCTTTAGCACTTACTTAAACAGAAGTACAGAAATTATGAGCATGATAACTTTCTCCCATTTTCACATTCCTTGAGTGTTCCCATTAAGATAAATCTGCAAAATACAGAGAATATGATGATAGTTGGATTTTATAAAATTAGATATTTAATTATTGATGAAAACTCTGTCTCTGTAGAATATAGTTTGCAAAAGGATTGGTCAAGTTCCAGGTTTAGGTACAAGTGAAATGAGTTACATTTCTATGTAAACTATCCTTATCTTGTCAAGTTGAGACCATTAACCATTTTGAGGAATGGCACACATATGTAGCGTTTAATCACAAGGAAATCTCATCAATATTATATTAAACTCTTGTAAGAAGTATGACAGGGAATCTTGAAAGGTTTTAAAAAGCTATGGAAAATGACTTGGGATTTGATGAATCTCATGAAACTCCATGAATATTGAACATTTTTTTTGCATATTCTTCTTTCTAATATTCTGTGCTAAAATGCCTTTTTAAACATTTTCTTTAAACATTATTTCAATTTCATCAAGGGTTGGTCAAGAAGGTAATCCACAGATGGCACTCTACTCCATATAAATTGTATTTTTTTTTCTAATTTATATGATGGTCTAAGAAAATTAGGATGCAACAACATTTTTGTTGTATTATACCCAAGTAGTCCATCCTTTTAACCTAACGCAGTTGAAGAAATTGGGGAAATTACTATTAACACTCCACAATGAATTCTGCTGTTGATTCATTGCCCATATATCCTAAACATATAAATTAATTTAATTTTTCTCTACTGAAAAAAATCAACACAATTTTTTAAAAAGAAAACTTTTTAATGAAGGATGTTTCTTCATATCTGATCACAATTTATTAGATATAATAACAATGGCTTTCTGAATATAATTCCTTGTCAGTCAAAATGTTATTGAGAATATGGATACTCAACATATTTTTATTTTTTCTTTTGTATCTGTGTGTGTGTACATATACTTTGTATTCTTAAATTATTTCCTGAACAGACAAGTGAAAGGAAAGGAACTGGCAAAGGAAATATGGAGGAAGAGGTGAAAAGGGGGAGGTAGTAGTAGTAATAGTAGTAGTAATAGTAGTAGTAATAGTAGTAGTAGTAGTAGTCATCGTCATCATCATCATCATCGTCACATTATAGAGTTTAGGGAATGAAGTGTTATGAAGATTTTACTAGGACTATCCTAGCATTCCTATTGTTTTACATAACAAAACAGCAATATATTTGACAAAATATATCATACATGTAGAGTTAAATTAGACATGTAGAGTTAACAAAGAACATTGAGTTCCAGCTCGTGTTTTAGTGTCTGGAGTAAATAGAAGATACCCTGGAGAACAAAATCAGCTTCACAAATGTCATACTGATTGATTTCTCCAATCAACCAAGACATGTTCTGAAGAAGCTACACATTCATAAGGTCTTGAAATATTAAAAACAATCATAATGTCTATCCTTGAAAGTAGAAATTTTGGTTCAAATTTGAACAATAAGAGGAAATGAATTTACATCTGAGAGATAACAACCATCTTCAGGAAACATTTTTATATAAACATTCTTATATTCATTGCATATCAATAACTTTATTTAAACCTTATCAGTATAAAGATACATCCTGCAAATTGATTATTAAAACAGACTGTAATTAATAATCTGATTATTAAATGTATAATATTAATCCCTTTCATGCAATGGGACTACTGTTTCCAATCCTTACTGTCCCAATCCTCCATCGCTCCAAAACCTACCCCTGAAAATTGGTGGAGAGTAGGGGTGGGTTTCAAAAATTTTAGCAAGGGATTCTCTGCCCAGTTGCTGGGTGGGCGTGACCATGGTGGGAGTGGCCAATCGGCCTCCAGCACCATAGCGGGGGGGGGGGCATTTTTGCCTTTCCCCAGGCTCCGGAGGCTTTCCTCAAGCATCTGGGAGGACGAAAACAGTTTCCCCGGGCCCCAAAGGTCCTCTGGAAGCCGGAACGGGCTTGTTTCCAGCCTTCCTGAACTTCTGGAAGGCACATTTTTCACCCTCCCAGAGCTCCATGTGTGCTCTGCACTTACCTGCATCCAAAACGGGTCGCATGGGGACTCCTGGGAAGGGTGGGGTGGGGTGGGGTGGGGTGGGGTGGCCAGCCAGGAGTGGTATTTGGGGGTTCTCTGAATGGTGCAGAATCTTAGCTATGGGTTCTTCCCGACCACCGCGAACCCCCAGCAGCCCACCCCTGGTGGAGAGTATATGTGGCAGGAATGTATACATTTAACTGACTCTGTTTCAGAAGACTTTTGTTAAATATATTTAATAATATACATTAATAAAATACATGTTGCTAGATTGAGTGGTCCCTGAGCTCTTTAACTGGGCTTTATATCTTCAAAACTGCTCGCATAAATTAATTGTCTCATACATTTCTTCTAGAATTCATAGGGTAATCAACAGATGTTCATCACTAAAATTATAAGTCTCCAGATACAGGTATTGCTAACTGTTGAATTACAAGCATACATCATAGCCATTTATTTATTCCCAAGTGTTTCATGAAAGGAACATAAGGAAGACTGGATTAGAGGACAGAAATGGTTTTTGAGACATATAAATTGAGACGAAGGCTTGAGTTGGGTTGAAACCTATTAAAAGAAAATGCCTATGTTGTTAGAAAGAACAAAGTCAACACTTACAGATTTTATTGTATGTGCATGACCCATTGAGACAACGTCAACAATTGGAATAGTTCAGTTGTAAAAAGAGAAGCACATTTTATAACCTACAGTATGAAGCTGGATTATGTTCTGATAATGATAGATAATACTCCATTTCCTACATTGCAAAAAACTGTAATTGGTCAAAACTAGAAGCAGACTCTTCTAAAGTCTTCTATGGATCTAAGCCAAAGAAGAGAATGTAAAATTGTGGCTATTTCTCATCTATTAAATGCTAAACCAAACTTGTTTGGTGTTACTTAGTTTGGTAATGAAACATCTACAAGGAAACAACCAGAGAGCATGGAAGACCAAACAAACCAAATTTAGATGTAAGGGTGAATGTAATTATAACATCATAAAACTGCAAATTTGGCCTTTATGTATTTAATATTGAATATTATAGCATGAGATAATTTTATGGTCCAAAGCTGGTTTCAATTGTTGACAAGAATTTTAGCAAAACTTTCATTTTGTGGTGGTGTTCACTGAAAAGGTTGCCAATCATTTATCAAGTTTAATTCTGACAAACACAGTCATCATCAATAGCCTGATGTTATCTTCTACCACAATCTGCTTCTCTTCCAATGAAATATATTTCCACTTATCCAAAATATAGAACAAGATGTGCTCTTAGCTTTTCTGTTTAATAAGAATACCTTTTCAAACTCTTTTATCAGATATTTATTTGTATTGTTCCAGTTAACCTGGTGCTTGAACTATTTTACAATAACAATTTTAACTAATGAATTGTCCCAAGCTACGAACTCAAGAAAGTCTGTAGAAAGAATAATATAAAACTGACAAAAATAATATAGAAATCTTTTTTCAGTGTATCTTTCAAATACTAAAAAGCTGATCAATTCATAAAAGGAATTCCATGAAATTCACTCATATTCTGTTTTCCTATGTATATTTTGGATAAAAAATTTAAAAAAACAGAAGCATAGCTTAGAGACAAAAGAAGGACTAATCATAAATACACTGCTTCGTGAGAAGATCTCATTATTTTACGATTTAATCTCTGCCTGCAATTTTTGTGAGTATGCACTATAATCACATTTAACCTTGAGGAAATCCAGCATCTGGTATATGCTGTCAGCAGGGAGACCTTATACTATTAAATGTGAAAAACTATCTCTGCCTTTATACTTACTGTGAAGACAACAACGGCTCAAGAAATTACTTATGTGCTTCTAAGCTTTTTGTTTATGTGACTGATTCTTGATCCTCAGTTATTGTCAGTGTTACCTTGCTAACTTACTTTATCTTTGTGTTGGTTCAAATTCCAATGACAGAGACAAGCAAGCTACACAAAATATTTTTGAAGTTATGGATGAAAGGGTTCAAACCTAGCTTGATTTTTGCATTTGCTGCTTCATTCTTTTTCGCCTTTCCCATAGTGACTTTCATTCCACAAATCTTTGATGAGAACATAAGAATAGGTATAACTATGAGCTATCCAACAATTTGTTTGCTGATACTGTTTTTAAAAGAAATATCAAGATTCCTAGAAAACAGAAGGTCATTTGTATTTTGTACTGAGTCTATAGCACTTCTTATCAGGAGGATAAAGAACCTAATAGAATACTTTATAGAATACTTTATTGGCCAAGTGTGATTGAATTTGTCTTGGTGTAAATACTCTCAGTATACATAAACAAGGAACATTCGTTAAGAATTAAGAATCATAATGTACAACACTTAATGATAGTCATAGGGTACAATCAATATCAAATCATATTAGGAAACAAAGGATATAAGCAACAAAGTTATAGTCACAAGTGGGAGGGGATGGGTGATAAGGAGTGATGAGAAGATTAACAATAATAGTAGTGTACACTTTGTGAAGAGTTGAACAGTGTTGAGGGAATTATTTGCTTAGCAGAGTGATGGCTTTCGGGAAAAAACTGTTCTTGTGTCTAGTTGTTCTGGTGTGCAGTGCTCTATAGCGTCGTTTTGAGGGAAGGAGTTGAAACAGTTTATGTCCAGGATGTGAGGGGTCTGTAAATATTTTCACAGCCCTCTTTTTGACTCGTGCAGTATACAGGTCCTCAATTGAAGGCAGGTGGGTGGTAATTGTTTTTTCTGCAGTCCTAATTATCCTCTGAAGTCTGTGTCTGTCCTGTTGAGTTGCAGAACCAAACCAGACAGTTATAGAGGTGCAGATGATAGACTCAATAATTCCTCTGTAGAACTGGATCAGCAGCTCCTTGGGCACTTTGAGCTTTCTGAGTTGGCGCAGAAAGAACATTCTTTATTGTGCTTTTTTGATGATGTTTTTGATGTTAGGTGTCCATTTTTAGGTCATGTGATATAGTAGAACCTAGAAATTTGAAGCTCTCTGTTGATACTGTGTTGTCTAGTATTGTAAGAGGTGGTAGTATGGGAGGGTTTCTTCTAAAGTCTACCACCATTTCTACGGTTTTGAGTGTGTTCAGTTCCAGATTGTTCCAGTTACACCCTGAGGCAAGTTGTATAACCTCCTGTCTGTATGCAGATTCATCGTTGTCTCGAATGAGACCAATGACTGTTGTGTCATCAGCAAACTTCAGTATTTTAACAGATGGATCATTTGAGATGCAGTCATTGGTATATAGGGAGAAGAGAAGTGGAGATAGCACACAGCCTTGGGGGGCTCCTGTGCTGATTGTACAGATATCGGATGTAATTTCGCCTAGCTTCACCTGCTGCTTCTTGTCTGTTAGGAAGCTTATGATCCACTTACAAGTGTGTTCAGGTACTGCTAGTTGGTTTAGTTTACTTAGAAGAGTGTCTGGAATGATGGTATTGAATGCTGAACTGAAGTCTACAAAGAGGACCCTTGCATAGGTATTTGGAGATTCGAGGTGTTGTAGGATGTAGTGCAGAGCCATGCTAACAGCATCATCTGTCGATCTATTTGCTCGGTATGCAAACTGCATGGGATCTAACAGCGGATCTGTGACGGTTTTCAGGTGGGACAGCACAAGCCTTTCAAAGATTTTCGTAACTACAGATGTTAGAGCAACTGGTCTATCAGTCATTCAGTTCCTTGATGGAGGGCTTCTTTGGCACTGGGATGATGGTAGAATGTTTGAAGCAGGAAGGAACATAGCACATCTCTAGTGATCTATTGAAAATTAGGGTGAAGATGGGGGCCAATTGCTCAGCACAGACTTTTAAGCAAGAAGGAGTTATCTTGTCTGGCCCTGGTGCTTTTCCTGGCTTTTGTCTGTGTAATAGATCTTGCACTTCTTTTTCTGTGATCACCAGAGGTTGTGAGCCCAATGGATTGGAGCCAGTTGTAGGAGGCTTGTCTATTGTTGGTGTGTTTGAGATGTGTGTTGTGGAGATAGATGGCTGTGGTTTCTTTTCAAACCTGCAGTAGAACACATTCAGGTCATCTGCTAGTTGTTGATTTCCTTCTGCCTGGGAAGGAGGTTTGCTGAAGCCAGTGATTTTTTTAAGAGTTTTCCACATGTTTGCTGGTTCATTTGTTGAGAATTGGTTCTTTACTTTTCAGAGTAGCTTCTTTTTGCTGCTCTGATCTCTCTTGTTAGTATGTTTCTGGCCTGGTTGTATAGCATTCTGTCACCTTTTCTGTAAGCTTCTTCTTTGGAACGACGTAGCTGCTTAAGTTTAGCTGTGAACCAAGGTTTATTGTTGCTATATATTTTCAGGTAATGAAAGCTCCAGATAGCAATCAGATGGACATCGGGTTCTAGTTCAATTTTATGTTTATGATTAAGAAAAATAAAAGCATAAAGAACCTCCAGGCCTTTGAAATATATCCAAATATTAATATCCTTCTCTAGAGTGATAATTCAGTTCACCAAGGATCTTAGTATTGATGATTTATATCAGGGGTAGTCAACCTTTTTATATCTACTGCCCACTTTTGTATCTCTGTTAGTAGTAAAATTTTCTCTAACCGCCCACCGGTTCCACAGTAATGGTGATTTATAAAGTACGGGACAAAACCCCTACCACCCACCATGAAAGCTCTAATGCCCACTAGTGGGCGGGAGGGATCAGGTTGACTACCACTGGTTTATATCAATTATGTCATTCTTATATAGTTTACATGTCATTCTTTCCTAAATTATTTTTCCATTTAAACATGGAAAATATATTTGTTTATGTATTTTTCATAGCATTGGTCTCCATTAGTATGTTACATCACAGGTAGTTAAAATTAGGAACAATGAAGTTTTATTAATATATAACGTGTTTTAGATTTCCAATAGCTTTAGGAATGAACAAGGAACTAATGAAAGATTTAAAATATCAGTGGCTGAGTCTGATGTAAACCACATGGATACAGTTATGATAGCTCTCATAGTACTTACGATATCCTGAAAACATTATGTTTTATAGCACCATTACTTTGCATCAAATTTTTAACTAATAGAATTTGGTTAAACCATTCAATAACAGTATATTAGCCATTATTATTCTCAAAGCAAATCAATGGCTAAAAGAGGTCCACCTGACTGGAGAATGATGCCAACAAATTTGATCAATGAAAGAAATCCAAAATACATATTATTAATGTGCTAGTTTTAAATATTTTACTATGTTCTTTCATGTGGAAAATTCAGAATGTTTTCTCCAAATATTTATGTCAGACTTTGTTTTATGATTGCAATAATCAATATAATATTGGTGAGTTTTAAATAAGCTCTGTCGCTGTAATAATGCAAACACCATTTAGGTAAATTTCACTAATCGATTATGGCTTGTTATGCATGCATATATTAGTGCAAGCAAAAAGAATTTAACATAAATATCAGTATGGTATTGTCAAAGACTAGTTCATATAGCCAAAACTGCTATAATTTATAACTGCAAGTTGCATCTATAATTTTTTTTATTGGGGCAATAATATCCTTGATTATTTCATGAAATAAAGAAGTCTACTAATCAAAATAATTAACAGGTTACATTCTAATTCATTATAAGCCATCAAATGCCATTGTTACCATTGGTCTCACATAAATAATGGCCCTAGCTTTAAATTGCTTTCTGTAAATCTAGATACTTAGTTTATGCTGAAATTGTTTTCCTTCCTCTGTACTTATATAGTCTTCCCATTAACATGACCCTATTTTAGCACTCATTTGAGGTATGGATTCAGCTGAAACTCACACAAAATTGTTTTAATTTTACCACTCTGAATGGTTTTAGCAGATATGAGCATCCGCTGATGTAATTTTTGGAAAACCCATAGAAATATAAATCTGTTTTAGCGGCGGCAATAATGAGGCACGTACTCTTAGTAATTTCAGCTCTTTCTTTTATTTCAGAACGGACACGATCGGCGAGCGCAGGCAGCCTCTCTTTTAAAGGCTTCCTGCGCTTCACCCAGCCAATGACAGGGCAAGGCTTTCCCGCCGGAATTACAGCCAATGAAGGGTAAGTATTTTAAATACAAATGAACCAATCCAGAACACCCCTCCCCTCTTGGTCCAGTCCGACCAATCAGGAGCTCCGCCTATGTTACGTAATCACGTAGATAGGCGGGGCCCCTGCGGGTCTGACTGGACCTGCGCGGCTCAGTCATTTCGTTGCTGACTGTTGGAGCGGGTGGACCTGTTGGTCCTCCTGCCTCTGACCTGGGAAACTTCTGGAAGGTCGAGCCGGCCGAGTCACTCCTAGCGGGCCTAGCTCGACTGATTGAGATGGCTAGGCCGCTCCCTCTCTGGCTTGGATTATCGTCGGCCGTGTCTGCTGTTTCGTCTGGAAGTTCCCCTGGCTCAGGTACGTAGCTGCGCAAATCGACCGGAGCTAGTGTTGAGGGTGTGTGTGTGGAAGTTAGGGTGTCATTGTTTGTTTGTGGGTCTGCTGCTTGTTGATTGTTGGTTGGGTGTGGGTCTGTTGTTTCTTGATTGTGTGGTGGTTGATCCCCTTCCCCCCCAGGGGGGTCGCAAGGTCTTGTAAGGGTGCGGGATCTAAGTTGATCGATATGCCGTTTCCAGCTTTTATTATCAGAAGTGGTAAGTCGGTATGATCGTGGGCCGGTGATTTGTGTGATGGTAGCTGGTACCCATAATGGATGTCCAACCAAGTTTTTTGCATAGACTAAGTCTCCGATTTGAAATGTTCGGAGCTTGCTGGAAGAGTCTAGTGGTTTGTCTGTGGAGTATGTAGGGTGTAACCTATCCAAAGGGGAGCGTAATTTCCTCCCCATAAGTAGTTCAGCTGGGGTTTTGTTTGTAGTGCTGCTAGGTGTGGTATGTTGTATAAATAGTAGTTTGTCGATGCGTGCTTGTATAGGGCCGTGGCCTAACTTGTGGAGTGTTTCTTTGGTGAACCGAACCATGCGTTTGGCTCGTCCATTCGCTGCCGGGTGTGCCGGCGCGGTTAGGGCATGGCGTATGCCCGAGCTAGCTAAATAGCCCTCAAATTCTGTAGCAGTGAATTGAGGGCCATTGTCTGAGACTAGGACGTCTGGCAATCCGTGTGTGGCAAACCATTTTCTGAGTTGTCGAATGACAGCTTCCGAAGAAGTAGATTGCATTAGGCTTACTTCTAGCCAGTTTGAGTAAGCGTCTACCAGAATTAAAAATGTATAACCTTTTGTCGGACCCGCGAAATCTATATGGACTCTAGACCATGGGCCCCTGGGTAGCTCCCACTCAGTGACCGGTGCTTTCGGGGGTGAGGGTCGGGATGTCTGGCATGGCTGGCAACCCGCAACCCATTCAACAACGTCCTTGTCCAACCCCGGCCACCAAACGTAGCTTCTAGCCAAACTTTTCATTTTAACAACCCCAGGGTGACCTTCATGCAATAATCGCAGAATCGGATCCCTCAGCCTTAGTGGAATAACCACCCGGTCCCCCCAAAGTACACAACCCTTTAGTACGGAAAGTTCCGTTTGTCTCTGTTTAAAGGGTTTATACGAGTCTTGTAGTTCAGTTTCTGGCCATCCCTTTGTAATCCACCCACTCACTTTGTGCAGTAGATGATCGTTGGCGGTTTCATGAGCGATGTCTGCTGCTGTCATCGGGAGGTCGGTCAGGGTTTCAATTAGTAGTGTGGATGTGCTGGGGTTCAGGTCAGGGTCACTGTCCGGCAATGGGCAACGACTCAGAGCATCGGCATGCATGATGGATGGACCGGGGCGGTAGGCTAATGTATAGTTGTATGCAGCGAGGAATTCTGACCATCTCGTCATTCTGGGTGATAAAATGTTAGGCGTCGCTTTGTTTCCAGCCAGAATTCCTAGTAAAGGTTTATGGTCGGTAATTACAGAAAACATTCGGCCATAGAGGTATTCATGGAACCTTTTAATACCTGATACAATGGCTAGTGCTTCCTTGTCTATTTGACTGTAATTTCGTTGGGTTTTAGACAATGTCTTTGAATAAAACGCAATCGGGGCTTCTCTGCCATTAGGTAAAAGATGGCTTAGAACGGCTCCGATCCCAAAAGGTGATGCATCACAAGTTAATATCAATGGTAAAGTCTCATTGTATTGTATGAGTACCTTTGCTGAAGTAATGAGGTTTTTAATTTTGTTAAAAGCTGTTTCTTCCCGACTGCCCCACTTCCAAACCGTGTCTTTGTCCAGGAGTCTATGTAAGGGTTCCGCCACCGTTGCTTTCTGCGGCAGAAAAACATGGTAAAAGTTTATTAATCCCAGAAAAGCTTGTAGATCTCCTTTGTTAGTCGGAATGGGGGCGTCTTTGATTGCACGGATTTTTCCTTCTGTCGGGTGGATGCCATTGCCATCAATTGGGTATCCCAGAAATTCGATTTTCTCAGTTATTAGTGTGCATTTTTCTTTTTTAACTTTGAGACCTGTTTCAGCGAATTTGGTGAGCACTTTTCTTAGTCGGTCTCGCAGTTGCGCTTTGTCTTTAGCTGCGATGAGGACATCATCAAAGTATGAAATGACTCCCGGTATTCCCTGAAGGAGACGTTCCATTAAGCTCTGAAAAATGCCTGGAGCCACGCTAACGCCGAATTGGAGGCGGTTACATTTAAATGCGCCCCTGTGTGTGACAATCGTTTGGGCTTCCGCTGTTTTTTCGTCTACAGGTAGTTGTTGGTATGCCTGAGCCAAATCGAGTTTAGCGAAGATCTTTCCGCCTTTGATAGAATGTAACAAGTGTTGCACAACCGGAACGGGATATGCACTTTGTTGCAACGCATGATTAAGGGTTGCCTTATAGTCCCCACAGATACGAATCGACCCATCCGCTTTGATAGGGGTCACTATGGGGGTCTCCCACCTGGCATGGTCCACTGGTTCGAGGACTCCTTGCTTAATTAATTTGTCTAGTCGTTCCTCTATTTTAGGTTTTAAGGCGAAAGGAACGCGCCTTGCCTTTAGTCTAATTGGAGCTACCTTAGGGTCTAGGTTAAAAGATATCGGGTTACCCTGGTACTTGCCTAGTTCGCCGCTGAATAGGTCCTGGAATTCTTGAATGAGGTCTGCTTCCCAGTCTGCATCTGCGACGTGGTTGATACCGGTCATCCCAATTCCAAGCGGGTCGAACCATTCCAATCCTAAAAGGCTTGGTCTGTTTCGGTCAACAATTGTGAGGGGTAAAATTTCAGTGCGATCTTTGAAGGTTACCTGAAAATGTCCAACGCCCACAACAGGAATTTTATTACCTTGATAGTCTTTAAGGGTTAAGTTTTGTACTTCAAGCTCTTCCTGTTGGATGTCTGGAATTAAGTCTTTCATAGTGTCCCACGATACCATAGAGAGAAATGATCCTGAGTCCACTTCCATTTTACAGTCTTGTCCTTCAATTTTTACTTGAATGTGGACTTTTCTTATATTCTTTGTATTTGAGTGTCCAATTATGACTGTTTGGTGTGTTTCTTCTTTGCGGTAAGTTGATTCTTTGTATCTTCCCTGTCTTCCTTCTTGGCTCCAACGGCTACTCGTTTTTTTCTCTTTCGCTCTTTCTCTCTCTCTTGGGGGAGGGCTTCCTCTTCGCCTTGGGCTATAATTGGATTTGGGTCTGCATACCTTCGCGATGTGCCCTTTTCTCTCGCATTTTCTGCAGATCGCATCGATGAAACGACACTCGGATCTGGGGTGATTTCCCCCGCAGCGGTTGCATTCAAAGTCAAATTTTCTGTTTGCCCGCTCTTTTCTCCCTCTACCTGTCTTCAGGTGGCATACATCGTCTTCTTCACTACTGGTCTCAGTCTCCAGATCCTCATGGTGTGTCGTGGTCTTCTCTCGTTCTCCCTCTGGTTTTGGTAGTTCTCTGGTGTTGTGGTTTGCAGCTTGGTTAATTTTTTTCATTCTCGCTGCTGATTTCTGGGTGGCTTCGGCTGCGGTGGCTTCTTCTATAGCCTCCTTGACTGTTATTTTTGGGCGATTTAACAGTCTGCTCTGTAGTATTGGATCTCTCAGCCCTAGTACGATCCGGTCTCTTAGGGCTTCGTTGAAATCCGAGAATTCGCACTCACCCCCGATGTCTCTTAAGATTGCCACGAAGTCGGCTATGGATTCACCTTCCTTCTGATTCCGGAGGTAAAACTCATGGCGCTTAATTAGGCAGGAGACTGTAGGAGCGTAGTGGTCTCGTAGGATCTTTTCCAGTTCGGGCCAGGTTAAGGTTTTTACGTCGATCGGAGATGCAAGCGCTTTCGCCATTCGGAATACAGCTTGGCCGCAATGGGTCAGGAAAACCGCTCTCTTCCGATGATCGGAGACGCCGTTCAGGTTGCTGCTCTCCAGGAACATGAGGAATCGGTCCACGTAGGTCTGCCATTCCTCTTTTGCCGGGTTGAATTTCTCTGGCGGGGTGTTGTTTCCAGACATGGTGCCGTTCGATCTCCGCCGCTATCGTACTTGCTAAAAGTGCTGTCTCGATCCCACCTTCGTCGCCAGTGTTTTAGCGGCGGCAATAACAAGGCACGTACTCTTAGTAATTTCAGCTCTTTCTTTTATTTCAGAACGGACACGATCGGCGAGCGCAGGCAGCCTCTCTTTTAAAGGCTTCCTGCGCTTCACCCAGCCAATGACAGGGCAAGGCTTTCCCGCCGGAATTACGGCCAATGAAGGGTAAGTATTTTAAATACAAATGAACCAATCCAGAACAAAATCAATTCCTAATTTATACACGATTTTAAATGGAAAAGTATGGAAGAGCTAAATGCTTTTGGATATATCTTCTACTGGAGATTCTCATTTAGAATTATGTCTTTCACTGTCCTAGGGATTTTGCCAATGGACTTATTTGGAGGTGAAGCAAATCAATTCAGAGAACTTCCCATAATTGCTTCCCTAAACAAGTAGTTACTAAAACTTTCAGATATTTATGGGTATAATAATGGAAATATTAATAATGTTAATAAAAATATATGGGGTAATATGAAGCTTAATGATGGGATGAAATTTCCCTTGTAGAAGGGATTGTTTTTTTAAAAATCCAGAAAAAACATGAAAACTTTTAACATGAAACTTGGTATGTATAGTAAGACTGAAAGATGACAATTGTCAACTTGACAACTCTCAGAAACCCTTTAAGGTTCTTGTTCTTAAACCTGATACAAAATTCAGAAGCAAAATTTTACATAGACCACAGGAACTGCCACAAACTGAAATATTACAGTAGCATCAACTGCTAAACACAGGCAACACTGAATATAATGCATAGCTTAAAACAAAACTATTACTGTAGTTATATTGCAAATTAAAACTTTTCATCATACTCCAACCCTAATTTTGAAAAATAAGAATACGGTGAGTTCCTAGCTAAAATAAAACAAAATTAAAATATGACAAGTGTGAAATGAGCTCAGCAAGCTACCCCAAAGAATTCAATTTTATTCAAAAATGTCCTTGAACAGGGACACTATGCTTGTTCCTTCTCATGTACACTGTAATCCTTGCCAATGAAATTAGTGTCCATTGATTTCCTAATTCCCTGACAAAAGTGTCAAAATGGAAGAGATAAATGAAAACACTATTGACCTCTGTTCTGTACATTTTCTGCACCTGTCTACATATGAGATAGCTTCATTTAATGCTTTTAAAAGTCAAAAGTACCAGTCCCCAAGAACTAAACAAGACAGATTAGATAATATCTTATGGCTTACTGGGCTACCTGCCCTGACATTCAATTTTATATTTTAAAAAAGGAATTAGGAGTTGGCATGCTACAAAGCAAGCCAATAGCTTCTGACATTACCTTCATCTAAAACATTAAAACAGGTCCCACATGCAATCTTAGGTAATAAAAATGGTGGCTGGCCATAGCTCAGTACTTTAGAAGTCTGTCTGCCTCCCCAGAAAAAAATACAAATATAAATCAGGATAATGGACAAGATTAGAAAAAATGATAGGGACAACCTCAACCTATCTTGTATGGTATATAAGTGTTGTGACTGGCTGTATCAAAAATGGCAAGCAGGGGTATTCACAACATGTTCATGAACTTGCAAAATGTTGTTTTGGAAGAAACCTGGAAATGTCCAATCATTCTAGGTTTTATTTCTATCTAACTGTAGACGACATGAAGCAGCCAAGCAAACCTGTTTTTTTGCATTTCAAGGAAAATATGTGTTCCGTTTCATGCATACTTCTATGAAGTATCTTTGTTATTGGTTATAGCCTACAATTATATAGACACTCACCTATACTTCACTGAATGGAGAATTACATACAGAGAAATCCAGTACTATTAAAACCTTCCAAGGCATAAATAAATAAAAAAACAGATAACCTCCTATTCTCAGTTCCAAGGTATCTTTCTTGAATTTTGAACTATACAACTATACAATTGTAAAACAATCCTTTCTCCTTTGCTTTTCAATGAACTTGTTTGATTACAAAATAAATAAATTATAAGGTTCTTATATATTATAAGGTTCTATTTTTATAAGATGAAATTGCAATTGTCTTTTGCGCTGCCTACATTTTTCTTAAGGCACTTTATAATGTCACATATTTCCCCCCTTATATCCTCAAAAGAAATTGGTTGAAGAAATATAAACCATGCTTCCTTATAAGCTTCCTGATTTTAATTTAATTAAAACAATTCTGCATTAACGAGGCAACCATTAAAATGACTTTGGATTTCAATTGCAGGTCATATTAATTATTGAAAGTGTTTTAAAGTGTTCTCTTAAAATAATTTAAATGACTTTATCATTTTTATCATTATTAGTTTGTAGTGACAAGTTTAAAACTTCCTGTAATAAAAGGATGAAAAATGATTCTGTTACATTAAGAATAAATAGAACATTTCCTGCTTGCAAATTAAGTCTCTTTTTCTTTTTCTGATATCTACGGTATGTAATTATGAAAGAGGAAAAAGGACTAAATACACAAAAAAAAGCAAAGCCTTTTTAAAGGTAGAAGATGAAAATTAAAACTCTGTTCTCAAGAGCATTCTGTGTTATCAGTATCCTCTATGTATATTGCAGTGGTGGATTAAAAGACTGTAGAACTCCCAGGTTGTATAGGAGTTTTATGAGTATGCTTGGAAGTAAAACCATGCTTAGATTGAGCTTATAGCATACTGCCCAAATTTTGTCCAAATTGACTAGTATGTCTAGGCCATTAGCATGGAAGGCTGTACAGATAGGTACTTCTCAATTTACAACCATTCAAAATTACAATGTGGACTTTTATTATTTATTTATTATTTATTTTATTAAACTTATATACTGCCCTCTTTCCCTGTCAGGGCAGTGTACAGCCGATTAAAAATATCACAACAATACAGAATTAAAAAACAATTAAAATCAAATATATAGTGGCTGGAATAAAAGTATATAAAGGGGAATTAAAAAGATTAAAAACCAGATAAAACCAGAGTAAAATTCTAAGAGAACCCTAGGCCAGACCGGCTTGGCGAAATAGATGAGTCTTCACCGCCCGTCGGAGGGTCAGGAGATCAGGGATGGTCCTCATCTCCGGGGGTAATTCGTTCCAGAGGGAGGGTGCCCCCAATGAGAAGGCCTGCACCCTCGGGGTTGCCAGCCGGCCAGCCGGCGGCACCCCGAGGAGACCCACTCTATGGGAGCGTATTGGCCGGCGGGAGGCCGATGATGGCAGGAGGTGGTCCTGTAGATACCCCGGCCCCAAGCCATGGAGCGCTTTAAAGATGGTAACCAATACCTTGAAGCGCACCCGGAGGACCAGCGGGAGCCAATGCAGCTCGCGCAAGAGTGGCGTGACATGAGAGCGCCGAGGAGCCCCCAACACCACCCGCGTGGCTGCATTCTGCACCAGCTGAAGCCTCCGAGTGCTCTTCAAGGGAAGCCTCATGTAGAGAGCATTGGCATAGTCTAGGCGGAAGATTATGAGGGCAGAAGTGACCATGCGAAGCGCATCCCGATCCAGAAAGGGCTGCAACTGGTAGATCCTATGGACCTGACCAAAAGCCCCCCTGGCGATGACTGCACATGGTCTTCCAATGACAGCCATACATCCAGGAAGACACCCAGATTGCGCCCCCTCTCTGTGGGGGCAAGAATTCCCCCCCCCACAGCCAGCAATGGAACCAGCTGGCTGTATCGGGGTGCCAGGAAGCACACCCACTCAGTCTTAGATGGGTTGAGCTAGAGCCTGTTCCACCCCATCCAACACCGCACAGCCTCCAGGCACCGGGCCATCACTTCGACGGCTTCATCAGGGTGGCCCGGGGTAGAAATGTACAGCTGGATGTCATCAGCGTACTGATGGAATTCTACCCTACAGCCACGGATGATCTCACCCAGCGGCTTCATATAAATGTTGAACAGAAGAGGCGAGAGCACCAACCCCTGAGGAACCTCGCAAATCAGGGGCCTCGGGGTCGATTTCTGCCACCCCGCCAACACAAATTGCGAACGGCCGTAAAGGAAGGAGGAGAACCACCGCAAAACAGTGCCCCCACCCCCAACCCCTCCAGCTGTCACAATAGGATACTGTGGTCGACAGTATCAAAAGCCGCCGAGAGATCTAATAGGACCAGGACAGAGGAATAGCCTCTGTCATGGGCCCTCCAGAGATCATCCACCAATGCGACCAAAGCCATCTCTGTGCTGTGCCCGGGCCTGAAGCCCGATTGGTGTGGATCCAAATAGTCAGCTTCATCCAGGTGCTGGGGGAGCTGTCGTGCCACCACACTCTCAACAGCCTTCGCTACAAAGTGAAGGTTGGAGACTGGACGATAATTAGCTAACAGAGTTGGGTCCAGGAATGGTTTCTTGAGGAGGGGTCTCACCACTGCCTCTTTCAAGGTGGCTGGCAGATATACCTCATTCAAGGAAGCATTAATAATACCCTGGAACCAACCTCGTGTCATCTCCCGAGTGGCCAACACCAGCCAGGAGGGGCACGGGTCCAATAAACATGTGGTAGCATTCAGCCCCCGCAGGATCCTGTCCACATCTTCGGGGGTCACAGGATCAAACTCTTCCCAAATGACCTCTCCAAATTCTGCCCCCGTCCCCCCACCCAGAGTTGCTCATTCAGAGTCCAACTCATTCCGGATCTGAGTGTTTTTGTCCAGCAGGAAATTTGAAAAATCCTCAGCCCATCCCTGCAAGGGGTCCTCCCACGCGCCCCCTTCCAGGAGGGAGCGGGTCACTCTAAACAGGGCGGCTGGGCGATTTCCTGCAGACGCAATAAGTGCGGAAAAGTGAGAACACTTTGCCACCCTTATCACCACTAAATAGGTCTTAATATAAGACCGTAATAGTGTTCGGTCAGATCCGGAGCGAGTGGCCCTCCAAATACTCTCCAGGCATCTTTTCCGGCGCTTCATCTCCCACAGCTCCTTGGAAAACCAAGGGGTCGAGTGAGATCGGCGCTGGTCAAAGGCCGCAAGGGGACGATCCGATCAAGGGCCCCAGTCGTCACCCTTTCCCAGGTGGCCACCAGGTCCTCAACCGAGTCGTGTGCTCGAACGTCGGAACACGGCCCAAGCTCCATCAGGAACCTATCTGGATCCATCAGGCGCCTGGGGCGGAACCATTGTATTTGGTCCGCCTCCCTGTGGCGGGGGGAGCGGCCTGGAAGTCCAGCCTAAGGAGCGAATGATCCGACCATGACAAGGGTTCAAAAACAACATCCCCTATACTGAGATCATCCTGCCACTGTCCAGAGACAAAAACCAGATCCAGGATGTGACCCACAGTGTGAGTGGGGCACCCAATTAATTGGATCAGGCCCAAGGCTGTCATGGAAGCCAAAAACTCCTGAGCAACCCCCGGGGCCCCGCCAGCCGATGGCAAGTTGAAGTCCCCCAAGACCATCAGTCTGGGAGTCTCAACCGCCAAGCTGGCTATGACCTCGAGGAGCTCAGGCAGGGCCGACGTCACATAGCAGGGAGCCAGATATGTGATCAGAAGGCCCATCTGAACCCCGGAGCCACACTTCACAAAGAGGGATTCACATCCAGTCGTCTGAAGAACAGTGGATTCCCTAGGATCTAGATCCTCCCAAATAACCACCGCAACTCTCCCGCCCCTCCCCTGGGCCCTCAGTTGATGAAAAAGCTGAAACCCGGCAGGGCACATCTCCACCAGGGGAACACCCCCCTCCTGCCCCAGCCAAGTCTCGGTAATGCCCGCCATGTCAACTCCCCCCTCCATAATAAGATCGTAAACAAGGGGGGCTTTATTAACTACAGACCTGGCGTTGCATAACATCAGCCGAAGGCCCGGGGCCGAATCATTCGAGCAACCCTGGGAATGGGACATGACCTGGGGATCAGAGTATGCCACCAACTGTAAACAGTGTGGGCGAGTTCCCACAACATGATAAGGCCCCCTGTCAATGCCATACCTGCCTCTCCTGCCAATCATAGTAATGGCCATCCCCTCCCCCCTCCAGGAAAAAAACCCCATCCTCGACTTGACCCTCCCTGATCCCAAGACCTCCCGGTCACGTATAAGCTCTGGTCTGGTCCTTCTCCCAGGCAGGTTGTCCCCCAAACCCACCCTGGCCCCCCTCCCTAACTTTTAAATTAAAAATTTGAAAATAAAGGGATATAACTGCACATGCTTCCCATGACTGTGTAAGATACTTACAACATCCATGAAGTTATGACTGTCAGCCCCAGCCCTTGTATTCATATAAACACATTTTGAGTGCTTGACAACCAGTTTACATTTATGACTGATTGCAGCGTCATACTATCGTGTGACCATAATTTGTCATTTCTTTGCAAGTTTCTGATGGGTTTCGCCGGTTTCTGGCAAAAAAATGCCCGTTCAAAATAATGCATTATTTAATGACCATGTGATTTGCTTTATGATTGCAGTGATTCACGTTACCATAACTGTAAAAAACATTGAATCTAGTCTTCAGATGCCTTGACTTATGATTGTAATGACTTACAACTGCAATTCCAGACCCCATTATGGTTATAAGTGAAGGGCTACCTATGTGTCACTGTATGACTATGGCTGGTATAACCTAGTTACACTTTTTCTAACTTATTAAAATCATTATGTGAAATAACATAATGGGCAGCAGAAGTCAACATCAATGTGTCCATCTGGGGACAATCAAGGTGCACCAAAAATTGTTACACTTCTGCAGCAACAAATATGACTGGAAACGTATAGGCCAGGAAACAGATCTTTCTGAATTATGATTAGTAAGATTTATTCAAAAAAAAGTTTAAAAGTGACAACACAAGAATTGTGATCAATACTGTTGCTTTCAGTATAATATCAGTATTGGCCACTTACAGCAATGGTGCAGGGCATGAATTAATAAATAAAATTAAAGGCAGAAAAACAAATTGTGTAACTAAAAAAAAAGGGAAGGATGTGTTAAAGCTAAATGAAGATTCTGGAAAGCAAATGAATACATACCGGGAATTGAATGTTTATGTTTAATTTTTAATGAAAGAGTTGAAATCTATGATGAAAAGTATTAATTGGTTTAATTTAGCTCTTGTTGAGCCATGGCAGTCAATCTCCCTTAGCCCCATTGACCTCACAAGATTATTATAGAGAATTAGGAGGTGAGACTCTTATGTATGCCATTTAAAAATGATTAAAAAGATAAAAGAAAAATGGGACATCACCATCACCTTCACTATCATAATGATGCAAGAATATATGCAGGCTTGGTGACATGTAATGCTCCAGTGAATGGTGATCATAAAAGAATCAGAAATAAAGTTGGGAGAAAAATATGGAATGCCTGAATGAATGTGATTTGGGGAAAATATTTTGTGTAATATGGATGGATGGGAAGAATGAAACAAGTACAGAAAAAAAACTGACTGGGTTGTTTGGAATCCTCCAAATAATTACTGTTCGGTGAAAATCTGCTTAAAGAAAAATGTGGGGTTTTTTTTAATGCACGATTTATGGCTCTGTATATTCATATTTACAGTGCAAAAGAATGAATCTCAAATATGGCTTCAAAACATAATTCTTTGATAGTGTATGAAAAACAATTGAGAAATTAGTGAAAGTGTAGGATTTACATAGATTTCTGCAAAGCCTTGATTCAATGGTACTTGACAAACTACTCCTAAAACTAAAATCTTATGGTATCTCTGGACACCTACATAACTGGATAAAAGCATTCCTGTCAAACACACAACAAATAGTCAAAATTGGGAGCAGCCTATCAAATTCTGTACCTGTCAGCAGTGGTGTCTCCCAAGGCATGTTCTAGGACCATCTCTCTTCAAACTCTACATAAATGACCTTTGTGATCATATTAAGAGCAACTGCATTCTTTTTGCTGATGATGTAAAGCTATTCAACACCACCAACAATACTGCTACTCTTCAAAAAGACCTCGACTATGTATCAGAATGGTCAAACAAATGGCAGCTTCAAATCTTAACAAATAAATTCTCTGTCTTACATATTGGCAAAAAAAAATCAGAAAATAAAATACAAGCTGAATAGTCAAGACCTTGTTGATGATCCAAACTCTGTCAAGGACCTTGGAGTACTCATCTCTAATGATCTAAGTGCTAGAGCCCACTGTAACTACATAGCCAAAAAGGCATTAAGAGTTGTTAACCTAATCCTGCGTAGCTTTTTTTCCGGTAATATAACACTACTAACTAGAACATACAAAACATTTGCTAGACCAATATTCGAATACAGCTCATCAGTCTGGAACCCGCATTATATATCTGATATTAATACAGTTGAGAAAGTCCAGAAATATTTCACAAGAAGAGTTCTCCACTCCTCTGCTCATTACAGAATACCTTATGCCACCAGACTTGAAATTCTAGACCTAGAAAACATAGAACTACGCCGCCTTCGGTCCAATCTAAGTATAGTACATAAAATTATATATTACAATGTCCTACCTGTCAATGAACAATACAAGAGCACACAATAGATACAAACTCAAGGTAAACCGCACCAAACTTGATTGCAGGAAATACGATTTCAGCAACAGAGTAGTCAATGTCTGGAATACTCTACCTGACTCTGTGGTTTCTTTCCCAAACCCCAAGAACTTTAACCTTAGACTGTCTACTATTGACCTCACCCCTTTCCTAAGAGGTCTGTAGGGAGCGTGCATAAGCGCACCAATATGCCTACCGTCCCTCTCCTATTGTTTCTTTTTTTTCTTATAGGTATCCATTTCATGAATTCATAACTATGTTTATACTTACACCTGTTATCTAATAATAGCTTGACAAAATAAATAAATAAAATAAATTTCTCCCCAGACGAGAACAAACATAATCTCCAATATACAAAGAATTTCTGGTTTATAATAGAAAAGATAGGAAATGCTATATATCAAAAATGAGTTCTACTTATACTGCAATCAATGTTTCCATTATTGCATTCCATCCTCCATTGACTTTACATGAGAGAAAAGACTGCCTGTCCTTCGTTGTGATATGGTAGGTGGAGTGGAGGTCCTATTTCCATCTGTTCCTTGATCAGTCAGATCAGGCTGTTTTCTTCTCAACTATGGATTGACTTCCAGACAGAATGAATAAAAGTGAAAGTAAGGAAAAAGAATATGAAAATATAATAAAAATATATTACAGATGAAATATCTATAGAGATTCTCAGTCATCCTGATCATAGTTGTCTCAATGGTGCTTTTTTCAAAAGGCAACCAGACTGCTTTTTCCTTAAGTAGAAGACATTTAATTTCTTCTCCAAGAAGCTTCATCAGTTGTGACTGGTCCATCCTTTTTGGATCCAAGCTTCTTGGATGAGAATCAAAAGAGAAAAAACAATCCAGTTGTTTTTTAAAAAGTACCTTGAGATATTACAAAGGGCCACCAATGCTGTGGCATTATGCTAATGAAGTATGAAAAGAGATATTTGCTGGAATGATGTTGTGGAAGAGACTGTGAATTAGAAAAACAAATAAGAGAATGCTTGTTGAAAAACAAGGATGAGATAAAGACAGTGCATTATGTGTGTAATCAAGAAGGGCAAATGTGGTTAAGATTAAAAGACGCAAGGAAAATATAAAGGAATTTTGATGGAAAGAAAAAAAATTCTGCTTAAAAAGAAGTTAAGGAGTCTTGAGTACTGTGAATGGAATTACAAATAAGATTGATAAAATGATAGACTTAAAATAAAGTGAAAAAATGCTACAAGAAGTTATTTTAGAAATTTGCATGAGAATAAAAGTGATATGGAATAGAAAAGAATGCTATAAATATTAGTGTTCAAGAAAAACATACGAAATCATAAGTGCTGTGAGAACTTTTAAAACTGGCAAGAGTTGTAGATGATATAAATGGAGAAAAATAAGAATATGGATACAGTGCTTGTGGAGTGGTTGTGTAACTTGTTTAATCTGATACATCTGTGCCTGGTGATTGGAATACACTTACTGTTCCTCATAAACAAAAGATGAGTAGCAAGAATGAATGCAAAAACAATGTATGAATTAGTTTGTTGAATGTACTGGGAAGATTGGCAAAATTCTAATTGATAGAATACAAGTGACAATGAGCTAAATTTGGCAAAGCAATTGAGCTTTTGTGCCAGGCAGAAATGAACAGGCCAGATTTTTGCTCTTCAGAAGATTACTGAGAAATAGATTAATGTAAGAAACTTTATTTGTTGATTTAGATAAAGCATAAAATTAAAAAATAAATAAACTTCAATTATGTCATATTTTATGCGAATACAATCTTAACATTTGATTGCTGGGCAGTATTTACCAAAGACAAAGGAGGCATGAGAATAAATGAAATGCTCAAGGAATGGTTCATGAGTGAGCATGGAATAAGGCAAGGATGTGATAAAATATGTAATATATTTATGTGTAAATATGATGGTGATGATACTTATGTGGAAATTCGAATGGACACCTTGTTTTGTATGCAACCGATGTTTTATTATTGGCTGAGAACCCAAATGAATCATACCAAATGTCAGGTGGACTGTATGATGCAACAAGGAACATGAACCAGGAAAAAATGGAAAATGGATTGAATGTCTTCAAGCTATGCATAAATGACCATTAATTACAATAAGCTGAATTTGTGATCTTGGTAGAATATTTTCTGAAATATGGATTGGGAAACTTGAAAATGTTCAAAATTTGAGAAAGTAATGAGTTGTACTGTGTATATTCTGTTGTGAGGAACTGTTCATTGAAAAACACAAAAAGGATGTGTGCTTCTACCTACTTTGTAATGATGAATTATAAATGTAGCGTAAATCTAAGCTGAATACAAAGAGAATGGGGTACTTAAAAATGAGAAGAGATAGGATTATGGATGACTGTGCATTGAATCAATATAAATATTAAAGTTAAGTGCCAGTACAAACGAAGTACATTAAGGTGTTTTGGTCATGCAGAAAGAATACAACCAAACTGCAAAGCAAGTGTGAAGGAAGAGTGAATGGGCTAAGAGGAAAAGGAAGACTGAGAAAGCTATATATGCATGAAGTAGATGAAATATCCAAAAACAAAGAAGAAACTTGGAGAACCAAAGATAATATATGAAGTACTGTACAGATAGTCCTTGACCACAACTGAGATCATAATTTCCATTACTAAGTAATATGGTTGTTAAGAGAGTAGCTTCCAATATTACCTTTCTTTTTGTCATGACTGTGAAGCAAGTCACTGCAGTTGTTATCATATGATTATTAGGTTATTAAATGCATCATGTGATTATTAAGCAATTCCATCTTTCCCCGTTGACTTTGCTTCTTGGAAGCTGGCTTGGAAGGTCACAAATGATGATCCCATGACTCCAGAATGCTGCAACTGATGCCTAAGTTTTGATCACTTGACAGTGGAAATCAATAAATAAATATGATAATAAAATGCAAGGACTGATTATAAGTCATATTTTTCTGTGTCATCATACGTTTGGTCGCTAAAAGAATGATTGTATGTTGAGGACTATCTGTATTTGGTATAAATGCAAGGATGGCTTGCAAGCACCAAAAGGAATGGTGAATGGAATAGACTAAATTTAACTATATTTCCTGTCTTTTAATTTCTTACTCAATTTCAGTTTATATTTATTTTATTTATTTAAATACTTATATACCGCCCTTCTCCCGAAGGACTCAGGGCAGTGCACAGCCGATCATAACCCCAATACACTGTACAAAAATTAAAATGAATTAAATAATTTAGGCTGTTTAAATTTAAAAAAGTTTACCCTTCCCCCATAAATAATTAAAACCCCAAATATTCAAAACCAATTAAAACGAGAGACAAAGTTAAAATCTTGTGTCAGCCTAGGCCAGCCTGCTCAAAGAGCCAAGTTTTTAACGCCCGTCTGAAGGCTCGCAGGTCCGTGTTGGTGTGTATCTCTGGGGGCAGACTATTCCAGAGGGCTATTCCAGTCTATGTAGCCATAGACTGTCCTGACGGATCTATAATCTCCTGGCAAATGGCAAATTTCTGGTTATTCCCCTTCAGCACTGTATATTATCTGTTGTGCACATTGGGCTGTTTTTATATAAGGAAAAAGGTGAATTCCCTAACGTTTCTCAAGTTCTGAAGAGGCAGGGGAAGAATTCTTTGTTTTTTAAACTGTGCTAAATCCAGTTGAGGGATTTAATTTTCACTTCAAAAAGATGGGAAACCATGTCACTGATTTTCAGGAGGAATAATCAGATGTGGCTCTGAGATCTGAAAAAAAAGTTGGAGTTGGGTGCAAGATTACATTAACACTGATTTTTATCCTGCAGAAACGTGCGGTTTCTAGATTGTTTTAAAAATTAAAGAGACTGAAAAAAACTGAATTCATTTTTGAATCTGATTATGAGTCTGAGTAAATTTTGTATGATCTTATCATTTTTGTAAAAAGAAGAAAAAGAAGAGGAGAAGGTGCTTGTCAGGCATCCAAGATTCACGAGGCAGCGTCCTCAAAAGCCAGGAAGGTACGCATCAAAGCAAACAGGTGTTTCCGACAAACATACCTTCCCCCAATATCTGAGTAAACCACCCCATCCCAGGTTTCTTTGTCAGGAGGGACAGGGCTGCTTACTCACGAACAACCTCGCTGACCTTCTCTGTGCATCCCTCTGCTCCCCTTTCTGTGCCTGCAGATTGGATGGGGCGGCAGCTGTTGCTCATTGGAGGCAATCTGTAGTCTGTTGTCACTGCTGGACTTTCACAATTACTCCTCTCTAGTAGACAGCTGCAGTCTGATTGGTCGGTCACTCCTTCCAATGCCGAACTTTCTCCTCCTCTTGAGGCCCAACAGAATCATCACACTGAAATCCAACAGGTCCAAAGGGCCATCACACTGAGGTCCAACAGGTTCAACAGGCCATCACACATGCCCTAATAGCCATTCAAACTCTGAGGCCAGTTATCCAGACCTACTCAGAGGTGTGTGATAAAGATTAAACAAGAAGGAATTCCATAGATTGGAGATCCTTGCCAAGAAACAAGCCTGCAGAAGAACCAATGTTGAGGAGTTAAATATTTCAGCTACATATTGGGTGGATGCTCAGTGTGGCCAATTTAGTGGCCTTCGGAGCATACACTAAGAATAACTTTTCAAGTCTCAGTTCTGTGATGTTAATCCTGCTGTGCCAAGTTTTGAACTCTAGGTTTGAACTCACTGATTCTCTTGTCTTGTCTGTTGGATTTTTTGCTTGTGTATTGGATCCCTGCTCCCTACCTGAGCCAAGCTTTTCACTGAATTACAGTTTCTATCTTTATATACAGGTAAAAAGAATTCCTTTCTTCTAATGGTTCTGCCTTAGCTTTGTATCACTCAGTTGTGACAGGCATCTGGCTTACTGTTTGTTGACTGACAGCCTCTAGTGCTAGCCCAGAAAACCAGCCCATTATTTAGTGGAAAGCTTACAGATACAATAGGTGTATTTTGTCTCTTTATGGCATACCAAGATAACGCCATATGCACACAGATCTGGTTAACTGAAGATAGGTGTCGAAGCCTACATATAAGTTACTACTCCTGTGTTTTAACACTTGGCCTCTTTCTCCTGCTTCTACAGGCTATCCTGCTTCTATAATCAAATGACTATTTGGCCATATTTGTTGGCCTTAAGAAATTCCTGATCTATATTGGCATAATAATCCTCTCTATCTTACATTACAATACACTAAATCATAATGTAGCTTAGTTGCTTTTGTTTTACATAGAAATCATACCCAACTATTGCTTTACAGTTTAGCATTGAAAGAAGCCTTCTAAAAGTTAGTTAATTCTTTTCAGTAACTCTAGAAAGCATGTTAATCATGAGAGATACTGGAAGTTTTAATGAAGCAACTCTGACAGTGTTATTCTTTGCCCTTTTTTGGTTTAGCAGTTTGAATAAACCCAGCCATTGTGGTTTATTTAGCAGGTAAATATGGGCTGTGTGTAACATTCCAAGTCAGCCACTATTTCTCTGCCTTTTATTAAAGATGTTGATCAAAATATTTTCAATAAATACTCAAGAGCACAAATAATGTATTTTCAATAAAAAGCTGAAAGTACACATCTTCCATTAAAACCAACCTTGATTCATCTTGTCCTGATTGACCAAACCCTTCTTTTCATTTTTATATCCTTTGGCATAGTCTAGGAAAAGTATCCCAGGAAAACCTCAAAGACAAAAGTCACATTTATCCAGCCATAAGTAAAAGACATTTGCTTCTCCTATAACCTTTCAGCCCTATTAAAAGATCACTGGCATGCATCCATAACAGAAAGTACTCTTAAAGCTCCAGTCTAGACATTATCTTATCTAAAAGCCTCTTAGGTCATTATATATTCAGAGGCATTATCCAAATTTTTGTTGGCTCTTCAGTTATATTAGTCTGATTATTTTATTACAGCATCTCATTGATCACAGAATAAAAATACAAGGACTACCTAATGGCTTCAAGCTACAGTGATGTAACCAAGTGTTCCATCTGTGATCAAAGTGTAAAAAAAACTAGCCATATTTGCTAGGGAGACAATACATTCATTCAAAATAATACCAGGATCTTTATTTAGAAAAATGAAGGAAGGTGATAAAGAAAATATAACTAATTCAAGAATTCATGAACTCCATTCATTACATTTCTTATAACCATGAGAGAATCATAAAATGTTAAGAGTTGAAACAGATCAAGCAAATCTGTCAGGGCTGCTTTTCAAGGAGAAATGGGCAGCTTTTAAATTAAATACATAAATAAACAATAAACATAGTCTCTGAACAGTTACATTGTAAACAAATGTTTTTAAGTTGAGGACTACCAATTCTAATAATACTATATATAGCAAGGTGTTCAACCTTGGCAACTTTAAATCCTATGAACTTCAACTCCCAAAATTGTCCAGTCAGCTATGCTGATTGGGGAATTTTGAGAGTTGAAGTCCACAAGTATTAAAGTTGACAAGGAGGAAGGGAAGGTTTTGGTATTACGCATATACAGTTAGAGATTACACACACACGCACACACACACAAAATGTCTGACAAAGACTCACTCAACTTCTAGCTTTCTTGAAAAAAACACCATAGCTGGTTGCCACTCCTATAGAAGATGACCAGGCTGAGCCTGAGGAAGGGATCGAACACATCATCGGTCACAAGTCTCTTTGGGCCCACAAGAGATCTATATCCAGCCCACCTTGAATTCCTTAACTACCCCTATTTTCCCTTGACTATTAGTAGTTCAGATTCTTGTAGAGAACGTACGCTTACAATAATTTTTATACACATTTGAACTATCTGGATCTCCTTATTTCCCCTCTGCTTGACAATTCCTTTCTTACGTCCACACAGAGAAATATACTGGATTTCTTAGAGGAAGCTGAAGGAGAAAAAGGCAGAAAAAGTTTCTTCAAGAAACAAAGGTATTTCAAAATTCAAGAAGAATCGAGCAATGTAGAAAAACAGATTCTTCATAAAATACATCAAAGAGTTTTAGTGGGCAAGCCATACATTATGCTTTCACGTGGTATGTAAGGTTATATTAATGCATGTAGTAGAAAATCCTCTCTCTCCAAGCTTGGGCAAATTACAAGTACAGACAGGATACATATACATAAGAAGTGACATACAAGCATATCTTTAGAACACATACAAGATTGTAAGATTAACATATGATCTAAAAGTTTTAGCTGTTTCAGACTGCAATAGATCATTTATATATGACAGCTTTCCTTTATGGGAACATACAGATGTGTATAGAATTCCATATCCAGTACCATGTGCTACATTTACATGGCTGTAGGTGACAATACACCATAAGTAAAGACTGTCTAGGCCACGGACAGGTAGCTCAATTGCTAAGATGCTGAGCTTGTCAATCAGAAAGATCGGCAGTTTGGCGGTTCGAATACCTAGCATCAATAACGGAGTGAGCTCCCGCTACTTGCCCCAGCTTCTGCCAACCTAGCAGTTCGAAAGCATGTAAAAATGGAAGTAGAAAAATAGGGACCACTTTGGTGGGAAGGTAACAGTGTTCCGTGTGCCTTCGGTGGTTAGTCATGCCAGCCACATGACCATGAGGACGTCTTCGGATAGCACTGGCTCTTCAGCTTTGTATTGGAGATGAGCACCACCCCCTAGAGCTGGAAACGACTAGCACATATGTATGAAGGGAACCTTTAACTGTTTAAAGACTGTCTGGCATCCTATCATCTGAACTTTCAAACAAGTCAACTATCACATAGGGATGAATCCAACGAGGGCAGGTACTTTTCCCCACTTTTCATTTCATTCCTTCACTCTCTTCACTTCAATGGGACAGAGAAATGGTTGACAATATAATTGAATATGATGATATTCTTAAGAAAGCTCACACTGTCAAAAGCTAAAAGATTTTTTCAATCTTTCCAGGGTAAAGGATGCTTTTTGACTAAGAAATGGATTGGTGAATTCTAACACAAATATTCACTTCTAAGAACTTTTGAAAATTGCAATGAAACCTATTTATTCCTCAAAACAATTTAACTCAAGTTATCTAAACTCTCTTTTTATTAGCAACGTGCCTCACTTCCAAATATTCTTTGCTCCCCCAAAAGTGAGATTTTTACAATCATCACAATCAAATATTTTCTGACAATTTTTTCCTGGTCTGCATCATCAAGCAGCTGTGCTCTCTTAGTAGTGTTCCCGATGTAGCAAATTTCAACAACGGAAAGAGCCAATACACTATTTTAAAATAATTTAGTCTGCTTTAAATGTTTTTTCCATACTGAAAAACCTGAAAAGTTGGATGCCATCAAGATGTTGTCAAAAGGATTTTAGTTATTGTTAGGATTATGATGCATATGCCAGTAGTTTAATTTGAATTTTGAATCATCAGGTTTTGTGAATTTGAAATGAACTTTGCGGCCTTTAGGAATCTAAACTACAATTAACATTTGTATTGTCTGTAAGGTCTGTAACAGAAATTAAAGCATTAAAGATGTAGGAAAATACATATAAGTTTATTTTATTCATTATTAGATTTTTTTATCCCACCTTTGTTCTTTTATATGTAAAACAAATATACACAAAATTGTTTCCTCTTCCTATTTTTTCCACAACAACCATCTGAGGTGATTAGGCTGTGAGTGATTGACTAGGTCAAGGTTACCAAGACGGTTTTCATACCTAAGGCAGGACTAGATCTCTTGGTCTCCTCATTTCTAGTCTTGCACTTTAAGTGTATTTGCAATGTAGTTTATCAGTATCTTTAATAATTGATTAAAAATTATTTTATATAATTATATTGACTTAACTTTTTGTAAAATAAAACATTTATTCTTTTAAGTAAAAGAGCTTTGCACTTTACACTAAGCTACAGTATGGTTTGCACATCTAAAACGTAGGATGTTGTGCAATCCTAATCATTGCAGTTTGGCTCCATGACTGATACAATTTTGTATGTTAGGTGAACCAAGGGAATTGTACTTTATCCAATGAAACACAGTGAAACAAGCCATCATTTAGCACTGTGGTATTCAAACTGCATTCCAGGACTACCGTTTCTGTTTGTGCTGTATGAAATTATTGCAATATTAATTGTTGCAACCTTTTGTTCAAATATTTATTAATGATTTTTCAGTTGAGAAGGGTTCCTAAGGTATCTCAATTTTGAAGACTGTTGGTTTATTTATTTTAGTTATTTTTATCCCAACTTCATTGTTTTTGTAAATAACTCAAGGTGGCAAACGTATCGAATACTCCTTCCTCCTCTTCCAGTCATCCACCTGGCTTTCATGCCTAAGGTAAGATGGGTGATTTGGGTCCAATAATTCTCTCTCAGCCCATACTACTTCACATTCGGTGCATTCAAAAATTGTTGTTTTATATGGTAAATTGTGAAAGAATGAACATTTCCCCTCCCCCGAGATCTGGTCCAGAGAGAAAACTCTAGGCTTCTTCTATCAAAACATGCTATCTTGATGAGCTCTGGGGCCATGGCTTCCTGGTGGCAGTATCTATCCTATGAAACAACTCCCACCCCAGCCCCAAAGTCAGATCATATCTATTTGGATGGCCCCCAAATCTGTTAGCCTTTTGGCTGATTCCCCAGGCATTTGAGTCAGGATTTCTTGTGGTGTGGTGGGTGCAAGGAGCTGAACTGGATTATTATTTATCCTTGGGTGCTAGGGATTGTGTGTTGTGGGTTTTTTGTGGTATTAATTCTCGTGTACCATCCAGAGTCACTTGTGTGAGATAGATAGCTCTACAAATCCAATCCAATCCAACCCAATTTAGTTTAGTTTACTTTATTGTCATTGTACCTCGTACAATGAAATCAAACACCATCTTCAGTGCACATCATGACCATGACCATGAAAATAAACACAAATACACATCCTTCTCCCTCCACACATTGAACCGAAAACCCCCAACACTGCACCAACACTGCGCTAAACAGCAGAATTCAAAAGAGCTACTGCCCTGGGATAGAAGCTGTTTTTCAGCTTATTTGTCCTTGTTTTTATTATTCTGTACCATCTGCCAGATGGTAATAGTTCAAAAAAAAGGGTTCCCAGGATGAGATGGATCTTTGAGAATGTTTTGAACTTGCTTAAGGCAGTGGGGGCTATAAAGCTCTTCCAAAGAGGGAAGAGGGCAACCAATGATCTTCTGGGCAATAATGTTAAGTTAACCTGCTGGAATGCTTTCCTATCTGCCCCTGTGCAATTGGCAAACCATACAGAGGTGCAGTAAGTTAAAATGCTCTCTATGGTGCAGCGGTAGAAGGTCACCACCAATCAAATAAAGCCTATGCATAATATATACATTTGTGATGTACAGTTCCATTTTATCCGGTTCTTTTTATTTATTTAAAAGATTCCCGTACTGCCTTGCCAGGTAATACCTTTGTAGACATAATACAGAAATACAGGTAGTCCTTAACTTACGACCACAATTGAGCTCAAAATGTATGTTGCTAAGTGAGATATTGGTTGAGTTTTGCCCCATTTTATGACTTTTCTTGACACAGTTGTTAAGTAAATCACTGTAGTTGTTCAATTAGTAACCTGGTTGTTAAGTGAATCTGGCTTCCCCATTGACTTTGCTGATCAGAAGGTCACAAAAGGTGATTGTATGACCCCGGAACATTGCAACCATCATAAATATGAACCAGTTACCAAGTATCCAAATGTAAATCACCTGACCATGGGGATGTTGTAATGGTCATAAGTGCAAAAAATGATCATAAATCACTTTTTTCAATGCCATTGTAACTTTGAACGGTCACTAAGTGAACTGTCGTAAGTCAAGGAGTACCTGTAATAATACAATTCACTATATATACTGTATAAATACTACATATAACGAGACATACAACAGTGGTCTTAATTGGTTGGTCAGCTCAGTGGGCTTATGAAATTTAGATTTAGCTGAATAAGAACTGTTTTGGAACACACCTAAACTGTAGTAAAGTTAGCATATTCATTATTTTGAAAGGGAGAATACTCAAATTGGGAAACTACCACCACCACCATCTCATCTAATAGAGAAATTCCTTGGAGTTAGTCCAATGTGTTGCTGACTTCATAATAGGCCCATGCATTTTTCTTGGGAAAAGTACAGAGGTGTTATGACTTTGCTTTCTTATATACATGCAACATGCATTTAACATGCAAAATCCACATATTTACAGGTAGATACTGTATGATCTCTTATTCCTCCATAAGAGGGACAGAAATCCAAATGCACAACTTCACTACTATTTCCACTAAGATCAGGATGAACTAATAATATGGTATCAAGGGATCTCTCTTCTGGATATACATTACTGAAATGTTTCATAGAGAAGGAATATTTCTTTCAAATTAATAGCAATAGAAAGAAATGCTAGCAATTTCCCAGGGCTTTCTAAAAGCAGTCCCCAAGGGCAAACCTATTCTTTAGTAAAGAATTGATAAAAAAAAAGCCATCATGAGAAGCAATAACATCTCAAGAGAACAAAGATACACATATTATTTTTTTAAAAGCCAAGGATTTCTACCTATATAAAGCAAAGCTATTACTGAAATTAAAATATAACTAGTGCAACTACAACAATCGAGCTCTAGAAACAAGTATTGTTAGATAAATCCTTGCCTTGCATTCTAAAACTTTTAATAGTTACATCTGCATTCAGTGTTTTATTTTCTTAAACCAACAAATGATTAGAAAGATTAGCTCTAAAATGTGATATTCCTACATCTAAAGAGATTTAATTCAATCAAATGCAACACAAGTTGCATTCAATCAAATGCAACACAAGTACAAAAATCTTTTGAAATGAGAGGTAAGCACTAATTAACAAATCAACACAGATCTTAGTCAAATGTGTAATAGGATAAAAGTGTGTGTGCATGCGCAGACATCTGCACAACCCTTCAAATCAATTTGAAGGCAATTGTAATATAGAACCAGTCAGATAAAACTAAGTGGTTCAGATGACAATGAATCAGAAATGAAGGCACAAACTGGTTCCAGTGCACAATTTTGCTTAAAGTTTGGCTGGGCAAGAAGCCATTTTTTTTCCTTTGTGGTATGCATAATTTGGTTACTGTTCTCTCCTTTGTACCCAAAATTGTAGTAGCACAGGATGAATGTTGTGTCAGAAGCAATATCAGCTTCAGAGGAACTGTGGAATGAGTAACATTAAGCAGTTCCTTGATATTGTATTCCTTTAGCCAAGATTTCTGTGATTCAAATCTGCTTTTCCTGGAATGGGGTGAGGGACAGAAGGAGGGTAAGTTAAACAATACAGATTGTCCTCAATTTACAAATCAAAATTAAAGTGGCACTGAATGAAAGGATTTTTTACAACTGGTCCCCAAAGTTACTACCTGTTGTGGTTAGCCAGCAGCAGGTGCAGATGGCTGAGGAAAGCGAGGACTCAGATGAGGGCCAGGACCATCAGGGAGTGGACTGCTGCCTTCAGAGATTGTGGGGGCTGGCAGCAGTGATGAGGAGGTTGCCGAAGAGCCTGTGCCAAGTGAGTGTGCATGCAGGATTGCTCGCAGGCAAGAGCAGCTACAACAGCACGGGTGACTCGGGAGTAAAGCTGCAAAGTAATGGCCCCTCCTTCAAGTAGATAAAAACCAAGTGTGAAACAAACGTTCTTTGCAGAAGGCAAAGACGTTTTGAAACTCCAGCCTCGTGGACATTCCAGTATCCTGAGTTTGTATTTAAAAATTCTTTTATTGCAAATTATTTCTTGTCTGTTATCTTTTGGCCATTTCGCACAATTTGGCAAGGCTTGTGCTTATCACAGCTAATTATTTTGCAGAAGCATTACAAGATTTCTGTTTCTTTTGGATTGTGTTTGATTTGTTGTGGGTCAGAACACTACCATTGCAGTGATCCCATGGTCATACGATCTACATTCAGGTGCCAGGCTACCCACCCACATTTGAAACCACGTGCTGCTTCAACTCCCCCCCCCACCTGCCTCTCCCCCCCCCCCATACACCATCTGCACAACAGCACTCCTCAGCAACAAAGGCAGGGCTTGGGATGAAATAGAGACACTCTCAGCAGTTTTACACCCCCTCCAGTGCCACCAATGCCATTGGGAAATTGCCCTCGGGTCCACACCACAGCCAGCTGCCCCCAGAGCACAAAGCCCCAGTTGCCTTTTGCTGTCCTGTGCTCCACAGGCCCTGCCAAGCCCAGCTGACCTTCCACATGAGGTCATCTTCCTCAGATCTCATGTGCGCTGTGTGGAGAACAGCATGAGCAACCTCAAGAAAAAGAGGCTTGGCCTGAACTAGGGAGTCAAGTGCTCCTGGTCAGCAGTGGGAGGAAGATAGTGAAGGTCAGCCACAGCAGCGGGGACCCCAGAGTGCAGGATGGCAAAGGAGACTCTGGCTGCACTCTACGCCATGCTGTTGCAAGTACCTGGGATGCAGTGGTGGGATTCAAATTTTTTTTACTACCAGTTCTGTGGGCATGGCTTGGTGGGCGTGCAAAATCTGCATTCCTTCCCCACCCCACTAATCTGCTTTCCAGCTCCGTTCTCCTGTGCAGCACAACAAAAGAAGACCCAGCCGAGTAGCTGGGACTCGGGAGGCAGAGAATAGATGGCGGTGGGGGCAGTCAGAGGTAGTATTTGCCAGTTCTCCGAACCCTCCACTACCGGTTTTCCAGAACTGGTCAGAACCTGCTGAATACCACTTCTACTGGGATGCTGTGGCTTTTTCGTCATGCTGGGCAGCAGTGGCTTCCATGGAGAGCTGAAGCTTCATATTTATTTTTTTAATTTATTTATTTTGATTTGTCAATCACTTACAAGATAATAGGTATCAGTATATACATAGTTATGAATACATGAAATGGGTACATATAAGAAAAATAAAAGAAACAATAGAACAGGGACAGTAGGCACGTTGGTGCGCAGCTCAGGGTTTCTTGCTGCCACAGCATGCTAAGAAAAACCCTGAGTCACAGTGTGACAAGCGGTGTGTGGTCTTGGGGTTGCTTTGTGCCTTATAAGGCTGGGTGAGGGCAGCCCAAAGGGAAGAGATGAAGGAAAGGAAGACAGCTGAGAGAATTTGAAGGGGAGGCAGTTCCTTACCTTGGCAGAACCAAGGCTCAGGGATGGGAGGCATCAAGCTCATAATGGCTTGGGTTGGGGTGAGTCCTCACCTAAAGCTTCACTAAAGAATTCACTTACCAATGGGAATGGGGAATGCTGGGACTGCCATTGTTAGGCGATGTGGTTATGTGATATAGCTTTATGACCACATTGCTTAGCAATGGCAAAGTCTCATCCTATATGTGGTCGTAAATCAAAGACCATCTGTATAGCAAAGACTGCTGACTTGTGAATTGTGGGACTCCAGAAATGGCTCAATTTACATAACACATTAAGCCATGAGAGAGCCAGTTTGGTCTAGTGGTTAAGGCCCCAGGACTAGGAAGCAGGAGACGGTGAGTTCAAATCCCATCTTAGCCATAAAAGCCAGCTTAGCCAGTCAATCAATTTCAATCCAACCTACCTCACAGGGTTGTTGTTGAGGGGAAAATAAGAAGAGGAAGGTATTTTGGATAAGTTCTCTGCCTTGAGTTATTTATAAAAAGTTAAATAAATAATCACAATTGTTTCATTCAGATAATACAGTAGGCTGGAGTAAACCATGTTACAGCTTAAATATGAAGGTCTTGTTCACACAATGTGTTAAAAGAATAGATGGGACCAATCTAATTTGCCAAAAGGGGATTGTTCCCTAGATTTGGGATCTTAATTAAAATTGCTACCAGGAGTCTATTGAGACAACTGTATGGGACTGATCTTGGAAGAAAGTCCTGCTAATACTTAGAAATCAAGGCATTCAGGGCTTTATAGATCAAAAACAGTGATGCACGTTTACTGATATCCAGTGCAGGCCTATAACATTCATGTTATATACTCCTAACACTTAGTGTGACTGAACAAGCAGGACATTGCATTTTATTTGTACTTAGACTTCCTATATGCTCTATTTATGCTCTCTATATATGCTTCCTATGTGATATGATATATGATATATATATGGTATAGTGCATATGTATACACAATATTTATACATATATTTATGTACATAAACTATACTATATGTAGTATCACAATAGTTTCAACATGTAATGATAAAGCCATGAACTAATGTGAAATCCATGAACCTCAAAAGTGAGACTACAAATAGTACATCAGCCTGAACCAGGCAAAGGTCCTCCTGATTGCAGTTTACGGATTACAGAACTCTCAAACAATAGTAGAAGTGAATTACAGTTTCATGAATTGCTGTGGAAAAATACTAGGTCTGTCAGGATTATAGGGGTAGTTTTCTATTCACCATAAGAGAGACTATGAGGTAAAGATGGCAGTGAAATGACATTAGGACTGTTGCAACTGACCAAAGAGACCGTCTGATTGGCTTAGGGCAGGGGTGTCAAACTTGTGTCGTCACGTTGTCATCACATGAAGTATCATGACTTTTCCCCCTTCACTAAAACGGAGTTGGGTGTGGCCAGCACGTGACGCGTTTGGCAGCCCTGGCTTAGGGGTTCATTCCTCACCTAAGTTAAATATCAACTTGAACTTATTTTATTTATTTATTTATTTAATTAAACTTTTATACCGCTCCCTCTCCCAAAAAGGGACTCGGGGCGGTAGACACAGCTGTAATTCTTTTTTTAATATTGATTGCAAAGTTTTGCAAAACTTACTACTGGCCCATTGCAAGCCTTCCCCCATAAAATTCACAAAACAGATGCTGCCATCTACTTCATAATTAAAAAGAAAAAAGTAAGTCAGAGGCAACTTTCTGTGTTACTGTTCCTAGAAGGGGTGAGGTCTATTCCATTCTTTTTGCTTTAGATTTTGTAAGATTTAAACCTACAAAAAAAAATCATGTCTACAAAAAAAAAACATTTTTTCTTTGCTTTTTGTTAGTTTGTTTTATCCATCACTACTATTTTTCAGTATTAGAACTTTTATCTGTGAATATCCAAGTCCTGCCTTGTGGAAAACTAATTACTGAACCACTGAGAGCTTCATAATGTCCTGCATTAAAGTCCTGAGCATCATACATAATGCATAGGAAGCCTTCTCTGCACTCTGATTACAGCACACTGTCATTAAGTGAGCAAATTAAAGATGTGAATAATTCACTGGCTGGGCTTATTGTCAGTGCTGCATTGTGAAATTAGAATTTCTAATAAGTACTGCAATTTTTAACCCAATTAACACAGAGAACATCTTGAGTCTGATTAGTGCAATAAAATTTATTACCTTATTCGTTGGCTGCAAAACAGCCAGGCTAAATACTGTTTTTAATTATCCAGCATTTGGAGCTTCTATTCTAAAGTCACAGTTTAAAAAAACACTGTGATTTTAAACACAATTTCTAATATTTGAACTACAGTCAAAACATACCTTCTATAATACATCCAAATATAGCATTATCTACAGTATAGCATAGCCAACCGTTTATGAAAAGGAGGTTTTGGTACATATACAGTAAGGCTTGGCATCCAATTTTTGCACTAAACATGATGTCACAAACCCTGCTAACTTGACTGCTTCGTTTTCTTTGAAAAGCTGAGAAGAATCCCTGACAAAGTATTGTTGATAAATCAGGCATTCCTAATGCAAATTAAATACAGGGATCCATGAAGCATATCTAAGACATCCTTGATGCCGCTTCCTCTTAGCATTAAGGTGGAAAAAGAAAACACTTTCAAACCCAACAAGAACACAGAAACAGTTTGCTTACCTCTGATCTTTGCCTTCCACACCGACTAACACCAACATCTTCTTTCCTGCTAAATCCAACTCCAGCACACTGCTCCTTAGCAGACACATTGGATCTGCTCTCTTGAAGAGAATATATCAGCCGGAATGCAGCCTTTCTATCAATATGTTCTCCCTACTAGTGATTATTTATTTATTTTTCATGGTAAAGAGCAACAAAAGTTCAACACATCCATTTCACCGCTGGCCGTTGCTAATCCACTATGGATTCTGTTGTCTAGATTCATCATCCAGAGGAACTTTAAAAAGCTGAGCTGGAAAAGGGCATAAAAGGAACCACCAGCCACAGTTTAAATGTTTAACAGGGCATTTCCTTCCCACTCCCTGATTATGCCTGAAGCAATTACCTGGAATCTTTCTTTGGGAGATGTTTTGGCTTCGTCATTCTGAAAAGAGGGGGGGAGAGGGAGAGGGAGACGGAGGGAGAGAGAGAGAAGAAAGGTGGAATAAAAATTAGACTGACGGGGGGGGGGGGGGGGGGGGGGGGGGGGGGGGGGGGGGAGCTGTCAGTGCAGAAAAATCTGCATATGGTAATCAGTTACCCCAGTACAGATTTATTTAACCATGGCAACTTCCAAATTGAAAAAGAATAAAGAGAGACAGATTGCCTTACACTCTTAGAGCAAAAGCATCTACTTAACTGTAAAAAAAATGGTTTTTCGAATTGCACAACTTATTTTACTTTCTGTTGGGGAAAGAAGTTAACTTCGTTGTTAGAATAAAAGTTTTTCTTCTGTGTTCTTTGTATCAGTATGTCAAAAGACAGAATTAGTATTTTGAAAAGTTTCAAGATAGAAGGATTATTAAATAATCACACTCTGCTCACTGGAAATTGGAAACTTTTGGATCATTCACAGCACAATCCTGATTGTGCTGTGTCCTGATAGTAGACAAAAGTCTACTACTTCTCATGTAAGTTAGATAAGGTGGGGGAGGGTATTGCTTTCTTCTGGTTCTTTTTGGAACACACTTTAAAAACCTTTTTTTAAATCATTTTTACTTCCCCCCAGAAAGCAATGGCAAATGAACAATTGAGAGAATATAAAGAATCCAGGGAATCCATCAGTGTAACAATTAGATTCTCAACAACTTTCCACTTCTCATTCCTGGAAGATGTGCTCTGGAACATCTAGGTCAGGGATGTCAAACTTGTGGCACCACATTGTCGTCATGCGATGTATCACAACTTTCCCCCCCTTCACTTAAACCATGAGTGGGCGTGGCCAGCACATGACACATCCAGCCCATGGGCCGCGAGTTTGATACCCTGATCTAGGTCATCTAAGCAGTAATAATACCACCAACATCAGTAGAGCTCAGAATATTTTATTGTGCTGACTGTCTTTCTGCATTGTATTAAAGCATGTTTTATCTAAAGATGGTCTTATTAATTTAAGTATGTTGGCCACACATCATGGTAGTGATCTTCCAACTTTTTAGATTGTGGAGCCAATCAGTTAACACACTCAAATTCCTAGAAGTCATAATGAAGAGATAAAGCTCTATTGATAGCAAATTGGCTAACTTTGAGTGAACTTTCTATTAAAATGTTAGTCTGTCAAAGAGCCGCATCTAGTTCTCAGAACACAATTTGAAAAGACATGTGTTATGCCACAAACCAAGATTGTGTTTATAAATTAAAATCAAATAATCCACGTTAAGGTTTGTAGCAAAGTGCATAAATGCAATCTCTTAACCCATTTAACCTTCCAGAGATGTTATCAGTGTAGAATGATTGCAGCTTGAAAGTTTACATAATTTTTTACCAGTTTTTCATGAGAACTAGCTGCTTCCATCTGTTGATGTGCTTGTACTGACAAACTGTCCATTTGAAAAAGAAGATTATTTATCTAGATGAAATATGAGATTAAGTACTCAAAGGGCTGGCAAAATAATCCCTATGCATGGGCTTCTTCTGAAGAAATTTTTATCAGTTAAATATGTATGAAATGAAGAACTTTTCCCTCTCCAGATTTAGATGTATGACTGCTCCAAGCCTCAACAATGACTGTGTTGGCTAAGGCTGCTGCAAGTTATAGTTTTGCAACATCTGGAGAGCTACCTGTTCCTTACCCCTGGATGTAACTCCCATCTATAGCATGTCATTTTAAAAATTGAAAGGACAGTTGCTTGTTGATTGCGCATAATACTCTGAAACATTGTTGGGTATTGTTTTAAAACCATGCAGATATTTGGAAGGCCAATAGTGCATCACTGGCTCTGAGTGTTGCTTCCAGGTACGCCTCAAATAAATGGGACCTGGATAATATTTAACTTTTATATTTTTTCAATAAGATATAGTTTTAATCACTTTTGGTATGGAAAAAGAGAAGTAGACAAAATTAAATCTAAAAGACGAAAACACCTTTTTACAATCAAATCAAGCATTTATTGTCAATGCACAACATATATACAATGAAATCCTGTAATCCTTTAATTTGGGGTAGAATCAGAGTAACTGGATGGAGTTGTTACTGGCCAGATGCCCTTCTTGATGCCATGTGGAGTTTGCAACAGATATTTTTTCTTTGCACTCTAGGATTCTAAAAGATAAAGGACTCAAGAAAATCAGGCTTGGGTTCAAGAAAGCAGGGACAACCAAAAAAGGTTCAGTGCATTATTTGCTACTATATGTGTGTGTGTGTGTGTGTGTGTGTGTGTGTGTTTGTGTGTGTGTGTATTTTCAGAGGTTTTTGCGGGTATTTGTATGTGGATCTTTGGTTCTTCGGGTTTTCTCCCGCGCAGAATTGGAAGTTTCTAGGCGACGTTTCGATGAAGTCTCATTCATCATCTTCAGGCTTGTGTCTTTGGCCTTGTACTTCTCGGAGTAATGTGAGCTTGCAGCTGCTTCTTCCTTTTAACTACTAGTGGGGGTGTGACTTGATTGGGTGGGGGCTTGGCTGTGTTCTGATTGGGTGGGGGTGTGTTCTCATTGGTTGGGGGTTTGGCTGTGTTCTGATTGGTTGGGGGGTTGGCTGTGTTCTGATTGGCTGGAGATGTGTTCTGTTCCGGTGGAGGTTTGGTTGTACTCAGGTTAGTCTTAGTTGCTGGCACGACCATGAACGCGAAGCCAAACAACAGGATCACGGCTCACCAGCTCAAATCCCCCAACAACTAAGACTAACCTGAGTTATAATTTTATTTAGTTTAGTTTGTCAAGCATTATGAGAAAACAAGTATAAGTATGAACATAACATATAAACATATAAGTATAAGCAGGTATAAGTATATACATAATAAATGAGTACAAATAAATGGGAGCAGTAGGACAGGGATGGTAGGCATGCTGGTGCGCTTATGCATGCCCCCTTACAGACCTCTTAGGAATGGAGTGAGGTCCACGGTAGACAGTTTAAGATTAAAGTTTTGAGGGTTTGAGAATGTAACAATAGGATCAGATAGTGAGTTCCAGGCATTGACCACTCTGTTGCTGAAGTCGTATTTTCTGCAGTTGAGTTTGGAGCAGTTTACTTTTGAGTTTGTATCTATTGTTTGTCCGTGTGTTATTGTGGTTGAAGCTGAAGTAGCCATTGACAGGTGGGAGACAAGTTTGTGTACTAAGCTTAGGACAGACTATAGACAGCATAGTTCTAAGTTGTCTAGGTCCAAAATTTCAAGCCTGATGGCATAAGGTATTCTATTGCGAGCTGAGGAGTACTCTTCTCGTAAATTACCTCTGGACTCATTCAATTGTATTAATGTCATACAGTGTGGATTCCAGGCAGATGAGCTGTATTCGAGAATTGGTCTGGCGAAGGTTTTGTATGCCCTGATTTGCAGTTCAATGTTATCGGAAAAGCTTTACCAACAAGCCAGGGGTTTGCACAACCTAACTGGACAACCTAGCTTTGGAAGCCATATTGAAACCAGATACTCGCACGCTGCTACATTTTTGAGCCTGGAAAAGTGGGAGGTTGGAAGTTCTTGGGGTATATGTAGTTAGACAAAATAACATTCTTTTTGTAGTTCAAAAACTAGTGTGCATATGTGAGGGGAAGTCTTCAGTTGGGATGGATGATGGTTGGGCATGTATGTGATGATGGATGTAGGGGTTTGGATTTGTAGTTTTGATTATTGCAAGGAAGCCTGGAATTTTCAGATTCAGGATTCCCCCAGTTATACCAGTTACTATCCAAATAAAAGAGAACTTTTGAGTGATGTCTGTCTCAGAATTATTGGAGTGGAGGTTTGCTGGAACGCTGACACTAACTTTCCTAGTTGGCTTCAAACATCCACATTGAGTCTCAATCATATTTTAGCCTAGTGCATTGTACAAACGTCTACTCAGCACTGAAAGCTGTAAATCATGATATAATATATAGCTGAAATTAACAGTTGTACTCATACAAAGCCAAGCTAAAAGCAAACAAGCTTCATTATCTGCTGTTATGCTTTGTGAACTCACTCACTATATCTGGAATTCAATCACTCCATCTCCATCAGCGAATGCCTGAACTTAGGTTGTACATATAACTGCATGACCCATGGCCAACTATGCATCTTTCTGTCATAATTTTCTATAGAACAACCATAATTGAGCGCAACATTTCTGTTATTAGACATTTATTGTGAGTTTTGCCCCATTTTACGACTTTTCTTGACTCAGCTGTAAGTGAATCACTGCAGTTGGTAAGTTTGCAACTTGGTTATTAAGTGAATCTGATTTCCCCATTGACCATCTAAATTTTGATCACATAATCATGGGCAAAGGTTGTAACTGTGAAAAACAGTCATAAGTCACTTTTTTCAACTAACTGAAGTTTTGTAAGTTGAGGACTACCTGTTCTAGGGTCAGTTCAGCATGCCTACAAGTACTTACAACAGTTCACTTAAGTGATCGTTCAACGGCACTAAAAAAGGGACTTATGACTACTTTTCAAACTTATGACCATTACAGCATCCCCATAGTTACGTGAGTTCCATTCAGATGCTTGACAACTGATTCACAGTTATGCAGTGTCCCGGGGTCATGTGATCACATTTTGCTATCTACTGACAAGCAAAGTCAATTGGGGGGGGGACCAGATTCACTCAACAAACCATGTTATTAATTTCACAACTGCGATTCTCTTAAGAAACTTAGCAAGGAAAGTCGTAAAATGGAGCAAAAAAAAAAAAAAGCTTCACGGATTTCTCACTTTAGCAACATATCAATCGTGGTCCTAAGAATAGAATGGAATAGAATTCTTTTATTGGCCAAGTGTGATTGGACACACAAGGAATTTATCTTGGTGCAAATGCTCTCAGTATAAATAAAAGAAACATACATTCGCCAAAAGTCAAGAAACATAAGGTACAACATTTAATGATAGTCATAGGGTCATACTAGGAAACAGTCAATATAAATCATAAGGATACAAGCAACAGTTACAATCATACAGTCACAAGTGGGAGGGGTTGGATGATAAGGAGTGATGAGAGGATTAATAGTAATAGTAGTGCAGATTTTGTAATAGTTGAACAGTGTTGAAGGAATTATTTGTTTAGCAGAATGATGGCTTTCGGGAAAAAACTGTTCTTGTGTCGAATTGTTCTGTGTGCAGTGCTCTATAGCGTCGTTTTGAGGGAAGGAGTTGAAACAGTTTATGTCCGGGATGTGAGGGGTCCGTAAATATTTTCACAGCCCTCTTTTTGACTCGTGCAGTATACAGGTCCTCGATTGAAGGCAGGTGGGTAGTAATTGTTTTTCTGCAGTCCTAATTATCCTCTGAAGTCTATGTCTATCCTGTTGGGTTACAAAACCAAACCAGACAGTTATAAAGATGCAGATGATAGACTCAGTCGAGGACTGCCTGTAATCCGAAGCAGCAACCCGACCTATGAGTTCCACTTTGATTAAATAGTGTAAAGTTGGATCAACTTACCCCAGGTTCGTATAAAATAAACGGACGGTAAACCGAACCAACCCACAACTGCTGGGATTCGCACCTTTTTTCTAACTTAGCAAACCAGCTGGGATCGCAACCGATCACCAGCCAAGCGCAATTCTCTCTAGCGTGAAAACCGAGAAATCCCTTCTTCGTGCAACTCCCGGCATTTACTGATCAGCAGAGAGGAAGCGGGTCTCAAAAAGCCACTCGGGTTCAAAAGTAACCCAGCGGGTCCCCGAAGTCTTGCTGCCGCCGCCGCCTCCACTCGGAAACTCCCACAGGCGGAAGACGCCCCCGAAGCGAAAAAAAGGGAAAAGCTTCTGAATGGAAGATCCGCTGTCCAGTGAGAACGCGATACGTCATAATGCCCGCCACCTTCTTCCTCTGAGCACGCGCAGTAGCGCGGGGCCGGTTCCGCGCGGGAATTACGGAGAGATTCCGCGGGAGAAAGTGGGATGGTGGAAGAGGGTCGGCGTGCCCAACCTGCGCCTCTGTCCCATTAGCCCGCCAACAGGTTAGAAGGCGCGGGCTTTTGTCCCAGGTACTTTCGTTTTGCATGTCCGGCTTCTAAAGTGAGTTTCGGGGTTTGTCCTCCGCCAGCGATTATTTGCAGATTCTTATCTGCTGTTTTTTTTATGGAGTGGGTTATGTATTATTTGTCCTTCGATTGTCTTGGGCTGCAAGTTCTGTGACTCTCGATTCACATGAGGAAATAATGACTAGCAATGATGGGAGTGGGGATCTTGTGCGTCAGTATAGCTAAATCCTTGACTTCAACGGTTCATTTAGGGACCGTTCAAAGTTACAACATCACTGAAAAGAAGTGACTGATGACCATTTTTCACACTTATGACCGTTGCAACAACCCAGTGGTCATGTGATCAAAATTCAGGCAGCTGGTAACTGACTCACATTTATGATGGTTGACCCAAAGGTGCTTTTTCAAAAGGCAACTGGACTTTTCTGGTTTTTCTTTGAAGACGTTTCACTTCTCATCCAAGAAGCTTCTTCAGCTCTGACTCCGTTCCCCATCATCCGGTCAGAGCAGAAGAAGTTTCTTGGATGAGAAGCAAAATATCTTTTTAAAAAAACCCAGAAAATTCCGTTTCCTCTTGAAAAAGCACCTTTGGGACAACCATGACCTGGATGACTGAGACTCTATCGACATTTATGATGGTTCCAGTGTCCTGGAATCGTGTGATCATCTTTTTTGATCTTCAGACACAAAAGTCAATGGGTAAACCAAATTCACTTAACTCTGTTAAGTTATTAACTTAACAACTGCCGTGATTCACTTAACTGTGCCAAGAAAGGTCGTAAAATGGAGCAAAACTCACTTTGCAAAAAAAATGTTGGACTTGATCGTGATTGTAAGTCGAAGAATATCTGTATGCATCAGGTTGGACAAAAATTTGATAGGTTGTCTCCCTCTTTTGGAAAGTCCAGCCTTCTGGAAATTTCCACTTTTCAAAAATCTCAGATTAACAACTAGTCTTTGTTATTGGTTAAAATTCACCGGAATACATTTCCTGGGAATTGCTGTATTGTGTAAGAAGTATTTCTTTATAGATATGTTGAATAGAATCATGGCTCAAAATGTAGGGTCTATTATCTGAAACTCAGATTAATCTCTGAATATAAACAAGGAGAAAAATTACCTTGCTTTGGACTTCATTTCCCATACTTTCTTGCAAATAGCTACATTGACTGGGGGTTTAAAGGGCGTTACAATAATATTGAAAGTCACACACTATCTAAATTTACTTAAATGGACTTTTAACTTTTTAACTTAACAGTTTGTTTTCTTAAATAATAAAAAGCTTTATAAGTGTACACTGTTAGCAGTATCAAATTGTGAATTATCTTACTATCTACCCAATTTAAGACATGCTAATTTAAGGGGATAGCTTTCATAAAATATCTAGAGATATTTTTTGTTGCTTTTGGCATGGAGCAAGAAGAATTTGCAAAGATATTAATATACTTTTGCGATCCAATATTATTTTGTTCTGGTACAGAGACACTCTAGTACAAATGTGTGTGACCTGTCAAATAATCATTGTTAATACATATAGTAGTAGTCTGTCTCTTGGGTTATTGAACTGACAGATGAGCTAAAATCGTGTAGGCAGCTACATCTATGAATCTGAAATTTCTAGTTGTTAAAAGTCACACCCAGCTTTTCAGTATCGTAGAGTCACTGCCCTGAAAGATTCCAGAATAAGATCCATTAGTTAAGAGTATATCAGTTTGAAGCCTATGTAAATATTTTTTCTGATTAAAATAAATTGAAAAAGGAAATATTAACAGACACTTGAAACAAAAGCAAGGGTACTCACCTTTTCCCTTATCCCTTTCATGCTGGAATTTCACTTAAACTGATGTGGAAAATCAGCATAAGATGGAACTGGTGGAAGTTTTGTCTTTTAATTCCATTTGTAAGTTCACTTAGAATTGCTGTCCCCCTAAAAAATAATGCTTCTTCTTCTATATGTACGTCCCTAGAGGAAAATATTTATAGTTCAAATTTACAAAAGCAGAATCATGACAAGCTAGTTCTTATTTATGCATTTATTAAAATAGTTTGAAATTTCCTGTCAGTCAAGGGATTTACAAGAAAGAATAAAAATAGACTGTAAATTTTAAAAATTTGTAAGAAATTAATAGGTAATAATCCCAAGAATCGAAGAAAATGTATCATCAATATTAAGTTTGAAATGAACAAACTTGAGAAAAATGAAAGGATCTCATGGGGACAGAAAAGATAGTCAGGTAGTCTTTTCTGTCTTTCCAATCGAAACTGATCAAGAACTTCTCAACTTCAGGAACCACTAATCTAGAACCACTGAGGAAGCCTACTTTTTTGTAGACGTTATCATAATCTCTGATAATGGAGCCTTTCCAGGAGCTCCTCCTCAGAATGTCATATCTACTGTATCTCAGTAACATAATGTAAATAAATACTGAATTATGGCATTATGAAGGGGAAAAAAACCTTGCATCTAGTTGGACTCACTAATCTAGTTCATACATAACATTAAGGGTTGGCTTGTAGAATCATAGTTGATTTAAAGTAAAATTGGCTGGGCTCTAAATTTATTCATTATGGCAGAAAGTCAGGAAATAAATTGAATAAAAATCACACTAATCTCAAAGGACAAACAAGGCTGCACAATGGCATGACAAAATATGTAAACTCTGCGAGTTGATGCTCTGCTGATTAATTAAAAAGGAAATAAATGCTCATAGTCTCATGGCTATGTAAAAAGAAAAGAAGGAAACACATAAGTGCTCAGCATCAATCTTATAATTATTATGACTGCTGTTCATTTGGTTTTCTCCAGCATAATGCCATCAAGATGCAGTATGTTATACTATAACCTCCATTACCCAGCTAACTTGATAATTTGCTGTGAATGATGAGATTTATACTGCAATACATCTTGAAAACAACTGTAAATATTAATCTACAGCTAGTTTAACGTTATGTTTGAGCTAACAATGAATTTTAGTTGATAGTTTTGGGATTCTGATGTATTCGGATGCTCAGCTGATTTGAAACCTTATTGTGCCTTGACATATTTCTAAATCCTTGTGGGAAATCTATCACATTCTGCTTTATTAGGTAAGATTCCGTTCTGATAATTCAGAAAAACAAACGTGGAAAAATATATGCTGCATGTTTTTATTTTTCCAGGGAGAAGCGTGAACAATGGATGATGACTCCAGCACTCATTCTGTGCCTTCTTCATTTACTGACAGCTTAGAGGCTGCAATGGAAATAGAAGAACATTACTCCAGAGTTCTTTTTTTCTCCTGCGTCTCAGACCTTAAAAATGAAGGAAAAAGCTTTTCTCCTGATTCTTATTTAGCAAGTGGTTCTCTTAAGAGGTATGTAAAACCTAAAACGCTGCTCATGGGACTTTTATTTTGAACATACTATTAGACAAGCTGGATTTTACTTAGAATGTTCCAGTATCATAATTACTTGGAATAGTATTAAAATCCCTGGTGTGTGAGTATGTTCAGAACTGAGAATTTGGAATGTTTAATTAGCTTCTTCTAACAGCTGCTGTGTGCCACTATGATCCCATTAGTGTTTTCGGCTTTTGTTTGAATAGATCTTGGGGATAATTCTTTATATTGCTGTTATGGAATATCTCTAAAATATTTCTTCTACTTAGTTTGGTTATATGCTATATAAGAAACGTATTTGTAATGCTGATCTAGTATTAGTGATTCAAAGAATTATAACATACAGGTCATGAATTAGTTTTCCTATAGATAATTTATGAGATTGTTCTGTATATATGTCTCCTGTTGCTTGATATTGAGATGGGCAGTATATAAATTTAATAATCTCATGATAAGGAGGACAAAGTTCTATGCATTAATACTGTGTATATTGAAATGTAGAATATAGATATCATTCCTTAGACAGACTTCTCTAGACTGATACCTTTACAGTTAGTCCTTGACTTAAAACAATTTATTTAGTCACTGTTCAAAGTTTCAATCACTCTGGAAAAAGTGACTTTTCATACTTACGACTGTTGTAGCATCCCCATGAATCAAATTTGGACACTTGGCAACTGACTCATATTTATGATAGTTGCAATGTCCTGGGTTCACATGGTCACCTTTGTAGACCTTCTGACAAACAAAGTCAATGGGGAAGCCAGATTCACTTAACAACCATGTTCATAACTGCATTGATTCACTTAACAACTGTGGCAAGAAAGGTCGTAAAATGGGGCAAAATTCACTTAACAAATGTTTTACTTAGCAGCCGAAATACTGGACTCAATTGTGGTCGTACGTCGAGGACTACCTGTATACAAGTGATTCTCAAGCAGATCTGTGATGATCCATGAGGTGCTCTTAAGCCTTCTCACGGTCACCGCCGATTAGCTGGCTGGAGCTCACTCACTCCTTTAGCCTTTGCTTCTTCAAATTAGCTGACCATCAGCTTCCTCAGTGTCATATGCCTCTCCAAGATAATGTAATGCAACTTGCATTTCAATCAAGAGATCCTTTTCTGTGGGGCTGTGGAATTAGTTGTAAAACAACATCCCAGCTTACCTGGAGGATGCCCAGTTAAAGAATACCTATGGATATTGCTTAAGGAACTATAAACAATATTAACTTTGTTTCTTAGGAATTTACTGGGGCTGGATCCCTTTCCAATTGATTATGAAAAAGACATTGTGGAATTATTTGGTTTTCAATGGGTTACTGAAATTGCTTTAGTTGAATCTTGTACACTACTCTTTGGATTATTGAGGTATGATATTATTATTATTATTACTACTACTACTATTTTCCCCATGAAACTGTTAACTGAACATTTAAAAGTATATCACAAATATTATTGACTGGCATTGATGATTGATACAGGTTGCTGCCACCATCCTAGGTATTGACTAAGTATCTTCTTAAAATGTATGATGTTCCAAGTAGTGCAGGTTTTTTGCAGTTCTGCTGGCATTATTGCAGGAAGCTGTAATTTCTTGATGTATTTTGTAAAATTGTTGGACATAATTGCGTACTTTTGATGGCCAGTTGCAATATTTTGTGATTTTTTTCTAGTTTTTTTTCTTGGACTCTGGTGTCTCCTGGTACAACGATATCAATAAATTGTACGCTTTGGTTTTCAACAACTGTGATTTCTGGCGTGTTGTGTTCTAAATGACGATCTGTGTATTCGAAAGTCCCACAAGATAGGATGAGAATATTGTCATGGAATATATTGTTAGTTATTATATTGCTCCATATTTCTTAAAACCTATACTTGTTCCAACTATTTGTTCTGAGGACGTTCACTAGCTGTATTATTAAAGTGCATTGTTACTGAACTTTAATCTAGTCTAACAAGTGCGTGCGTATGTGTGCTGCATGTATATATAGATATGTCTATGTAGAGATACATGTATGGTTTGAACACAGTATTTGGGTATATACCTTTGTTTGCAATAACATCTTTTTCTTTTAAATCTGACAGACAATTTATATACAGATTAGAAAACCTTGTTCAGTCAAGTTCATCTGACTTTGGTAAATTTTAAAATATTTTTAATTTATATCTGCCTTATAACAGTTTGTAAAACAATAAAATTGTGTGTGTGTGTGTGTGTACATAAAGATAAATTGAGCCTATCCAAGACAGTCATACATATACAGGTATATATGGATATACATTTAATATGGTATGGAGGGGTCCCCAACCCCTGGTCTGCAGACCAGCACCGGGACATGGCCTGTTGGGAACTGGGCCATACAAGCAACGGGCGAGCACACGAAGCTTCATTTGTGCATGTGCAACATCAAGGTTGCGCACGTGAAATCATCCCTCCCAGCAGTCCATGGAGCCAGAAAGGTTGGGGACTACTTGCACAGTAATTGTTCTTGTAATAATTCTTAGACTGTTATGATAAAAAAAAGTTGTCAAATTCCATTGTATATGGATTCTGGCTATCCAGAAAAATAATCAGATACATATTTGTTTTTCACTCTACCCTTAAATGTGGGAGACACATTTTGACTGAGGAATTTTCAGTTGTTTTGAAGAAGTTATTTTTCTTGATATATTTTTAGTTTTGCTGTTTAAATATACTATATATGTGTGTTTGTGTGCAGCATAATGCCGTAATGTATCTTCTGGGACGGAAAGAGAGTGGGGAAACAAAAGAAATATTATCATCTTGATGCTGTGTGGTATACATAACAAATTTCACATCCCTATTTTTTTAAAAAACTAAAATCTCAAAAGCAGTGCAGTAATCCACATAATCTAATAGAAATTTTGACAGCTGATTTGGTACTTCATGTTTTCAATATCAGGCAATGTGAGCAAAATATTAGTCATTTAAATACAATTATACTTTTTGCTTGATAAATAAAGAGGTTGCCAGTTCCTTAAAATGCATAGCATATTCTGAGTGGGCAGCCATAAAGCAGAAGCTTCATAAATGCCTTTAAAGATACCTACAACATTAATAGGCTCTGAAACAAATATAAGGTTAAGAAGCTGTTATGCTCCAGATGTTGCTGAATTAAAATTTCCATTAGTATCCTACCTATATAGCTAATAGTAAAAGACAAAGGAAACTGTGGGCAATGGGCTCCCCAATCCTGACACAAAAATGTATTTAAACAGCTCCATCACAACCATCAGAGAAAAATCCATTTGTATATAATGTTTAAGGAGCTGGCCTAGATTGTGAGTTCTAGTCCTGCTTGAGGATGAAAAACTGTCTGGGTGACTTTGAAGCAGTCATTCTCTTTAAGCCCAGTTCACCTCACAGAATTATTATTGTGGTGAAAATAGGAGGAAAGAATATTATATATGTTCACCACCTTGAGCTACTTAAAAAATAATAAAGGCAGGATAGATAGATAGATAGATGATGGGTGGGTAGGTAGGTAGGTAGGTAGGTAGATAGGTAGATAGATAGATAGATAGATAGATAGATAGATAGATAGATAGATAGATAGATAGATAGATAGATAGATCATTTTTCCCTTCTGTGCCATCTGGTTGGATAGTCATTCTCATGCATAAATGAGATACATGCATACAAACTTTCCCATGGCCCACCATTGAGAAATTCTGGGCACAAAATGACTGATCTGCACTGTAATCCAACACATCTGGACACTGCCAGGTTGTGGAATGGCTAAGTTCTTTAACTTTTCATATTAGGCACTAAAACAAGCAAAACAAAAAGAGCATTTCTTTATTGGTTCCCAAAGCCTGGAAGGAAAGGCTTAGCCCCAGTGTCTTCTTGTCTCTGAGTTGATGCCTGCTTTGATCCAGTTTGTATGTATGTGAAAATGTACAAAGAAGCCATTTTCCTTCTGCCTCTGTCTTTTTCAGCTTCTGGCTTATAAGGCTTTTCCAAGAGATACACAATGTGTATAATATGGATTTTAACTGTTTTGCCTTGGGAAGGTGGGCTGCTTGGATTCAGGCTCCCCACCTTGGCCAAGTGTGGAGTGTTGGGGAAAGGCGAAGCAACCCCGGACAAGAACAGAGGAGATAAAACTTGAACTCTTTGCAGAGAATGTGAAGGGAGTCCCATCCTTGCTAAGGGTGATTGCCTTGAATGACATCTTCCCCTCCCCTCCATGTCCCCCAATTTTTCCTTCTCCCTCTGTTTTCCATTTTCCCTTTACTTGCCAAAGTGGTTCACCCATTGTGCTTTATTCCAGAAGGCTCCTTCAGGACTTAAAAGAAGGGAGAGACTCTTTTTCTTAACCATTTGTACTCTTGCTTAGGAAAAGCTAGACCGTGGTGAACCAGAGCCTAGATTTTGTTTCCCTTGGGAAAACCTCAACCAGTATGTCTAGGCAGAACGGGAAAAAGTTCATTTTTTAAAGAAGTTCAGGATGGACTTCTAACTTTGGTGTACGTGCCTCTCAAAATGTGCAAATTTGTTCACGGCATCCTAAGAGGTTGCTATTCAGTTTAAACTCCTAGCTTATGAATTGGCTTATTCTTGTTAAACTTGTGTAGATGATTCAGCTCAGGGGTGCGGGTCCCCTTAATATACAATTATGATAATATGTGAGGGTGAAGGTTTGTTCTCCAAGCTTGTGGGGTGGTTTCTGAACGTTTCGGTGTGTCAAGTGAGGGTCTTGTGATTGACACACCCACATCTGAAGCCCTTATAAACAGAAGAACACTGATACTGACTAAACTCTGCTGAAGATGTTACCTGGTAACAAAACATACAGAAACCAACCCACACACTTGGACAATGAACCTTCACCCTTGTACTACACCCAAGCTACAGATATTCAAATTATGCAATGATAATATGTATGGTGGTTCACTTTTAATGTGAACATCAAGTAAAATTGTGTAGTGCACGAACTCCTTAAGAGCCCACCCTTAATTTCTAATTTATTTCAGGTCAAGCTGCAAACCGTCACTTAGAAGCACATAATATGAGACAAAAATGTGTTGAGTTCCTGCAATATGTGAAAGTTTTCATCTTCAGGTGAGATGTCAAGCATAAGTCCCGTTTCATCCATTCTGTATATTTTATGTTGTGTGGTACTATGTCTCCATGAATTTCTTCAGGTATCTGGACCCACATCTGGAAACAGAAGATGAGTTGTTCCATCCTTATGAAAAGCAAGAAGCACAACTCCCTTCCTTGCTTGTTGAAGAACTCTATTCTTTGACATTGCATATTGGCCACCTATATGATCTCCCTGCTTGCATTTTAGAAGGAAATTCCATTCTGCCTCAAGCAAAGGTTGTCTGTTTTTCTTTTCTTTATAAGTAATATTATCAAACATGAGGATCATGGAGAAATACAGAATATATTATTTGTAATTGTTAGAACATTGATGAGAAGCCAAAGGGAAATGCTATAAGATATGGCACAAAGTCAGTACCATTATCAAGTGATGACCTAAGAGGTGATGTTTCTAGGGCTTATCTCTTGGCATAGATATGGAAGATCTCTAACTTGTAGGCCAGCCCCCAGGAGGTTTCTCATTTAGTCTGTTGAACTTCATACATAGGTACTGGTCTTTCCCATCAATTCTGAATTTGGGGAAGATTTTGTCTCTAGTATGCATGTGTGTGAGATACTGTACATTAGGATATCTGCTTTCTAGAATACATGTGTCTTTAGGAATAGCAATAACAATAGTACTTAGACTTATATACCACTTTACAGTGCTTTACAGTCCTCTCAAAGCAGTTTACAGAGTCAGCCTATTACCCCCAACAATCTGAGTCTTCATTTTACTCACCTCGGAAGGATGGAAGGCTGAGTCAACCTTGAGCCTGGTGAGATTTGAACTGTCAAATTGCAGGCAGCTGGCAGTAAGCAGAAGTAGCCTGCAGTACTTCAGTCTAACCACTGTGCCACTCTGGCTCATGGGTGTTATGGGGGGGGGGGTTGTGTCTTTGCTCATTATTTTTATTCAGTTCCCAAAGTCCCAATCCAAGTTCAGTTTGCTCTTTGTTTTCTCCTCCACTATTTTAGGAAATTTTCCAAAAGTTTCTCTGTGGCTAGTAAGATGAAGAATCCTACTTCCATAGGACAGTGTACTTGACCTGTATAAAAGTACCAAAAGTACTTTATATCCCCACACTTTCCCTGAACTCAGATTGAATTGTCCATCATTGTTTCCAAAAACAAGATGTTCTCATCCCATAGTATGTTAAATCATTACTATTGGATATATAGGAAATTCAGAATATTATAGTTTATATGTATGCTGAGATAAAAATGAAAAACATTCCTGAGGGTAAAAAGGAGATAAAAATACACTACATATATAGGGAGTTCTCATTTAGCAACTCCTTGTTTAGTGACTGCAATTATAATGGTGTTGAAAATGTAACTTTGCAACCAGTTTTCGTATTTATGAGCTTCACGGGTCTATAAGTAAAGGAAACAGAAGTAGGATTGTAAGCATAGTTGCAATTTCACTTAGTGAATTCTTTGCTTAAGTACCAAGTTGCCAGTCCCAGTTGTTACTAAATGAGGACTACTTGTAGTGATGCTATAATTTTTAAATGACTGGATACCTATTTACACTAGTAAATAGCCTTATAGTTTTTGTTATTAAATTGTCTTTTGCCTATTGAGTTGTGACAATATTTGGCATCATTTTAATACCGTAATATTACTTGTACCCTACTACATTTATTATCAGTTTCCAACACATGGAAGACCAGTTCATTTTAAAATCTTTGTATGTCACAGTGTATTCTGTACATGTATATAAAATAAAATATAACATCTAGTATTTTTCTTGGATATTTTTAATGTAGTTATTTCCTCCATCATGGCACTTGCTGCATCTGTACATAGACATTCACTGGTCTGTGTTGGAAATCCAACATCTTCTTGGTGAAAAGATGCAAAGTGAGTCACTTTATTTATATCTTTTGTGTTATTTGTATGTTGGGATTTGGAAGGATAAATAAAATACATGCAAGTAATTGCTAAAACAATAATCTCAAAGAGACCTCATATTCTGTAGTCTTCATAAAGAAGTGTATTTAATATTATGAAAATGTGTAGATCCCAGCAGTTGTTAGCCAAGGATCCTACCTGATCCAAATTACTCCTGATTTGATCCCTCCCAACCCCAAGCCTTGGTAAGATAAAGGATTGCCTTCTTTTCAACTCACCCATCTGCCTTCCCCTCCCCATCGCTTTCCTTTTGGCCACCTTACACTCCTCTGCCTCTGCCATAGCCGGCTGGCCAACACAATCTGCTTTCCAAACCCCCTCCAATAGGCTATGCACAATTTGGACAAAAGATCAACATGGCCTTGAGAAGAAGCTGGTCAGCAGTTGCCTAAGAAAAAGATTAGTTGTTGTCTCAACAGTGGCAGGAAGAAGACAATAAGGTTATCTGGTGGTGTAAGGGTGGCAGGGCCAGGAGAGGTGGGGGGAGATAGATAGATGGAAATGCCTGTAGTCATAAATGCTGGAGGGCTGCCAAGTGCCCAAATTTTGATTTTGGAGATGCAGCAACAGCTATATGTTTAGGAACTGGGTATAACCACCAATTGTTCAGTGTCCCTGAACGTTTTAGGGACAATGGTAGTCTCTGAACAAATGGTCACACCTCAAGGATTAACTGCATAATTTTCAATGACAAAATTAAGCTTAGTTTTAATTAGTGAGCTCTGCTTCTTAACTCAGAGATTACAGCATTTGCTCTGCTGTGATGCCTCCTTATATGTAGGACAGGGTGGACAAACAAGAAAAGTAATCAATCTGCAAAAGGAAGGGGAGAAGTTGTGAGTTGCATTACTGATATCAGGCATCTTCATCCTTTACTCTCTCTACATACTGACATTCTTACATCTATCTTCATATTTTTAAATGTGGTACTTCCATTAACTCTGGAATTTTGGTTGGTAGCTGGTGGATCTATTAAGATTCTTAAATCAGGACTTCATGGTCCAGGTTTTAGCTTGACATTAAAATTAAAAATTCAAATTTTCAGATATAATGGGAAACACTCATTTACTGTAAGTATACTACAGTTTGATGAGTTTGTTTACTTTTGTTTGCAAAATTGGGATTTAAAATGCTTGCATTTATTTATTTACAGTTTCATTTTTATAGCTGTTCATTTTGCTCACAACTCTATTAAGACCTAAGCTTAAACGTTAGTTATTTAGTAACAAAATGAATTTAAGATTCACGGAGGTGCAGTAAAAATATTTCCAAGAATTCACCAAGAAATAAAAGAGAAACTGAAATATGAAAAGAGATAGTGCTTCCTGTTACTTTTTGCTATTTAGGAGAAAAGTCCAAACATGTTTTTAAAGAATGGAACTAAATAAAACAGAAAAGATCAGATTATGTCTTATGTGGATATTTGGTGATTGGGAAGATCAGTCTTCCTCATCCTGGTGCCTGCCAGAATATGATAAATTTCAATTCCTGGTATTCTAAATTAGAAAAATGGCAGAGAATTATGGAGACTGAAGTCTGATATTATGTTGAAATCCAGGCAATATTCTGAAGGAACCAGTTTGGGGATTCCTAAAATACGGTATTTCTACTTCATTTTTTTTAACTATAATCTTTTAGTCCTCAAATTATAAATTATAAACTGTCTTAATGAGATTGATTAATCTGTGCAGCACCATTTTTTAAAATCAATGTATAACTCAACTGGTTTATATAATTTCACAGCAAAACTTAATTTATAAATCAATTAAAAGATTAATGCATCTATCCATTTATTATTTGTCCTATTGATTTAAAATCCATAAACACTTACTGTCCTTTTGATTTTGATGGAATTTCTTACTTAATTCTTTACAAATACATTTTGTTTTCATTATATTTTGAGAGGGTAAAAGGTCATTACACAAATTGCATGCTCAACAGTCTGTTAATGTTACAGCACAATTCTAAATTTAACAGTTATCTTTATTGAGAAGTTATAAAAATATTTTGAAGGCACGTAATGTAATGTGTGCTCACATGTGATTATGCTGCAGTATTTTTAAAATGATTCATGCAAGTTCTCTTAGAATATCTAAAAAAATTACAATGTTTAGGATTACTCATTCTAAATACACTAGTGTCAAAAATGGCTATTCTGAGAGATACTGGTTACTCTAGCTAATGAAGCGTAAAGATATACTCAGATTTTTTTAAAAAAACTCCATTTTAAAGGGATCAGTGGTAACCAGACATCATTCAGCTCTGATGTAGAGTACTGTCAATCTTAGCTGCTGAATGATAGATGAATACCACTTATTTCTAACTTCTCTATACCTTCCTCTACTTCCAAAAGTTTAATAATTGATAGAAAGGTATGAATTAAGAGACAACAAGGCACCCTATTCACATTTACTCAATATATGTTATGTGTACTTGGACTACTTTATATTTGTTTTTGGAGTTGCACAATATAGGAAGAGAGTGATATTTTGAATTGGGCACACACTGAAGGTGTGAAGGAAAATTTGTTCAGATTCACTGTGAGAGCTAATTTAACACAGGGCTGAAGGAGAAAACATAGGTATTTTCAACATTATATTTGTCTTTATTATGTTTTACAATGCTTAATCCTAGATTACATCCTTTATACATTATTTAACAATATGAAATTAGAGTTTGCAATAAAAGCTAGTCTGACGATCTGTTTACAAGGCCATGCCTTCCTTCCAAATATTGCTTTCATTCCCCCTTCTAAATTTTAGAGTTTCCTTTCAGTAGTCAGAAAGAAAAGGGGACCAAGAGCAGCCCAGGAAACAGCAATGTTGGGGAAATGGAGAACTCAAACCATCTTCAGATATAATTATCCTATCTCCCAAGCTCCTTTCCTACCCATGCATACAGTGGTGCTTTCTCAATGCTTTCCCTCTCTTCAGTCCTAACTGAACATTAATAGCCAATGACATTCCTGTTCCTTTCCTTGTTCCTGAGCAATCATCAAATGTAAATAGCATTCTTGCAGAGGCCATTTGAGGCATGCACTGATGGAGGAGAAAGTAGAGTAAAGGGATTCCTGTGTGTTGCGATGGTAATTTTGGACCAAAGTTAATTATGCTTAGAGGAAACTAACGAAGCTATAGAAACAGAATCAGCATTAATTTCGTGACGACCAATTTAGTCTATAAAGCTTCCTGTATAAATAAATATGATATTTAATATTTTTAAAAACTTTTTTCTTGGGGGGCAGGGAGGAAATAGTTTGCAGTTAAATATTTGGCATTGCCCTACAAGAATCCATATCTAAAACAGGATATAAGGTTCTGTTACTGAACCAGGATTGGACATTTTCATCCTGCTGCAAAGATATTGATATCAACTTTTTATTTCATTTATTTATTTTTATGCTGCCTTTTATTATTATTTTTAAATGATTCAAGGTGGTGAGCATTCTATTTTCCACACAACAATGTGAAGTGTATTAGAAGTATGTTCGCCACTTTGTGAGGTGGGTTGGGCTGAGAGAGAGAGAGAGAGAGAGAGAGTGTGATTACTCCAAGATCACCCACAAATGTTATATCCAAATGATACAGATTTGAGATTTTCTATATGATAAATTTAGAAAATGACTATAGGTTTGGTTTGCAGTTGTTTATTTTTCTACTGAAAAGATATATTTATATTTCTACATGAATTTGATTTTTATTTGAATTTTCTAGGGCAAACCATATATGCTCACAGATTTACAAATTTAACTGGAGAAAATCTAACCAATATCAGTTTGTTCGAAGATCACTGTGGTAACCTCTTGTATGATCTGATAAGTTTGTCAGTTAAGAGATATTCAAAGGTATTGAAATTTAATTCAATATTATGGTAATATTGCTTAATTTCTGAGACAGTAGAAATGTATCTATTAATATATATTAAAAAAGTATTTCCCAGATAAATTCATCTTAATGCTTTTGGTTAGATGTTACTTCTATTAATTCACCTGTGTGAGGAAGTTAAATGAAAATAAGCTTCAGATATGCCTTTGTCCAGAAATGAAGTCTGTGAACTCTAAAAGTAAGTGATGTTTTTGGCAAGTGGAAAACCTCAGATATTCCTGTTTTTCTATGGCCCTAATGCTCTAGAGAGAACAATAGTCTTTAGACTGTGACAGGAAACAAAAGAGCTGGTTGCAAAAATTACAATCATTTATCTCCTAATTTTAGTTGTACATTTGTTATAAAATGAGGAGGGGGCACGCCCTTACTACATACAAACACCCCTCCCCCCAATTTTTAGTATTCTACTTTTTCAAAAAAAATGGAAAAGGTTTGTTTGTCTTATGCATTGTTTCCTTTACCTTCCAAATTTCCCAAGTGCAAAATAAATTATTCAGCTAATTAATTCTAAACTAGCAAATAGGTTAGTCTTGAATTGGATAAAGGGCAAATCTACGTGACATGTAAAAAGTATTTATTTTCCGATTATAATGCAAAATGGAGTGAAACTTTTTAAATCGTAAAAGGGGAGTGGTAGTCTGTTGCTATATGTGACTACAATACCACCTGCTGGTACATCAAGGTACAACTCATTTGATTAAAAATGGCAGACTAAACAATTCAGGAAATATTGCATTGTTTCTGAACAATGGAGTGTTTTTATTCCATCATGTATGGCATTAAAGTTACTTATAGGTTTTATCATAAAAATTAATGTTGAATAATTTAAAAATATTGGTTTATTTAGCAATAACATAGTTTTATCATACTTTCAGGAATAGAAAGTTAATACAAAGTTGCAGAATGCTGCAGAAATGTCTTAAGATACCATTCATGCAGAATCTGTGACTTTATTTTTTTCATGCAGATACTCTGGGGAGTAGAAAAAAGAAGTTATTTCTTGTGTGCTCCTTTTATTTGAATTATTCTAAGATGCATATTGATTTTCTGCATGATATAGAGTATAACAGATAGTGATGTTTGACTATCACTAAGGTTTTAACTATAATGTCAACCATCCTGAATGGTAGCCCTTAATATCTGACAGGTAACTTTAAACAACCACAGTACTTAAGTTGAATTTGGCAAACTGTATACTAAGAAATATAGAGAGGATTGTGGTCTTAATCTATAAAGCATAGACTTAGTGTACTGGTTTTAAAACCATTTTTCCAGAATGTTATATGAATGTTAAACAAATTTGCTTATGCACTATTTAGTAATGATCAATGTGGTACTTGAAATTTCAAATAGAACCAGATTATTTAAATGTGATTTTTAAGTAGGTCATTCTTCCATTCAAGAGTGAGAAGGGTTTCTAGAATGGAACAGGAAGTAGGAAGTCTCCAAAATTACCTTTTCTAAGTCTTAACATTAGGACAGTTTCAGTAATTTTTTCACCAATAAAGAAGCGATCAATGTGTATGAATCGTATTGAGATGAACACTCCTTAAACGTTTTCTTAGTATTGGGCACATAAATAATTCCTTGTGGTTTTGACAGATCTAGATAAATCTCTTTCTCTTTTTCTCTAACACACATACTCAAGCTCACACCTATCCATTTTCTTCCTTAAAGGGAGTCACTTCTGAAAAATTGCTGTAGGTGAAGAAATTATAACACCACAAAGATAATGTGCAGTCTTTAAATTTGGATTTCAAGCACATGCATATAAAGATCTGGCAGCTTCTTTTTTTCAAAAAGAAAGAAAAAATTTATACTGCTTGCTGGATGGCTTAATCTTTTTATATTTACACTTAAGTATTTCAGTGATATTTTTCAATTGCTTCCTCCATCTCTGAAGTTTGTTCATGTATAAATGTTTTCTGCCTTCTCTGAGTTAAAATGTTATTTGTTGCAGGTTAGGCTCTCTGAAGCTCTTATTACTCACCACTATACTTGTACCTGTATAAAAGAGCTGTGGGTTCTGCTTATTCATCTGCTTGACCACAGAAATAAAGCATCTCTTACAGAGGTAGGAATTGTTACATTCCCAGCATGAATACATTTCATGAAACAGATTGCATTGGAAACCTGCAGAAATTCATAGTTTGACAAATATATCACACAGTTTTATCTACCCCATAAGCAAACCTATATCAAAGGTGTTGCTTTTTTCCTCTTATAAACTTTAAAGAAATTTATGCTAGTTGACCAGCACAGTCAAATAATTTTCAGCATGATATTGCTGGATATTATCAGACCAGGAGTAAGGCAACCATCCATTCAGACTTAGTTGGGGAATCATTAGCACTGTAGTAGTTTAAAGAATCAATAGCACAATAAGTGATTCTTTCTACCACTATGAATTTATAGTTAAAATTTCTGGTATTTGGCCCTGGGAAGGTCAGTCATAAATTAATGTCCAGACAATAATCATAGCTTCTTCATAGACTCTATCTTCTCCTGGTGTGTGTGGTGGGCTTCACTATTCTAAACAGATTTACATTGTAGCTCATGTAACGTCTGCTTTACTAACAGTGCATACATTTGGAATGAAGTCGAATATATGTATCCCAGGATAATGTTGCAGGATCCAATCTGGGTTGTCACCAGGACCGGAGAAATGGAATGGGAATGGAATGGAATGAAATAGAATACAATAGAATAGAATAGAATCTCTGTGTACATACAACCAATAAGTGACAAATCATGATCATAATCATTGTAAAAATACAGTCATCATAAATCATATGATACAACACTTAGTGATAGGATACTATATAAGCAATCAACATAAATCATACTAGGATACTTAATAAACAATACAAATCGTAAGATACAAGCAACGAAAGATTGAATAGTCTTCTGAGCTTTCAGAATCAGTCTCTTGCTCCTTAGGGAATTTCTCTCTAGCAGAATGTAACCAACCCAGATTGGATCCTACATACATTTGGAAATGGTTATTGATTATATTAAATGGGGTGGTAAGGTACTGTATTGTTACATTATTTTACTGTCATTTATTGTTTGTACTTATTTTTGATGGGTCCATGATCTTATTACTATAAATAACAAAAGCAAATATTGGGTGTATTAATCTAGAATCCTGCTAGAATTGGTTTTTTTAAAATTGAACAATTTGCCTGAGTATAATCACAAAACACAATCTTGGAGAATCCTGAAACCTGTCTTTATTTCCATCAAATAATAGCAAATCACTGCCCTCATCTAGTTTGTCCTTCTCTTGATTATATTGAAAATATTCCCTGTCCTTTATATAATCTAAAGATGGTCTCTTAAACTATATAGTTACAAACTGAAGTGTCTATCTAAAATAGCTGGAAAGCACCAAGTTGCCTATCCCTACCTTAGTTGCATAATTTGGATTTTAAATATAAAGGTTTGTTCAGAAATTGTTGATTGAGATGTGGCTGAACTTGATTTGATTCTTTTATTTATTCAGGTTTTTTGCCTCTTACAATCAAGAGACTTGATTTTACTCTTTTACTTTGTTTCAGTCCTATGTCAAATGGTCCTTTCTCCATAAATTGCCCCCCAAATGGTATACACTTATATTAATGGTAAATTTTGATTGTGTTCATGGAAACTCTAAATCATATTAAGTCTACAGTGAAGGTCAAAGAATTAATATACCCATGTCCAATTCAGAGCCTGAGTTCATTAAGAAAAATATATTACCAAAAGCAGAATTACATAGAACAGGGATGACAAACCTGATTTCATTAAGGGCTGCCTCAGAGTTGTGTTTGATCTGAGGGGTGGGGGCTGAGGTGGTGTGACAGCCTCCTGCATCCCTCTGCCAGTGAAAACAGCCCAGGAGGGCCACGTATTGCCCTCTTGGGCTCCATTTTCGCTGGCAGAGGCACTGTCAGCTGGTCCTTCGGTGTTTCCAGAGTATATCCAAAGTATATCCAAAGGTGTGTTTAAAATGTTAGCTAAGAAAAAGATCAGATTGTTTTCCATTTCAGCCTCAGAATTTGTCCTGTGTAACCTGCTATCTGGTGAAGCAAAAAAGTAATAGGAAAAATTCTCAAGAACTAAGCAGATGGTTGAAGTGTGCAGGTTTCCTTTTAAAAACTGTTGGTTTTTTTTATAGTCCTTTTGGAACTGGCTGAATAAAATTCTGAAGAAAGTATTCGAAAAAAACAATGGTATTGATTCAGTATCTGCCTTTGAATCCATTCCATGCAAGGATCCACTGAGCTTCAGTTGGTGGATTATAACACACTTGGCATCACTTTATTATATTGACCGGAATGGATATACAGATGAAAAGGTAGGTTTGTTCTTTTTCCATGAGGAATATTTGTTAGGCATTTTAATATTTTCTTAAATTCCCCAAATGTTTTAATGCTTACGAACAAAATGGCATATAAATTTCTTAAGTGTGAGCTACAGGAATCTTACCCTACCTTTGCGTTTTTAAAAAATGCTTTCTATACTCTTTAAAAAGTGAAATGCAGGCACCAATTTAGTAACAAGACAATATTAAAGGTCAAAGGTTACAATGTGCTTTTAATTGTTACATTCCTGATGTACAAATATTTATTCTTTAAGCTTACTGAGAGTATATCAATATATAAAAGAAATGTTATTGTTATGGTTGTTGATTTAAAAGTAATGTATTATAAAGGGAGTAGTCTTGAATTATGGAATGTTTTGCGCAGTTATGTTGTTGGTTGATGGCTGAATGCAATAAGAGTGGTAGATAAAGGATGTTTCAGAAAAAATGGAGAGCTATTCCATATCCCCCTTCAATGTATTTGTGGAGAAATAAACAGAGAATGCTTGTGATTTTATGTATGTATGTATGTATGTATGTATTTTGTCAAGCATGTATGAGAAAACAAGTATAAGTACGGACATAACATTTAAACATATAAGTATAAACATGTATAAGTATATATATAATAAATGAATACGAATAAATGGATAAATGGGAACAATAGGACAGGGACGGTAGGCATGTTGGTGCGCTTATGCACGCCCCCTTACAGACCTCTTAGGAATGGAGTGATGATGGAGTGTATGATAGGAAGGTAAAATTTGTGGAGATATATAGTGAATTAACTGGGCATAAAATAATTTTATCTATGTTAACATTTTTAAAGAAAAAAGAAATCCTAAGGCTTTAATTTCTTGAATTTATTTCGTTTCTGTGCTCCACATCTTATTTCTTACCCCAGAGAAAACAGTATTATAATTATATGTGTATTATATGTATGTTAAACACTCTGGGTTTGACTTCATTCAGTTAACTCATAGTTTTTACATATATAGTTGTGTGTGTGTGTGTGTTTTCTTAAGTTTTCGCGGTATGGTATTCAGCTTTGTTCGAGTATTTTCCCATGTCATTATAGTTGTGCTTTTAAAGTTGTAGCGACGTTTCGGCGGAATCTCATCTGCCATCATTAGGCTTGTATATTGTTTGGTGCTAGCCTACTGCTGTGTTAGAATGTTTTTTTTCTTCATCCTGATTGGTTGGAAGTCTTGGTCTGTGTTTATTTGTCTTGGAGTTTGCTGTGTTCTGCTTGATTGGTGTTTCTAATATCTTCTGTCTGTTTTGTAGCCTTTTTTGTCTTAATTGGCTGGCAACATTGTGTTTCCTATATTGGAGGCTTTTAGTGCGGCTTGGCTTCGGGTAAATGGACGGCTATCATTTATTAGGAAGCTAGGTTTCAGCCTGGTTGGGGTGTGTTTGAGCTGGAGGTATCGGTGAGGGTCTGTTTGTGCCCAGGTGTTTGCTTGGCTTGTGGTGTGGAGATTTGTTTGTTTGTAAGTGCAGGCTTCCAGATAATTGACAGTCTGGTGGAGTCATCTCTTCTATTCATGTTTTCAAGTCTTTTTTCAATCTCTATAGCTTCTCTGATAATTCTGTAGCTGGGGTTTTCTATAGTGCCTAGGGTTTTGGTGCCATTGAAGTCGATGCTATGACCTGTGGCTTTCATGTGTTGGATTAGTGAGGAAGTATGTTCCAGCTTTTTTATTGCATTTTTGTATTCATCCAGGCAGGTACTTATTCTTCTCTTGGTCTGTCCGATGTATGTGGCAGGGCATGATGCATGGGATTTCATATATGCCTTGGTTTTCATTATATTCTGATTCAGCTGATCAGAAAAATTGATCAAGCCATACTACAACCCCAGGCAATTGTGGTTTGTTTATTGAGCTGCTTTTAATAAAAACATTTTTTTCTATATGTACCCAGTCTATGAAATCCTAATGTCTGATAAATTATTGCTATGAATTTACACTTACCTTGAACACCATAATGAAATCTGGGTCCTTAATAATTTTTTAAAATTAATTAAAAAAATGGAAACCAAAATTACTAAATAATCAGTCTTACTGGGAACATGCATACTAATTTTTGTAGTCTGGTCGCTTCTGCTTGGCTTCTGCAAGCAGTCAAGACTACAGCAACCACTAAATTATCAGAAGTGAAAAGCTCAACTCTTAACTTATTCTTTTACAAAAAACTGTTATTGTTATTAGTTTCCAAACCTTGGATTGTTCAAAGCGGGCTAGTACTCTGATCCAGCTTTGAGTACGGGTATTCACAGTCTTCTGTCGAAGAAAGTAAAGCTCTAAAAGAGGTTAATCTCTTAGGGCAATGTCTATTTAATTCTGTTCTTCCCTCCCCCAAATATGAATCATATTATAAGCTTTCCATGCCTGATAATTCTGTAGCTTTCTGCTCACCTTTTCAGGTAAAATCAAGAAGTTATCAGCCAAGTATAACCCAATTGCTTGTTTGAATCAATAATCTAGAAGTTTGAACAACTCTTAACATTTTGTGCGATTGGAACAATATTAGTAACTCATACTTTTTTCTTCTTTCTTAATAAGAATTTCACTTAGACAAGCATTTCTGAATTTGTCTTCAAATACAGCAATTGACTTGATTTATATGTCTGTTTCCTCTTAAGGAAAATGGAAGAACATGGGATTTATTAAAATTGTTAGTGCTAAATATTTTTATCATAAGTAGTCTTAAGATATATAGATTGGTTATTTCTCATTAAATCAAAAATATCTATGTTTAATATAAGTTAAAGTGATCAAGATATACAAGAATCATATACTACTAGCCTAAATTTAGTTAATTGGTGGTAGATCTGCAATTTTCTGGGTCATATTTTAAAATAATCATTTGATATCTTCATTTTCATTTTATGCTTGTTTTGGAAATCTATAGTTGTGCTTTGTAGATTCAAATTATTAAAAATAATACCTTGACACCATATCAAACTGGATTTCATATGCATACTCACATGGTTTCAATTAAAAAACATTAAAGTGTAATTTGAGTTTCATAAATAAACATATATTAAAAACAAATTTAGGAACGATCTGTGCAGCATCCAAAGTATATTTCCTGGATTGCACATTTACACATTGTAGTATTCCATTATATAATTTATTTGGTTTTGGCTTAATGCTAAATATAGACATGTTTGCTGCCATTTGTTTAGTTTACTTTGATATATCCATCAGTTTTGGTGTATATTTAGTGATAGTAATTTGTGTTGGATTAAAATTGGAAAGTGTCAAATTTCTCTAAGAAAATATCTTAACTTTTTAAAAATTTCTAAAACACAGATAGATCTCAAGTGTCTTTTTCTTAATACCCAAAGCCTCTGCATTATCATATTCTTAAAGGCTATATTCATACATTTCAAAAACCAAATAGAATTAGAAATATTACAACTTTTGAACATTGCAGGGGTCAATTTTAATGCTGCTCAAGGCTACCAAATATAGTTCAAATGACTTTGAGCTAAATAGTCTTACCTTTGAATAGTTTAAAATACTTTCTAAGATAAGCGAAGAGTGCTTTCCAGCTGAGCAGCTTAACAACTCAACAAGTGAACCAGAAGAAGAAACTAGATTCTTTTTGCATAGATTTAAAAAGAAATGTTGCCTATATACTTAAAGTTGCAACTCAACTTGTATTTTTAAGTAACAGACAAAGGACTGCAAAATCATATTTCATGCTATTAGCTCAGAACTACATGTGTGTTTGTTTAGCAGATGGTATCACAAATGTTTTCCTTAGGCAGAAATGACAGATATATTAAAGGAATGAATATTTTGCAATGCTTTGTGAAAACCTATATTTCAAAGGCAAAAACACTTTTTATTAAAGATAGAAAATGGTTGTCATTTCCTCACTGTTGGGGATTTTTAGTTCAAGATTTGAAGACCTTTTGAACTATGTTTAAAACTTGATTTATGTAAATAGAAGGGCTTAATTCTTCATTCTTCATTGACACAGACCAAATTAAAGAGGGCAGTAATTATTTCTAGATCTTCTTGTAGTTTTCATTAACATTGCTTGTGATTGAAAATTTCAGGAAAACTAACTTATAACACATGCTGGCTATGATCTTTATAAAGATGCCTAAACGAATGAATTGCTAGTTGTGATTCATATTAAATCCCCTGAAATTAGCTGCATTCTTGATCCTTTAAATATAGCATAGTAGACACGTTGAATTTAGAACTTAAAGGGTAATTGAATTTATTTATATTTATGCATTCTTCTAGGTAAAAAGTGATATAAAATATTTTATTCTAACAAGAATAAATGGAATTTATTGTTTGTGAGGCTCAGAAATGTACTAATTTCTAATTAGTACTAATTTAGTACTAATGTTTGTACTAATTTAACAACAGGATAGGAAGAAGTTTTTTAGGCACTAATTTTAAAAATGGTGAAAAAGAAGAGAGCCTTTCACCATTTCACTTACTTGTCATAGATACACTCATGAGAAGAAACATGTTGAATGAGTCCCAGGCTTTAGCTGGTCTGTCCATCTGTGCTTATTATAGTTAACCATGTGCATATGGAAAATTCACTAGTTGTAGAGTGTATTTCTCAGTAGCAAATATTGCCAGTGATACAGGAGAGGCATTATAACTAATGCCATTAAATAAACCTTCATGAATTGTTACGCAATTGTTATGCAATATGCAATCGTTTGCATATAACTCTTAATTTACAAATGGTTGCTTAATAAACATCCAAAGTTGCAGCCTAACTGCAAAAGGGCAGTTAAGACCTGGTTCTAAAGTTCCAGCATTTCCTTCTCCCACCCTGCAGTCACATGACTTTGTTTTATGATGGTTTTGGCCAAACCATGCCATGGCAAAAAATGGGTACACTTAACAATGCCACAAAGGTCCTAAAATCAGTCAATTTTCTTATAGTAAATTTGATACTTTATTTCAGGGGTGTCAAGGCCTGCAGGCCGGATCCAGCCCATGGGGTGCTTAGATCTGGCCCACTGGGAAACAGCAAAGGACCAGCCCGTGGTGTCTCTGCCAGTGAAAATAGCTCAGTTTTCACTGGCAGAGGGTTGCAGGAGGCTATTGCAGCCAAAAAAGGAGGTCGGAGCCCATTTTTGCTATTAGAGCACTCAGGCCACTACAGGCGCCCCTGACACCAGTGATGTTGAGGTGGTCATGTCCATTCTGGTCATGCCCACCCCGGGCATGACCAGAATGGATACAATCCTGATGCAGCCCTCAGTGAAATCAAATTTGAGACCCCTGTTTTATTTATATCCTTTATGAAATACTGTAGTTCTTCTTTCATAGCTGAAACTTCCATCATTCAGCTTCACTGAGTGATCCACTGAGTGATTTTTATGAAAGAGGGAGATCTCCCTATTTTCTTTCTGTAAAACCTGCATATCTTCATACAGCTCTGTCCTCATGTGTTTTTACTCACTTTTTTCCAGGTGAGAAATGTAACCTCTACATAGTTTACTTAGATTACAAACCTGTTGGTTAGCTGAGAGATCACTGACTTCACTACAGGGTTAGAACAGTTACTTATTGACTGTTTGAAGTTACAGCAACACTGAAAAAAGTGACTTATGATCATTTTCAGATTTCCGACCTTTGCAGCATCCCCACGGTCACAGGATCAAAATTTAGACACTTGGTAATTGACTCATATTTATGATGGTTACAGTGTCTTGGGGTCATGTGATTACCTTTTGCAACTTTCTGACAAGAAAAATCAATGGAGAAGGTACATTCACTTAACAATCATGTTACTGAGGGTACAACTGCAGTGATTCACTTAATTGTGGCAAGAAAGGTCGTAAAATGGGGCAAAATTCACAACAACTGTCTTGTTTAGCAACATATATTTTGGACCCCACTGTGGTCGTAAGTCGAGGACTACCTGTATGAGTTGCTTATGGATAGGTTTCTGCAGAATAATTGTTATTGATATTTATAAATTAACTCTTTCCAACTATTTTCCATTTAGAAACCAGTAGACTCCAATTGGCCTTATGTTGAAGATCTGCTGAAACAATCAGTCAATAATCGAGTAAGTTTTAATAATAACTTGATGATGGCTACTTCAAAATATAAGGACAAGGGGTTTAACATATCTTATTCATTCAATTGCTTTCTGAAATTAATTTTGTAGCATGATCATTCTTAACTTCTAAGCTAAGATTCTACATAGTTTCCTTCTTGTTAGAAGAATATGCTCTTAAATAGTTTCTTTTCTTTAAGATAAATTGTCAGATAAAGTGCACAGTAGAGATAATTATCCTGGACGTGTTGCTTGGTTCCTTTGACAAGATATATTCCAAATAAGAACAGGAAGCTTAGAAAATGTATACTGCATCTGAAGGTATCAAGTTGAGAGACGTGATAAGGGAGATACTCTGTTGCATTGAAAATTCAGCTATATCCTCATCACAGCAGGAAGGTGACTTGACTTGCTGAGCAATTTGTCTTACAGGCTTGAATCAAACTCTTACTGATAAGGTTGTAGCTTTTGAGCACTCATTTCATACCTTATCATTTTTCTTTCTGCAGAGCTGTTAATGCAATACTTTGTGGCCCAGAGGTCAGAAGTGACCTCCTTTTAAAAGTACTTTTAAGTATGCTGCACATATTAAAGTGTTTTTTGGTATGTGAATTTGTTCTTGGTTGCATGATATAAAATGGTAAATTAGTATCAACCATTACACAAATAATTTGTTTGAGTTGTTTTGTGTAGCTAAAGAGAGCTGGCCGCATAGTCAAGCAAAAGGATTGTGGTTTTCTTTTCGACTTTAACTAATCCATCAATGAATTCGAAATTTAGTCAAGATTTCATTTACTGAAATATTATGAAGCTTCGTGCTTAAGGAAGACATTTGTACAGTTTGTCCCTTTTACTCATAATTGTCCAGCCTCATTTCCTGTAATAATTCAAAAGGTCTATCAGCCCTCTAAAACAAAGAGGAAAAAAATTCTGTGAGAATTTTAGTACCAATTCACATATTTTAGTACCAGCAAAACTCTGCATATTAATACTTCGCTACCTTATCATAATTAAAGTGATAGGTATAATTTTATGTATATTTATCCTAGTTTCTTTGAATTAAATGGAACTTGCTTCTGTGACAATGAACATAACATTGGTTTGCATATATTATTAGGGTTGGAAGAAAAAATTGAAAATATATGATTAGGGAAAAACAACAGTTTTAACTGTTTATATGATGAATGAAACTGATTTTCAAACTCAAATAACCTCAAAAATGTTTTATAATTTTTATATAGTCTTTGGAAAAATATAGAAATGGTTATTAAACCCTCCTCTCCCTCACATTTTACTGTAAAATATAATTTGATAACATAGTATTTTACTCTGAAATGTAATTTAGGAAATTTAGCTAGTCTTTCTTGGTTAAAATGGTGATAGAGTAGCTTTAGTTACTGTATGTTGTTGTGACTGATATTTGAAGAATAAAAAACGTAGCTGCTTATTGAAATTGTTTAGAAAGTTTCCTTGGAATTGAATTCATTATAAGTAAGCATTTATTTGTAAATGCTGCCCTGGTTTTGGCCTGTTCATGTAAGCAATATATTATAGTGCCTAAAGAAATAATAGTTGTTTTTCTTAAGATAAGCAAACATTTGTATTAAATAAAAGTTGTGCTTTGATATTAAACCAAACTTTTAAAAAATATTTTTCTTTGAACCTTCTATTTTATTTTATAACCATGATTTCTAACTTATCATGATCAGTGGCCTTCGCCAAAGTGGGAAATAATATTCCTAAATCAATAGGCTGTTTTGCCCTTAAAAATTAATTTCAGTTGGCCAGTTCCAGTACAATTGACCAAGGATTATATTTTATTTCTGTTCTTTAAAATGCTACATTCCTAACCATCTGACAAATTGTTAGTACTATAGCTCGTAGAAGCTGGCATTTAAAGTTACAATAATGAATCACCATAAGTGAGCCAAATCTATCATGTTGTTCATGGTAGCTAGAAAGTTAGAATTTTTGCTTTGCATCTGATGATGCTTCTTCCTAGGCATTGGGAAGTATTTTTGGTCTCAAACAGTTTTGCTGAAGCATGCTTAGCCTAACCATGAATTAAACTTTAAATTATCTTTTATTTTTGTAACTATATGATTCAAACACTATATACATATTTTTGTACATAACTATATACATATTTTTGTAACTATGATTCAAACACCTAAAAAGATATACATGGAGATTAGTAGGTAGTACTAGATAAATGACAGCACCATCATTTCTCAGATTGTTTTTTCTATTTTGCATATTGTTTTAATAGAATTTCCTTTTAAACCAAAAATAATATTTATAAAATGAAGTAGTTAGATGTGAATCCTTCTGATCTGACTTATGGTCAAGATTGTTTGTATAAAATAGAAACCTTGATAAAAATTTTAAAAACTAATAATATCTTAATTTTTTTGTATGCTAGGCCGGAATTTTAGAAGAACAATTACGGATGCATCTTCAGTGTTGCTTGACATTAAGCCACATCTGGGATGTAAATCTCACTATTGTCACCATTGTTTGGGAACATTACAGCAAAAATCTGGTTAGTAAATATCTTTTTTTAAAAAAATCTAATACTTTGAGTTTTTTTTTTTTAATGTACGATTATACAAGTTCACAATATTTGAAATATTTTAGCTTAAAATTATTACATCTTGTTATTATATAGCAAATACTCATTCCAGATTCCAGATTGTAAAACAAGTGGTTTTTTTTAAATATGCATTCAGTTTGCATTGCACTGTACCACAAAAATTCTTTCAGATCAATTATATGTTTTTTTAAAAATCAATATTATATTCAATAAATATAATAAACAAATATATATTCAGAAGAAAAGGGTGGACCAATTTCCCAAAGATATGAAATTTCTTTTTCTGCTGTTGTGGTGATGAGAAGAAAGGAGCAGCAGATCTCCAATTAGCATTCATTAGTTGATTTATGATCTAAAGCTAGAGAACTCTTTACTTCTATAGCTGTTAGACATCTGATTGGTTGTGATAAAATAACTTGTGGAAGAAAGTTGAAAGTATATGCCATGTTACGAAACCTTTTTTTTTTTTGCGCAGAACAACCACTTTACCATTCCTTGGTTTGGTCTTAAAGGTCTTGCAAATATTAGCAAGACACCCTTATCTATGTATGAGTTGATAAAGAGCTACTGCAGTGACATACATACACCTGACATGTATATATCCTGCAACAGTTTCCATTTTTTTCTTCGCATTTTGGCACAAATAATGAGGAAAGCAGGCAAAGTGAATGGTGTTCATCCATGGAAGCAGATCAAAGGAAGGTATGGGGGATATTTATTTATTTATTCATTCATTCATTCTGCTCATCTCCCTTATAAGGTGACTTCTGAGCAGCTTAATAGTTTTTCACCTAGGATTTTTCATCATGTCCTTTTTATTTGTGAATACTTTTTGTCTTATCTTAGAAGCATCCCTCTTTTAAGATTTATATTCAGAAAGTATTCAGAAATATTCATAAAATGAAAGGTTGCAGAAAAATCAGACTTTATTTTAATATGAAAAATATCTGTAATTAATAGGAATTCATGGTGTTCCTTTTTTTCATTTTCAGATGAATATGCGATTCATGCTGACCGTCATATTTATTTGAAGTAGATTATTTGAGTTAGAGCAGAAGTCAGTAGTAAGATGATCCTTTCTTATATATTAGCTTTTAGAATCCATCCAAAGTTGTTTAAATAGTCTTTTCTATCTTGCTGGTTCCCCAGTGTTTTTCCCCAAAATCACCACTTGAACAGAAGTTGCATTCACACATCAATGTTGGGGGCAATAAGCTGACTTTGTAAAAATGCCGCTTGGGGGGGCCAAAAAGCCCTACTAATAAGCAGGCATATACAATGGAATGAAGGCTATTGCTGAGCACTTAGCATGGTGCTCCATAGACTGTAAGCCGCCCTGAGTCTCCGGAGAAGGGCGGCATATAAATGTAATTAAAATTAAAAAAAAATAAAAAAATAAAAAAAAATTAAAAAAAATGTAAGCAATTTGTATGCTAAGAATTCCAGTCACAGAAGGCATTTCTGTGTATTTTTTGATAATTTCTTTCTATTAACTTCCACATGGTATAATCCACTCTTGATGATCCATATACTTTTCGGAAGTTTATGGAGTTGCAATATGGAAAAGAGTAAATAGAATACCGTGTTCTTTGCTTTATGGTTTTTTTCTCTTGATGCACTCAGTCTTAAATGTGTTTCTCAGATCCAGGTAAAAGTGTAGATCAAAGTTTTACAAATAGCTGCTCTAAATATTTTTGAGGATTATCTTTGGACCCAACAGATGATGGGTAATTTTAGTCAAACTGCCAGACTGGATTGTACAAGATTAATATAAATTTGATCAGTGTAAAGCAAGAAAAAAACTTCATTGATGATACATCAGGAAAAACTAGTTGATAATAATGTTTTACTAGATTTGTTCAAATCAATTTTCACTTTCTCCCCGAAGGACATCACATATCTATTACTTCTGCTTCATATATTAGCAGCTTCTGTTTGATGAAAGGTAGACAGACGTAAAACTTTTCTTTCAAACCTCAACAGTGCCTGTTTCTCGTGAAATTTGTGATTTACGTTACCTCCATCACACTTGTCAGGCACATCTTACAGTTTCCTACTCTGTAAAGTTTTTTGTTCCTTATTCTGAATGTACCGGTATAAACAAAGTGAAATGCAGTCATACATTTTTTAGTAGAAAGGCATTCCTTCAACATCACTCATTTTCCATCAAAGAGTTATATGGAACTAAGACTAGCTGGGGTCATCAATTCAACGGACAATTGATTGGGAATTGGTTAGAAGATGGGCAGGTATAGTATAAATGCTTTAAATGAGTGAAATAAATACATTCAAAACAAGTTTTAAGGGAAAAAAAATGTGTGGGTTTTCTTTTATAATGCAGAATTTATTCAAAATTCCACCAGAAAAGAATGTGTGAACTAACTGAAGTTGGACTTCAAAATTTCTTGTACCTTTTCCTGGTACTGGCGGCCTTAGCAGAGACGGAAGATGTTGCTAGCCGCATGATGGAACTTCTGCGCTTCTTCAGTCCCACTTCTACCAGTGTTACTCAGAAAGCTCTTATCTGGAAAGGTTACTTTGCTTTCATCTTAACATACATTGACAAGAGCATGGACATCAGAGTGCTCGCTGAGCCACTTTCAGTGGCTTTCTGTGAAAAGGCAAAAGAATTCCTAGTCACAAGAAACGACCTCATGCAGAAACAAAACCTTTGGATGCTACTTTCCACGTATGTTGATGGAGTCCAAGAAGTTTTTGAAAGCAGCTTATACCTGAACCTTTCTGAAGAAAAGCTGATGTGTGATGGATTTAGTATGTTGTTGCCAGGTTGCCGAGGAGCTGAACTCACTGCAGTGTTAAACTTCCTGCAAGCTGTTTTGTTCAGGCTGAGGTGAGAATTTTTTTTTAATGTCACTTTCCTGAAGTTCCTTTTTTATTAATTTCAACACAGCTTCAGGATAATGTATGTAGTGTACTATTTATGCATTTATTAAAATTTTTACTGAACCACCCTTTTTTCTTACAACTGTCAGAGAAGTGTACAAATATGATTGAAATAATATAATAGTAATAGGATGGTATCATATAAAGAGAGAAAGAAAGTACCAAATGTAATGAACAAGAAAGATGAGGGCAGACAAAAATGGTTATGAGGTAGTATTCTGCTAAACAGCAGCGTTCACACACATTTTGTCATCTGCAGAGGCCCATTTGGCCAACATATATAGCAAGAAGGTGAAATAAGCTTGGAAGCTTTCAGGTTTTTTAATATAAAAATAGATGAGATGTGTAAGAGCTCTTAGACACTTACATGTTCATTACTTGCTGATAACAATGATAAGTGATAGAATTAAGGAAAAAGATACATATTTTTAACATACTCTTTTTCAATATGGATCTTACATTACAAACTATGAAATAAATAGAGTAGAAAAGTATGACATTAATTGTAATGTATTGTATTAATTGTAGCAATGTTTTTGATCATTTTTTTCCAGCTATCTACTTTACTTCAGGTTCTTCCCACATTTGCTATATATCGCAAACATTTAACAAATGACGGGAAAGTTAAATTCCAATATTCTCCATGAATGGCAGCAGTTGTTTAAATTTGATCCTTTGTCTTCTAAGGGATTTCCAGGCCATGTAACATAATAATTAAAACTAATCAGATCTTCTTTACAGGAAAATAAGATAACAGAAGTAGTTTCCATTCTGCTCTTTTGATGTGACAGAAAGCGTCTCAAATTATGAGTTCTACAAGAGATAGATCTGATGTACCTCCTCAGAAGGAGTTGGTTTGGATGGTCTCACCACAGTGAGGATAGGCTGCTGAGGGACATTGCAAAAAATAAAAAATCCAATTGCTAACATCAGACTTCTTGATTTCTGCATACTTTTGAGGGTCTTACTACAGCTTAGAAAGGTCAGGTGCAATTTTTACATCAATTAAGTTAAATATTTTTTAAAAATCATACCATGGGAGGAAGAAACAGTGACTAGCTAAAAAAAAGGGGTGGGGGAGGTTTGTGATTAAGCCCAAATATGTTTTTCCTTGATTTGTGTGATCATTAGCAACCTCCAAACTTTCTTTTTGTGGTAAATATAATTTGCATTGGAGGCAGCTCTTGTGGCTAAAAGTTACAAACTTCTTTAGGTAAGCTAGAAGTCATCTTCACCCATCATCTTGCCATGCACCATAATGAGGCAGTTATTGATTGGTCACTGTAGGGGAAGGACTGCAGAAAATACACTTTCTGAGCATTGGGAAGAAACTCACCTACATGTTTACCTTAAGTACTTTGTTACTGTCTGAATAGTTTGACTTCTCCTGTCAGTAGCTTACAAATCCAAGGACAGCTGATTTTTTTCCCCCAGGCTGTGTTTAAACAAAGATAAAGTATTTGACAAAATACAGATGATTTATTAGGAGAGTCTTTATAAATTGGTTTAAGTTGGTATTTTAAAAACAAAAAAACCATGTAGAAGCTGGACCCATTCATTCTTCGTTTGTTCTGAAGTGTGCCATGCATATTACCTTAGAACAGGGGTGTCAAACTCAAGGCCCGGGGGCTGGATCCAGCCTGCGAGGTGCTTCGATCTGGCCCATGGGGCTATCCTGGAAACAGTGAGGGACCGGCCCATGGTGCCTCTCTGCAGCAAAAATGTAGTTTGGGTGGCTGTGACAACCTCCTGCAACTCTCTGCCAGCAAAAATAGAGCTTGGAGCTCCGTTTTCACTGGCAGAGGGTTGCAGGAGGCCGTCGCAGCCATCCAAGCTACATTTTCGCTGACAGAGGACTTGGGCCATCACAGGTACTCCCGACACGAGGGAAGTTGATCTGGCCCAGCCCATCCTGGCCACACCCACCCGGCCTCCAAGGTTAAACACAACCGTGATGTGGTCCTCAATGAAATTGAGTTTGACACCCCTGCTTAGAAGGTCCTTTGGTCTTGAATAGTCTATATGAATACAGAATAGTCTTTAAAATTAAATAAATAAACTTCTCGGTTTAAGGAAGAAGAGTGAACAGCAATTGCTTTAAAAATAATGCATGTTAACAAAAGTTTGATTAACCATTTGGATAGAACTACTGCTTCTGTCTGACTTCCTTGACGCTGTGACCAAGTTGACAGTGGAGTTCTGTAGACTTGATGGTTTTAGGGGATTTCCTGTTTCTGAGCTCAGAATCAGAAGCACTTCAGAAATCCAGGGCTGCCATAGCTATGATGAACCTGATCCAGCTTATTGGGCCCAATTCACAGCAGAAGCTACATGCTAAATTTGTGTTTTGTACTGGTTAGCGACAATTTAATCTCGGTTGAATTTATTTTTATTAATTAAATTTATATAACTCCCATCTCACTCTCCAAAGTGTCCTGGGCAGACTGTTAACATCAATCCCTTGTCATGATCATTCTCTCCTGACTCTAGAGTTGAACGAGATATCTTATCCTATTTATCTATCTATCAATCATCTATCTATCTACTATCTTACTATCTACTATCTATCATCTATTATCTATCTATCTAATCTATAGATAGAAGAATTGCACTTTACTTTGCGTATGTGTGCGTGTATGCACATGTACATGGGGGAAATTGGATTACGGAGCAATATTGCAATATTTGGTCAGATTAATCATTTGCACTCTTGGTTTGCTTTTCTGATTTGGCGAAGGGGAAAATGTGCCACTGTAACAATCCTGTCTACTTCAAGATCCAGATGGGAATAAGATATCAACTACTTGCATAAATGTAATATCTCTGGCAACCACATTGAGTGTAATAGTTCTATGGCTGTCAGAATTTGCAAGTAGATAGGAAGTGAGATCATTGATTAAAGACAGAAGCAGCTCCCTATAGGCAGTTAGTTAATAATAACTTCATATGCCACTTTTCTGCTAACCCAAGATGATGGCTCACAGGAGCATTCCTTTATTGCTGATTAAGTAGCATTATGAAAATACTGACTTCGCTGTGTTAACTAAATGCCTTAGTATTTAAAGATTAGAATGTCAAATAGTTGTACCAATCCCGTTTAACATATCATATAGACTTTTGGTAATCACATTCTACTTGAAATGATCATAGAAATTGCAAGATTTTCTTCTTTTTTTTTTCATTTTACAAAGTGATAGCCAAAATTGTGGTTTAATTATTGTCATCCACATTGTAGTTAAAGGACTGTCAACTTTTGTATTATAAGGTAAAGGTTCCTCTGCATATATGTGCTACTCGTTCCCGACTCTAGGGGTGATGCTCATCTCCGTTACAAAGCCAAAGAGCCAGCGCTGTCCAAAGATGTCTCGGTGGTCATGTGGCTGGCATGACTAAACTTATCTTCCCACCAAAGTGGTCCCTATTTTTCTACTTCCATTTTTACATGCTTTCAAACTGCTAGGTTGGCAGAAGCTGGGACAAATAATTGGAGCTCAATCCATTATGTGGTGCTAGGGATTCGAACTGCCGATCTTTCTGATCAAAAAGCTCAGTGTCTTAGACACTGAGCCACCATGTCCCTCTGTTTGTACTATAGTCCCTTTTATTTTTTAGGGTTTATAATGTACTATAAAAAAAAAATATTGAGATAAAGTATGAGTAGAAAGGTCTTATAAGTATTCCCTTTTTTCTCCGATGCATGGATTTCAAAGCTCCTTTTTCTATGCACTTAACCTTTATATTTAAAAGAAATACAGAGAAGAGAAAGGAAATAGGTCTTAGACTGTTCTTCCATTACATTTGTGTAAAAGAATTCAAGATTATATTCACTGCTTCTAATTTATTCTTGCAACAAACTTATGATATACTAAATGGATCACAGCCAGTCATAACTCTGAAAATTTGAATGGAGGATTTCTCAGTCCTTAATCCATAACTCTGAAATGGGTGGATTGCATGCAGTCTTTGTTTGTTATAATATAATCTAAAAAAGCCCCCCATGCCAAAGTAGAGGGCAGAAGAGTTTAAATTGTGCATTTTTAACTTTGGATTTTTAATATTGTATGCCACCTGGAGTCATTGTGTGTTGGGTGACTATATAAATCAGATAGATAGACAGACAGACAGACAGATAGGATTTCTAGCCTATGATCAGAATCAAAGTTTTGCTCAGGTCGAACTTTCTGATATTCCGGTAATCTATTTTCCAGGTTAGGTAGATTCCAGTCACGATAAGGCAGCTTCTTATATTTGTGTGCATAAATTACTAGAATAAAAAGGATAGAGCTGTTGTGGTGTGTGGGAATGACCTTGAGAGGCAGAAGAAAGAGCTACAGACTGCACAATTATTATGTAAAAAATATCTCAGTTGAGAGAAGGAAAGAGGGCACATGGGAAGCATTTCAGGAGGAAGGAATCTTCCCTAGTTTTCCAGATCGTAAAAGGAAAGAAGGAGAGAAATATTTTCACTCACTCTTACAAGATTCTGTTAATGTAATCTAGAGTAAAAGGCATACTGATTTCTGTGCTTCTTGTGTGGAAGGCTTAACAGACCATGAAACATTTAAATATGACAACTCTTTCTGACTTGTTCTTAACCTAGTCCTGTGACATCAGTACAGTTTAAACTCTTTCTAATCTTAATACATATAATCAGTCATTAAGAATCAGGCAGTGTACAAGTTTAATTTATTATGATTGTCACGCAGTCACCCAAAATGTTTAGGCTGGATTTGGTATTTTTATTCACCAACTGAGTCCTTCCCAAGGACCTGAGATAGAATACAGAATATAAAATAACAGAGTTGGAAGGGACCAGTGATGGGATTCAATTTCTTTTACTATTTGTTCTGTGGGCGTGGCTTGGTGGGCGTGGCAGAGGAAGGATACTGTAAAGTCCCCATTCCTGGGGGAAGGTTATTGCAAAATCCCCATTTCCCCCCCCCCCCCCCACTCCTGGGGGAAGGTTACTACAAAATCCCATTCCCTTCCGACCCTACTAACCTGGTTTCCAGCTCCGTTGTCCTGTGCAGAGCAACAAAAGAAGACCCAGTTGATCAGCTGGGACTCAGGAGGCAGAGAATAGATGGGGGCAGGGCCAGTCAGAGGTTATATTTGCCGGTTCTCCAAACTACTCAAAATTTCAGCTACCTGTTCTCCAGAACTGGTCAGAACCTGCTGAATACCACCTCTGAAGGGACCTTGGAGTTCTAATCCAGCTATCTACTCAGGCAAGAAACCCTACACCATTTCAGACAAATGGTTGTCCAATCTCTTCTTAAAATCTTCCAGTGTTGGAGCACCCACAACTTCTGGAGGCAAGTTGTTCCACCAATTAATTGTTCTAATTGTTGGGAAATTTCTCCTTATAAGATAGGTAGAGATTGTATGATAGTGTTAAAGCATCATCATAGGATGTAAGCTGTTTGTGCTCCAGTTCTTTTGAAATTTCACCCAAGGCATCTTTTTTCTCATACTGTTGTTTGTAGTCAATTTGTGAGATTTTCTTGCAGTAGCTAACTAGGTAGTTTACTTTGCACAGAAGCATTGCTTATGTTGTTCTCTTCTCAGGTCACGAAATTCTTTGTTCCTAAATGTGTTTTACAAGTGGATAAATCCATGTTATTCAAAGTTTTTTGGTTGTTCAGGTGTGCATATTTTTTCTAGAATTAATGTAAGAGAATCTGGGTGGTATCATAAAAAATAGTCTGTTGATGAAATCTCTTCGGGGGAGGAGGAAGTAGCATAAAAGTCTTCTTCCATTTTCTTAAAATTGTCCATGCTTTCAAATTTTGAATATCCAATAAGAATGGTAAAAGGAAAAAAAATAAAATTATCGGCTTGATCAGTACCTACCCTTCCATTCCCCCACCATCACAACCTATGAATTTTCTTGAATGAGAAGCAAAACGTTTTCTTCTTCCTCTTCAAGGAAAAAACAGTCCAGATGCCTTTTGAAAAAGCACGCTTGAGGCACCTGCTTGATCATGGATTTCATTGGTGACGAATAGATATCATGGCCATTAAAGCCTGTAAACAGGAAAGAAAACTACAAATTCTATATAATGTTCATACTAACATGTTTTAGAAATTGAACTAACTTCAGATGCTTGAGTCATGTGGATAGAAAGGAAGTTATATATCTTAAAACTGTAGATAAGATGAATCACTGGCAAAATGTAATTATCTGGCTGCTGGTTCACTGAGGTTTTATGAATGAGAACTTCACACCTGACAAAAGTGTTTGGTTTCTTTTTCTTTATTTAGGCTCTGGTCAAAATTTTCTAAAAATGGTCATCATCTCTGACTCCGCTCCACAATCTAACCCCACATTTTTTAGAGTTAGGTTATAGCTAAAGCAACAATAAGAAAGAGAAAGAATAATTTGATTAATGATGCACCACACCTGTTTTTCAGAGAGATGTGTGTTTTCTATATATTATGGGAATAAATAGTCTTTGGGTGGCTGAGAATAAAGAGTGTCCTTATATTTTTATCAAAAATGCCCTGTGGGATGATCTCTGAATCCAACAGCAAGTTCTCCATCTTTATATACAATGAATATTATTTTAGAAGTTCAGTATTAGTTTATTAAATATGTTTTTCTAATATAGTAAATCCTTTGGAATACTCCTGAAAGGGACATATAAATTCTGAGATCAGATTTAACTATTGTAACAATCTAAGCTTTTACAGTGGTCCTTTTCCCAAACATAATTAACTGGCTCTAATTTAGATAATTATTTTTTCTATGGTTCTTAGGTGCAAAGGCTACATGCATATTAGTTTTCATTATGCCTATCTAGCAGTAACAATACAAAACTTTTGCAAAGCTCTTCTTTCAAATGCCTTCCACAGCCCCTATATCCATGATGACAAACCTATGGCATGCGTGCCAGAAGTGGCACGCAGAGTCATCTCTGCGGGCACGCGAGCCGTCGCCCCAGCTCAGTTCCACTGTGCATGCATGTGTGCCTCCTGCCAGCCAGCTGATTTTTGGGTATCTCGTGCATGCGTGGGGGATGGGATAAATGTGGGAGACGTGTGCACATGCGCAGGGGGAGCAGGGGTAGTGCAAGGGGGTCACATGTGCATTGTATTACGCATGCATTAGGCACTCATACACGCTCTTGCACGCACACGCATGCACTTTCGGGATGCAACGACAAAAAGGTTAGCCATCACTGCCCTATATGGATACATTGTATTACCTTTGGAGTATACTCCCCCCAAAAATTGAGCACACTTTGTTTTCTTTCCAGCATTCTAGAATTTTGAGGAATTTTTGCCTCCTGACATTTTTGGAGAGTTCCAAGCTTTTTGTGTGTGTGGGGAGGGGGGGGAGGTTAGCTATTTTTCGGGATTTAGTTCTATCTTCTTTGAATAAATCTATATTGGAATATTGAGTTGCTAAATCTCCTCTCCTGGTCTTCTATCCTCTTACAGATGTGTTGCACAGAAATAGCTTGCTGGAATATTAAGAAATACTGCTAGCCAGTATGGTAACTCTGAAATTATATCACTTTCCTCAGACTTCTACGGTTTCAGAACTTTGTTATATTCCTTTTCCGCACTGCTGTGACCATTTTATAAGCTCTTATACTTGTTCAGCAACCTACCTGTCAGCTATACATGATTTACTGTTGTGAAAGAGTAAATCTACCAAAATATGCTTTAAGAAAAATAAGTACTTTCCATTTGAAAGTATACTGAGCGCCTGCTGCTCATGGCTCACAGTTGTTTAGAAAAATATGTGATCCCTGAAGAACATCAATGTACATCTATTTTCTGGTTGAAGCACTCCACTTTCAGAGCTACAGTGTTTTTTCCCTTGAATGAACTTCCTTCTTCATACTTCTTTCTTTGCAGCTGCTGAGGGGGAAAAATGGCTCTTTATTGAAATGTGCAAGGTTTTTTTCCCCTTCTTATTGAACCAAGGCAATTAAAAAAAAAACCAGTTGGTCTTGAACTCTAAATTTGAATTAACCGATTCAACTGATTAACTGGAAGGATCTATGAAATATATATATTTCATACACACCAGAAATACAAACACAAAACCATAAACTAGACAGACATATTTACATGCGCACATTTGTGCCTATATTCTGTATATGGGTCTTCTGTGTATCTTGTCTTTAGGATAACTTGTCAGATTTAGGGCTTATTTAAAATGAAAGAAAGCCAAAGCAATTTTCTTTATTCCGTTTCGGTCTCCTAAGGCCTCTTTCCCCCCGGTGAGCTCATAGCAACAGGGGGGTTTAGGAGAATTCAGCTTTCTGCAAATTAATGTCTCGCATCATGAAAATTCAGGGCTCCCCTTCCCCCTTACCTTGAAAAGTAATACAGTGAATGTGAGTATTATTTCTTGCCAGCGGGTGGAAGATGAATGATTTTGTCACAGTTTTCCTGCTTGATGAGCAGTGTCCTGAGGGTCAGGCTTAAGTCTGTGTCACTATGCTACTCATTACTCTTGAGCTAAATAAGGGCTGATTGGATCTAAATTGCCTAGCACATGGGCCGCAGATGAGCTCAGTGAGTAGGGGATGCCTGCTATTCAGACTGGGAGTAACCCCGGTGTGCAAATATGCTGCATTCGAACACACCATGGGAGAACTGAGGAGAATGGGAGGCTACTCACTGCTGCCAGCAAAAGAAATCGAAATGTAAAAGGGGGGGGGGGGACCCTCTTTGATGCTGCAGTGTTAGAATTTGACATGTAGGAAGTGACAGGTTGATGGTACTTATTAGCTTTGGTCGGATTAGAGAACAGTCATCTGGTTTGTATAATGATAGAAGCAATCTCTAACTATCCTGGCTGCAGCTGCTGACAGGATTGATGCTACGCCGTACCATTTGCTTTAATGGTGCCGATGGGAGTGGCCTGGGCACAGTGGTCGTGATTGACAGTATTATTCCCAGTTTCAGTATTCCGAAATTAGGGATGGGAAAGAGAAAAATGATTTTTTTTTCCTTTAAAAAAAAAAACAATTGGAGATATATGAAATAACTATAGGCAGTCTTCAATTTACGACCACAATTGAATCCAGAATTTATTTGTTGCGAAGTGAGAAATTTGTTGAGTGAGTTTTGTTCCATTTTATGACTTTTCATGGCCCAGTTATTAAGTGAACCATTGCAATTGTTCAATTAGTAACACGGTTGTTAAGTGAATCCAGCTTTCCCATCGGCTTTGCTTGTTAGAAGGCCGCAAAAAGTGATCACATCATCCTGGGATACTGCAGCCGTCATAAATGTGAACCAGTTGCCAAGTATCTGAATGTGTGACCAAGAGGATGCTGCAGTGGTGAAAAATGGTCATTGATCACTTTTTTCACTGCCGTTGTAACTTCGAACAGTTACTAAATGAACTGTTGTAAGTAAAGAACTACCTGCAGTTAGTGTGTAGGATGAAATAGCATTTTTGTTGTGAAATATATGATGGGTTAAGATACTCTGTCATACAGTTATTTAAAAATTCAGCTTATTTTCTTTTCTTTTGGGAGGGGATCTTATTTCATCCCCTCATGTATGCATTTGGCAGTTCTGAAATTACAGTATCAGTGAATTCATTTGCATCAAATTCCTCAGACTAAATACTTAGAGATCCTCCAAAACTGGAACTAAGCAATATAATTTTCTCTTCTTCGTCATACTCTCATGAGTTCTTTGGCACCTATCTTCTGCATTTTAGATCCTTTTCCTGGAATCTCATTTGGATTTTTTCATGCTGATGGGCTCCCTTTAAAAAATCTGCACATAGGCACAGGCTTCGTTCTTCTATAAATACTGGTTTATTTCCTAAATTAGTTTTTATAAATATTATAGCATATAACAACCTCATTGTGTGCTTTACAGCTGGACTGAACTTCAAGTCTTATCATTCCCAACCAGGATGGGTTTTGGGAATGGAGGTTCAGCCCCTCTGGAGGGTATCAGGTTGGGTTTCAGTGTTCCGGAAAACCTCAACTCCAACCAATAACTCCAAGGCAGACATCTTCTCAAAGGTTCCTTTTATTAGAGTAGTAAACTGGCACATCTGGGAAATCCCGAATGTGAAAGTTCCAGGTTTCCCTCCAATAAGTTAAATAAAATTACAAACCTACCCCCTGCACCCCTCATTGCATCACATGCCCCAGTCACCATCCGTCCCAACTTGAGACGTCCCCTCAACTATTCCTCAGCCAAGTGTAGAAATAACATGGCCTTAACTTGGAAGAAGAATGCTATTATGTCTAACCACATATACTCCAAGAAATTCCCTGTCCCATTTCCCCAGGCTCAAGAATCTGGCAGTGTGGAAATGTCTGGTGCTAATATGGCTTCCAAAGCTGGCATTGGGTAAAAATGGGATCCATGACATGCAAACAACAAGTTATGAACTATATGGAAATGAATTAATAAGTGGCCTTGGAGGAAGACAGATTCTTTGTCTCCCAAGCAGCTGGGAATTAGGAAATTGGGGGATTGGGTTGCTTTGAACGCTAAGGAATAAGCAAGAAGTGCAGAGTTGCAGGCTTCTTCCTACAACATGTGGATTCACTTGAAGCTTAGCCTAGAACTTTAACTTGGAACAGGCTGTTTGTCTCAAAACTTTAACTTTTTTCTATAACACCCAAGCAAACAATTTTTGTACCTCACCTGCACATTTGTTCTCTTTTCTTTTTCTAGATAGTGTGCCTCATCATTCATTTTTTAATTGTTTTTTATTAGTTTATAATATAGCCTACAAGGAAAATACAAAAGTAAATAGTAAAGAAAATAGGGAAGGGAAAAGTGAGGGAAAGAAAGTGGGGGGAAGAGAGAGAAAAAGGCATTGTCTTCCGACTCCCTTTGATGCATTAGAATAAGGAATTAACATCAAACCTCAACGTGCCTTAGCATTCAGTTGTTTTTCCTTTCTTTTCTCTTTGTGCAACTACCTCTTCCTCTTAACCAATCTTTTTCCTTTTTTCCTATTACTTCTGGAAAGAGGGAAAATGTGGATACATCTGTCTGTGGGGGATCCTTGTACATTTTTGTGTGAGAGAATGGTATATGCAAGAAATCAACTGATAAGTGCAGACGGGCATCAATTAACTTTGTAAACAGAATATCATATAGGCAATTGACTTTAGTTAATAATTTAATTAGTATAAAAATTATGATTTCCCTAACCCTCCTTTTGAAGTGTGGATACCTGCATAGGTTTATTGTTCCGGTAGGTTGGATTTGAGTTCAACTGGCAATCCTAACTTAAGTAAAATGTGTATTGTGCAGCTTTTGTATGCATGCCGACATAGGTATTAAATATTTCTCTCAAGTCTTCCTTAGAGGAGATGGTCATCATTAATTTCTTATCATCTTCCTTTCAGGTAAGTATGATCATGCTTCATGCTTCTTCTCTGCTTCTCTTCTTCACATCTTCCCAGGGAATAATTTTGTACAGGTAGTTCTCAGCTTGAGAAGACCACAATTGAGCCCAAAATTTATGTTGCTAAGTGAGACATTTGTTAAATTAGTTTTGGCCCATTTTATGACCTTTTTTGCCACAATGATTTATCTCATGACTCCAAGACACTGTAACTGTCATAAATAGGAGTCAATTGCCAAGTGTTTTGATCATGTGACATGGGGATACTGCAGTAGTCATAACTGAAAAAATGATCATTATTCACTTCTTTCAGTGCCAGTGTAACTTCAAATGGTCACTAAACGAATTGTTGTAAGTCAAGGACTACCTGTATTTCAATCAATGGGGGGACCACATAATCAACAAATATGTAGGACCTCCTAGTGCAAATTTTATGTTGTATGTGTAATGAAAGCTTTATGAATTAATCAGTTCACTTTATCACTTTATGTTTATCAGTTCTTACAATGGAAGTAATGTAAAATTAACCTACTATAACTTTCTTGAAATTGTATGAAGGAAACATTGAGGTCTAGAATTTGGGCTAGTAACTCTACTTGATTGTAACATGCAGTATGCAAGTAATCTTTATGTTGAATCCCAATAATGTGTGACAGATAAGTGAATCTGCAAAAAAATTAAATGTTTAGATCAAAACAAGTAGATCAAGTCAGATTTGAAATTTATGAAGATTTTATTAATGATTCATGAATACAGAAATGGAGCCAGTGTTACTACAGAAATAAATTCTGTGGTTCAAATTGATGCTGAGCAAATCAGTTATATTAATAAAGAAATTTGATTTTTAATTTTTTTTTAAATAAGTTTATGTCAGTACTTATAATTTTCACTTAATAAAAACATAACCTGTTTTGGATACCAAAGCAATTTAATAGTCCAAACACAACCCAATATGTATGCAAAAAGAAAAATCCAACGGACACAAATAAAAACTGAAAAGAATAAAAAACTGACCATCAGAAGAAAGAAAAAAATTCAATAACTCCTTCCATATTTCCCCTATAGAAAAGAAGAGTTTCATTGCTTGGAAGTGGATATAGTTAAGCAAAGGGCCAGATTGTTTTTCAGTATTGTTCACAAGGTAGTATACTTCCTTAGCAAAACTCAGTATTTCTTTCTTTTGCTTTAAAAGAAATAAAATCTTCCTCAATGTTGTTTTTGCTTTTAAATTTCCCTTTTTATCTATTTATATAAGCAATTTTTTTCATATCTCTGCTTCAGGAACATGGCAGAGAAATTCAGTTGACAGAATGCTCATTGTTATCTTTTCAATTCCACATGGGTGGAAGGCTGCATTCATTTAATTAGAGTTCATTACAAAAGAGCGCCTTTTTCCTGTTGTATTGTTGTGCCATACTGAACCTCTGGAATTTTTAATGATTCCAGCCACCTTTTAGAAGGTCAGAAGATTGAGTGATTGGTACTGCTTTAATAAAACTTTTTTTCTCCCCCTAAACAAGAACTGTTCTGGAAAGTCCTTAGCAGCTCCATCTCCATGTAAATGAACACTGTAAATTGTGCAGTGAGAATGAGAGTAGAAAGGAATTAAAATAATTCCAATAAATGGTTTAATTTATGCCTCAGCAGTTAAGCATGCTCCTGGTTAACAGAAATACCCTTCGGCTACACAGGATTTTGGAGGGTTGTAGGGCACTCATTTGCACATAAATAGCCATTAACTGATAAATTCCCAAAGGTCTCCTGTTGCATGCTAGTGGTTTTGACCTACTTAGCTAGCTTAAATTTGTTTTACAGAATTATTATAATTCTATCCTTGGCACTTAAACTTTGTGATTAATGCATGCCTCACAATACAATTAAACTATAATTACACAGATTTACAGTTTGCTATCATGGTGTTATTGTTATTACAAAAGAGCTGGGTTTGGCAAATATTAGAAGAATTAGGGTTCTGATACCCATCGCTTTGCAGTTATTAAGTGATTATGTTAAATGGGACTCCTTTACTTCCAAAGGAGAAGTGGGCAAGAGGTGAAACATTACCATATCAAGACAGCTTTAAAGTGATAGTGCAGAAGCTATAAAGTAATTTCTGTCACATAGCTAAATTGAATTGGATGTTACTGTGTCTCTTCAAACCAGAGAAAGACACCGTGTTGAATTTCGTGACTTCAGATCATGCTGTAAAAGAGTTTGAATTTAGACATTAGGTTAGCAGGGATGATTATTTTGAGCCGTATTGTAATGAAGCTTTTAGAGTTGCCTAAGGAAGCACCTGCCAACTCTCAGTTGAATCCTGTGGTGGACCTATTCAAACAAGAGCTCTGATCCATTCACTGCTAAATCAGATTGAAGAACAATCTGAATTCTTCTGGTTGCATTCAGCCCAAATATACCAAAGAGATAGATTAAGATTAATGAGAAAGGCATGTTTGCTATAGCTGTCTACAGTGGGTCAGTGGCAATTTGCAGCATCTGTATTACATATCTGACTTGACCCTCTCTGCCCTTTAATATGTGTCTGGCCTGCATGGCTGCTTTGTGACAGCACATGGAAATTGATATAGACATGAAGTAAAATTTGCCTCTCATTCTTTTGATTATCGTGCCACATACTTGGATTTTTCAGCATAACTATGATGATAATTCTACCAGCAAGATTCTTCACTTTGATTTATACGACTTACCTACATTTGTGAGGGGAAATGTTAAGAAGAAGAAAAACTGCTTTATTGTTATTGAAATGATTTTGTGCTTATCTGGGGATTGTCAGATTCTGATCTGCAGATCTCTTTTACTAAGTATGAAAGCACATATAATGGTGGCACCAACCATCCATTCATAGGCACATGTGCTGTAGAGTTAGAGGACAGAAAAGATGGGGCAAGCTACAACTGTGGGAATACTGATAATTATTCAGCTACATGGGAAATGTGGTGAAATTTTAGTCCTAAGTTTAAAATAAATAGAGTCAAGCTAATGTGATGTGAACCAGCTATTTTATTTTCTTGGCAACAGTACATATGTGATTTGTCATTATTATTTTTTTCAGCTTTCAAGTCTAGATTACAAGTTTCAGATTTACCAAATTTCTAACCAGGTTTGATACCTCTTGGTTTATTAAACATACGTCAAAGCCAACTAGATGCAGTCATGTGCTCTGCTCTAGAGTAGTGATCCCCAATCTTTACAACTTGGTAGCCTGGTCTCCGTTTGTGGGTGGGTGTGTTAGGTGCAGGTGTGCGTGCCCTCCATTCATGCACATGGAAAGAGAGGGAGGGAGAGGGAGAGAGAAAGAGAGAGATCTCAAAAATACTGCAGTATGTACCAGTAATCCTTGAGTTACAATGGCAATTGGGACCAATATTGCCATTAGTAAGTATTGTAGTTGTAAAGTGCAGTGTCAAATGACTGCATTGTTTAACAACAGCAATCCAAGCAGTCCTCCTTCCATTGAAACTCCAAGATATGCAGATCATTAAGCAGTAAGCAGCAGGAGTCCCAGATAAAGAGCACTGGGGTACCACAGAGGGGTGGAAGAGACCCTAATTGGCCCAGCATGGTCTATGCATGGGTTGAGGGGGAGATGCTATAGTGTAGCAACAAAAGGAAGGAGGACATGTGCAAGTGCAGGGAGGCTGAGGGAGACAGGGCACTATGGAGGCTATGGGAAGGAGGGTGCAATGTGCTGCAGAGGAAAACCAGGGGAGAATTTACCAGTGATATGTGGTTTTCCTTGGCAGCTTCCCCATTGACTTTATTTGTAGAAAGCTGGCTGGAAAGGTCACAAATGGTGATCACCTGACCATGGGATACTTGCCAAGTGCCTAAATTGCAGTTATGTGACAGTAGGGGTACTAGAATTGGTGGAATTTTGAGGATCAATTACAAACTTCGAGGACTGATCTTATAACTTCTTCAGCATCGTTGCACCTTCGAACAGTTTCTGAATGAGAGGTCAGTAAGTGAGACCTATCTCTCATGCTTGGTATGAGTGGTTTAGAAATAAAAAGAAAATAAAATGGCAATTAGGAAAAGAATGAGGGAATATGTAAATATGTAAATATACCGTGGAGAAGATTGCGATGTAAGGATAAAAGGTATTGATTTATAGTAAGAGTAAGATGTAATGGTAAAGGAATAAGTAAATACATATATTGAAAAATGTGAGGAAATGCAAAAGATGTCTTGGTGTTGATAACAATGTATAAAGTTTATTTTATGTTTTTAAAATTTGGAAACTTAGTAAAATTTATTTTAAAAAAAGAGAGACCTATCTGTCAATTAATGGTTCATCCTGAACCGCACCCAAGAATAAAAAACGCTAATCGAAAGAGGAAGGGGTCCCCATGTAAGATCAAGTTTCCCGAACTAACCCAGTAATAGGTTGCCCTCCCGTAAATAGAAAATAGCCTGCAATAATAATAAGACTACTAATAAGTTCTGCAGTCCCTTGATTTCTCTGGCTCAGTTCAAGCTATTTGCAAATGTTCAAAAAAAAAGAGAGAGAGAGGAATTTATGATACATTTGTCACATCCAGCCAGCAGTGCTGCTGTTAATACATCTACTTGCTTGGTGGTTTTCCTTGATCCTGTGGAGTGAAAGGACAGGAAGATCAGCTCAGGTCTAAATGAGATTACAGCTAGTTCGACAGCTTATCTGGTCTAATGCCAACTAGTGTGGCTTTGCACATCCTAAGGGGCTTACAACAGAAACTGTTTATTGGGTATCTTCAGTTTACTCAACACAAGCAGGCTAATCCTCCTCAGTCTCAGCATGTTGCAAAATTGTGTGTGAGTCCAAACCAAAAGCAAGTATAGCCAGAGGCTTGAGAGCCCATTGTCTTGCTTCATATTGATTTCCCCATCCTTTCTTTCAGATTCATTCAAAGTCAGTAAAAATAAAACCAATAAACAAACCTATCTCAAGCAAAAGGTTAATCTGACCTAAAAATCTGACAAAAGTATCCATTAACCCTTAAAAAAATGATGATGGGTGTTCTTAGCAATTCCAAGTTTTCTGTGCAATTGTACTTGCCCAAAATTCCAGGAAGAATCTTTTTTAAAAAAGCCTTAAAGCACAGAATAATGAAATGGCATTTGGTTTCTTATCCAACAGCAACTACCATTTTCAGTGCACTGCAGTATTTGTATTAGTAGACCAGCTACTAATTTGCCTCAACTTAAAAACCTAGTCAACTATCATTAGCTGTCTCAGCTAATTTCCCTCCCACTTCCTTTATACTGCATGTCATAATTATTTATATATCTGGATTTTTTATGCTGATGAAACTTGAAAATTAAATGATAATATAATGCCACTTTGTATAGTATTTGTGGTTCTCTTTTCTATCTGACATGAAATTACTGTAAGTCCCCTCTGATTTTTTTTTAAGAGTAATATAGCTCTTATTATTTCTAGCATTGTCAGAGACTGGTTTGCCAATATGTAAAAGACTTAACATCAGAAGATTAATCTAATCTTTGCAGCACAAACCCATTCATAAAAAACCAGTAGCTGAGCTGGTCTTGTTGGGCAGAGATTACCAGTCATTTTTGTTTCAGCCTTAGATATTTCTGGAGATTCTTGGTCCTCCAGATCATGGTTGTCCCAGAGGTGCCTTTTTTTCAAAAGGCAACTGGACTTTCTTCTTTGAGAAGAAACTTCTTGAAGAAGTTTCGTTTCTGGTCCAAGAAGCATCTTCAGTTCTTCAGAATGAGAAGTGAAATGTCTTCAAGGAAAAACAAAGTCCAGTTGCCTTTTGAAAAAGCACCTCTGGGACTTCAGTGCTAGATATATCCATGCAGCTGTTGCGATTAACCAGCAGGAGGTGCAGATGGCTGAGGAGAGCAAGGACTCTGATGAGGAGCCAGAACCATCATGGAGTGGACTGCTGCCTTCAGAAATTGTGGGGGCTGGCAGCAGTGATGAGGTTCCCGAGGAGCCTGTGCCAAGTGCATATGCACAAAGGATTGCTCGTAGGAAAGAACAATTACAACAGCACAGGCAACTCGGAAGTAAGGCTGCAAGGTAATGGCCCCTCCCTCAAGAGAATAAAAGCCAGGTTTGGAAAAGCGTTCTTTTGCAGAGAGCAAAGAAGCTCTGAAGCTCAACTTGTGGACATCTTAGTTTGTGTTTGGAGAATCTTGTAAATTAGTTCTTATCTCTGGGTTTTTGGCTACATTGATGTCAGAACTAATTAATGGAAAGCAGCCTTTTATCTGTAAAGGAACATAATTCGTTATTAAACCTTAAAAGGTGGGGGCTGCTGCCTTTGTCTTTGTTTGCTCTTTGGGAATCCGGTTGGGTCAGAACAGTAGCTACAAATCCTATCCCACATTCCTTTTTAGATACTGCATCCTATTACTTTCCAGCATGGTTTGGTGGGAGGTCCTTTCATATCATCGGTGTTAAATGGCTCAGTTTTGTTACATACATACATACATACATACATACATACATACATACATACATACATACATATGGTTTCTGTAGAAGAACTTCACCTTTAACCAAAACTTTCAAACTAGTCTTGATCAGTACAATTAAAGGGTTAAAGGTTTTCTTGAATTTTATCACCTTAATCTATGAATAGATATATCAAGTATTGGGATTGCTTTTCTCAGTAAATTCCCTCAGACACACATGTGTAAAAAGACAAACATTAAAGAGAACAGCTAAGTTTGTAATGCCCTTTTTAGTGCAAGAAGTTAGTGATTATTTTACATTAGTAAATTAACCAAAATATGCCATACTTCTCTGTTACTTATAGGTAGAAATTATATACATTAGAATAAAAGATCCATAACTTGAGATCATAGGTTCATATGTAGCCCATTGTCAAATGTTTAAATATATATATTTTAGATATACCTCCCAAATTATCACTAAATGTAATTTTTAATGTAACAGAATAAATATTTCAGAATAAACATTGGGCAAACAGATTATTTATTGTACTCTATGTATAAACATGCTATGTGCTGGTTTTTACAAATATTGAAATGTTAAATCCAGACGTGTTTTAAGTGAAAGACAAGCTGACAAGTTTTAGAGTAATGATGATGTAGAAATACATTCATGTTTATATACTTTTAAAAATCTAAATTAGTCTAACATTTTAGATTCTACAAATATTATGCCATGTTAAAGTATATTTCCAGAGTGAATTATATACTGCTTAAACCTGTAATGTGTCTTTCATACATCTCTAGTGAATATGTTAACTGCATGATGAATGTGTTGTGACAAGCTGATAAGATTTTTTTAACGTGGTATTTTAAGTTTTCTTATGCCAAGAATTTGCAAGAGGCAGTATCAGTTAGTTGGCAAAGACATGTCACAATAATGCTTCTTTAATTTCCTGATCTCTGTTGGTTAGCTGAAGAGCATAGTACATATATATATGTGAATAGCAATTACAAGTTTTATCCTTTTCGTTGTGAAAAACAGGTAGATGACAACAAAAATCACCATTTGTCTGTGAATAAGATCCAAAAAGTTACATGTATGTTTGATGCATGCACTAACATGTATGTATGTTTGGGTGTTTTAAGGGGCACATCTCTTGAGCTTCTCACTAAAAGGTAAAATTTCATTTGCTTTGAATTTGATTCCTGATAATACTACAGATACTCCTAGTATTGACTTCCCATTCAAATTAATAGCCTTGGGCCCCTTCCAGTAATACCTAGGTCTGATTTTGCAGCATAGCTTGATTCTGTCCTTGAAGAACTTTTTGCAGCTTCTGATACCCCTTGAAAAACCATTCCTGAAAATGGGCCAATAATTCAAAAAAGCATTTTGTATGATACTGTTATGCAAAAAAATGTGCATGCAAATATTTATACATATGCAGCTACTTAGTGGTTAATTCTTTGCAAATTTTCCCATAGGAGAAATAATATGCCATATTTTTTTAAAAAAATGATATCTATATCTATGTTTATCTATATCTATCTAATCTATATATCTATATATATCCATATCTATCTATATAATATATCTATCTATCTATCTGTATCATCTATATCTCTCTATGTCTATCTATCTATCTATCTATCTATCTATCTATCTATCTATGAAATCCATGTTACACAATTCTAAAAAGTATAAAATTCAGTCAATAGGTACATTCTCTTATATATTTGCTAGGAGCTAAATAGATTCCCTCCCCCTACAAATTCAGTTAAAAGTAGTTTTTTTAATCCATCTTTAGATTTAGGGCTGATTTTCAATTTCAAGTACCCAAACAGCTACTGTATATAGGCCCCAAAGTGAGAGAAAAATAACCCAGAAAACAGATATTACATTGTGTGTCTCTATTCATTATTCCCTTATATATTTCAGATGGTTTCTTTATCAAGGAGGAGTCCGTAATGTTAAATGTCAACCATAAGTCTTATTTCTTTGACTGATGCAGACATGCAATACAGCATCTGTTTCTGTGTTTTTTTCCTTGTGATTTTCATCACGTTTTTCTTCCTTGCGGCTGGAATTTATAATTTTATTACAAAGTCTTCTGTTTCAGGCAGATTAATGCAGTTGCCACAGATGGATAGGGCAAGAAATATATACGTTCCAAAGTGAGGGAGGGGAATAAAGATAGAATGGTGTTTCCACAGGCTTTTTGCCTTGGTGCTTCCACAGATTATTATGGACTGTGTAGAGCTAAACACGGCTAGATAATGAACATAACTCCAAGCAAATTATTACAACAGCCAATGGTCCCATACAAAATAAAGTCAGCATAATAACAGTGGAAAGAAACTCTGTTCTTGAAGAGTTAGGATAAAATTCACAAATATGCAAGTTCTTTTCTGCTTTCAATCTGGTTGTCAGCTACTAGCAAAAGGAGTTTGAAGACAACTGCTTTTCCTTGCGGTTTGCCACTGACTTATACCTTGTCTTTGATTTTACACTGCTGTTTGTAGAATTTAATAAAGCAAATGTAATAATGCTGCTAGTACCTTAATCTACCATCTCAATTTAGTTGACCATGAGATAAATAGGAGCAGGAATGATAGTGCATTTCTACGGATTGTTTTTAATAAGCATGTTATTTAGTTGATCGTCCAAGTCTAGCAATGCCTCGCTTTCTAGTCTGCCAGACAAATTTATTAATGCTTCCTGCCCCTCCTCCAACTGATTCCCTCCAGACAAATCTCTATTGAGCCTTTAGAAAGTCACAACTTCCAAATTAGATTAAGTACTAGGAATTGTACTAGCAGAATCAAAGAAAATTGAATGTGTTATTGAATTCATGCCACATTGTCTCTGTAAAGGACTGACTTAAGATATAATAGTAGCTTTAGTCCTTAGTTTGCTATGAGCATTGCTGCCACGTACTTGAAAAGGGTTAATCTTTGTTTGTTTGTTTTTTCATTTGTCTCTACTGAGGCTGCAAAAAGGAAAAAAACTTCAGTGATAAATGCTTTTGAGGGGGAAAAATATTCATAGATTTCTGTGCCTGACCCAGTTTCTGTACATTGTGTATAGAAAATTAACAAATCATGAAAGATTTGGCATTGGAGTGTAAGCATACTTACTTGTCATTTGATAAATACATTCATTTTAAAGCTGCCTGTTTCCCATTTGGGCCTGACATATTAAGAGGTGCATAATTAATGGAGGACATAAATAATTAACATTAACTTTACGGTGCTTAATATGCCATCATTTATCCATCAAATTGCTTGTGTGCATAAATGTCATTCCGTCAAGTTTTGAATTACGAAAGGTGATTTCTAAATCCTTAGTTTGTGTGTTGCACAATGACTATTCCAGTGCATCTAAAAAAAAAAAAAAATTCAATTACTCTTCCTCCCAGGGCAATAGACTTTATGGCCGCATCACCTTTATTTCTTCTTAGAACAGCACATGAGCAGTTAAACCAGGGACTTTGGTTAGGGAATCCAGGCCCCAATGCACAGCCTTCATCAGTGGCGAAAGAGCACCACCTTGCTGTTGCCAAAGCTCTCTGGAGAAATTTCTTTCCCTACTTGAAGAGCCAAAGGATGGTGAAGACTCCCCCTCCTCAGCTTGCAGATACAGCTGCAGGTTTGTACTCCAACTTGACCTCATCTTTCTTGTTACAATGATGCATTCTTCCTGTTTCTAAATAACTTCTAAATAGTAGATTTTACCTGCACATTGTAAGATTCCTGTAGGTGTATTCATCCTTTTGATGCATGTATACACCTCAATGGGGAGAGAGGGAGAGAGAGAGAGAGAGAGAGAAACATATATTCCTCTTAGTAGAGGGCTTACTTTATTCATAGGGTCCCTCGGATCCATAAATTTGAGTGGCACTTTTTTTTTGTTAGATGTTCATTATATTTGAAACATGTACTTGTGATCTTAAGCAATGTTAACGGTTGATATGTCACCATATTCAATACCATGCATATTTTCTGTGCTTAAATGAGTTTGTTCAGAGTCTCTTGCCGCTACAAATTCCCTTCCCCCGAGTTTCTCTAGGATTATGATAATCTTCACTGTTCTGTAAATATATCAGGTGAGATTTCAAATACATTGTGTCACTTTAAAAAAAAACAAAACACCCTATATTCTGGAGTCTTATAATGTAAGAATGCCACTCAAAATTCTAGCAGATGGAACAACATCTTACCATAAAACTATAAAAGTGGTGATCCTTGACTTCACTGGAGCTGTGCCCATCTGATCTGGTCCCTTTGTATTTTAATATAATACTAATTCTTCCATGAAATTCCTGTATACTAACTCTGTTTATTTCAACTCAGTGCAAGAAAACTTGCATTTAGTTATAATACTCACTGAATCCATTTCAGTATTATTTTGTAAAAGATAGATTTGAATTTACATCTATTTTCCTCCACATGAATTAAGAACTGAACATATACACTATTAAAAAATTCTAGTCATTAATGAAAAAAGACCTTGAACTTCAGCTTTGCAATAGTTAAGATATAATAATGGTGGAATAAAATGCAATTTCCTTGGCATGTAATGGCATATGGATACTAAACACTAAAGCAGTGGCTTTAGTTAGTACCTTCTTCTAATCAATTCTAGTTTTCCTTGCATAGTTGCTTTAAAAAAATTTTTTTTAAAGTATATAATTGATTATCACTAATATTAAGAATATAGCAATATTTGTGTTAAAATGCTAAAGAATAGTGAAAGTATAAATTTCTTAATACATATTCAGTGAATGAATAAATGACATAGCACAGTTAAGTTTTAACTTATTTTGATTGAGGAATTAGTGCCAATCATTTTCCTCTCTCCCCAAATGTCCGCAAAGATAAAAATAAACTTGGATTATAAATAGAGTGGGTTGATCTATGCTAGAGAGTAAGTCCAACTGATGAAGCTGATGACAACATATAGCATAATCCGTGTCATTATAATTTCTGTTTCCAGTTTCTTTCATTTTTAACAATAGAATTTCCTGGAAATAGAAAGCAGCTGGTGGAAAGAAATTTTAAGATACAAATAGCAAGCAGGAAAAGCTGAAGCATATGTATTGAAGTTCTGCTCAAGATTTCAAATTATTTATAATCACTGGGGAAGGAGAAGGAATGTTAGTATTAAAAAAAGTAGTATACAAAGCATGGAGGTTTGTTCTACTTCTCTGCTTTTCTAACACATAGCCACTTTTGTTTTTAAAAAACAGGTTTGACTTTGTTAGCATTGGATTTACCCAGCACATGTACCTCAGACCTCCAGCCTCAGCCAATTATATCTATGATGCAGTTGTTTGGATGGGATGATATGGTTTGCCCTCAGCTGGTTTCAAGGTATCTAACTCACCTGATACAAAACAGGTAAGTCATACAACATCTTGGTTAAATAAAAACAGGTGTTGGCATAACTTTGGTTTATTTCTATTGCAGTAACATGTGGGTTTTTTTATTGTAGATTTCTATGAAAGCCGGGTTGAAAATCTATTTTCTAGATTTTTTTCAGTTATATAAATAACAATGCCAATATTATCCTTCCAATACACTAATCCAATTTCGAAAGCCATTTTGTCATGCTTTTGTCAAGTCTGACTTAATTCTTCTCAGTCTGCTAGGAAACAGGTGGGGAAAGAAGAATGTCAAAATAAAAAAGAAGGGTATCAGAAGATAGAGTAATGAAGAAGAAAGGGAATGGATGCATGTTAGAGATTAAGGACACTAAATTGCATTTCCAAACAGAATTATTATTTTTTTCTCTTAATAGTTCGGGAGAATCAACTCCAATACATTATAATATTAATTTTCCTGAAAACTTTGATGTATTATATTTTCATTGATTTTCATAACCCCCTGCCCTATACAAGCTGCTTTGAACTTTCCAGTTGTTCTCCTGGCTGTACATTGAAGCACTATTAGAAAACTGGGAATAAGTGAGATCCTAGATTTTGCTACAGTTTGCATTGCACAAACTAGGTTAAGGGGTCAGTTCTGCCCAGTTTTGGGAGAAGTCATGATATTCTGTGCCACAGGGCATTTCTTAGAGGCAGGAATTCTTGGAATCATTTACAGATTAAAAAGAATGATATAAATCAAGGGGGAAAATGAGTTTTCTATTTACCTAATTTGTTTTTCTTTATTGGCTTTCTTTTCTATACAGTGCACTGGCTGAAGCTCTTACTGGCATGGGTCATTCATCTTACCAATCCTTGTTCATTCAGTCATGGTTTCGATGCATTTTACAAATGTTTATCAATCAGCCTCCTGAGACGTTGATCAGAACAGATGCTGACCAAACTACCAGTATGTGCATTGGTTTATATGTTTTCAGCAGCAATAGAAACTTCGTCTTTTCAACTATGTGCACAATGTTAGTTTACCACTACCATCACTATCACCACTTTTTTTGCCTTTTCTTCCTCTTTATGTTTGCCTACTTGGGCAATTGATTAGTTGCTTATTTTTTAATTCAATTTAAAGTAAGTATGTTCATTTGAAAACAAAAGCAAAAATTCCCAAACATTGATGAATAATGTAATTAATTGGAAATCATAGATTAAATCTGATAAATTATTTCAAAACATTTTAACTCATGTGAGAAGGCATTTTGCTGTATGACAATTGAAACTCTGTGTTTATAGATATTAATGCTAGTTAATTAATGATTCTTTTTATTATATTTTTCAAGCAAAGGGGAAGACAACTGTGAAACTAGAATAAAAGACACTAGATGCATTAGTGGTCATTTCTTTTATTTTAGATTTTGATCTTTGATGATCTCACCTGAATTGGAATTAACCTTATGAGCTTGGTTGACTTGAGTAGTGGATAAAATGTAGAAATGTAATGGGCTTAAGTTTGTCTTTTTTTAATGTTTACTGGAATATATAGATGTTTGCAAGGGGGAATTAACAAAGATGAAAAGAGAGAGGTTAAAAGCAAAGGGTTGGGGGGAAGATACTAACAGTCATAGCATCTTATGATGTCCAAGAATTATCTATGCTTTTTTAAAAAAAAACCTGCTTTTTTACAGTCTTTTGAATCTGAACTTGGTATAGTGATTAAAGTATTAGTCTAGAACTAATAAGACTCACATTCAAATTTATCCACTTCCATCGGAACTCACTAAATGTCTTGGCCAATTACACTCTACCTTTAAGGTTTTTTTGTAGTTGTTCAGAAAAATGGAGGAGTAAGTGCAGGGTTTACTGCTTTGTGCTTCTTGAGAAAACACAGTATATAAATCCAACTGACAAATACTGGTGGTAGAGTACAATTCATATCTTCCTCTTGTAGAAGTTGTAGTTCACCTTACTTGAGGAACTGTCTAAGAATGTATACTTGATGGAAAAAGTCCAATGCTAAATCACATCAAATTCTTGTGCTGTGTTGATAAATAGATAAGGCTTATATGGAACAACTGACTGAACTTACAAGATTGATATTCAAACTTCCAGAAGTAATAATTATCTTCTCAAAGTCTCACTTTGATGAATCCGTCTGCAAACAAGATCCTAAGGAAGCTGTTTTCCGGTTCATTGAGGTATGGTGTTTATTATAAATAGCAATTTTGGAGGAATAGAATTAGAAAATACCCTATCCTATCTTAATAGGATAAATGTGTCCCAATATCAAGAATTGCTTTCTGTTTTTTCTCCTATATTTTCTTAGGCTGTTGGAAAAAACTACAGTGAGCTTCAGCATCTGTCTGAAAAATCTGTCACGGTGACAAAGGCATTAGTATATCTTGGTGACATATTAAAATATGTAAAACCCTATTTAATAAAGAAAGGGCCCGCAGAAGGACTCCATCTCACCTACAAGATAATAGGTAATTTTCATACTTAGTGCTCCCCTTATCAACAATATAAAGCAAAGCCATTAGTATCAATGTTTCCAGACAACTTATCCAGCAGAAGAACTTCTAACCTACAAAAGCCAGGTTGTCCTTTGATTCCCTTGCAAAAGTCTGTCAATAAAACCAGCCAGGAGACATAGTTCAAGTAGAGTTATGTTCATTAACAGTTTGCTGGGATGTACATTTGTTGGGGTTCTCAAAAACTCCTTCTGCAGCACATTGAGACAAGTTGAGAATAAATCTTTGCAGCAACTTAGATTTCCCCAAGAAGATCTGTCCCTAGTCTGACCCTTCAGATCCCCAGTGTTGCACCCATTGCTGCTATGATTGAGTCCATCAATCTTATTGCTGGCTGTCCTCTTCTTTCCTCCTTCCATTTTTCCTAGTATCATAGCCTTGTGAAGAGAACTGATTCTTCACATAATCCATCCAAAATATGATAATTTGAATCTGGTTACTTGTGCCTTAATTGATTTCTGGATTTCTCTAAGATCTATTGGGGTGGGTTTTTTTTTTAACTGTTTGTTTTTTTTTTATTTTCTGTGATCTTCATTATTAAAGTTCAGAAATGTCAAATGTCAATACCCTTTTGTCCTGCTTCTTTGAAGCCCATTTCTTATTTCCATAACATATGATAGGGAAAACCATTGCCTTCACGATTCTTGTCATTGTAGGTATAGATAACAACATCTTTTCCCAGAATGAAGATAGTCTGGCCGTTCATACACTCACATATAATTCATACAGTTCTTTTTTTTCCCCAACTTTCTGTTTTGCAACATAGTCAAGGAAAGTGAGCAATGTTCCCTCCTTCTTCCCTTTATATTATTGGAACGCTGCTTGCATTCATGACCAAGTATTTTAGCATAGCTAAGTAAACCATGGTATTGCCCCCACTTGGAAAATAAAAATTCTGCTTCTAGATGGTAAGTATGTAGCAATTTCTAATCCTTTTTCTTTTTTAAGGAAGGGTATTACTTAGACTTAGTTAGCAATTCTTTGGATTGGCGACATAGCATTGTTTTCCTCTTTGGAATATGGTTCAATGTTGGATGGTGTTTTTTTTTTTCCTCCTTCTGGTTAATATCCTGCATCATAATGCTTCTTCCCTTCTTCTCCTGACCACCTTCATTTAGAACAGGGGTGTCCTGTTTAAAACTGGTGGTCCGTGGGCCAGGTGCATCACATGCAGGCCATGCCCATCCCGGCTCCACAAAGAAAAAAAATCTCACAATATATTGTGATACGTCACGTGACACGATCGAGTTTGACACCAGTGACTTAGAAAGCTTGACTGGGGTTAATCAAGACAGGTTAAAAACTTCGGCAGCTCCAAAGCTGCCTACTCCAAAGTAGTTCACCAGTTATCATCCAACCTTCTCTCATCTGCCAGCCTTAACACATATGAACTTCCTGTCTCTTCCTTCTGGAAATTAGCGAGAAACTATAGAGTTCTTGCTTGTCCGGAAAGATCACACACTCAGCAGCAACAGACTGTCAATTTTTACTTTTCAATTGGGAGGAGTAAATTTAGTTAGGTACACTGAAAGACTTGGACATGAATCCAAGCAACATTTAACTGTAAAGGGAAGCAGAAGGGGAAGACTTCTCGTTCTGGCTATGTTGTAAATAGGTATAACAGCTAAATTGACTGCTACCAGCTACTGTTAACAACTACCAAATCATAGTACCAGCTGGAGACCAGGACACTTAAGGGTCCTTCCTTGGACAGTGGGTTGGACTAGAAGACCTCCGAGGTCCCCCCTATGATTTTAAGAATTCTTTTTTCCCCTGTAGGCTCTAATAATCCCTATACAGATAGTCCTTGACTTACAACCACAATTGAGCCCCCAATTTTTGTTGTTAAGTGAGGCATTTGTTAAGTGAATTTTACCCCATTTAACAACCTTTCCTCCCAAAGTTACTGCAGCTGATAAGTTAGCAACCTGGTTGTTAAGTGAATCATTGACCTTTCTTGTCTAAAGCTTGCAAAAAGGAATCACGTGATCTTGGGACACATCAACAGTTATAAATAGGAGTTGCCAAGCATCTGAATTTTGATCCCATGATGGTGGGGATGCTGCCATCATCAGAATGTAACTTTGAAAAACAGTCATGTCACATTTTTCAATGCTGTTGTAACTTTGAACGGTCACTAAACGAACTGTCGTAAATCAAGGACTACCTATAATAACTGAAAGTAGTTCTGCTCTTTCTTACAGACTGCTATCTTGAGGTACTTGCAGCCTTCCTCCCTTTCCTTCTTTTGGAATGCTCTCCTCAGTTCTTGGGAGCTGCATACAATTACATCTTTTATTAAAAGTTCTTCACTCAGCTCATCTTTGTGTCAATATTATACATTTAAAAAGTGGGAGAAAATACTATAATACTTAGTTTCAATTTTTTGTTCTTTCTTCTAATAACTAACATTCTTTTTTAATCTCTGCTCTACTTTAACACTCTTACTTAGGAAATATATTAAATACAAATATTGTAACTTGTACCTGTCACTCTTTCAATTATAGTTATTTGGAAGAGCAGCATAAGAAATCACAGAAAACGTATCTCCCTTAGAAGGAATTTCAGCATATTAAGGCTGTGTGACACCATCATTCCCAGAATAGCCAATCCATTGACTTTCTTGTGGTATTCAGAGTCAATCGATAGTGATAGTTTTGATTCATTTTCTACTGCAGACCTAAAAAAATTACTGAAGAATAAAAGTGGGTCACATATTCTGTTCTAATGCAGGCTCCGGCTTTCTGTGAGGTTTCTGTTGATGTATTTGAAGCAAGACTATCCCTTTTCCCACTGATATTTCCTGAAGGAGGATTCAAAATATGTTGCTGAACGTTTGTGCATTCATAACATTTGCTTTGCTTTATATTTATTTATTTGTTCCTTTATTAACCAACTACGTTACCCCTTTTGATGAAAAACAAAAGGCAAAAGCAATTTGTATTAAAAATGATCATACCAAATAATAAATATAAAGTACAAAAGCAGCATACATTAGCATTATTTCCTTGAGTATACTATTCCCTGACGTATCTGGTTTCAGTCCAAAGTTCACAGCTCTCATTTTTAGTTCACAGTATAAATGGACGTTCACCATCCCCAGGATTATTAAGCGGGATATATGGAAATGTGACTATTGGGTTGCTATAGTTACCAGCAGACATGAAATCCGGCAGAAATATTTCTTCATGCTTCCTCTCTCCTTTTGCAGTTTGACTTTTGGTTTTCTTGGTTTTATTTCCACAGGATGCCTTGTAAAGTCCTGGGCAGCCATATTGGCTACTTCCAAAGCACAGCCCCTCTTGTTCCGTATTATAGATTGCTTGCTTTTGCCCCATGCTGTGCTTCAGCAGGATAAAGAACTACCTGCAGCGATGTTGGCTGCCATTCGGGAGAATCTTCCATTTTTCCTTCAGGTGCGTTGTTTTCTCTTTTTCTCTCTATACTATGTTCATATGAAAACCCAGGGACACACACACATACACAGAGGGAGAGAAGAGCCACTTCGATGTAGTGGTTAAAGTGCTGGCGTAGAAATCAGGAGTCTATGAGTTCTGATCCTGCTTTAGGTAACCTTGGACAAGTCATACTCTTTCTCTCTCAGCCCAAGCCCACCTCACAGAATTGTTGTGGAGAAAATAGGAAGAGACAGGAATATTATATGTGTTTGCCACCTTAAATGACTTATAAAAGTAATAAAAGGTGGGCTAAAAAAAAATCTACAGTGTGCACCTGTTTGCGTAATGTAAGTAATAATGAGCATATGCATATGTTGGTAAACTCACAAATACTGCAAGATTTGGGGTGATTATATGTTGCTCAGGTCCTGATTTTAATTATCTCAAAAGTATTTGGTACTTGTTGAATTTATATTTACCGATGATATAAATATAAATTCAACACAAAAATAGTTTGTCGCGAAAATGACTGCCTGTGAAGACTCTTGGATTGGGGCTAAAAGGTGAAAGTGGAAGCAGTACACTCCGTCCCATTTTTGGGTAGACCATGTTGCCCTGATAGACCGGTCTCACCAGAAAAAACTCTTATTTGGTATTTGTTCAAATACCTGACCTAGGCACATTTCTCTCCCTTATGTGTTTAAAAAAATGAAAACTGCATTTGTGATGCAAATGATTGCTTATTTATTATTCACTGATTATGGATGTCCCTCACATAATCCCCATTTGTTTAGTGGCCATAGGAAGTTACAATGGTGCTGAACATATGATATGTAACACTTAGTCCCTGAAGTTAACAGCCATTACAGTACCCACACTCACATGACCAAAATTTGGGATTGCTTTGCGGCGAAGGTTGTTGAGAGTGTGGTGGCATGACAGCTCCCCCATCACCTGGATGAAGCTGTCTATTTAGACCCATGCCAATCGGGCTTCAGGCCCGGGCACAGCATGGAGGTGACTTTGGTCGCATTGGTGGATGATCTCTGGAGGGTCCGTGACAGAGGTCATTCCTCTGTCCTGGTCCTATTAGATCTCTCGGAGGCTTTTGATACTGTCGACCACAGTATCCTATTGCGACGGCTGGAGGGGTAGGGGGTGGGGGGGCACTGTTTTGCAGTGGTTTTCCTCCTTCCTCTTCGGCCGTTCGCAATTTGTGTTGGCGGGGGGGGCAGAGATCAACCCCGAGGCCCCTGATTTGCAGGGTTCTTCAGGAGTTGGTGCTCTCGCCCCTTCTGTTCAACATTTATATGAAGCCGCTGGGTGAGATCATCCGTGGCTTTGGGGTAGAATTCCATCAGTACGCTGATAATACTCAGCTGTACATTTCTACCCTGGGCCACCCCAATGAAGCCGTCGAGGTGATGGCCTGGTGCCTGGAGGCCGTGCGGTGTTGGATGGGGCGGAACAGGTTTCAGCTCAACCCACCTAAGACTGAGTGGCTGTGCTTCCCGGCGCTCTGATACAGCCAGCTGGTTCCATCGCTGGCTGCGGGGTGGGGAAATCCTTGCCCCCACAGAGAGGGCTCGCAATCTGGGTGTCCTCCTGGACATACGGCTGTCATTGGAAGACCATGTGGCGGCCATCGCCAGGGGGGCTTTTGGTCAGGTCCGTAGGATCTACCAGTTGCGGCCCTTTCTGGATCAGGGTGCGCTTCGCACGGTCACCTCCACCCTCGTAATACATGGGGCTTCCCTTGAAGAACACCCGGAGGCTCCAGCTGGTGGAGAATGCTGCCGCGCGGGTGGTGTTGGGAGCTCCACGGGGTTCCCATGTTACGCCACTCCTGCGTGAGCTGCATTGGCTCCCGGTGGCCCTCCGGGTGTGCTTCAAGGTTTAGTTACCATCTTTAAAGCACTCCATGGCTTGGGATCAGGATATTTGCGGGACCGCCTCCTGCCATTATCAGCCTCCCGTCGACCAATACGCTCCCATAGTCGGCCTCCTCGGGGTGCTGCCGGTTGGATGGCTGGCGACCCCAGGGGTGCGGGCCTTCTCGTTGGGGGCACCCTCCCTCTGGAACGAATTACCCCCGGAGATGAGGATCATCCCTGATCTCTTGACCTTCCGGCGCGCGTTGAAAACCTATTTTTTCATCAAGCCGGTCTGGCCTAGGGTTTTTAGGGGATTTTTAATTCGGTTTCGTCTGGTTTTAGCTTTTAGCCCTCTATTTTTTAGCTTTCAGCCTTTTATATTTGGTCTTTTAATAGTTTTTAATTTTGCACTGTTTTTTGTATTTTAATGCGGCTGTACACCGCCCTGAGTCCTGTTAGGGAAATAGGGTGGTATATAAGTTTAATAAATAAATAAAATAAATAAATAAACTTGAAAGCCTGTGCCCACTTACAACTGCTAAGGGGCTTCAACTCCTCCCCAACTCTGCCCTTTTGGTTAACCCTAACCCTGCAAATCAGTATTTCTTGGTGGCGGTGGCAATGGTAGTACTTTCTTCTGCTGATAACATACTAGTTTTCACTTGATCATTTTGCTAGTGTGAATTCAATATAAGATTCTTCATGAATTCTCCAATAATAACTCCATATGGTTATGGAGTCATGATTTACTTCGGTTCTTGTTAATCTTAGAAAGCGTTTTCAACAAAATCTGTTTAAGCAGATAGGAAAAAATTAATAGAACAAACAAAAAGTCATGAACAGAAAACTCTGGCCAAAACAAGCATAAATTTCACATAAAAGAAGAAAAAGGATCAGAAATAAATATTCCAAAGCATTCATAGTATTTTTAAATGAGCTGTAAAAAATTGGGGTCCTTCACAAAAGGTTTCCTGACATAGCTTTTATTTTTTAATTTGAGGAGTTTATATATTAATTCCAAATACTAAAACTAAGCAAAAAATTATTGGATGGAAGCAAGATAAGAAAAAATGTTTTTAACCATGGATAAGTGATCTTCAACAACTAGTATCCCAAAAGAAGGCTTTATTTTGTTTTAATTCTTTTTATGAATTATGCAAACACAGTTTATGCCACTTATTCCTGCACGATTGAATTACATAATTGAATTTTTGGTCAAATATGCAAACAAGTCTCGTTGTTCATTTAAGCTAGGCATTTTATATTAATGGACAAAGAATATGTTAAAAATTGTTTGGAACATTTATATGATTGTATAATAAATTGTATGCTCTATTTGTATATTGTCCCATGGCTACTTAATTTTACATTGTCAATCTTTTAACTAAATAAAATGTCATCAACCAAATGTTACATATGGGCACATGATAATGCTGCTATACTTAGATTATACACTGGTCCAATCAATATCACCATGGACTAAAGAGGGGCACACTACTCTTTATCACTCTTCTGTAGAGAGTAGCACCTGGAGTTAGATCTCAATAAAACTAAGTATTTCTAAACAGGCTTAGAAGTCTGACATGGATCATTAATGGGTAGAAGTTCAAGCAAGTGGTACCAAGGGGTGATTTTCTACTCATCTGATTATTAAAAAAATAAACTTTTATATGGAGCAGAAGGCTCAAGGGGTATTACAGAACACAAGGGGATTTCAATTTATCCCAGCTGCTATCGGGTATTTTGTAGCAAACCCACTGGACCAATTTCTCTATAAAGTAGAATTTGATTTAAGGAGAAAAAAAGGTAATCTACTTGAGATCATCCATATCAAGTTTCTGAAGTGTTTCAAGTGCTGGATTGCATTTCAAATATGGCATGTGGTTTTACAAGTAAACCTAGGACCTGGATGAAGATATTTAACATTTTGATTAATGCTATTTGTTTGTTTTTTAATATAACAAGACCTAGCCCCTTTAATACAGATAGATTCTTTGTGTGCATCCTGAAAACTGTAGACTGAGCTTTCTCCCAGAGGCTGGTGAGCTACAAGTACACTAAAGACACTGAAATAAAGAATTTCCAATATGGACAAGCAGGAAGAGTGAGGTAGAAGCCCTCAAGTTTAGTAGCAAAAACTTCATGGTTTCCAGGTGGCATGATGTGTCAAACCTCTTATCCTCCCAGGTAACATAGTGTTTTTTCTTTAAAATCTTAACATCCTCCCTTTAGCAATTCTCATGGATATTCATGATAATTCATAAGAACACCCAGTTGGACTCTGCCCACAAGGACAAACATGATTAAAACCTGGCTCCACATTTTCCCACTCTTCTGTAACAACATCTTAATATGGTGATAACCCCCTTTAGTATATTATTTCCATAGCTTACTTTTGTAAGCTATTTACTTGCAGACAGAGGTTGCAAGATCATATGGCAAGTACCAAAAATTCTTTTTGGCAGTCTGTTCTTAAAGGAACAAAAGCATAGGAAGATAAAAATCAATATTCTTCCCTTTTATTATTGAATGTGTGTGTGTGTGTGTGTGTGTGTGTGCACGTGCGTGCACATGCATACACATACTACATTACATAGGTGTATGTATTTTAAATATTTCTTTTTTATTAAAATTTTAGAGTCATGTAATCTGAAATTTATTTATTAAGCTGTTTAACATTCACAGTACTTTTTCTTCCTATTTTCCTCCCAGCAACCATCTGAGATGGTTTGGACATGCAGCCAGTTCTTATGCTTAAGGTGGGACTAGAACTCACAGTCTCCTGGTTTTTAGGTCAGCACTTTAACCACTACACCAAACTGAAATAGTCTGAGATCATATTATTGGCTGATTTTATTTGTATAGTATATATTTCCAAGCAATAGACTATGCTTACAATATAATATAAAAACAATTCACTGTATATGAAACATTTCATTACCTCAATTACCATTTATTTAAAATGTATCAAAAATTAAATATAACATACCATTAAATCAAGAATAGGAATATCAACATTCATTATTTTATTCATAGCAGTAGTCTATCAGTAATGTAATATTAATGTTCTCTTTATAATTAAAAAGTTGTTCAATAATTCTCTTTAAGGGGCCTAATAAAATTGTGACTTTGGACCAGTCACTCTCTCTCAAGCAACCCTCCTCATAGGGTTGTTGTGGGGAAAAGAGGAGGAGGAAGTTGTGTTGAATACTGTATGTTCCCTGTCTTGAGCTATTGGTAAAAATAATAAAGGCAGGATTCAAATGAATACAAATAAAATCTTTGCCTACGTATGTGTGATCAAAAATAAAAAGGAATAGAGAAGATCATTCAGAAGATACTTCAAATTTCTCACCCTCAGTCACAAGACCTGGGTCACATGATAGGTTAATAATCTTTATGGCAACCCTCCTGTCTGCCTCTAGAAAAAGACTTGCTCCTAGAGATGAGGCAAAAAGCAAGTGGAAACGACCAAGTTCCAATAGCAAATACAGAGATAGCAAATAATTTTATCCCTTTTTTGTACATTTTAAGAAATAAACACCCACTTGATGTTTTTGGAAATTTAAGAAAATTGGGGTAGTGATGCTATCAGGAATTCTCATCAGGACATTTCCAGCACATTCTACTTTCAGAAGACTCATTTGATGTCCTGATGATGCTAGTGATGTTTTGCATTCACAATCTGAATGTGGCAAATTTATGCTTTTTTCCTCTCCCCTCCCTCCCCACTGGCTTCTGTAGGGCTTGTCCTTTATATGTTGCCATTGCCAGTCTCAAAGTCAGAGTGCCTATTTGAACCAATTGCTACGGGATGTGATTCGCCAGTATTTGGGGCGCTTTCTTCTGTCTTTTCGAGCCGGGCATCATCCCATCTTGCTGGCCTTGTGCGGTTCTGCTGCCATTCCAGAAGCCATTCATCTACACAAGACCTCTGTTCAAGTCATCAGGTAGCATCCCAAAAATAAAACCCAATGGTTGGCATTTGGAGGTTTAATAGCTAAATTGGTGGAGAAAAAAGCTTTGGTGTCTTTACTCTGAAAGCGATACAAGCTTGATACTGAAAAAAAATAGAACTTTTTAGCTGAAAAGTATCTGGATTGATTTAACTCCATCAGAACATACTGTGTATATATAAAATTATTTGGGTGAAAATGAAGCTGAAGACTATACAAACATGTATATGAGATTATCAATCATTCTAGGTCATAGTTGTCCCAAAGATGCTTTTTTCAAGAGGCAACTGGACTTTCTGGTTTTTCTTTGAAGACGTTTTTCTTCTCATCTAAGAAGCTTCTTCAGCTCTCAGAGAAAAACCAAAAAGTCCAGTTTCCTCTTGAAAAAATCACCTTTGCAGTAGTTCTCACTTATCCTAAAGAATGATAGAGAGACTGATTGCTTTTTATTTTCTTCCAGTGAAAATTATCTACAGTTCAAAGGTAATGCCCCTCCTTCTCGCCTAGGATCAGTGTTAGCTTTCACTCTTGAAGTATTGCAAAGGACCAAAAGCATTGAAATATGTGATATTGAGATGTTGCTGCCTTCTGTCTTAAAGTGCCTCATATTGGTTAATGAACCACAAGGTAAGCTTAGGAGCTTCCGTTGTTGTCTGTATAGGGGTGCATTAGAATATCAGAAAAGATAAGAAAGAGATCACAGACTCCATTGTACAAAGATAATGTATACGGATGGTTGTGAATATAAAGAAGATTTTCCAATCTGGCAGTGAATATAAAGATTTTCCAATCTGGCAATAGACTTGTGAGTGATAAAGGGACTTACAACTGTAGTAGATAGTTAATGTCTTGAATCAGCTACTGGCATCATTCGACCATCGATATAATCTGACCTAAATTGATAAAAATTCTGGCATTTATTTCTTAAACTCCAAATGCTTAATTTACAACCCTAGCTATAGAATTAACTCGAGAAGAAACAGGTTCTGTATTAACATACAATGAAAAGTTTTCCAGCTACGTAAGAGACATGCAAGAAGAAATATGACGAATACCTATATAAGGACCAGACTCTTTTCTCTTCAGCGGATAAGAATGAACTTCTGAAAGCTAGGTACTTCAAAAGAAATTCTTTATTGAAAGGAAGTGATCCAGGTACTAGCCAAAGCGGGATCTAAGATGCCTCCAGGCATACAGTATAGATAAAGGGAGTTAGAACCCCTCCCCTTATTCTGATGTGGATTTAGTCAAACAAAGAAACAACATGTTAATTTCCCCCCCCCCTTTTTTCTGGGAATATATCTTAGAAAAGTTTCCCAGGAAGTTTCTTTCAGAGCTGGAATTTTTATGGTCCCTTCTCCTCTTGCTATCTCTCCAAGAGGTGACAAGTTTCCAAGCATCTGGACTGCAGTCCCCAGTTGTATATCATGTGCAAGTTATACAGATTCAATACAAGACTTAAAATATTCAGGTTACATCAAAAAGGATTACTTGTCCCAACTCCCCCCCCCCTTCTTCCATTGAAGAATAACAGATACACGGATCTGACAATCTACTGGATTGCTTGGTTGATTAGTGACAGCAAACCGGTGCTCAAGGAAGCACAAGTAGTCCTCACTTAATGACCATTTGAAGTTGCAATAGCATTGAATGGATGGCACTTATTATTGATCCTTGAAGTTACAGCATGGTCACGTTATCAAAAATCAGGCATTTGGCAGCAGGCCCACATTTACAACCACAAGGTACATTTCCCACCTGTCTAACTCCCCCCTCCCCCCATCCTGCACTCCGCTGTCACCTACCCTTGCCACTCCTGGCTGACATTGGGTGTCTTTTTTCTCCTTCACGAGCCTGGGATATTGCAGCAAGGGTGACAGAACCTCATCTACCAAAGAGGGGGCTCACTGTCCCAACTGGGGAGGAAGCAAGAAAAACTAGCAGTTTCCACAGGCAGAAGACATGTGAGGTCCTCTTTTAACACTGGCATTGTCTTTGTCTAACAACTAGGACTATCACAACTGCTGTCACCAAGCAGCAGAATCATGTGATATTTTGTATAACAACCACTTTGCTTAGTGATAGAAATTCCAGCCCCAATTAGGGTTGTTATGCGAGACCTACTTGTACTACTATTTTTCCTCTTCAAACAAATTTCACAACTATTAAATCTATCTTGGGATTAAATCAAACTGGATGTCATGCAGAACCTCCCTCTACCAAATTTTCAATTCACATGGGTTGGCTGCTTTGCCTAGAACTGCTTCCTAGGCAGAAAAGGAACAATTCTCATTGGATGAAGTGCTCTTTAGAACAATTTTAACAGAATACGAAGTTAGGGTGAAATCCTGGTAGCGGCACTTCAGCCACCGCTGAATCCAGGCCCTGGATTAAGTTGCTAATCAAGATTCCCTCTAGAACAAGACTGTTAGACTCGTGGCTCATGGGCCAGATACATCACGCATTGACCACGCCCAGTTTAACGAAGGGGGAAGTCGCAATATGTCATGTGATACCACCATGACGACGCAAGTTTGACACCCCTGCTCTAGAAAGAGAATTGCTTGGTCTCTTCTGTGGTTGCAATGATTTAATTGTCATGCTTCTGGAATATTCATATGATATTAATGGTAACAACCCTTGAGTTAGAGTACTTTTAAAATCAAAATATTTCAGTTTACCATTTTAACTATTTAGTTTATTGGGTAGAACAAAGGTGAGAGATAAAGGTTTGTCTCAAGTTAATGTGGTGCTGTGGTCAAACTGCAGTATTGCAGGCAAACTCTGCCCACAGCCTCAAGTTCAATCCTGATAGGGTTCAAGGTTGACTCAGCCATCCATTCTTCTGAGGTCAGTAAAGTGAGGATCCAGATTGTTGGGGAAAATATGCAAATAATGCTGACATTGTAGACCAGTGCTCAGACAGCGCTGTAAAGTACTGTGGGATGGTATATAAGCCGGGATGGGATCTGACCGGTATAACTAGCGGTTCTGTTGCTCTGCGTCGTGCACCTTACGACCTGCTGAGCTGCCCGGACAGCTGAGCAACACTGTGTGCAAGTGCGCAGTGGTTGGAAAAGCCCTTTTTTCCTGCTTTTTCAACCGCAGCTGTATCACACAAAGCAGTTGCAGGTTGAAAACGCAGGAAATAAAAGTCGGGCGGGCGGGCCAAAACAGCAGCAAACATAGAACCGGTTCTATGTATGTTCTCTATTTGCTGCTCTTCAGAGCAATCGGTTCTACAAAAGTGGACAGAACCGGTAGAATCCCACCCCTGTATATAAGCTTATCTGCTATTGCTAATGTGCACACATGAGAAAGATGAGGCCTGAACAGACCTACTAAAGCTGATACATTTCGCATGAGCCACTTCAGAATTCTGTAGAGCAAAAATTAAGATAAATATATCTCGAAGGGGTTGGACTTTCACTATAATTCCATAGGTCCTTAAAAGATTAGTGTATAAATTCAGTCTCCAGCTATTTAGTGGTCATTTATTCCATTACATCATTAGGCACCTTCCCTTTTAAACCTTTTACATTCATTAGGCCATTGAGTCACTCAAAATCATAATGCCAGAAACGATCATTTCTCCAGCCCCAATCATTCCCTAAACTTCCTAGGGGTCTTTTTGATGTAGCTATTCAAAGGCTCAATGCAATTTGTCTCTTGCAGTTAAAAAACTCTCTACGGAAATACTACAGTACTTGGTAGAAGGCTGCCAAGCAAGGCCAGGAGGCGAGCTTGCCACCCAGCTGATTTCTGTGTTTAGGTAAGTAGAACACTAGCCAACTGGCACCGAAATGATTGCAAGCATTTGACAGAAAACATGTTCTTTTAAGCAACTAATTATCCCTAACATAATTTGATGTGGGTTGTTTATATACTTTCATTCTTGGCAAGATGGTTTATTGTGTGGATTGGCCAACAAATCAGGAAGCACACACACATCCCACCCCCTGTAGATGTTGAATACTAGAGGGGAGATTGTCACAGTTGCAGCCATGAAGACAAAGGAGTTTTAACATACGTTGAAGTTTCAGTCTTTAAGCAGACCTATATACTGCCATGTGAAATCCCACTGTGTGTTCCTCCATCACTGTTCGCTCACTGACAAATATTCTTGATCGTCTGCAGATTTGTTACAATAAATATGTAAAGACTTTTCAGGGCGGGAGATTTGAAAGTGGTAAATAGAACTTGTACAATGGTCCTCGGCTGACGACTACAATTGAGCCCATAATTTCAATCGCCAAACAAGGCAGTTGTTAAGTGAGTTTCACCTCACTTTATGGCCTTTTTTTGTTGGCCAAAGTTGTTAAGCAAATTGCTGCAGTTGTTAAGTGAGTCATGTGGCCATTAAGCAAATTTGGCTCCACCATTGATTTTGCTTGTTGGAAGCCAGTTGGGAATGGGGACCATGACCCCAGGACAGTGCAACTATCATAAATACATGCCAGTTGTCAAGCACCCAAATTTTGATCACATGACTGTAGAGATGCTACAGCAGTTGTCTAAAAATTATGTCACTTTTTTTCAGTGCCATTTTAACTTCAGTCACTAAACAAATGATTGTAAGTCAAGTAACTACCTGTAGTAGCCACAAAACTTTAGATTATTTTGCTTCAGTGTATAGCTTGAGGCCTGCTGATTTTTCCAATGGAGGAGCATGAAATTCATCAGAAATTTTGTGTAGCATAGGAATAAATGTTACTGTTTCCTTATAATGAAAGTTATCTTTCCCAAATTTGGTCCTTTCCAAGTATTTTGGATTTATATTCTGGTCATGCTTTAAATAACAATGAAATAGCCACACAGTAGAGGTATCTAAAGTGCTTTGGTTTTGAAACATTACAAGCTCAAGAAAGAGTTGTTTACCGTAATAATGTTTCATTATTGTCTGTCCATATTGCAAATGTTTCAAGCTCAAAACTTTCAAGAGCAGAAGACATTTGATACAGTTGGAATAGTATTGCAATGCTATCAACAAACTTGGATTGCCTGTTTCAAATTTCAAATTAAAACTGAAAACTAGTTTGACATAGTAGTTAAGGTGTGAACTAGAAACATTTTGTGTTGTCTATCACTAGAAACTAGAACAGGAGACTGTAAGGTCTAGTTATTTCATAGACATGGAAACCATCTGGTGACTTTGGACTATTTACTTTCTCTCTACCCAACTCTCACACCTTTCCTCATGTGGAGAAAATAGAAGGAGAAAGTAAAATGTTTGAAGTATTCAGAAATAAATAAAAATAAACAACACGTTTTAATGTTTGAAAATGGGATGGCTTAAATATTTTAAGTTCCAGATGTCTTGTACTTCATTTCCACGGTGTTGTTGATTTCTTTCTATAGTCCTAGGATGGCCATCTAAAAGGATTCTTCCATCCATTTACTGTCATCTTCAGGCAAAGCCATTGCTGCATCTCATCCAGGTTATCCTCAGGAAATGATCCAAAAAGTCAAGATGGATTGATTTCACCATTATGGCCGCCATCTTGATTTTTAAAATCATCCTCTACGGATACCCCTGATCTCAGCCATTTTATTGCTTTTCCTTTATCTGTCTACGTACTACTAAAACGCTCATTCAAGAAACCTGTAAGTGGCCAAAATGTTGCATACTGGGACAACAATTGAAGCAAGATACTTCAAAGGGGCTATCTTACATAATGTAAAAGAAATCTGGGACTCACAACTCCCAATGAAATTGAAAGTTGGCAAACTTTTATAAAACATTTTATAGCAAAAAAAAAAATTTCCATGAAGCAATTTATGACATAATACAAAATGTCATCAAACATTTCCTGTGCTGATGTTTGTGCTGTACAGGGCTTTTTTTCAAAGCAGATACATCTCTGAATATCTGATTTTTTAAATAACTTTCCAGGTATATTACAAGCTCTGCCACTGTGGAAGGCATTGAGAAATCTGGGAAGGAAATCTCTCCGAAACGATAGCCCAAGGGGTCACGGGTTGTCTAGTGGTGAGGGGAAAAAATGGTCTCAGACTCCTTTAAATTCACCTTCTTGCCACTGCAAGACCAATTTTACCAAGATACTAAATTTAACAATGTCATCGGCTTGGCACATTTATGTCATAGTAAATTAATTCCCTACATTTGGAGACCACACTTCATTACCCCCTGACCAGATTACTGGAATGCTGCCTCTTTTAACAGTTTTGTTGAACTGCCTGTATGTTTGCTTTTATTACAAAAATGTGTATGCCTCCTGACTGCCAGACTTTTTATTTAGCTGTAAATATCTAAACTAATGATGTTAACTCGTGTCCATGTACAAATTCCTGTTTCAGAATCCATTCCATGTTAAAAAAAAAAAAATCAGGCAGCTTTTAAAACACTGAGTACTCTGAGAAGTCATATTTAGATTTCTAAGCAGTATTGTTCTGTCAGAAACACTTACCTTCAATTATAACTGTTAGAGAAGAAATTGATAGCAAGTGCAAATTGAGGGTAAAAATCACACTTCTGTTCTGAATAAAAGGACAGATCTGATAGTTTTAACTTGGATTACTGATGTTCTTACTGCTGAATAGAAGATGCATTTCTTCTGTACGTTTTCATTATTGTACAATAGGGTTTTTTTCTCTCTCTATGATTCTTGGCTGTACAAGTTGCAACTTGGGCACTCATTCACTCATGAGATTTATATGGCTGCCCACTCACTCTCAGTGACTCTAGGCCGTTTACAAACAATAAAAAACCCAATATGACAGAATGAAAAACAGTAACTCCTCACTCCCCCACCCGGCAACAACACACAATCAAATGAGCCACTTGGTGGGCTCCATCCCACTGTGGCAACTGGCACATATTTATGATGTGTGCTGTTTCCTGTGATCACATGATCACAATTGTAATCTTCCCAGGTAATTTCTGACAAGCAATGTCCATAAGGAAAACTGGGTTCACGTAATGAGCATGTGATTCACTTAATGATCAAATAGCTGTAAAATTGGATTTGATCACTTGACGACTTACTTAAATACTTCATTGCTTAGGGACTGAAATCCCAGTAGCAATTGTGGTTGTAAGTCAAGGGCTATCTGTAGAAGCCAAAAGAGTGATCTTGGACTAGTCACTTTGTGTCAGCCCTAGGTAAAAGGCAGCAACATTTCCCAAGAAAAGAAAAGAAAACTGCATTGATTTGTCCACCAAGTTGCCTGGAATCATAGGCAAAAAAAAAAAAAAAGTGCATACAGTCAAGTGAACAGATAAAAATTCTACCACTTCTTTTCATGATTCATGCAGACTTCACTTAAAGAATACAGAGAGCTCTAATTTAGATTTGTTAAATAATTAAAAGACAAGCTGATAAAATGGCTATTAAAATAAGAATAGAATGTTTTGGCTTGGGAACTCCATTTTAAACTTGACATGGAGCTTTAATAACAATTGGTACTGAAAGAAGTGCTTAGTGTTACTTTTGGAAAAGACATTCCTAAGGATTAAGAAGGGCTTGTTTACACAATTCTGAACAGGATTTAGCCCTTCATTGGGATGCCTCTTGAGGATACTAGCTGGATTTTATAATAGCCTCAGAGTTGGATGACAAAGGGACTTTTCTATCCCTGTTCTAAACTGCGATTAGGGGAAATTATGATTTTGTGTATTGTTGAATTTCTGGAAATGCTTTCAATTATGTGTGTAATATACACATTGTATATATAATAAATTATACATATATATTGATATCATAATTGTAAAATTATATATTTGTGTGTGTACACACAAACACATACACACACCTGAGTGGTTATGGTGGCCTAGAGAGGGAGCTCTCACCTCACAATCAGGAGGCTGTGAGTTCAATCCTAAGTAGAGGCAAATATTTCTCTCTCTGGGGACACTGAGAATATGTCTGCTGAATAAAAGTCCGTATTGTTGACAGGAAGGGCATCCGGACAGTAAACACTGGGCTCCATTCAATTGCCCAGACTCCACCCCGCAAGGGATTATAGGGTTTGTGTGCACCTTCTCAACTGTGTGCATTTTTTACTTTCTTTCTGCCTTCAGATAGCATCCATTTAGATACTGCCTGGACTGTTTTTCAAATAAAAGCAAGCATTTCTTGGCTGAGCCTGTTTTCCAAAAACCAAAAAGGTATCTTTGCAATAAATGCCCTTCTCCCCACCTACAGGCAGTTCATTCAAGATTACACTACTGTGTATGATCATCAAGTTTATAGCATCTTGGAATCAGTGGCGGTTCTGAGTCAATCTCTGGTGATTTGCCTGATTCCGGCTCTGACCGAGGCCCTGAGGAATTCAGAGTACAAACAAGGCCTTGGCAGAAACACCTTGCAAAGGTAAGTTTGGGGATTATGGTTGCTTTAGAGCAACAAAGAGATGTCCACTCATTGTTCACAAAAGCTGCGTTTGAAGGATGGTGCATATTTCATTCAGGAAGCAGTTACTCACAGTTCTTTCCACTTAGTTCTTTCATATATAGAGATTACCATTTGGATTCCTCTCGCGCGCCCCCTCCCCCCAGCCAATTTGATTTCCTGTTTTCAGTTTCCACACAAATGCAGCACTAAATGGATGTCGGAATCATCATGACGCCTTTTGTTGTGTGAACTCCATAATAAGGGTTCCCTAATCAATATGCATTGTGGGTTTGAAACTCTTGCTGTAAGAAATATGCTACCCTTAAGCCAGGTATTCTAATACTGAGCTGCTATGGGACAGATATATGAAAAAACAAGCTTTCTGAACTGAAAGAAAATTGTGTGCCTTTAGTAAGGCCCTATGATTTTAATCACAAATTAAATTGTCATTTTATTGAATATGAAATGACCCATGATCTAAACTGGTGCAATTTTAATCTTTTTTGAAACGATGCTGATGCTATCTTAGGAATGGAAGTGGAAAATAAAGCCAATTTAGTCTTCTGTTAACTTCCTTTACTTGTTTCCTAAGTGCAGAGAAATTGACAACAACATGATATAATTCCTGCTGCTAGTTAGTTCTCTCTGTTCTGTATGCTTTTCTTTCTGGTTGTAAAATAATAATTACAAACTTTGGGTGATTCTGTCCAGAAGAAAAGGCCATTCAACAAGTTCTTATTTGTATCCTTGCTTATTTGGGCCCCCTGCTTTTTAATGGCTACCTTAGGTGGTTGGAAATGCATATTTGGTTCAAGACCCCTTGATTAAGTGCCCATATTATGTAACTAAAATTGGATTGAGAGTATAGTATATGTTGCTCAAAACAAGTGGTGCTCCTCTTCAAACAACCCAAAAGGACTTGGCTGAAATTGTGAACGTATATTCTGGAAGTTCTGCGTTGTTATTTGGCCATCTTTTCCGATGTCTGTGTCTCGGCTTAGATTACAACCTGCAGTCTTCATATCTGTTTTTGAGTGCTTTTTAAAGAGAAAAGTGGGGAAAGAATATTTTAAATAAATGAATTGAACATAAATATTTTATAAGTTGGATGGCAACTGCTTTTTAAGAACAAAGGATTTATCTGGGTTGGAGACGACTCTTCCCAATGATGATTAAAGAGTGTAAATCTAGAAAGAGAGACTTGTACTCTGAAACTCGTTTTAAATGGAAATTCTCTCACAGCCGTTCCCAATAGTGAGTCTCACTTCTGTAGCAGAACTTTTGTCAAGCTAATGTTGCGCTACAACTCCTCTAATTCTAGATCAATATGCCTGAGAATTATAGAGGTGTAAACTAGAACATCTGTTAATGTAGTGACATTAACAGTAAGGGAAGAGGTTGTTTGAAATAATGCTTAAAAGTGTCATGCTCTCAAGCTGTTCCTTCAATAACTAAAAAAAAAATCAATCTAAAATAGTAATCTCATGCTTGCACTAAACAGTACAAAATTATAGAAAAAAAGTACTGTCAATTTGCTTAAATGGCAAAAGAATGACATGACTGATTCTTAAGCTCTATGACATTAGTTTTAATTAAAATGTTATATCTTTTGTTTGTTTTCCTTCTTAACAGAGAAGCCTACAAAAGACTTTTATCTCATCTCACAGAGGCTGGACAAATGGAGATACTGAAACTGGAAAATGAGTCCTATTAGCAGCATGTTTTGTGTGTGTATGTGTGTGTAGGAGAGGAGAGGACAGAGACAGAAAAAAGACAGAGATATGTTCCATAGAATTCTGGTTCTTTATGCAGACAACACATTTCCTCTGTATAGATATATAATGTTTCTGTACATTTTTATATAAGCAGATGTGATTTAATATTTTAATACTTCAAAGAAACATATGTAAGTATCCTGAATGGGGTTTTTTTGTTGTTCACATGCACATTGCACACCATTACAATCTATCAGAACTATTAGAAAGCGATGCCAAGAATAATAATGTGTTATATTCTCAATACTAAAAAGAAACAGGAAACACAATCTCCAACAAAAGTATCTTTTTCCTGCTCCAGTAAATAGCACTCTTTCGCTGTCACATCTTTCAGTTTGACACCTTGAAAGTTTTGCACGCCAACACTTCACATGAGCAAGGCCAGGATGAGGTGAAGAAGCTTGAGTACCTTATGTTAACAGAAGATCTTGTGTATGCATTGCGTAGAATGGTAAGAGCTGTCCTAGCATTGCCCCTGTTTTAAAATCTGTAAACGTGTATTGCAGAATTTGACCTCTGACCCTTTCTGTGTTACCCTTATACTTGTTTCAGCTGTATTCCTATTCTTGAATACCAACAACTGATTCAGTAATGAAAACTGCTCACCAGGTCACTGTACCGCTATATGGATTCTCACTCAATAAATTATGCAATTGCCACATCTGGCAAGTACATCCTTCATTTATAAGTAGGGTGCTATATTGACTCAGTGGCAAAACTGGTGAAATGAAATTTTTCAGTTAATAACCAGAGACTTTTTTTGTGTGTGTCCATCAATTATTGTCACAAAAACTTCCTCCTAGTGTTGTTGAGAGCATTTTTCTATTGTTAGGGTTTTATTATGTAAAGATAGCAGATTATCTCTTCCCTAACTCAACTATTATTACATCAGGAACTACAGGAACTAAAAGCTTCTTTTAGGCTACTTAATAGTGTGGACCCAAAACCTTCTTTTCATTTATGAAAGAGCCTTACTGAATTTACATTGTAGTCTCTTGTAAGCAACTACAATTTGGAAGATTTAATTCAGTTCAGAAGGCCTTCATTTCTAAAAGGCTTTTTTAAAAAAAACCTCTTCAGGTGAGATGCTTTCAAAATCTGAGTCTTTACCATTCAGTAGAAACGCAAAACAGAAATACGCCTTTTGCATTAAATTTTTGAATGCGAAGCCTTTGATTTGTAGGAAAATAGGAATTACATTATAACAGCTTGTTTAACCAAACAGTCTTTTATTGGAAATATAATTAATACTTAGCTGAGATATTAAAAGAGTTTTAGGAGCCTCAATTCATGAAAAATTACTCTTGAATGAGGAGCCAGTTGAAAGATTTATTAACACATATTTTTAACATTGTATTATATGATCGCTGGCAGTGATTATTTGCCTGTGGATTCAGGGAACAGATATATCTAACTATTGCAGAGAAGCTTTATAAATCTGCATTGGCTGGTTGTCTTGAGAAGTAGTGGAGAAAATTTGAACAACTGCAGAGTGCACATGACATGGCAAATATATATGGCAATAATATACAGAAATATATAAAATGTTAAAATTTAATTGGGTACATAAAAAGTCCCAAGTGTTTTATGTTTATTTTATGATTCTGTTTTAAATAACTGCTTCTATGACAAATTCCTTTATGAAGTTTAGAGCCACAATATTAATTCACTTATATCCAAGGAGAAGAATTTAGTTTTAGATAGAATTGTCTAATTCTGATTTAAATTCTGTTTATTGAGTGAAGGTTTAATTACTGACCATTCAAAGGCTTATTAGATTGTAAACCATAGTAAATCTTTTTATCATAATGTTCAGTTATTGTTTGCGTAAGGTTATATAGGCCATGGTCATAAATCATAGTCAAGAAGTCCTGAGTAGAGGATTTAATGTGCAGTTAGAAAGGAGTCCTTTCAAAGATTCAAGAAAAGAAGGATATGAATGTTACATTTTCTTTACCTTGCTTCTTTGCAACCATGAATCTTTCCCCACATTAAGTTATACAGATAAGTTACAAGCCTGACCTTAGGCCTATTATCCTTGATCATCCTTCCTCTTTCTTTTTATATTTAGATAGAATATAAAAGTGTAGGTGATTAAGGCTGGTTTCTGGCGGCCCGATATAGTCAGCTGACTTCGTCGCTGGCTATTGGGGGAGAGATCTTAACCCCCACAGAGAGGGCTCGCAATCTAGGCGTCCTCCTGGATGCACGGCTGTCTTTAGAAGATCATATTACAGCCGTCTCCAGGGGGGCTTTTTATCAGGTTCGCCTGATTCGCCAGTTGCGGCCCTTTTTTGATCAGGACGCCTTACGCACGGTCGCTCATGCCCTGGTCACCTCCCGCCTGGACTACTGTAACACCCTCTACATGGGGCTCCCTGTGGGGAGCACCTGGAGGCTTCAACTGGTGCAAAATGTGGCCGCACGGGTGGTTATGGGAGCGCCAAGAAACTCCCATGTGACGCCTCTCCTGCGCGAGCTGCATTGGTTGCCGGTGGCCTTCCGGGTTCACTTTAAGATTCTGGTTTTGACCTTTAAAGCACTCCATGGCATCGGACCAGGTTACTTGCAAGACCGTGTTCTGCCAGTAGTTTCCCACCGACTAGTGCGCTCCCACAGGGATGGTCTCCTTCAGGTCCTGACGGCATCTATGTGCCGCCTGGTGACCCTGAGGAACAGGGCCTTCTCTGTGGGGGCACCCGCCCTCTGGTATGGGTTGCCTCCTGAGTTACGGACGACCACTGACCTGAGAGCGTTTAGATGTGCGTTGAAAACTTGGCTCTTTGAGCAGGCCGGCCTGGGCTGATTTTAAACTGGGGTTCTAGAAATTGGGGTTTTTATATCTTAACTATTGGGGTTTTTAAGTATAAATTTTAGTAGCAGCCGTGTATTTAATTTCTTTTCAACTTTTGTAACTTGTATTATAGTTGGCTGTACACCGCCCTGAGTCCCTCGGAAGAAGGGCAGTATATAAATTTGATAGATAGAAATAAATAAATAAATAAATAAATAAATAAATAAATAAATAAATAAATAAATAAATAAATAAATAAATAAATAAATAAATAAATAAATGTAGGTGATTAAGGCTGGCTGTTAGAGCTTAAGATCAGTGTATTCTAGCTATTCCCAAAATGAATTTTGGACTCAGACAAACTAGGCAACAGACGCAATCCTGACCTTAGTCCTGCTCAATGTATACATATAAACAGCCAGTTCGATCTAACGGTGAAGGCTAGAAACTGGGAGGCTGAATTCTAGTCTTGCCTTAGGCATGAAAGCCAACCAGGTGATTTGGGGCCAGTCATTCTACCTCACTGGATAGTTGTGGGAAAAAATAGGGAGACAAAAAAGTATTAGATACCTTCACCACGTTGAGCTTTTTATAAATAATGAAGGCAGGATTAAATAAATAAATATGCCTTTAAAATATGCTTATTAGTAGTGAAATGTGTACTTTCTAAACTTTGTACAAAGCTGAAGATTATGTGGTAGGTCTCAGATTTTTCTGCAAAGGTAAATTCCACCTATTTGATAGGAACCTCCCCATTTGCACTTTCAGTAGTCAAAATGCAGATGAGGGTATAGGAAACCAGTTTTACAATTTTTGCTGCCAAAGTTCTGAGGATTCAGTCCATTAAAAGTTTTTGTTTCTCTTTTGGATTTATTTGTTACCATTACAGCACTTTATTTGTATTTTATGTATTACAGTGTGCATTTAAATGATAGAACCTGTCTTTTCCCCTCCTTACATTTTGTAGGCTTTTTGTTAATGCTGTGTGTTTCAATGTACTTCTAATCCCCCTGCAAATTGAAAGAATCTGGCCACCAATCCGATCCACTTTCATTTTAGTAATGGAGAAAAAAAGCATTCAGGACGCACATAAATTGCTCAGTTTCTTAACCATCAAACAACTTTCTATGATATTGCATAAATTGTTGAAAATTCATACTAATTGCCATCATTTACAATTATAGGCAAGTCCACTTTGTCAAATTCTGTATTTTTTTATTGTTGGAAAGATGAAGATGTGTCTTAAATTACTTGAGAGTTTTATTTTACATAAGTGATGAGGTATTTTGCCTTATTACAAAAGCTTCTGAGATCCAGGGGGTGAAAGATGTACCTTCATCATGGAACAAAACATTTTTTAAAAAAAAAAATGTATTTATGAAATCTTTCTTCCCTAGCAGGTTATTCTATGTACAACATCATCACCTAAATGGAATAGTTCAGCAAGAAAACAGATGTCTATGCTGTGCTCATATTTTTGTTAATAATTTCTTAGCTAAATAAACTTGGGTGTCTAAAGAAAGATAGATATGCCAAAATTAACTCTGACAGGCATGAAAATGGTTAGGAAGCAAACAGCTTCAGGCATTCCATGTGCTCATCAGATCTCTATACCAAGGGCATTTGACAATGTTTGATAATGGAGTTTTACTTTCCTTGTGAGCCTTGCACGAATTGTACGTACAATTCCACAGAATATGAGATTATAGACCTCAGTAAAAAAATGTATTACATTTTTGCTGTATTTTGTTAAACTGCATTAGCTTTCTTCCAGACCATTCTTTTTTCATAGCTAATTGATGTACTTGGTTTGCTGAATTAGTTTGGATAAAAGCTATCATTAATGTAGATTATTCCAGGTCAGCTACTTAGTTAAGTGGCACCACACTTTATTTTGGGGGTAGTAGCACTGTAATTCATTTTCTTTCCTGTTCCATAAGAAAAGCAAGCATATTGAGAATCCAGGAATTCCCATAACAGCCTTGCAAATCTTAGCAGAAAACAGATGCTTTGTTAAAGAGCCAGAAATAAATGTAGAAATACTGTAGAAATAATTCTTAAGGATTTTCAAATCAATCTTGATTTGAAAATCCAGAAAAAAAATGTCATATACAGACTTTGTTTAGAGCTAAATATTACTACTAATAGTAATGCCATCAAAAATGTTACTTTATAATCCCCATTTTCAATTGGCTGTTCCTTGATATGATTTTGAAGTTTAACCATCGCTGTGCAGTAATATAGTTGACCAGGTCTTGATACTGTTGAAATTACAAAATACTAAGAATTGTCTTAGAGGGGGACTACAGTTGTCCTATACAGAGAAATTGAATATGGCTGTATATTTGAGATATTGTTCTATTCCAATATCTGCAAGTTGCATGGAGGCCACTCAAAACGATACTGTATTCATTAATCTACCGATTAAAATGCTAGATTCTTGATGCCAAGTTTCTTAAGTACTATCAAGCCGAAGTTGGGAATTTGCTAATCCAGATGTTTCAGCTCCAGATCCCATAAATCAAGGGCGTTAAACTCTCATCATCACATGACATATTGTGACTTCTTTCCCCTTTGCTAAACCGGGTATGGGCATGGCCAGCTTGTGATGCATCCGGTCCGCGGACCACGAGTTGAACATCCCTGCCATAAATCTTTGTAAGACCAATGTTCAGGTTGTTTGTAGAACTGTAATCTAAACTACCTGGAAAGAACCATTATCCCAACATCTAAGGCATTTTCACTTTTGCTCTTGGGTGAGGTTGCATTTTAAGCAACCTCTTGGACTCCCATCTATACCTCAAAAGTTAAGTAGCTGCTATGGCCAGAAAAATCTTTGTACTGATATGTCTTCCTCAACTAGCTATGATCAGAAGGCTTGGACAATTGCAACATGCTACATGCGGATACCCTTGAAGACAATCAGTATAATTGTAGCAGGGTGAACTATAACAGGCAGTTCACATTACCACCACCTGACATAGGAAGTGTGCCTTTTGTGTAAAAGCATCCACTTTTTTTGGAACAACACACAACTGAGATACATAGGATTCCCATCCTTCAAACATTCCATAAGTATCTGAAACCAGGTCTTCATCTGAGTTTATGGTGGCAGTGGAGCCTTTGGCAATGTTTTGGATGTTATTAATGTGAGACTGTCTCTTTGGACTTCAGGTTTGAATTTTAAAACAGTAATAAACTTTTATATGCTTGAAAACTGCATATATGTGCAAATACTTGTGATCTCCTAAGTTGTTTTACTGCATAGAGAAACAGCACTCTACTTTTCTGTTAGAAACTCAAATAATTAATGTATGAAAATATATTTTATGAACATGAACAAAAATGCAGTAAAAGGAATACAGCAAATAGTGAAAAAATGTTAATTTTATTGTAGACTATGCACATGTACCAGTAATGTTGAATGGAGGCACATTTGTTTGAAATTCTTCATATATTGATTTGTTTTATACCTCAGCATAATCAAGCATGCAGGTTACGAATTTGCAGTGGGCACACAATTATCAAGGTGGTATCTCTTTCAAATGTCAAAATATGTAAGAAATTGGTCATGAAGTTATTAATGATAAAAATATTACTGTAGATATCCTGCATATATTAAAACAGATTGTGAGAAGTGTAAAATGGCAGTTTCCTTTACCCCCCGCCCCCCCCCCAAGATTCAGGCATCCATTTTACTTATTTTATCACATTTCTATACTTTCCCTCTCACCAAAGTGACTCTTGAATGAATTAAACATTCATATTGCAGTAATATGAAATTATAATGCCTGAACAACTGGAAATATTGTGAGACATATATGAAATTACAGCCATGTTTTTACTCTCTTTTTTTTATAATCATCCTTGAAGAGAATATGTGTTGCAGTTATTTGAAGATCTAATAAGATATTTGGATGTAAAGCTGGCTGCTGTGCTTCAAGATGGTATTAGAAAAATTATCTGCCAAAAAATGTTGCGAAATGTTCTATGCACCAAATGTCTGGCCACACACCATGTTCCTGACCACAGAGAAATGTGAGGAAGTAATATGGCATTTTCCACCCCCAATCACCATAAATTCACTCATTTTGATTTAGGTTTAAATAATTATGACATTAGGTTTTCAAGAGATTTCACACACTCCTTGCATTATGTCAAATTATTGGTTTTGAAAAATCTATACAATTGCCAAAACTTGTGAAATTTTGTATGATAATTCTACACTTTCAGGTACAGGTTACTAAAATTGCATACGATTAGCAATTTAGAAGGTCGCCAACTGCTGTTATAAATTAACTTGGGTTTCTTCATAGTGAGAAAGCACTGGGAATGTTTTCATTTGTGAAGTGAATACCCAGCCAATCTTACGCTAACTGCATTTCTTGCTATACTTCTTTGGTCTTAGCTTGTTTTTTTTTGGCTGTAATGATACAATCAAACAACAGAAGCCCAAAATAATATGTAACAGAGCAACAAAAATATTGCCTTTTGTATTTTCAGTTATGAAAACTTAAGAACTGGATCATAAATCGCTAGTAACTATACAAAATAGCTTCAAAAGCTAGGAAAGATAAAAACATAATCCAACAAGATGTATTTTAAATCTTTTTGGAGAAAGCTTGAAACATGCAGTAATCAGCTTTACAGTGGTATGCAAAATGCTTCAAATAAAATTGAAATTTCCTCTTTTGAGTTCAAATTTTTCCTCCCAAGTTTGAAATGAATGATTTTTTTATCACCCTATAAACCTCTATCCTCAAATTGCTTCTGGGATTGGTTGATCTAGTTCATTTCAAACTTGAAACAAATCCTCTCAAATTTACATCAAATTAAATTCAACATCTTTGTACATCACTTACAGTTTTAGTCCTTTAAAATTTACTCTGATAAATTTGGTAAGCATTTCCTAAACAAGCTTTTTAATTTGAAAAATTCAAGATGTTGTTTAGGGATTAGCTGTAACAACTAAAAATGTTAAAATTAAACTTTATTTTCTCCAACATGTTAAAAAATTATGGTTAACAGACATCACTTAGGAAACAACAATGCAAGGTAACACATGGTCCAAGTAGCAAGTCCTGTTGTCACTCTGGCTTTATGAGATTTCTTTTATAGTGCCACATGCCTGCCTTTTCTACAAGTAAAATTATATCTATGTGACTCCAGTTTTTATCCCCTGTCTGATCTGTGAGACAAGTATGAGAAATAGCCAGTAAGTTACAAGCACCTTTGCAAGTAAGAGTTGTTGACACAAATTTTCAACATTTCTAATTCCAAGGACAAAACGCCAAGGGAAAAAAAAAAACTTCTTCAAGAATTCAACAGTCCAAGTGCCTTGTAGCTTGTTAACCCAGATTTTGAAAGGTAGAATTCTTTAAATTTTCTTTGTATACTTTTTTGCAAGGCAGTGAAAATGACAAAAACAGGAGCAAGGGATTAAAGTGCAAAAAATGTTTTTCAGAATACTTGGAGAAAGATTCTTAATAGGCAAACATGGTCATGAAGTCCAGAGACAGGTGTAATTCTGCCACCTTTTGTTGCTTTTTGGCTTCTACTGCACTTAATACAAGGTTAGATTCCACAACCATTCAATTTTGTTGATGTAAAGACACAATCAGGATGAATGAAGTAGCTTGTTCTCTTGTGGCCAGGTTCCTTTTTTCACACATTGCCCATCTTATGATGAGGCACTTGCAAAGGCTGCAGGTTTGGGCATGTGGCATAAGGAGCGGGAAGAAAACAGGCTGCAATTCCATTTGAAGCAAAAGGCAGGGAAGGCCCATAGAAAACTTCTTCTTTTCCTTCCTTACTAACATCCAGCACCTGTGTAAGGAAAAACAGCAATAACACTTAGACTTATATATTGCTCTATAGATCTTTAAAGTTCTCTCTGAGTGGTTTAGAGTCAACATATTGCCTCCCAACAATCTGGGTCCTCATTTTACTGACCTTGGAAGGATGGAAGGCTGAGTTAACCTTGAGCCAGTCAGGATTGAACTCCTGGCAGTGGGCAAACATCCTGCAATACTATATTCTAACCACTGCACCACCCATGGTTAAAATTAAGTCTATGCTCTTTTATTCAAAGCAAACTACAAAACCTCATCTAAGAAATATTAAAAGTGAGGCACATTCAGGTTTGCTTTGCTTGTGGTACCTTTGAGTCAGTGTTGGCTCCTGGCTACTGCCAGGGCAAGTCTGCAGTTTTCTTGGCCCGGTTTTCAGAAGTGGTTTGTCCATTGCCTCCTTCCTAGGGCTGAGAGAGAATGACTGGCCCAAGGACATATAGTTGGCTTTGGGCCTAAGCGGGGTAAGAACTCACAAATTTCTAACCCAGTGCCTTGAACACTATACCAGACTGGCTCTTTTTATGCACTGTGGACTACATAATTAAAATGAATATCGTACACTATCTAAACAATACTGGATATAAAAAAAAACACCTAAAGTTAAGTGACATTCTAAAAATTCAAATGTACAGTGAAGCTGTAATATGCCATTTTTTAAATCAGAAATTTACTAAAAAGCTCCCTGATGGTGATCTAAAATACACAATATAAAACTGCACATGGCTACACCATTTTTTTTTAATTACATTTATATACCGCCCTTCTCCAGAGACAGGGTGGCTTACAGTCTATGGAGCACCATGCTAAGTGCTCAGCAATAGCCTTCATTCCATTGTATATGCCTGCTTATTACTAGGGCTTTTTTGGCCGCCCCCAAGCGGCATTTTTACAAAGTCAGCTTATTGCCCCCAACAATCTTGGGTCCTCAATTTACCTACCCCGAGAGGATGGAAGGCTGAGTCAACTTTGAGCCTGGTGGGATTCGAACCTGCACTAATTGCAGGCAGCTTGCACTAAGTGCTAGATGATTAACAGCCTGCACCACCAAGGCTCCTTATGCATCCCAGTTAAACATTTCAAAAAAATTAACAAAAGGGTCCAATAGTTTTATTACATGTTTTCTTTTTTTCTATTCCTCACCAAAGCATCCTGCATCAGAACAATTTGAAAACTATCAAAAGGACAGTTACCTGGATACATGCTGAGGGTTCATTTGTCCAAATTGAGTAGCCACCAACTAAATATATTCTGCCATTGTGTACAGCCACTCCAGATTCATTCTGGCCTGATAAAGAGAAAAATAAATCATGATTTTTGTTAACTATTAAACATCAGAACGCCTTTACAGCACAATGCCACACATCTATTGCTGTGACAGTCTCAGTTAATTTTAATTTAACATGCACAAGAGAACTGTATATTTGTATATGCAATATATGTTTGTTCCCATGGTTTCAATATAATTAAAGTACAAAATAACCCCATCCCCAAGGGTCACAGATCACATTGGCCAATTGGGTTAATTGGAGGGCTCTCCAGGCACTCTTTCCCCAACCTTATCTGTTGCCAGTAGAGATGACCTTGGTTCTCATGAGAAAGTTCTCTGTTGTGTCTAGTAAGACATTCTAACCACCTTCCCCCTCTGTGTGGCAACTGAGGAACAGAAAAATGGCTGCTGCCAAGTTGATACATGGCCTGTAGTTTTCCTCAAAAATGATCTTGAAATGCCTTGTCATTGCCACCTCCGTAGATGTTGTAATGTCGTTTCAGCTTCACAATCTAGCCAACAACCCTGATACTTCCTGGTCTGTCTCTAATTATTAACCAAGTCTAGCTTTGCTTAGCATTTCAATGTCAGCCAAAGATGGTGAGGATTGGCTGGTTGGTTGTTTTTTGCAATATACATCTCCAGTTAAAAATAGGATTTCTCCTACAGCTTTGACAGAGATTCGGCTAAGAATACTTGCCTGTCAACATGCTGAAATGACACCGGGTCCACTGGTCAGCATCTATGCTGTAGGAGTCTATGTGGCGGACAAGTATTCTGTCATTGTTGTAATCTAGATCATTGCCCCCTAAAACATAGAGTTTCCTTTGAACAGCAGCCATGGAATGGTAGACTCTTCTCTGCAACATGGGGCTGCGGCTGAGCCATTTATTCTGCAAAAGCAGACAAAAGAAAACTTTAATTCCTACACACAATGAACATTTTAGGTGTGTTGATTTCCCATTCACCAGTACTCATAACACCTGCTATCCAAATACATCTTGCATAAAACTCCATCATTTCTTTTAAAGAAAGAAAACAAAAAAAAGCCTTTTTGTTTGTAGCATAATCACTGAAAAATGCAAGTTTAATGAAATTCCATCCAGGACAGAAAAAGATCAATTTTCTATTATTTCTAAGATATTTTATCATTTTGATGAGAAGCAAATATTTAAGGCCAGCATGGAAACTATTTTGAGCTGTTTGAAAAATTGTTAAGTGGTGAATGTCAAAGAGCAGAAGTCAGAAAACAATTGTTCGATGTAGCCCTTCCAAACATATACCTCTCTATTAAACTGTGCAGCACCTGATTGGGAGAAATTAATATTTGCATTTACAGTGCATTCCCTTGACACAAGACTATAGACACCATCTGCTTTGCAAAGCCTGCCTGCATCCCCTGATTATATTTTAGCTTCCTTCACAGCAGTGACTGCCAGGTAAGCCGCCAAGCAGTGCAAAGGCAAAGAAACAAGGGTGGGTAGGTGGGGGGCTGGTGGGGGTCATTCCTAATAAGTCAGCGTGTGAATACTAATCAGCAGTGGAGAAGCAGAGGTCACTCCAGCCTGCCTGTTGGCAGGTAGCGATGTGCTCGGTGGCAGATGGTAGACATTATCAGCACACCACAAAGGCCTTGCGCAGAAACAGGCACAAACACCCAACGAGATAGAGCTATTGAGATTCTGTGCAAGACGCATGCAGATGCGAGGGCTTCGAGTGCCCACCATAACCGTCTGCCAGCAGGTTTTTTTTAAAAAAACGTATGTGTGTAAAATCATGAAGCAACACTGACTGTAAGAATGCTAGCACCAACTTGCTGCCTTTTCACCGTTAGCGCAGCCTGTGGGGATGGAGCTTGGGAGCAGCCAAAATGTGGCAGCCCATGGGAGAGTGTGGCAGACCGGGGGAGGGGGGAGGCGGGGGGGGGACAACGACAAAAAGGACACATGAAATGGGAGAATTTGACATTTTAACGTTTAGACAGATAGCCTTTATTCAGAGCAGGGGCAACATTTGCCATAGGAGCAAGTCTTTGCATACAAAGTAAGCCTTCTGGCTGTACATGTCTCATTGAGGCCAAAGGGCTCAGTTTGGCAGTAAGAAATGCTTACTATAATATGACAAAGCAGAGTGCCAGGTTCTGGAATTCTGTCCCAACACTCACACCAACGGTCCCTATGTGAAGGACCTCTATTTTCTTCTGGAAAACATGGAAATTCGAGCAGCCGGTCTAGTACGAAAAATGGTGAATGGCGTTCTCCTTCCTCTTCTTGACAACCATTGAAATCATACAATGACTGAAGCTACACATTTCTTGACAACCATTGAAATCATACAGTGACTGAAGCTACACATTTCTTGACAACCATTGAAATCATACACTGCTGAAGTTACACATTTTTCTATATAGCCTGTTTTCAGCACTTAAAAAGACAATGCCTTTTTAAATAATAGGAACTCTGGTAATGAGTGCAAATTCAGACTCACATACAATTCTGGGTTAAAGATAAAGTTAGGAACAGAACTCATTCTTAACCAGTGATAAGTGGTTAAGATAAGTGATAAGTGATAAGATTCAGTCTCAGGAATTCCATGTAAAAAAATCATTAAAGAACTGGGCAGGGCCTATAAAGGATGCTACTCTCAACAGAAACCTTATATTTAAAACCACTGATAAAGCTCAAGAACATGATTCTTTCAGCAAACAAGGACTTGGCGGCAGAGAGATTCTGCACAATTAAATACCATTCCCTTACGATCTCACTGAAATACATGGAACGTGAGGTCAGCGTTTGAGGCAGAAAAGCTGTATATGTCTTTGCCTTTGGGCTTTCACATGCATTCACACCAACTATGGTACAGAAGTTATTAGACAAGCAGAGCTTGACTAACAGAATGAATATAAACTTACTTGGGTTGGATCATACACCATTAGCCTGTTCTGATACTGCGCCGTGTTTGTCACTCCTCCTGTAACAAACATTGTGTTACACAAACATTAAGCCCAGTTGGAAAGGGTTTGTGGCATATTATTTGCTAGTAAGAAAACATGCTAACAAAAGAACATTGCTGAGTTCAGAAGTCTTTCCAGCCTATTCTTCTATTTATAAGTTAATAATATACTGATGCGGATTTGATTGGATCAAATCATTGCCAGGTAAAACAAGACACATATTTAAAACCTAAGAATATGGTCACCCAGTGCATTTTGTAAGGAGCAGGATGAAGGTGTACCTGTATGTATGTACGCTGTGGAATAATCTTATATAAGCCAACTCATTAAAATATGCAATGTTTTGTTCCTAATGTGTAATGGTAAAGAAATCTTTAAAATCTTTTTAAGGTTTAAGATTTATTACATGTACTACATTTACTTGTGGATAAGCCAAGAATTTAGGTGCCAAAATAAATGACAAAAAATGGGTTTGTCTTCTCTATGAATATATACAATAGATTTTCCCCTTAGCTTTTTAAAATGCTCATACATCCTGTAAATACTCAATAGATAACTTTAACCAATGACAAATCTGCCTTCAAATTTCCAACCAAAATATTAGGAAAAATGTTCCTCCCTCAGATAAGCCAATTGTGAAAATCTAAACATACAAAATATTATGTGTTGGCTTATTCATGGTGGTGCATTTTTCAAGTTTTTTTGTTGTTAAAAATACATGGGTTGGTTTATATGTGGGGTGAGTTTATACATGAATATACATATGCAATATTACACTATATCAACTATTAACTGATCAGTCAATCCCTATCAACCATTACTTTCCATTACTGTTCTGTGATGCCATAAAATGTTGATGAGTAAATTGTGAAAATAAAGGTTCATTCCAGAATGTTGACAGTCTAGACTCTAGGTTATTCTAAGAGAACCATAACTTTTTCTGTATTATTTCTCCCATCCATCACAAACAGGCATTACTATGCTTGAAAATTAATTCACTCTGGTGTTAGAAACACATCACTTTTCAAATAAAGGAATACACCAGAGTATGGTTAAAGTCTATTTTAAAACTCCAAGCAAGGTGATGGGAAGAGAGGGAAAATACATTAAAAAGAAGTCAATCAAAACCAATGATGGACTTTTAATAAGACAACATGAAGGGAAACAAAGAGAGATATTTCTTTGTAAGCCTTAGGATGTGGGGAAGAGATTAAACTAGGAAGAACTGTTGGATAAATTGGAGCATTCCTATTTATTTTTCCAATAGGAGCCATGAGTTCAAGCAAAATTTTAAATGGGACACCAGTTCCCTCAGAAGTTCCATCCCATCTAGAGTAACAGATGGAACAGATCTGGTACCAGAAAGTTTCCAAAAGTTCACTTTTCAATTTCACCTCATTCAGTCTCTCATAGGATTTAAGTATTGATCAAGACTTATACTGTATTACCTATATGACTTTAATTAAAAGTCAATACTTCTAACTAATCTAAAGCTGAACTATCGCCATAATGACAATACCTGACCCCAAACTGAATGATCACCTCTCCTATCAGAATAATAGAATAACAGAATTGGAAGAGACATTGACCTTCTTCTAGTCAAACCCCCTGGACAAATGGCTATCCAATCTCTTTTTAAAAACCTGCAATGATGGAGAATCCACAACTTCTGAAGACAACCCCACTGGTTAATTGTTCTCACTGTCAGGAAATTAAGACTCTTAAGATCCCTCTCACAGTTACTGCTATTGAGCCAGGTTGAACTTATTCTATAATTATACATTTGGTTTTTCTTTCTTAAGTGTAAACCTTTATTTTTGTTACAGGTGAATTTCATTTTGTTTAATAGGGCCCAGGCTTCAAGTGTGTCGAGATCCTTCTGGATCTGAAGCCTATTTTCTGAGGTGTTGGGTATTCCTGTCAGCCTGGTGTCAACTGCAAATTTGATGAGTTCCCTTCTGTTCCTCCATCTAAATCATTTATGAAGGTATTGAAGAGATAGAACCTTGGGTTACCCCACTGTTACTTCCCTCCATTTAGATATAGTTCCATTAAGGACTCTAGGTTGAGTGCAATTTGTCAGTTAGTTATGAATTCATTTGGTGGTGGTGATGTCTATCCCGCACATTTCTAACTTGCTAAGTAGGTTGTAGTGAACTTTGTCAACTGCCTTATTGAAATCCAAGTATACTATGTCCACAGCATTTAGCTGGTCTATGAAGAATGAAATAAGATTTGTTTGGCAGTTTCATATAGATTTTAAATAAAATGGGGGAGGGATCAAGCTTTGGAACACCCCACACAGAAGTTCAGGTTTTTAACATCTCCTTCCAAATCTCTACAGGGGTGACCAATGCAGTTTCCATTTCATTGTCAAACCTAAAACTTATAGTTGAAGTCTGACAATCATCTGAATAAATTTACCAAAAAATTATAAAACCTCTAAGAGGGCTAGATCAAGGAATGGATGTTTAAAAAGCGCACACTATATTGCCTACTTGAAAACATATGGCAAGAATCTCTTCACCAAAAATACCAGCTCTTGAAACTCACATAAAATCATGTTCTTTCTAGCTGCACAAATCATTCATAAGGGAAAGGACATAAGTTGTAAGTGGCTGTGTTTATCCCATAGATGATACTCAAGAAAATTAAGCATTAAGAGCTCAAAAGAACCTCACGAGATCTCTGTCACCTCATATAAGACTTGGCCAATGTAATATCTAGTTCAAAATAAAAACGAGTGGTTTTTCTCCTCAAAATCCCCAACAAATTACTTACAAATGCCAGCAAAGGGATCTTGTGATGTCCCCAAATTCTGTCAAACATGTTCTCAGGCAAGTTTAATAAACCAATACCGCTCTAATATATGTATTTCACTCTTGTTACCTCCCCCCTTGGATAAGAGAGCAATTGTCATTCGACTCTCAGTCATGAGTACAATTTTTAAAAAAAACACATTAACCTTTCTCCATAAATGCCTAACTATATGGTACTATGGTACCATAAATACCATTACATAAATGGTCTTACTATTTTTCAATATTCTCAAGCATATATGACTTCCTTGTTGCCAGTTACTCTCCCCACCCCCAACTTGGACCCTAACATTTATAGCATTTTCTGTTCAGCTCTGATGAATCACTCTCATTCCTTTACGAATCTCTAAAATCCTCTTCTGCCATACCCCTACTTCAATTTCATTTTAAATAATTTCATTATTTTTGTTTCCATTCACTCTGCTAGAGACTCACGGCTTGCTGCTTTTCATCCAATTCCAAAACATGTTTTTAAAAATCATTTCCTCAAAACAAACTCTGCCCTTTTTAATCATTGCATCTTTTTTTTTTTAATTCTACACAACTCATATAGAATAACAGAGTTGGAAGGGACCTTGGAGGTCTTCTAGTCCAACCCCCCTGCTTAGACAGGAAACCCTATACCACTTAAACAAATGGTTGTCCAATCTCTTTTTAAAAACTTCCAGTGTTGGAACATTTACAACTTCTGGAGGCAAGTTGTTCCACTGATTAATTGTTCTGTCAGGAAACTTCTTAGTTCTAAGTTGCTTCTCTCCTTGATTGGATTCCACCCATTGCTTCTTCTCCTGCCCTCAGGTGCTTTGGAGAATAGCTTGACTCCCTCTTCTTTGTGGCAGCCCCTGAGATATTGGAACACTGCTATCATGCCTCCACTAGTCCTTCTTTTCATAATGCAGTTCCAGCAACCGTTCTTTATATGCTTTATCCTCGAGCCCCCTAATCATCTTTGTTGCTCTTCTCTGTCCTCTTTTTACAGTCTCAACATCTTTTTTACATTGTGGCAACCAAAATTGTTTCCTTTGTCCTAATTTCTGCAACAATCATTATCTTATAGATATCATCCACAGTTTATTTCACTTCATCATTGCACTAAGCAGCCTTTCTCATCCTTCTCATCAGCATAACTACAGGTACATCTGTGGCATTCTGTAACATAATTCTGTTCAAAGCAGCTTCCAAAACATTCTTTTCTTACATCCATTCTTCATACATTCCAATTAGGAGATTAATGTGTTTTCTAATACTTTCTCGGACAAGCCTTGTACTTTGTGAGTTGTACTTTCGCTATAATCTGATTTTTTTCCCCATCACCCCTTATACTTCATGGATTCTGTCTTACACCATAAAGGATTAACCAATTATGTTTCTAAGGATTATATTCATTGTTTTGTTTAAACTATGCATTAAAAATAAATCTCCTAAGCAAATATTTCTGAGAAACTGTTCTGATTCACCTTCACCTTGGGTGTCTGAATGGTCCCATTTTGTTTTATGTCTTCTCATCTCATTATTACCCATCAATTTGTCTCGCCTAATGGAATAACTTTTAAATAACACATGAGGAACAATGTGCTATTTTTTCTTTTTTAAAAAATCTTATTCTTCATTATCATAATCCACTGAAACATTACATGAGGCTAGAGTATCATCTAGCAATCTAGAAAAGCCAGTTTCTGTCTGGCACACACTTATCCCTTTCATCCACAATTAAATCGACAGGTCCACTGTTATACTAGTATTTCATCAATCCTGCTACATTTCTCTTTTAGTGTCACAAATGTGGAACATTTTTTTTTGTTTTGATTTCATCCATCCTATAATCTGGGCTGTTTATTATTTAATCCTAGATTCAAAGTCTCAAAGTTCAACATTTGCCACCAAATGGGCCCACAGAAATTCATCTCGACACTCAACTGAGGCTTTCACATAACATTTTTAGTTAAAAAAGGAGGAATAAATAGATTTAGTAACTTAAATAATAGCAGTATCGTATTCAATATTCCTTCATTATAATGAAGTATCAATTAATTCTGGTAAATTTTGGTCACTGTGCCACAAGTATAATCAAAATACACTTTTACTCCAAGTAGGGTCACGCTCTACTACATAAGGGCACAATCTCTAATTTAGAGACAATACTACAAGCCAATACATGCACTATACTGGAATTCAGGATATATTGGGACTATAGATTTCCAAATTCTTAGTCAGCATAGCCACTAGCCATGCAGATTGAGAATTGTAGGAATTTGTGTCCCAATATAGCAGGGCATAAAAATTCAACATAAAGGTGATTTTTAGAAAATCAGTAAGCACAATGAAGTTATAGACAGGACTGAAATTTCTGCTGTTGGTTGAAACAAGAGATACTGGTATGCTTAGGTTTGTATGCACGGGGCTGGGATAGGCACAGGGCCAGAAAAGCTGGAAAACAAGTAATTACAGAGACATGAACAAAGGGTATATAGCATTTTAAACTAAGATTAAAAATTGGGCTCTACATTTTCTTAAAACAAGCCTTTGCGGAATGAAAATTAGCAAATCCCTGTTGTACTTTTATAAAAAGGATAATTGTCGGACTGGGTGCAGTTAAGATATTTGCTTCAGAGTATATGGTATACATTTATTTATAATTGGAACTCTTTTGTTCTGCAGATTTAGTTTTTTTCACATACACATGCATCCTAAAACCGATACTTATTTAGCATCCTTTTTTAAAAAAAAATCTAGCAAAATGAGATGCTATGGATTTGCATACAGATTTTACTACACAAAATAGGAGCGAAATGAATAGCACACTCTATATGTCTTAATCCCCCACCCATTAGATCAAATACCCTTGCCTGCAGCAGAATCCCTGGCTTTGAAAGTCATCAAGCTGATTTGTCTGCTCGCAAGCTAGGCTGCCACATGCTGCTACATTGCCCCCTGCAATCACTGCATTTGCAGAGAGACATCCCATGCCTTCCCTGCCAACAAGTATATTTAATAGATTGGTAGTCTTGCTTTCTGCTGCTTCTGCTCCTTCTGTCTCCCTCCACCTCTCCCTGGGAGGATAATATGCATTTTAACCGTTTTCTACAGATTTGGCTGACATTCGTGTTACAATTTCCTATCAGCATCCATTTTCAACACTTAGGCATACCCTAAGTGCTATAGCAAAAGTTTTTTTTTTTTAATGTTCCAGCTTTTTTAAAAAAATGGGAAATTCAATTTCTACCATTCAAATTTAGCAAGCTTATAATGACCTTTTGGATGGCCAGACTTGCAGAATACTATAGGCTACGGTGAATGAAAATAAAATGAAGGGAAGGGAAGGGAAGGAAAAGGAAAAGGAAAAGGAAAAGGAAAGGAAAGGAAAGGAAAGGAAAGGAAAGGAAAGGAAAGGAAAGGAAAGGAAAGGAAAGGAAAGGAAGGATGGATTAGTAGTAAATAGAAAATGTATAAATTGTATCAGAAAAAGAAGCATTTTCCGATTGTAAGCTGGGACAATAAAGAGCAATTGCTTTAATTTCTTTTTGCAACTTTCTGAAAGAAAGAAAGAAAGAAAGGGAATAATGATGCTATGATATCAAGATACTACTAAAAATAAACTCTGCAAAGCGGGCTTTCTCTGCTACTGTCCCTGCCCTGTAGAACAGGAGTCCCCAAACCCCAGGCTGCAACCAACTAACAGGCTGTAGCCTATTTGGAATTGGACCGTGAGTGGCTGGCCAGAACACACGCACACAAGCACAGCTCAACTTGCGTGAGCTGCGGGCCAGCAGGCACTCACACATGTACGTGCCGGTCCGGCACTTATGCAAGCACTGCATGCACACATGCGCCGGCCCGCTGCTCCCCTCTCCCTCCCCGCAGTCAGGCCAAGCTGCAAAGGTTGCTGCTGTAAAATATGCTCTTTTCTCCTGGCCTTTCAAAAGCTTTTGAAGACCTGGCTCTGCCAATTTGCCTAGGAATCACAGAGCAGCATGCAATCCTTTACGGGTGTTCAGTGCCTTAAGGTCCTCCTCCCACCTTTTAATTTATTTCGATTTTGTTTCTACCACACTCCTCTTAGTGATATCCTGCATTTGTATATGGTTTTTGCATGTTTGACTATATACCGCCTAGAACTTCTCAGAGAGAAAAATGGCCAGTACTCAGATTTGATAAATACATAACAATAAATAATTTGTAACCCTCCAAATACTACAGCAAAAAAATGTATCCGAACATAATTATACAATACATGGTATCTTTTACAAAAGGGCAGCAACTTTTCTTGTAACTACTAAGAGTAGCATTATGATTATGGTTGGTTGCACAGCCAGTCGGATGATTAGACTGCATATGACATTTTCATCCACCTATTGAGTCCTTCCTAAGGATCTGGGATAGAGAGGTATTGTTGTTTGTCAGTACTGAAAGTATTGTCACATAAGGTAAGCTGAAGAGACATGGACTGTCTTTAGCTTTTTGTTCAACCTCTTTAAGGCCAAACTACTTTGGTGGTGGTTGGGGGAAAAAAATGGGAGATCTCTGTATAGGTTGCTATGAATCCTTCAAGGAAAGCCAGATATAAATCTAACAATTAGCATGAATTATGGGAAGATGAGGTTATGGACTTAAATGGATGCCTTACTTCATAGTTTGATGCCCATTTCACTCCTTTAAGCCTCACTAGAAATAAAAAGAGCTCAAAGCTTTGACTCTACCTCTAAACCTAAAGTAGCTCCGAGAATTGCAAAAAGATGCTGGGGAACCCTGGTTTATACATCAAGTACAGCATATTAGCTATCCAGTCCAATTTTAAATTATCTCCAAATATGGTAAGCATTGCTCCTACCATTTCATCCAAATCATTAAGAAAAAAAGCTGAAGAGGACCATCTAGTACATTCAACACTTTCCTGAAATTTGATGAGAAAATGTTGACGAGCTTTTTACTGAGTACAGTGTCCAAGTAAGATGTAGATTCACCAAATAGGGATGCCATTCAGCCCATACTGAATTATCTTGTTTTGCTGAAATTAAGTTACAGTATACATATTATATACTTCAAATGCCTACAATCTCCAATAAGGAAGTGCCCAATCAAAAAATGAAAAAAAATACTGACTTCAATTAAGTACTACATTGAAAAACAATCTCTAAACATTTAGAAATTTGTTCTGGACTCTTACTAACTGATGTCAAACTGATTGCTCTGTAGCTCTCCAGATTTTCGTTTTTTAGTGCTTTATGAATGTCAAAGAGGGCTAGAGATTCAGTCAAACTATCAGCAAGTGCTTTTAATATTCGAGAATTTAACCTCCTTAGGAGACCTGCTATGTCTTCTTTCAAGTTCAGAAAATCATTTTTAATACTATTTGAAACCCCCATGGTACCTTTCAACATGATAAGGGTTCCCATTTCTCTCTTTTTTGTATGAATATTGACAAAGTAGGAAATTCCATGTGGGAATATAGGGGTCAGCCTTGCTCTAGAAAAAAAGGAATCCTCCAAAGCAGACTTGGGCAGCTGCAAAGTATTATGTGTCAGTTCTATTTCTCTAGATTTCCTTGAAGAAAATTTATGGCATAAATCTGGCACTTGGTAACCTAGAACTGGTTTAGCAAACTATTGCTCCCTAGATGTTTCACTCTACAATTAAATCGGTAAAATGAGGATCCAGATTGTTGGGGGCAATACGCTGACTTTATAAACCATTTAGAAAGGGCTGTAAAGCACTGTGAAGCAGTATATAAGTCTAAGTGCTATTGCTATTGAAATTCACTTTGAGCTATAATTTGAAAGATAATTTCTATATGATACATTGTTGGTACTGGTATTTAACACCTTAAATTGTCAAAGATATAAAAAATGGTGTGCCAAATATATGTTGAAAATATAATCAATCCAAAAGCACCTTTCATTGCCTCTGGTGGACATATAAAGAGGCTAACAATTATTTGGATTATATACATACTTTAATTCAGAGAATTTTTTAAAACAAAGATACAGTTGAAACCAGAGATTTTACTTTTAGATAAGCAGTTAGAGAAAAAATATGGGACTTTGTTTCTAAACATTATAACTGCAGTGAGATTTTTGTAATGCCTAGCGATTCCCACAATGGAAAGACTGAAATGGTGAAATTACCTATCTGGATTAAGAATTTTTTTTGTCTAACTTTGCTTCTTGGTGGTAAACAGTTTGGGATTTGCTGGAAACCCCAAAATTATTATATTGATTTTAGGATTTGATACAGGTCATAAAAAAGGAGTTTGTGGAATTGATGATTAGAAATGTCTGTGATTATAGAAATACTGGGTATTATGAATTTTAGATCAGAAAGTTAATGAATTTTATATTTGTAACTGTAATGAAAGTTAGAAGCTTTCTTTATTTTTGTTTTTCTTTTATTCCTTTGCACCTTCCCTTCCCTCATCTTTTTCCTTCTTAATAATTTTTTTAAATATTTTATTTGTATATAAATTTAATATAGTATATTTAAAAAGGAAGATTCAGTGCTGACACAGTTTTTTATTTTTCACCATTCGTAAAGGGAGATATTTGTATTGAATTTATTTATTACATACAAATTCCACATGTTATGCAAGAGTTCAAAATGGCATCTGCTGCAGTCCCTCCTCTTCCTCCTATGTTCCCTAGGACACAAAGCTTGAGGTAAAGATGAAAAAAGAGTGACTGTCCCATATTCACCCAGTGTGTTTTCACAGCTAAATTGTGTATAATTTTATTCTAATCTAACATTTTAACCACTATACCATACTAGCTGTTTAATTATGCTAGGTATTCAATTCTTTAAAAAAAAACTGAAGAGATAAAGGTTTCCCTTTAACTTTAAGAGACTCCACTGAAAATAATAGAAAAAAATAGCCCTATAGCATTGCTAAAACCATAGACAATGGATTATTGAAAGTAATCTTCCAGAGAATGGTAAAAAAGAGAAGTGATATTGTGGAGCAGACATGTGATTGTTGTCCAGGAGTACTAAGAGGTAACGATGTTTTAAGATGCATTTAAAAAAACCAACCAACCAACCAACCATAAAATATAAAACCAGATAATAAACACAAATATTAATATCCTGGGAGCATTTAACAAGTGACAGACATTAAAACATAGAAATCTTGTCTGTTCTGAAGTTCTCTGATGAGCAATAGATGATTTGATCAATATGTGACTTAAGAAAAAGAAGCATTGGTATGTGCTTCTGCTCATATCCCTGATTAGAAAAACACTGATGCGCCAAGCCAATAAAAACCATGAGAATAAATAAATACACATTAGCAGGGCATGAAAAGTCAAACTGTTTAAAGCATACTGCTGAATGCTTATGGAGGGGGCAATAGCTAGAGGAAATGAAGAACACTTGTGGGCTTTCTCAAGCATCTGGTTACCCAACATGCTTTATGACAGCTAAGTAGATTCCCACAAGCAGAAAGCAGCAGCACTTCTTGCTGCTACCCTCCAACAACTAGGAATGGGGAAAGGGTAAATGTTATGTAAATGAGAGAAAGAAAAGGTAAGGAAAACATGCAGTGTTGGATCAAGAGTTGTATTATAACTATATTGGAGGCATTTGTATGCTTCCAATATAACTGACGGATCAGTTAAGAGCTTAGATCACACAGGCTTAAGGGGTCTTCTAAATATACCATCAAGAAATCATAGACCAAAATGCCCTTTGGCTATTGCTGTTTAAAAGAGGCCTTTGCTATTGTATAAAATGGCATAAAGTGCTGTAGAAGCCTTGGGATGCTTAGGATATTTTTCAGTTGAATTATTTCAAAATGAATTAGCTTGGCATAGAGTATTTGCATTGAGCCAATTCAACTCAAATACAATCCCTCTCAAACCCCTCCCCATAAGAAATACTCTTGCTTACTAGCCTTTTCTTTAATTTCATTTAATCATACTGTTCCTGGTCTTCTCTGCAATCTTTCTTTTTCTTTAAGTAAACGGAAGACCGTGTTGTCCTTTTTAAAGTTTAACCAATATAGGTGATTTCCTCTCTTTGAGTATTAGCTGTCCTAGACCATACTGCATCAATCAAGACAGATTACTGAATATGGGTTTTTTTATGATTTGGATGGGCTACATGGCTATTTTATTTAAATTTTAAGCATATAGTATGGATTTCTTTGGGAGAAATCTAGATCAAAATTTGTACTCACCACATGAATTAACTACTGACAGCAATGCTGGCATACTCCTGTTGTCATACTACACTATAAAAAGGGAGTGGCATGTTCTGTGTTTGTGTAGTTTACAACCTCTACTATTCTCTGATAAGAAACAATCTATATATTAATCATTACCACCTTACACAAGCTTCAAAATTATTTCAGAGTAGAAGAGTGTGGACGTTCTTCAAACACTCACAAGAATTCTAATTTAAACCATTCTGATCAGCCCTTTTTATGGATTACAAAGCTTCTGTCCATTCTATTTCTATTCAATACTTCCAAAATGTGCAAAATCTTCCTTTTTGAAAATAGGACACTTAGTCCTAGGTTCAGTACTCTTCTCCCCTATATTTCATTTTCATTTCCTTATTCTCATTTTACCATTTTTAAATGGTAGCAGATGCAATTGTTCTTTTAAGTTGTTCACAGTCAGGTGGCTTACAATTATTATTATTATTATTATTATGAAATAAGCCATGACAACCCATTCTGTAACAGTAGAAGATCACTGACAGACAACTATATTTGCTTAAGTTTTATGACTTAAAATGTTACTTCAATTAAGATAGATGTACTAAATCCAACAATTTTGTGAAAAAGAACTCAAGTGCATTTATTGGCATCAAGAGATAAGGATACATACATCTTCCTCTTAATGGGCCAATACAAATATGTTTAAAATAAATTGCTGGGGACACTTCTATTTAAATTGTAATTGCTTTGTTCAGCAGGCACTGCACTTTCATTATCCCTGTATACAATTTTCTGGCTGTACAACTCCTCTCCTTTGTGCTGAATACCTATTGCTGAGTATCTGTGGCTCAGAAATATTATACCACCTGCCCCTTGTATTAAAACTCAATTTCCAGCAAACAAAAGGAAACCTTTCTAAGGCATGTGGCACCAAACTAATGCCACTGATACAAACATGTTTTGTCATGCTTTTAGTCTTCAAAGTTGCGGGCGAAACATTTTCTACCTGATATCCAAAGAAGACCATCCACAACACATCCTGCATGACAGGAAAGGGACCTGTCAAAGGACAGAACAAAAGTCCATTTGTTCTTCTTAGGGCAGTAGCGTTCAACAGTTGGCAAAACTTGTCGTAGCTCATTTCTGCCTCCCACAGCATAGAGAAATTCATCCACAGCCCCAAGTACAAAATGCTCCCTGCAATTCTTCATTGGAGCTATTTCTGCCCAGGAATTATTACGGGGATCATATCTACAAGCAGTCCGTACTGCACATGTGCGGCCAGTGGCTTGTTCAACTTCACCACCTGCCACAAAGAGGAAATCTCCCATTACAGCCACACAGTGATGGCTTCTTCCTACTGGCATGGGAGCCAGTTCACTCCAGTTTGCAATCCCTGCAATGTGAACATTTTCTTGGTCCACAGGATTGAAGTATCGTAGCTCTTTAACTCTGCATATTTCCCGTTTTTTTCCACCTATGATGTAAAGAGTATCTGACTGGAAGCGAGGTTTCGTCCTTCTGGTCTGCCAAATTGGCTGTGCATAGATACTTTGATGATAGACCAAAGCCTCATTGATCAGCGCTGTTGCCGTTTGACTAGTTTGGACAAGAGGATGCGAGAGGGCAACCGTATGCAGTGTATCCACATCCATAAGTCCAAATCGAACGTACTGTAGAAGTTCATCCATGTACTGATATCGGCAGTTGTGTTCTAGCCATCTCACAGCTAGCTAGAAGGGAGGAAAAACAGTAAAAAAAGAAAAAGAACCTATCTTCATTATTCACAATTTGGTGTGAGAAGTACATATTTGAATTATTCAAGTTATCAACCAAAAATTATACTCCCAAATTTAATCTTGCTGTATATATAAAAACATCCCTTCATCTCCCCTAAAATAATGATGACTCTGTGTAGAATTAATGTATGATAACAGGGCCATCTTGTCTTAGCAAACGTTCAAATAATGAGTTCCTTGCATAAACAAGAAGAAACAACACATGACAACATGGGAGTTTTCCCATAACGACTAATGTACATATACTGATAGGTTGACCAGAGCAGCCTTCTTCAATTTGGGCCTGTGTTTGAACAACATGTCTCCAAAGTTCCCAACATTGGACAGTGTCCAATGTTAATGTTCACTGAGCATTATGGGGAGTTACTATCTCAACATTTTGGGATGGCAACAGATTGGAGAAGATTTCTCTGGCAGATGTACCCATTATTCATGGTCACTGGGTGTTTTGGGGATTATAGTTCCAATTTATTTGAACAACACAAAATTGTGGAAAGCTGTGGGAAAACAAGATAAAAAGATGTCAATAGCCTCTTCTCTATTGAGATATATGCCCATCTATTGAAGTATTGGATCCCCTACTCGAGTAGAGAGTTGGACTAGTAGACCTCCAAGGTGCCTTCCAACTCTATTATTCTATGTTCTGTTGGCCATATGATATATAAGACCCTGATTTATTCTCAATGATTAATTATATTCCCTTATTTTGGGGCTGGAGTCATTGTTAATGTATGTACATAAATTTCGAACTCCTAAGTGACTGGTAACTAAAAGTTACACCATTGAAGTATACTGTACAAAGCATGTTAAAAAAATAAAAATGAACACAAAAACAATGATGAAAACTAGATGCAATAAATAATTTGAGTGCTAGCAATCACAGGTAGTAGAACGAAGCACACTCAGGATTTGTTTTCTAGTCTACACATGTAGTGATTTGCTGGACATGTGATAACACCATATAGCTGTGATAATTATGGATGTATGAGAATAACATCCTGGACAATATTTGAACTTGCAATACCCCACTGAAATCAATCCCCACTGAGATTTGTTCCACTGATTCCTTTGTTACTCAAACATTTTTATTAGGTTATAAAATATTATAACATGCAATATTATAAAATGCCAAGTTCCACTGATTCCAGTGGGAATGAAGAACTGTATTCAGGGGTTTGGAGGCAAGCCACTGTACTATCAACAGAGATGAAGCTCTACACAGAATAACCAATCTAACCAAGTGATGACATCTGGAACCAGCTGAAGCCTCCAAACCATTTTAAAGAGCAGTACCGCTAATACAGGTAGGAACTAGTCTCTCAGTTTCCTATTTTCTACGCCTGAAGCTCTGGTGGAGGCCTACCTGATTAGAACAAAAGAGCATGCTTCAAAAGACGCTTTCCCCCCCACATAGCATTTTATTTTATTTTTTGCCTGATTCTACTCCCCCTGGAATGCATATATTCATTTTTAATAACTATTATTAGCCTCTCTGAATGGGACATAGGATCAGATGGACAGAATTTCTCTCTCTCCCCCTCCCAACTGCACCCGAGTCTCATCACTAAAGAGAAGAAAAAAAAAATCATGTGGCTTGTGGGAGCAGTCGTGTGAAAACTTTTCTTTTCTTTTTAACTGCTGTCCCTGTTTTTGTATTACGGATACAAGTCTATCACCCCACAAACAGCCCTGGCAATATTCCGTGAAACATACTACTATTTAAAGCAAAATAACTTCCACAATAATTTTTGACATTCTTATTCTATAGCATGCAATAAAAAGCAACATAAGCCTGTGCCAAACACAGATAATAAACAATCATGGAAGGGAGGAGGGGAATTAAAAGGAAGAGGAGGGAAGCAGGGTTCCACTAGTTCTGCTGTGGCTTTAAGTACAATCCACAGAGCCAGGAAGAGAAGCAAGGAAATAAAAATAAAAATAAATTAAGAGAGCAGAGGAAGCCACAGTGAAGGTCAGGGAGTGAAAGAACTTCCTCAGGGCACAGAATAAATTAAATCCCAAACAAAAAAAAAAGTGATTTCCAGAGTGCAAGGCACAAACTCAAAATGACAATGATTGGCAGCCAAACTATATCCATGCAATATCGAAGGCTGCACGTTCTCATTTACCTCAGTGTAGCCAGCAAGCGCCCATTAAACATCCGTCTGATGCCCAAATTAACCTTCTTGGCAAACTGAAAGAGGCACAAACTATCATAATCAACCTTTCATTATCACAGCAGCCTCTAGTTAAAGGGTCAGAATAATTGTGCCATCAGAGCCCTGATTGTTTTCAATCAACAGACGGCTGGAGTGACAGCTCCGTGATGGAGTAGTTTGATGAAACCGCACCAGGCCTAATCAGAGCAGATGAAAGGAAGGCATGATTGGTGCAAATGAACAGTCGTGCCTCTCTTTTTCATTTACAATCTGAAATTACTCTTAAATTTACAGGTTTCCCTCCCACCCTCCCTTCCTCCTCGAGTACCTCAGAAAGAATATTTGACTTATTATGAGTTCTGACAGTGCAGAGTTATAAAAACACAGGTAGGATTCTGCCTCCTCCCCTTCTTCCAAGTGCAGGCTTTAAGTGTGCATTCAGCATAATTTCAGCAAAACCCAGTCACAAGATAACTGACATCCAGTGACCTCACCTTTCCGTGTTGTTTGATTAACCGGGCAGTTTATTCTAGCCAACAGTTTTCACAATGTCAGGAAAGTTTGGAGAATGGAAAGGGAGCAATAGTGATCACAATGAATGTGCAAAGAGCTCTGCAAAACATTTTCTTCAACAATAAATTTATTGCCATTCTCAGTTTTAAAGTGATACATTTATGATGTTTTCTCTTTTTTAAGGGAAAAAAATCAAAGCCAAGAACATTTCTAGAATTTAATACACACATACACACACACACAGACAAACACAGAAATATTTTTATTGGAACTGCTGGATTCAGAACTATACTCTTACTTAATGTATTATGAATTAAAGCTAACAGTCTGATACCCTTAATTATGAGGAAAGGGGTACAGAATATTCCAGGCATTGTTAACTCACCCTATACTCTAGCTGCTAAACTCTCTCAGCTTGCTTTGCATAATTCTACCACATTGTGTTTTTTTAGATTCTAGTAACTATTAAAATAAAAGTGCCAAAGGCAACCTCATTTTATCAGTGAGCAAAGTAGGTGTTTTAAGTGGAAAATTGCAAGACACCTTTATGTTCTTGAGCTGCATCACATACATCTAGCCAATCGTACATCCCCACAGTACATCAGCATTCAGGTCACTGCAGGAAAACAAGAGGCTTAGCAGAGGAGATTAATTTGTATCTGAAGAAAGGCAAAGCAAAGAAGGCTGAAGCTAATTCAAAGACCTTCACTTTTCAAAAATTTACTTCCAGTTTGTACCTACCTGGCAAACTGAATCTATTTCCATGTACTTTTACATGCACCTACTCTTAATTGTAGCTACAGCAATATTAGTGTGCCCCGGGGCTTTTTAACTATTGGCAAATATGTAAATGTAGCAATGTTAAGTGGGCATGATCCAGTCTAATTTAAATACGCTTGAGTCCCATTAGTTTCCATGGGAAGCCATTAAGGATACAATTCACTCTTTCCCACTGAAATCAATGGGATTTAAAAATGTTTAAAAGAAAGTATTGTGTAGCATGTAAAAAAAACATTTCCATGATCAAAGATGCTTAACAGATCACTGACATACAGCAGAAACAGCAGTAGCACTAAGCAGCTATATATGGTTAAAGAGTAGAAGATCATCCTTCAGCATTATTACTGACCTGCTTTGTTTATAAAGCAATCATTATTATTGTATTTCATGTACCAATCTTTTGAAATTCTTGCAGTGATTATCAGCTGTAGTGTTATGTGAAAGACTACATAACACAATGAAGCTATAATACCATGAAACATTTTGTTTCAAGTCTGACTTATGTTCTATATTTAAAAACATTCCGTGGTGTGACTGTTCATGTTCTTCACCTCTCCAAGCTAAAAGTGAAGAGAAAGCAACCAATGCTGTTTGGAGAACCAGCAACTTTTTACTTTACTTGTATATCCCTTGGGTCCTTCTTATTCTTCGCAATGCAACAGAATTCTGGAAATAAATAATGTAAAGCATCTCAGAACTCTTGCTAGTCTGACAGTCTATCCATCTCCCTCTTAGGAAGCTACTTTTTTAACTGAACAAATATAGAACAGAACAGGAGACAAAAAATTTTGTGGTTGGAGAAATCAACAAAAGAGAAATTGAGATAAAAAATATAGATCAGTCCATTTAAAAACCATCAAGTACGCTAATTTCTCAGTCTTACCTCAGAAACTTATTGTGAGGTTTTAAAAAATGGAATGGGCTCAACTTTTGCAGAAAGGAAAGGAGACAGAACACTACAGCTAAAGATGATTTTTCTTTTCTAATCAGTTTCAAAAACAACATCATCGAAGAGCTGACAGAAAATAATAGGACACTTTATGAACTGCCCAGTCAAGGGCTAAAGCTCAGCATCATAAGAGATTATGCAGCTATAATTACACTGCTTTAATTTTCTAAACAGAAAGTTGCAATAGCAATGGTGGGATTCATTTTTTTTTACTACTGGTTCTGTGGGCGTGGTTTGATGGGCGTGGCAGGGGAAGGATACTGTAAAATCTCCAGTCAGAGGTAGGATTTGCTGGTTCTCCAAACTATTCAAAATTTCCACTATCGGTTCTCCAGAACTGGTCAGAACCTGCTGAATACCTCCTCTGCAATAGCCAATTAGGGATCTGTTTTCCTTAAACTTTCAGCATACAACACTACAGCAAAATGGTCCTTTTGGTAGAAAAATATTTTCCTATGCTCTAAGGTTTTTATAACAGACTGCATTACTGTCCACAGTAAAATGCTTTGAATAAGACTCTACAAAGTTAAAAGCTTCATATCCCATTACTGGGCTCAATCTTAAAGTTTGGCCAGACTACCTTAAATTCATTTATTCATTCAGATGGCACTATTTTATAGCAGGAACCTGGATCATGCCCATCTGGATCATGCCCATCTTGTCAGATCTTATCAGATGGGCAGATCTGAGACAAGTGATCTCACAAATAAGCAGCATGTTGTATTGCACCTGGAAGGTCAGTACACTTTGCAAAGCAGTAAGGTTCCATGGGAACACTAAGGTATGACAATAACTGTTCATGTTATTCTAGACCAGTGACGTGAGTGGTCTGAAGGACAGCTCCATGTTGAGCACGTTCAGGTAATACAGATGAAAGGCAACTAAGGCATGAGTGACACTGCTCAGGACAACAGTGGATGCAACTGGCATAAAAGATGAATTTGTACAAAGGTTTTCTGAGCCCCAGATGCCATCTGTTCTTCAAAAAGTCTGGGGAATTTCCAAATTATGTCCCAAAGGTACTTTTTCAAGGGGCAACTGGACTTTCTGGGTTTTTTTTTTTTTGAAGATGTTTTGCTTGTCATCCAAGAAACTTTTTCAGCTCTTCAAAGAAAACGTTTTCAAAGAAAAACCAGAAAATCAAGTTGCCTCTTAAAAAGGCACCTTTGGTACAACCATGACCTAGATGACTGAAAATCTCCATAGACATTCTAAATTATTCATTAGGTTTGCCTAGAGTAGTGTAGTCTTATTTAGAACCAAAGTTAGAAACTCCCTGATTCCAGATGGTTCTTCCACCTACCCCCCAATTCACAGCTGCTTGGTTGGCTTCGCTAAGATTGATCTTGAGCCAATCACCCCATCCAGAATGCAGGGAAAATAAACTTTCAATGTGAGATGAGGGGCCAAATCTTGAAAAGGAGTCAATCTGATCAAGAGCTAAATTAAGCCACTGTTCTTTTGAAGCACATAAACTTTAAAAACTCTACCTCAAATTCTAAAAAATATTCCTTTTGAAATCAGGCCCTTTTATTTTAATGAATTTTTATTTACATATGTGTAGATTCAGAACCCCAGACCAAAGCATAAAACCACACTTTCTTTTTCTTTTTAGAAAGCTAAAGAAAGCATATTTTTAGTTATACTTTGATATTCAGCCTTGCAGGATAGAGGAAGCACACCAATATGTAGGGAGTATTTCTGAATCTTGGCTATGAATCTACATTGACCATTCAAATATGGTAGTTACCTGAATAAAGCAAAATAGTGAATTTCAGCAATGCTTGGTTGATCTGTAAAACAGACAATAAAAATGAAAAGGGGGCAGATTTTCTTTTAACGATCACATAGTTACAAGGGGGTATTTTTTAAAAATAAATATATGAAGGATCTTGAAAGAATGTCCTATTATGTCAGTTTAACTAAGAAAACACTGCTGAAATAGTTCAGGAAAAAAATCATTATAAAAGCTGTAAAACAATTTCATCTGTGAAAAAGGTTAAAGGGGATTGCATATACTGTATGCATGCTCCCAAATTCATGAGACAAAACATTAAGTCCTACAAGGTTTAAGAGGTTAAAGAAATGGTACCTTAAGAGATTAGATGTAACTAAATCCTAATGAAATCAAAAACTTTTTTAAAAAAATACCTTAAATATTTATGTTGAAGCTGAACTACTCTATTTCTTTCCTTCAATTCTGTAGAAAAAGAACAGAATGACCTCTAGAAGACATATTCAAATGTAGTCATGCTAAATATTGTTAAATACTATCTGTATACTTAAGATTATAGGATTACTATCTAAAATCAGCAGAAGAACAAAACTGATTATGTCAGAATCACCCAGAATCAATCAAAATACAGACTAGGAATGTATGCAGACCAAGTTATGATGCAAGCAGCCAAAAGACATTGAACATTTTTTCCATTTTTATGATTTTTCTATATCTAAAATAAAAATGAAAGCAAAGAATGTAGGCCTAACACAGAGTTACAAAATAAAGACACATTCTGAAAATACGGATTTCACACTATGACATATTTGGATCTATTCTAAATTCAAAATAACCAAACATATTGTTAATATATGAATCAAATTCAACTCTTATTTTTTTAAATTCCCATTTCCCAACTCATCATTCCCTGGAGTACTGCCCTTCAAATTAGCTTTCTAAACCAAAAGATAAAATGTTTTATGCCAACACAATAATACATATTCAATAAAGTAAAGAATAAGTTATCTAAGGTCCTTCAAGTATTTTGGACTATAACTCCCACAATTCTGAACACCTACACAGGATGTCTTCATGTTTTGCCCTCCTGTCTTTCCAGAAACTACTGTGCTTCAGTCTTTCAATGTTGCTTGCTTGCTGTCTGCTTTTATCTGCTTTTATTCCATTCTTTTCCTAACTGGTGATAATATATTTTCTATTCAACAAAGTCAAGAACTGTGAACATAGCATATTCTAAGAAAGTATATTTCCAACAGAGAAATGGGGAAGCAGGGAAGAAAGAAATGTCTTGCTCCCAAACCAAGCTTTCCTCATCTAGGATGGTCTCTGAAGTATGCTGTTAGATTGTAAAAATTGTTCTCTCCTTTTTTAAAATCACATCACACGAGCCACAAAGCATGAAACCATAAGAGGAACTATTTTTTCCACCTCAACTTCTGTGTATGTAGTATGAAGCCTTACTTCTCAATTGACATGTGTGCCTGCACCAAATAACACCCCAGATTTAACAGTTGTTGATAATACAAAAAGTCTGGATAATGGATGCTGTAATATCTGGAGACAGCAGAAGAGAAGACAAAGAAAGGGAGAAAATAGCAAAATACAAAAACTGCAAATAGAAGTAGAACAACCGTGGCAAAAAAAAGCAAAGATACTACCAATAGTAATAGGCATTTTAAGTGCAATCCAGTGGTGGGATTCAAATATTTTTACCACCAGTTCAGTGGGTGTAGCTTGGTGGGTGAGCTTTGCACGTGTACACACACTTCGCGTGTGCATGTGCCAAACACACACTTTGTGCAGGTGCAGAGGCATTTGTGCAGGCACAGAGGCGTTCTAAGTCATCTCTGGCAAGCCTGCATGATCTCAGTCGCTTCAGCAGCTGCCGCGCAGCACTCTTCTGTGCCATGCAAAGCAGCTGCGCTTCAAATTCAGAGGATAAAGGGTGGATGGGTGGGCCCAACAGCAGAGCGGCGGAGAGAACCGGTTCGGTCTCCGCTGCTCATTGCTGCTACCAGCTCAGCAGAACCAGGCCAAACCAGTAGAATACTACCACTGATGCAATCCCAAAACAACTTAGATACCATTTGAATACTATGGCATTGACAAAATTACTATCAGTAAATTGCAAAAGGCAGCTCTACCTGGAACAGCTTATATCCTGCTACAATACCTTTAACAACATCTGCCTATCCCAGGAGGATTCAATAGATAAACATGCCAAATTCAGTCTAAACATCTGGCTGACTATGCAACCAAACAATAGTGTTATTTTAGGCTTGCAGAAATTTATTAACCAGAATTCCCAAATTTCTAGAGTATACAGTTGATGCTCATCAGTCCTTGGCTGTCCTGAAGTTTTTGCAACAGACAATCCTTGTTGTAATCCATCTCAGTGGTGCAAAATTACAAATTCTCTAAAGATTTTCTTTATCTTACTTCTTGAACCAGACTTTGAAAATTAACATAAAATAAAGGGAAAAAATATTATATGATTTTCTACATTGTGTTCTCTAACTGTGATATTAAATACAGCAAGCCCAAAAACATTTTCATAAAAAGATGGGACCTTTATTGGCTCATATCCTACAAGGTGATACTTATGCCACTGATGTCTGATTTTGAAAAGAAGGCATTTGTATTTTCATCAGAAAAAAACCCATTAGTGTATAAGAATTCAAGTACGCTAATGCTTGCATTGTAACATGTTCTTATATTCAAATTCTACCCAGAGTTTGTTTTTAACATTTACCAAGTTTTTAAGCATTAGCGCTTGTTTATTGACTATCACAGATAGGGGACATGCCCTGGCAAAGTAAGAACTATGAAACTATCTACACAAGGATCATGTGACCAGAACTCCATGTTAGCCACGATCATATCTGTCTTTACTCTGGCCTTACCAATATTCAAGATAAATATTTTTCTTCTAAATTGTTCAGCCACTATACTGAATATGAGTCATCATTTCAGTGACAAGAGTATAGGAATTATTTATGCCTAGGCAATATTGCTATCCACTCCAAGCGCCCTGCCCTTGGGAAAAGGAAAGCACAGAGACACCATTAAATTTGTGGTCGATGCTTATTGGAAGCACAACTAGTGGATGATGCCTTGGGGGGAATACTAAATCAGAGTTCTTCCTGTTCATGCATGTGCATACACAACATGGCTGCAGCTGGCTTTCACCAACACCTCACCGATTTAACACATGAGAGTAGTATTCTTCATCAGCTTTTCTACTGCTTTTCCACCAATACCCCCACCCACATTTCAGGCCAAGAGCCCCCTCCCTCTCCAATGCCTCTTACCCTGTTGTTGTCCTTTAAGACATAGGATGGGGATTTGTCAAAGTCAATGAGCACTTTATTAAAGAGAGAGTGCTCAGTAATGAACAATTCAGCAATTTAATGAGATTCTGTAGCTCTGGCTCTAGCCTGTATATCAAGTTTCACTTCTCTAAAGCACCCTGACACTAATCCTCTGGCATACCCAATCTTCACCCTGGGCTGAATATTAGATTCTTCCATGGTATATTGCTTTACCAGTATAACCTTAACAAAAATGATGAACTTAACTACACTCGAGGCAACAGAGCAGCCCTGATTTGATTTTCATGTATTGGGTTGACTGTGAAGGAATTGCTTATTTACTAAGATAAAACAAAAACAGTTACTTTACTTCCCACTCAAAGCTTAAATTGCCTAATATTTATGTGTGTCTTAATTCATTCTAGAGGTCCAGGAATGAAATTCTGGTTTCATTCATTTTGCCCACAGCAGTAAAATAGCTTAAAAATTCTAGGTAACAGCATTAGTAACCATTAGAGAGGCAATTATAATAACACCTAGAATGGCCAGTGCAGTGTTTGCTGTCACTCAGAAAGCAGCACTTTTGTCATAGTCGAACGCACTATTCGCAATACCAAATGCAAGGCAGCAGAGAAGCACAAAAGCAAAAAAATAGCTGTGTGAACCATACAGCATGTGGGGGAGAAACAGACCATAATGTTCTGCAAAAGTTCTGACTCTCACAATGCTTCGTGACTTGGGGAAACATTTATGCTACTGCATTTCAGTATAAGGCATATTTTCTGACAACTCCACACTTGCATTTTTCTCATTGGAATGTGGAAAATTCACACACACACACACACACACACACACACACACACACACACACACACACACACACACCCCGGAGATGTGAATTTTGTACTCTGGCTCAAAGTAGGGGAAGGATGAGAAATTTTGAATGGTTGAATGGCTCCAAAATAATGGCACTGTAAAGAGATGAGGATCATCATACATTACTTAATAGCATTGTATAATACTTCAGATTCAAACATAAAAAGGTGCTTCAGAATGCACAGGGCACTCATCCATAGCACCTGTCTGCAACTTCTGAAAGAAGCTGCCCTTTCCTGTCAGGATTATGCATCTTCAGCACAATCCCAGAAAAGCAATGTGTTTAGCTTGAGTGTTTACAGAACAGACTAACAGAGTTGGAAGGGACCTTGGAAGTCTTCTAGCTCAACCTCCTGCTCAAGCAGGAAATCCTATAACAGTGGCGGCTAACCTTTTTGGACTCCTGTGCCAAAAATTGCGAGTGCGCCAGCACGCCCGTACTCGTGTGCCAGCACCCATAATGCAATGCGCGCTCCCCTCCCCATGCCCCCCATGCCCCCCATGCATGCCCGCACAATCCCCACCCCCACCCCCTTACCTGCACTGCCTCACAAGCTGATTTTTCGGTTGGTTTGAGGCCTTTTTCGGCCTCCCAGAGGCTTGGAAAAAGCCTCTCCAAGGCTTCTCAGGCCGGTATTACAGTAAATGACAAAACGGACTTATAATTCATCCTGAAAAGCCTTGCAGAGGCATTTTCCAAGCCTCTGGGAGGCCAAAAAAGGCCTCAAACCAACCAGAAAAAAAATCAGCTGTGAGGCGCAGGCATGCATAATGAGGTAAGTTTGCCTGCAGCTCGCGTGCCAGTACAAATGACTCTGCGTGCCACTTGTGGTATGCGTGCCATAAGTTCACCATCATGGCCCTATAACATTTCAGACAGATGGTTGTCCCATCTCTTCTTAAAAACCTCCTGTGTTGGAAGCACCCACAACCACTGGAGGCAAGTCGTTCCCCCTGTTAATCGTTCTAACTGTCAGGAAATTTCTCCTTATTTCTAGGTTGGTCTTGCCTTGATTAATTTCCAACCATTGCTTCATGTCATGCCTTCAGGTGCTACATCTACAGAGAGGTATTACATGCATAGTCCCATACGTTCCAAAGCATCTTTTTGTACTTTGAATTTTGAGTTCTCAAAAGCCCAACTATTTAAATACAACACGGATTTCTTACTAAGAAACTCAATTTAGTCAGACAAAGCCTATTTATATTTTAGCCCAGTTCAGACAGTTGGACACTTCAGACAACCTCCACTGATAGGAAGTGTGATAGCTATGGGATTTAAGGGATCGTGTTGACATGCCATTTTATCAGCCACTTCCTCCAAGATCAGCTTCATCAAATTACTTATTAGGGATGTATATCTTACCCTTCAAGGAAACTACTACTGATAGTTATTATACACAGACTAATATTATTAAATGTAAGAGAAATGAACTGAACATCTATTTTTGGTTTTGGCAAAGCATATTTCAGCTTATCCCTGCGTATTTTTCTAACTGCAAAGTAGACTGCATTGAATATCAAGAGCCTCTTATGCTAAGAATGTAAAGATACAAGCAATGCAGCAAAAGCTGAGAATATAATCCTCCAACCAATTAGCTGTATTTGTTAACCCCTGCTTTATTTTAGAACCGCTTCTTGGCATATGGAGACCTTCAGTATGTTGGAATATTATCAACCCTCCCCTCCCCTTCTGGAACATGAAGTTTGACTTGCATTCTTGTCAAAAGAGTAAAACAGACTTCAGAAACCCTCTAGTGCTTCCTTGGGGCAATAATTAATTAATGTTGCACTAATAATTAATTCCTACTGCTTTTCTTTTATTGTTTCTTGTCATTTGCTGTAGCAATTTGATTTTCAGAAATGCTTATGGTTTATAGTCTTTGTTTTTAGCATATATGCCAATTATATAATAATAATATATATTATTGCATTTTTTTACCTCTTTTACTCTGGAAATAGACATTATATTCTACTTTATTTTATTTTATTTGATATAGCCGTAAGGTTAATCAATAAATAAATTAGTTCCCTAGTTATGGATATACAGTACTAGTTTTTCAACAGTTTAATCGTTCTTTGTACATTACCAGCCAGATTTGTTCTTCATTGAGTGACGTGAGTTGATCACTTTTCAAAACTTCTTGGATGAGACAATATGGCAGTGCCAGGACTTCATCAGGATGGTTATTTAGTAGTTCTGAGAGATGTTTCACTAAAAAATCAACCACGGCTTTCTCCAGCAGATTGAGGTTGAAAAGATCAGCAAGTTTATAGAGATCCAAGTAATTAAAGCTATTTAACTCCTGGGCAGATAAAACAAAACACACACATTGTTTAGAAGGAATGAGAATTTAATAAAAACTTAAAGAATTATAGTGGAAGATTGAACTACCATTCTATTGCCACAAATAAACGTATTTTAGCATACTAAACCTAGAATAAATTACTACTGTAATTTTATATCACCACTATCTATATCTCATAACACAACTTCAGATAGAGAAGTGAAAGAATTTGTTTCTATGGATAAATGTTGGCAATATTTGGAATAATCCTATAATAGATGGAAATACATTTCCAAAATATTCAAATCAACATTGCTAAATGCTCTGATTTCTTCAACAAAATAAACTTCTTTTGTGTCCCTTATGAGAACATTTGCTGTTCTTTGCTACTTAGCACCAAAACACAAATATAAAGAACCACTAACTTGAGTTAGTTTGTTTTGGTGCTCCTTATCAAAGGCTAATACCAATACAATCAGTTCCAAAGAGGATTTTTGGATTTATATCTTACATAGGCACATCACATCATTCCAAAATTCAGAGTTTTTAGAAGCAGAATGTGATATGGCACATACCATTGTTGATGACATTGATGACATTATTGTCATTATTTTTCAAAATACAAACAACTAGAATTGCTTCCCCAATCCGGTCAATGTGGACAGCTATATTATTAACAGGAGTTACTATATCTGTCTTTTTTTTTTCTAAAAACAGTCTCAATTATTATCATATATCATTTTTGCCCCATGTGGTGTAGGCATGTATATACCAAAAGACACAATTAAATTAATAACAAATACAGTAATATAAATAAAATATAGAATTTTCTTCAAATATCCATAGAAGGGAGTCATTATAATTCACCCTTTGGTGAAAAATAAGCACTTTCAAAATGAATATTATTCCTAGATTAATTGAGAGGAATTTCAGTTCTTATACCTGGAAAATATTTTCAAAAAATAAATTCTTTGCTTACAAAATTTCTAAAGTATTCTTCAATCCCAAGAATGTCTTTACAAAATGTAATTACCAATTAATGAGGGAAGATTCAGTTTTCCAAGTGTGGAGCTAGTATTTCTGGAAACAATTATGTCAGTTAGAAAGTTCTGCAATGTAAATTCTAAAAAAAAAAAAAAGAGTTTACTCCCTTTTCCATGCAAAATTGACCTTATGAGAAAGCTCAATTTTAAAAATTGGGGAAAAGATGGTTAACATGGAAAAATTGAATGGAAGTAAAGGTATTCACTTTGTATCAACTGATAGACAACAAAGTTGAATTTTAACATATTCTGTGTTAAGACATAAATATCATGTATAAGATGCAACCCAATGGCAATATTTACAGGTATAACACTGTTAATGAATTATTTGGACCAGCAGCATCTCCAGCTTCTGAGCCACCTGGGATACTAGAATTTATTAAATCCTTTAAAACTAAAAAATCAATTATTAGTTTTTTTATAGATATTTGTTATCAATAAATTAATTTGTTAGGAAGATGCTAAGAAATCTGTAAAATCAGAGGTTCCTATATTGTCCAGAGTCTCCAAACCGGGCAATTTTAAGACTTGTGGATTTCAACTCCCAGAATTCCTCAGTCAGAACTTCCTTCTACAAGGGATCTAAAACTACAATTTATGCCACAAAAAATAATAGTTAAAATTGGTTAGACTCCGTTATGTGTGGATAAAAAAGGACTGTCTTAAGAGCATTTTATGAAAGATACAATAAGGACAGTACATCTCTAAATCATGCTTTTACAATGCTGTATATTTATTCGATTTCAGGGAAAAGTAGTGGAATATATGCACATATGTGTATATATTATATATCTTGTGTGAGTGCGACAAAAGCTAAAATTTTCAGAGAATAATATTCTCTTGAATTACATACCTACATACATGGAATTTGACAACTGGGCAACATAAATGTATTTTGTGCCCTTACTGCAGCTAAAAAAGTCTGGCATTGCATCAAAATATAAGTGAATGGCCCCATTTATTCAGTGGTTTGAAGACCTGTTTATACATATGAATGGATACATATGGATTTGTATAGATAAGTACAGGTAGTCCTCAAGTTATAGCCATTCATTTAGCAACTACTCAAAATTACTGAAAAAAGTGACTAATGACCAGTCCTCACTCTTACAACCATCATAGCATCCTCATCTTATTATCAAAATTTAGGTACTTGGCAATCAGCATGATTTTATGATAGTTGCAGCATTTGCAACTTTCCCAGCTGGCTTTCAACAACCAAAGTCAATAGGGGAAGTTGGATTTATTTAACGACTGAGTGATTCACTCAGTAATAACTGCAGTAATTTGCTTTAACAACCGTGGCTACTCCTTTAACAACATCTTGTTTAGCAACTGGTAATTCTAGTCCCAATTGTGGTTGCAAGTCAAGGGCTACACAAAAAACTGTGTGTGTGTGGTGGGTGGGTGGGTATGCCTGCATTGTACATGCATATGTAGAATTATAATTGTTAACTGTAATAATGATATATTATACTGTAATTTTTCTTTTTTTGTTTTTAAGCACTTTATATGCATTTTTTTCTTTGAGAACATACGGTTTTGTATTATAATTAATCTGTTTGCTTGTTTTTCTTTTTTGTTATTATTTTAAAAGCAATAAAAAAATAAACAAAAATGTTTTTCTCCACATGGTGATGACAATGATTGATTGTGATGATGATGATTTCATATTAGAATGTATCCTTGTCTATTGAACACTAAAAATGGTACTTCAGAATTCTAAATCCTGGAAACTATCAGTCTGCTACAACAGAATTATTGTCACTGTAATACCAATCACTTCTTTGGCTTAAAATTATACACTGTGACACCCTGCTATCCAACTGATGAAGCTGCATGCCAAAAGTGGCATGCTGAGTTGGTGAGATGCATAAAGCTGATCAGATAACCTACTTTCCAATCAGCAGTAAGACTTTTGGGAACATAATGATAACGGTATAGAAAGTTTTTAAAAAGATTAACTTTCTTTAGCATTCTCATACCAATATTAAATCAGTTGCTTGAAACATGACCTTGCTATCTGCCTTTTCATATCACATTTTAATATATATGAGAGAAAGAGATATTTGTTTTTTTAAGGAGCCCCCAAAGTAATTTATTTCAGCAATAATACAATGAAATGAAGCACATTTTCAGCAACAAAAATTATCAAGAGATTAGAAACTAACCCTAATAAAGAGACATTGAGGGAAGTGGGCATGTTTGGCCTTGAAAAAACATCAATCAAGGGAGACACCATAGCCCTCTTTCACTATCATATTACACAGAAGACAGTTGAGGCATGTTTTCTTTCATACCAAAAAACAGAATATAGAATAATGAGTTTAAGTTTTTTTTTTAATGATTTATATAGCCACCCAGCTAGTGAACAGCAACTCTTGGGTGCTGACATAGGCTTAAAAGGATAAAAACAAAATGACAAATAACAAAAAAAGCCCACAATGCAACAAAATACAGCACAAGTGAGGGCAAGCCACAAACATACAGATAGTCCTTGCTTAATGACTATTCAAAATTACGACAGCTTCCCAAGGGGGCTTTTTGGCCTGAAAAGCACTTATGACCATCATAAAAGGTTTCAATCCTCTCTTGCAGTCACATGAACACAATCTGAATGTGTTTGCATTTTCAACCAATTGCCAAGTGCCCCATAATCATGTGATTGTCATTTGCAATTTTCTTTGCAGGCTTCCCCAGAAAGTTAATGGGGAAGCCAACAGAGAAGATTGCAAGCTGCTGCTGCTGTCTGCCGAGAGGACTCCTTTTTGTCTCTGGGGAGCTAGCTGAAAGAGCTCCCTGCTGATCTGTGCCTGCTTGAATCTCCATAGCTGAAACCCTTCTCTCTTCTCCTCTGCAGAGCTCCATGCAGAGGCAGGGAAAGAGAAGAACCCCAAGTTCCATGCATGCCTAGATCTCAGCTGCTGATCTTCACTGCCAAAATCCAAGCAGACACAGAGCTCAAAATTCTTGAGCTATCTAGTTTTATAATATACTTGTACTATCACCAATCATGATCCTGCACAGGTCATCTACAAGTGCAATCAATACTATCTCAATACTGTATCTCAAACTGAATTCCAACTGAAAAATATCTGCATAATATTTTTCCTTTATAGCCAATGGAGATGCAAACTGTCTACCCTCTTAGGATTAAAATTCTCCAGGGCTGCTGGATGAAGAAATAGTGTTTTTTTGAGAACAGGACAGACCACTACTTTTTAAGAGCTGGAAGAACCAGCCCATCCCTCAAGAAAATATTCAATACCACCTGGATCTACCTGAAGGCAACTACAAATATCTCCTGGGAAATCTTAATCAACCAGGAGAGATAATGAGTCTAATACACAGGTGACTGCATGTCAACCACAAGGACCCTATTCACTTCTTCAGGACTACCAAATTCTAATCCTTCCAGGTAATCACGTTAAGCCATGCTTCAGGTAACACCAAGGATTAATACAACTGTTATCATATCATTCTGTTTCCAAAGGCTTATTGCTGGTTGAAAAGTAGGTTTCCAATCTACTGTACGCATTTTGCCAACTTGGCATATCATTTTTTGATATGCAACTTCATCAGCTGAATAGCATATTCCATCACATCTCCCCACACCATGTTATCGCCTGGCTCCTCCATCCAATACATTAGCTCATCCAATCCCTTTCCTTTTGAACAAAGGACACCCCCCCCCCCCTTAATGCCACAAACATTCAATTAGTTGACTCACCAGGTTTTGGGTATACAACATCAACCTCTATCCTTTCTCTCTTCAAGATAACTAGAGTATTAAATTATATTCAGAAATGCCTAGCTGAAGTACTGGAGGAATCACTATCATTCTCTATGTCTTTCACTAAGGGAAACAAATGTAGCCCAGACACATCCATTCCTCAACACGGTCCACCAATGCCCACTTTCAGTGTAGATCACAGGTCCTATTTTTATCTTCAATCAGTTTTTTGGATTAGAAAATGGAAAACCACAATGCCCCTGTAAAATAGAACAGTCCACAAACCCTTAAATGCCTCTAAGTTCTGTTGTGGCTTATTAAGAGATAAGATAGCTACTGCCAATGTGGTGGGCCTCATGGCAATACAAAACACAAATAAATCCTGTAGTCAGTACACTATACTATTCATGCTCCCAGTGTTACTCAAAAATATCATTGGGTGCTCATGTCCTCCAAAACTCTAAGGGAGGCAACCCTGGACTTTCCCTCATCACCACCACAAGTAGAAATGGAAACGTTACCCCAACTAAATTAGCCACCATCCCCCGAAGAACACATTTGTTCCATCACTGTTGCCAGCACACTGCTGACAAATGTTCATCAGATGAGTGGTTGTGCCTCCAGCTTACCACAGCATACCACCAAATAACTGATCAGATATCTTTAGCTGCAGTTATTCCATTGCTGGCTCACCACTGATTCTAGATAGCCAAGCAGCCCTAGTCCCGGCCTACACTGAACCACAAAGTCATCCAAAGGTCTTTGCTTATGGCTGACTTTCACATTCACTGTGAACTACTGCCATGTTAACTTCTCTGAAGATCATCTACTTCTCACTCAGGACCTCCTCAAACCAATTCCAACTTGCTTTTTTTATTGCAACTCCTAAGTTAAAAGAAGTCAGATTCTGGATGATTGCAAAAATTAAAGATCTAGTCCTAGTAGTAAGAGCAATTTGACAAAGGAACCAAATACCAAGAAACATAATGAGCTAATTTATGTTGGAATCTGTTCAAGTGGAAGACAGAAGATTTGTTTGGATCACTGCAATCTGAATCATAGCATTTTTAAAGATTACATTCAATGATCTGAATGACTCTTTCCAAGTCTATGAATGTATTTATTTGTGATAATTCTTTTAGACAGTTGTGTTCTGTACACTGAAACGAATGGCCACAGTTTTGTAGATATTAATATTCATAAATGAAAGTTCAGGTTATTAACCAGACTGATTCCTATCCTTGCCTATATTCCTGTGGATCAAGAATATTCATAAAAGAAGTGCAAATCTCCTGCGTATTACTGTACAATTACATTATTATTTAAGTGACCTGGGTTCTAACCAGTGAAAACGAGCAACAATTAGGAGTATCTAAATCAGGCAAGTTGTGGTTTGAATTTAAAATCTGAAATCTGATTTGAGTCAGACTGATTCACATTTCTTTTATCTATTTGATAAAAGAATGTCAAGTTATATTGAGGAAGCATTAAAATGCCTGTTTTTAGGCATATCTGGGAGAAAATAGCAGGATGGTAAACCTTTCTAAGAAAATTAATCCTTCCAGTTTCAGCTGGACATGTTCAAAGGTATCATCATAATCACAATAAATTTTTGGAATATTGCCCTTCCACTCCTTATACGTTAGAAATCACAAGAATAAAAAAAAGACAGCATACCAACTTCCAAAGTATCGTGTTACTGTCAAACATCACACAATCCATCCCTGTGCTTATTCCACATTCACAACATCTAAGACTTTACAAAGTCAAAATGTCATCAAATCCCCATCATTCCAGATTTTTTAACAATTAAAAGGTACTTGATTCGATGCTAGGAATTGTTTCAAAATATTGTTTCAAAAGGATTATTTCATACAACATAATTTGAATCAAATTTCAAACGTTGCCCAAATCTAATGATCGTATATTCCAAAAACCCAGCCTGAAATCCAGTCACAGCTGTTTCTTGCAACTGTACAATTTACTGCATCCATTTAGGTAACTTGTTGTAGAGATTCCCAAGCACATTCCGTTGTCCCCTTAATCTTCTACATTGAACCACCTCAACATTCTGCACTGTCCTCTTTCTCTAACTCAACAGCCAGCATTCCAATCCGTATTACCTTATGCTGATCTACTGTTGCTTTTAGGTAAGTCTGTAATACCACAGAAAACTTCAGGAGACAACTATTTTCCCTATTCAGTTTTCAAATCTTACACACTAGCCTCCAGGCTCACTCTTAAGTCTGACAAGTAAACAAGCCCACTGCTAATCATCCATCACACTCATTACTGAAAAAAGGCTATTGCACTTTTCAACACTCACACTAACAGGCAGCATACAGAGAGTAGTAATAAATAAACAAACTTGTGTTATAATTACTTTGCTTACTTTCCTTATAATTAAAACAGAATATGCAACTAAGCTGAAATTGCTCTCCTTATATTTTCATGGTACAATGTAACAACTAAAGGTAACAAATTCCAAACAGGGATATTATAGCCCCTGCTTAAATCATATACAAATTGCTCGTTTATTTATTATACAAATTAACATTTATTCAGTATGCAAAGTAGACATAGTAATTAAAGCTGACAATGGGCGTACTATAATTATAATATTGCATTATTATTGATTAGACTTTGCATAGTGCCAACTACCAATATGTCTTAGAAGTTTACCGCAAACAATAAAACATAGACTTTTCAATGTTAATAACAATTTTCTAGAAATACTATTGAATTCATTGAGCCTTAGCTATGAATAAACATATGTAAGAATAGTTTACTGAGTGATTTAACAATGAAGTTACATTGATAAATAATTTTATCATATTAGATTAGCAATATGAATTAATTACCAAGATATTTTTCAGTGTTTCTCCTAATTCACAATGTGGTACATGTTTTATACATTTATGACATGTAGATCTGAATAGGTATTTCCTTACAGTATGAATGTATATATAAACACAGATACACAGCAATAGTGATGTAAAACACATAGGATAACAACAAATGAACTTTTTCTTTTAGCATTATTTCATATTTGTTTTTCCTTTGTTTTTGTTTTTAAATTTAAATCAATGCATATGCCACAGAAAAGGATGTATATCAATAACACGCTGATAAATGAAAGTTAATCACAACTACGTGTACAACTGAACTGAGTACAATATACCTCTGTTCCTGTGTGCTGTGCTATAAAAAGGAAAGAAAAACACAAGGAGAACTATGGGGAGAGGCTGTACTTCTTTATGACCTTATTTGAAAGATAAACTCCTTGGGGAAATACAATTTATTCAGATTATCAAGACCCTGCTGTGCAAATCTACAATCTGGGAGCACACTACAGAGATCAAAAAATATTTACTTTATTCTGTTGGGTATAAAAGCTTCTAATGAATGCATAATTAAGACAGAAAAAGTGTATACAGCTTTAGAATTCCATTGCTGAGCCAAGCCATTAATATCCAAGGCATCATACCCAGTTGTTACTCCACCTGCTTTATTTTTAGATTAGAGAAAAGTTGTAAGTCAAGGTATTACTGCTCCATTTCAAATATATGTATATACACATATAATTCAATGAACAATTTACTAAAATTATGTGGAAATCATACATAAAATATATATTTTTCCCCTCTGTCCCAAATACATATATGCAATGCTTGAAGACAGAGAGGAAGAACATAGTATTTTTTAGATTTACTAAATGCAGAACGCAGTAAAAAGAAATTTAAGCCTACAACTGCATTCACAAAAGCCATTTAAGCCATTCTCTAAGTTTTTTTTCTTTTAGATTTCACAGAAATGCTTCAGTCTTAGTGGAAATAAGAATTGAAACATTACAGCTATTAAGACTCTTCAAAGTCTTAAATGTCATTTTACCTCTATGAATAGAAATGCTTTACAGGGGGCAAACCCACAGACACAAAAAGGAATTAGACCAAATGTTAAGGGTTTTCTGGCATCTTCAATTCACTACCACTGGTATTCAGGAAAATGTCCTAAAAGACTTAATTTTTAGAGACAATGCCAAATATAATGGTATTATTATCCCTTGAGTACAGTTAAGGATTCAGATGCATCCCTTGGGTTCCTCTCTTGATTTTTCTTTGCCATTTTGCTTTTGTTTCTCTTTTCGGTATTTGGCTTGTTGTCACTTCAGTGCTAACTATACTTTGCTTTAATTTAGGCATGCCTAAGTATTTCTAACCTTGATCTCCCTTGTCTCTTTCAATGCCCGAAGAATACTAGAAAAAGAAAGCTTTCTTGTTAACCTTGTTTAAGAGGCTGAAAAATCTTGGGATTTGAGGGTTCATTTCCCCCCCACTTATTAAGTAGCTTTCTTCATGTTTAGTATACACACATCACAAACCATTGACATGCAATTAATTATTGATGCATACAGATACCACCTACTTCAAATATTCTGTGAATCCTTCTTCAATGGCAGAACTGAGGAGAAGGAAGGGTGGACAGAGTTTAAAAGTTACTTCCTTATGCCCAAAGTCTTCCTATCTCCCATCAATTTAACTTTTGGTTAAATATTTCTTGAAAGTATCAATTAAATCCAAATACGGATTTTTTTAAAATAAAGGCAACTCTTTGGATTTTTTGTTTTTTATTCACCAAATAAGTTATTTTTCCTTACTAAAAGCAAAATAGATTATTGTCACTATTTTTGATTGCTGAAAGGAGTAATCAATCAAAACTCCGCAAAGATCTGAGAGACTTGTGAAAATGAACTTAACATTTTCCCATCGTCACCTCTCTCCATAGCTTTTGAATGGGAAACAGGATTTTAAAAATGAAGACTACTCATTCTTCAGAGATGTCTCTGAACATGGATAAAAACCAATTTAAAAAAGAATTTGTTCATGTGGGTGGATAGGCCTAGAGAAGCTGATATAAATTTTCCTCCATTTCATTTGAAGAGCTTAAAGAGTGACATGTATCTGGTATTCATATTTCTCTTCTCTTGCATTACAGAAGCAAGTCTCCTCTTTCAGGTCACGTCTCCCACATAAAAGTGCTAAACTAATGCCGTTTAATGACAAATTAATGTCCATGAATAAAAAATACACCTCTAATAGCATGGAGTAATTTGCCATTACAATATCATCATTGGACATGCCCCTGGTTTAATACGATGTATTTAATTCATAACTTAATGAGTGATATATAAAAAGAGAGAGATGAACCCTGCAATTACATTTATGTGAGTCTGTCACCTTATTTGTAAAACCTTAGAGTCATTTACATTCAAATTAGAACAAATGAGAGATTTCACAAAGTGCAATGATAAATGACCATTGCTGCACAAGACAGGGCTGTATTTCCTGCGAAACCGTTAACAGTTCCCCATTATTTGTTAAAAATTACAATGCATATTGCCCAGTGTTGTGTGAATAATGACTTTTTTACTGATTAGGTCACAAGACTAATATGGAGCAAAATAAATAATTTCTTTTCATTTTTTCCCCTTTCTAATGCCTTAATTTATTCAGACTAGTGGACTCATACTGCCATCTACTGTTCATTGGTAATAATAATAGGGATTGCTCTAAAAAGGACAGTTCTTAAGATATTCCGGAACTCTTTATAATATGGTACTCTTCAAATAAGCAACTTCTCTTAGTTTAAATGTGATGGCACTTATGGGATACTTCTTAATTACATATATTGGTCAGTTCTCCTTATCAAAAAAATATAAATTAAAGTGTTTGTTGCATAAAATATGTACAGTTCAATATCATTCAGTACAGATCTCATCATACCAGAAACAAGGAACATTCAAATGCAAGTTTGCGATGCATATCCATAAGGAAGTAGCTTTACCCAATGACTCCTATCTCTTGTTTGACTTCTTTTTTAAAGAAAAGAATTGTTCACCCTGTGAAATCTATTAGTTAAAGTAACTGCCTAAAGGCAAAGCCTACAGAGAGTGGTAAATCAGAACTTTTTATTTGGTAGAAATTAACATTACACTGTTAAAGAGTTTTCTTGTTTTGACTAATTAAATTTTAATTACTTTTTAAAATTATTTTTTAAATTTTATTTACTTTATTTTAGTTACTTAAAAAATGGAATTCAAATAGACTTACATTTTATTTTAAGCAATTCTGAAAACTCCATAACAGGGAGCAAATACTGGGAGTAAATAGAAAGAACCATAAGGACCAAATTTGGTGCAAAGAGCTGGCCAGTGCAAGGCCCATGGAATGGTTCAGCTTTGATTATATCTATCAGATCCCTAGAGTGATACTGCCATTCAACTGGGGGAAGGGGGGAACCCCGAATATATTTCTTTATTACTACTTCTGACAACTGCTGTTTTATAACCTTTATCCTGGCACCTAAGCATCCTGAGATTTTCTCATCTTTTGGGGAATGTACAAGGGGGGGAGGACCATGTGGGTTATTTTACTCTGAAAGCAGGCAGAAGGTGACCCTGGGAACACTTGCTTATCTGGGTCTCAGGACAGTCATTACAATAACATCCTCACACCTGTGGATTGGCTGAATCCATATTGTGCTGAAGAGAGGGGTCTCCAATGCCTTATTTCTAACTGTATTGCTTGAGGGAATTCAGAGTCTGCTTTGCTTTTGTTTCGCTATCACTTCTGCTCAATAAAAGGTTCCTTGTGAAATACCAAGTTTCAAGAGTTTCTATTTTCTTGAGTAAAGAGGAGAGGCAGGACCTTGCAATACCCTGAATGTCAGGACAGTGTGTGTGCCTTCTAAATAATGAAATGGAGAAAACAATATTATATTGTTGTTTGCAAAATAGTTTCAGCATTGTAGAGCTTAAACGACAAAGAAGAATGGGTCCTTCATTGAGGTTAACCATGGCTTTTGGATAAAAGATGACCAAAGTAAGCATTATATTCTTTTTTAGCATCATCCTCATAAGCTGTGAAGGCGATTAGCTATCTACTGATGACAAAGGCATATGGAGCACATTATAATTTGTATCTAAGAAAAGAAAAGTCATAAATTAATGACACCAATAAAGGACAATAGTTGTAGCTTGGGGTTGAAATGAGGAGTCATTGGTACTCTCTCAGCTTGGTTGTTTTCTTGATTATGTTATCTAGTTTGGATAACAAAACGTCTGTCAGAAAGCAGCCAAGCTCAGAAAGCACTAAGGACCCCCTCACAAATTAATGAATAAAGGGAAACAGACAAGCAAATTAGATATGTTGGGCTTTTGTAAAATAAAAAGAAAGACAAACAATGCCATAGGTATGCATGAAGATAGTTTGGTTTCGTGAAATACAATTGAAGAATGCATCCAGGGAAATAAGGCATACACTAAATGAAAAAAAGATTATGCAATATGTTACCAGAAAGAATGTATTGGTGTCATCCAGTTTGTTACTGATAGTGAATGAAACCTTGGATTAGTGATAACTACTTGTTGTGTTCTAGTGCAGTGGTCGCCAACCAGTGGGCTGTGGTCCGCAAGAAAATTTTGGTGGTCTGCAGAGAAATGTCACCCCAAAGCATCCCCCAAGCAATTAATCCAGGCTGCGCAGAAGCACAAGGGTGTGCTGCCCACATGGCCCATGAGAACACAAGGCTTGCATTGCTTGCATTGCGAACAACACAAGGTAGTGAGGGGAGGGGGAAAGGGCGGAGGGGGGGAACTTGCTCCATTCACCCCACACACCTGGCCTGGCCACCGGGCTGCTTCTTTCCACTTCTTTCTTCTTCTGCTTTTGGCTGCACGCAAGGAAAGCAGCAAAAGTCTTTCTTTCTCTTCCCCAAACTCCACCAGAAATGAGTCTTTGAGACTTTGCAAGGCATCCTGCTTCAAGAGGCTACGCCGGTGCGACAAGTCTCACAAAGACTCATTTCTGGTAGAGTTTGGGGGAGAGAAAGAAAGACTTCTGCTGCTTCTGCTGCTTTCCTTGCATGAAGCCAAAAGTCTTTCTTTCTCTCTCTCTCCCCTGAGAATGGAGCTGGAGACGGTATCCTGCAATCTCAAATAAAGAATGATCGATCGGTAGGAAAACGGGATGCAGAATTTTCCTGTGGATTTTTTTCTGATTTTCCCAGGGTCTGTGATCCACAGGATTTAAAATTATGAGTTTGGTTGTCCCTGAGGTCCAAAAGGTTGGCAACCCATTCTAGTGAATGATGAAAATGAAAGGATAGGTAATGAGTTTGGAGAAAAAATCCATAACATGCTGAATAAATGTGAGCAAAATACAAAAAGAGTACCTAGGCCATTTGAAAACTAAGAATGAATGAGAACGAAGAGAGATAAATATTTGAGAAAAGGATATGTTTCAGATACATAATTTAAGAATACATCTATTTTAGACATATATATGAAAAATATGAAGTCAAAGTTGAAAGCGTAGCTATCTTGTGCCTTTCAAATACGTGACTGCAAGAAAAAGAAGTTTTTTAGAAGTTGTTCAATTAGGTTTTCAAAAGGATGAATACCTGGTTCCACAATGCATCCCAAACTCAGTCCTTTCAGCAGAGATTGGAATAGCATTCATTGAAACTCAATCACATATAGCATTAAATTAATTTTAATTTAATTTTACAAGAAGAGCTTTTACATTGGCCTACTATAACTGCTCTTCTGTCCGATCTTTTACAGAACAGATCTTTTAACGTTCCTAAAGAATAGCATCTATTCTTGACTTTTAGATAGGGGAAAATCAAAATTGTAGATCATACAGTGTTGCACTGTATTCTTTTATAGAGAAATTCAGTGTGTGTCTATATGTATTTCTCCCATCACAACTCAGTATTTAAGCAGGATTGACAATGATCTCTCAGTTTCTTGTGAGATGATCAAGAGTAGAAACCTAAGGAAACACAGTCAGTTTCTTTATACTGGCTATGATGGAATGTAAATAGTTGCTTCAGATAGCGTAGATACAAGTATTTTATGTTAATGTAATTTTCGCATGGGTTCTGATATATTATTTTATTCATGTTTCAATTTTTATGTACCTATTTTATTATTTTAAGTTACTCTGATCTACAACCATAACAAACTAAATTAAACAAGCTCATTTCTGATCACACACCAGTAGTATTATCATTGGTTTTAAAAAGTGGAATCTCATCAGATGGTATTTTAATAATTCTTTGCTGGAAGACAATTTGTTGAACCACCACAAAAAAAAGATATAGTGGGTTTTTTTACTCTTTTTTTCTCAAACAAATAGAAAGGGCAGATTGGGATAAGCATATATTTATGGTGAGATAATAGCCTATACCTCCTGGAGGAAAAAGATGTGTGCGCTGCAGCATAGAATATGAAAACTGGAATTAAAAGAAGCACTGAAAGTGTATTTTGCAAATCAAACTCAGAATGCATATTATGTTTTAGATTCGTTCAATTACAGCCAGATCAATTATATACATTGGAAATAGAATATTTCATAAAACCGATAAACAAACTTATTGGAACAGGGAGTTATTGGGTTTTCACCTAAAACATCTGAAAAAGGTAACATAATGTCTCTTATAGGGATTCAATTGTCCAATTCATAGAAATTATAATGAAATTCATTTTCAACTTTTAGGTTTTATATTTCAGCAAATAGAGTTATAAAAAAAGAGTCCTGCAGATTTTACTCTTAGTCGTTGTTGACTATATGGGGCAGTGCTCATTTCCGTTTTAAGGCCATTGAGCCATCGCTGTTCAAAGATATTTGCACAGTCAAGTAGCCAACAGAGTGCTCTTACCTTCCCACTCTTTATCTACTATTTTACATGCTTTCAAACTGCTAGTTTGGCAGGAGCTGGGGTGAATATGGAAGCTCACCCCATCATGTGGCATTCAGGTCTTGAATCTGGGCTGCCAGCTTTCCAGCTAACAAGTTCAGCATCTTAAACATTGAACCACTGCGCTGCTGTAATAGAGTTATGGGCAACAACCAATTTTTTTAAAAAATGCAATAAGTCATCCAGAAATCTTAACTCAGGAAATGTAGTTGCATCTATAACACTACAGAAAAATCTATGAAACTATTGATATAACAACATCCAGAAAGGCCCCTGGGCCAGATTGAGAATCCACAGAATGGGATAAAAAAGGAATCTCTATACTTTTGAAAATATATTAAATACTTTATTGGGAAGTGAGAAAAGAGCCCTGTTATTTTCTTATTATGAAGCCTATATAACTGAAAGTTTGAAAGCTGATAAGGACCTAATTCACTGGAGATTATGGTTGGTAAGTGATGTTGCTAAGTTTTTGTTGCTATCACTAAGTGATGTTGCTAAGTTTTTAACAGATGCATTGTAAGATTAGAAAAGTTTATTTACCTACAATAAACAACCTTATGTAATCTGATTCTATAAATACATCATGACCCAGATAAAATTATATACTAGCTTTGTTTTGTTAGTAAACATCTATCAGCGCTTTTAGCTTTGTTGGATGCAGAAAAAGCTTTTGATACACAGTCCTGCAAATTATGTTTTAGTTCAAGAAATGCAGAAGTTTAGATTTCTTACAGAAATTATTTCAGAGTTTATTATTCTAATCCCTCTGCTCAAGTAATTACTAATGGGATTATTTCACTGGTACTTAAATTGCAAAGTGGCATGTATCAAGGATTCCTTTATCTCCCTTAATTTCATATTAAACCCTCACTATGCTTAATAAGACAAACTGGGGAAATTCAAGGAATTCATTACCCAAATTTGAATGTAAGTTACTGTTACATATAGATAATATTATGGGTTTTTTTTAATGAGTATTCACATTCTTTCTTGTAAATTTGCAGAAATTAAACAGTTATTGGGTAGCAATAGAAAATGTTGTAGGTCAGGATTGAACAGTGAAGTTCCTGATGATCTCCGAGCTTGGCTGTTTGCTTGCAGGTCTTTCCTTGCCAAACTACGTAATATTTCAGTGTTGAAGATGTTATCTGATCTGATAAAGAAATATCTGCAAACAAACAAACAACCTCGCAGAACACCAAGGACAGAGTACCAAGGTATAGGGTAAATATTCTGTCTATATAATCAATAGGAATAAATCAAATACTGTATTATACTAATTGTAAAGCAGGTCCTAATGGATGTAGATAAAAACATAAGCTCTGTTCATCATCCAGAATTAAGTAAATACCTGGAGATATATTACCTCTAGGAAAATCAATGGAAAATATATAGCGGACAAAAATATTTATGTATGATCCAGAGGAAATAAGGAATTAAAGTATGGTTAAAACTACCTCTATGAAAAGTAATAATGTCATAAAAATTACTTTTTCATCAAGTTTTATATGCTCTTTTAGGTGGTTCCATTTAAATATTTTAAACAGATTAAATATTTAGTGGTTCTAATTAAATATTTTAAAGAGATTAACAAATTAAATTTGAAGGACAAAACAAATATCCAGGTTTTCTCTGGGTTATATATCAAACTTATAACTTTAATATTTTGATGATGGTTTACTTTTCTTCATTTTAAGAATATCCCTGGCCATATTTGTTAGTTATATAATGGAATGAAAGTGATATTAATTCTCTACCAATGTGGGCTTAAAAGTTGTTATATATTGAAATATAAATATTGAAAATATATTTACAAAATTATATTTAACACAAAGAAATGCAATGAACTTCATTTAGAAAACAGAATTTAAATGTCAGATATATCATGGAAGATACTCAACTAGGCAATCATGCTTGTGAAAAAGATCTTAGAAAAGTAATTGATTATTAACTGAGCTTAAGTCAACAATATATGATGGGTGTAAAATACACCAATCAATTTTAGGCCAAGTTTTAAAAGTATAGTTTCCAAATAGAAGTATTGATGTTGTTTTATTTTTCAATAGTCAGACTACACATTAAGTATTTTGTTCATCTGATAACACCACCCTTTAAAGAGGATTTAGTCCAGGTAGAACAATGTGTACAATTGAAAATAAATTATGTAAAATAAATTAAAAGATCTGGGATTGTTTAGTCTTGCAAATAGAATTGATAGTGGTGATGGATGAATTACGATAATCGTTCTATAAGTGCCACAAGGAAGAAACATGTTCTGTATCAACTATCTCAAGACATGCAGCAATCTATTTGTTTTATGAAACCTATTCCAGTTTAATATTAAGGAAAAAATCAAAACATTACAAGCAGTTCAATAGTAGAAAAAATTCCCAGACAGGCTATTTTTTCACATTTATTGTGAATCATTTAATTTGGATCTCTGGATCGAGCAGGAAATTGTACTAAATTGCTAATAATGAAATTCTTAAAAAATGAATTAGGCAAGGCTGAATCACCACCACTATAACTTAACAAAAATAATTTAATTGTGAATGCTTTTCATTTCAAGTTGTAGGGCTAATGAAAATTAGTATTTATTATAGGAAATAATTAAAAATTAAGAATAAATAACTGTTAAATTACATATTGTTCTTCAACTTCTTTCTTTAACCTATCATCTGGCAAAGCTTATTTTTGACAAATCCATGCTAATTCCTGGTAATTAACCCATTTCCTTGAAAATAAGACCTATTCAAAAAATAAGACCTAGCATGTTTTTGTGTGTGTGTGCCTAATATATGTCCTACGCCCAAAATAAGCCCTACTTAAGAGCCTGTGCAGCCGGTGGCCTGCCCATTCTGTCTTGTTGCTCATGGTGCCATGGCCACAAGGTGACGTACGATGGTGGTGGAACTGCCTCATGCACCCTGCACTGGCTTACCTCAGGGCCTCTGCAGCTAGGCCATCTATACACTGATACCTGCCTTGCAATGGCAGCACCAGCAGCCATGTGCAGTAGCCCACGTGACTATCTGTCCATTTCTTCTGCTTTCTCGTGGCTGCAATAGATGAGGCCAAGCGGTATGCTGGTGCTGCCGTCGCGAAGTGAGGCAGGTATTGGGGAATGGATGGCCTGGCTGCAGGGGCCCTGAGGTAAGCCAGTGCAGGGTGCATGAGGCAGTTCCACACACACACACCCCAATGCCTCACGATGACAGCACTGACACAGTTTGCAGCCTCCTGCCCTGTCACGAGCAAGCAGAAGAAATGGGCCTCCCATATGTGGGAAAAAAATAAGACAGCACCCCCCTCCCAAAAAAAAGCCCTAGTGCTTATTTTGGGGCCCAAAAGAAAATATAACCCAGTCTTATTTTCAGGGAAACGTGGTATAAGTAGTTTGAAAATTATCCCTATATAACATTAGAATTGAGGTCAGGAAAACAAAGAAAAATATCAATTTTATTATCCTTACCTGGATAAGATAGTGTGAACATAAACTAAGCATTTCCAGCAGCTGCAGATGGCTACCTGCAGCAAGCACATCCTGAATCACTCCAGGCTCCAGCAGAACCTTTAAGCAAAGAAAACAAAACCAAAGCTTTAAAATTTCTCTGAAAAATGTTCTGGAAAACATGCAAAGTGACATTTCTTTTTTTAATGTAATTTTGAATAGTAATTTTTATTACAATAGTAAAAATGAATAACTAAACTCGCATAATAAATAAATAGAAAAAAATAAAAGGTGCAGTAAAAAGATGAAGAAAAAAAGAAATATAATAAAGAAAAAGAAAATAAATATATAAAGTAATGACTTATAACCTTCATCACATATATAAGCATGGTTAGTAACTCTTCGCCCTTATAAGATTACAAATAAATTATTAAATATCTGTTAATAATTAATAATTTAATGAACAGATCTAAAAGGTATCATTTTTTTCAATCCTGGTATCAAAAAAAGACCACAAAACATTACCACAACTGTGCAAAACGAATGTCTTATTTTAACATTGATTAAATAAATCACTTTTATTTCTCCCCTTTAGTTCTAAGAGTCTTAATCTTCAATTCAATCAAATATTGTCATGGGATTTAATTTATCTTTAATCTTCTTTATCCTGTTGCAGATTTCTTCAAGGATGGAACAAGTCTCTTTTGTAGATTCAATAAGAGAACACTTTAGAAGTGATTCATTTAGTTTGTATTTCCCTTTTAATTTTTAAATTTTTAGTCAGTTTCTTTTGTGTATCTAGTAAAGGGTCTTTTTCCAAATCATTCTCTGTGTATTTGTAGTTCCACACTCTGTACTTTCTCTGTCCTTTCAGACAAAATTTGTTCCACATCTGTCATTTCTTCATATTTTGGACATGGTCTATCTATAGAAGCACACATCATTACTGATAGTATAGATATTGTAGTTACTAATTTTTGGCTCCATTATTTAAAGATTCCCTTTAATGTTTCTGTTATTTTTGGCATTTTGTAAATCCTAGTATTAACTGACAACAAGAACAGGTTTGCATTTTTTCCTTTTTCTTAGAATCTTTAGTTCCCTCTAGTGTTCAACTTCTAAAATCATAAAATAACTTATCTTTGTTATAGTTTACAATAGCCAGGATAGCCAAAATAAGCTTGCTTCCTATAAGAAACTATTTTAGTTAATTCCAAACACTTATAGTAAAAGTCAATATTCCAAATTTATCTGGCCCATTAATCCACTTATACATTTCTTAGATAAAAAAACATATTTAACTTTTCACTGTTTATCACAAATGCATTACATTCTTAAGCTTATAATCAATTTTTCATTTGTTCCAAGCTGAAAATAAAACTTATCTGATGACTTTTCAAACTTCTTGTACCAAAAGTCTCTAATAGCTTTAAGTTATATAGGCAATTTACATAAGTAGTTAGTGTCCTTTAAAAGGGTTTGCCACACCTGCAAGCAAGTTGGTTGATCCCTTTGTCTCCCAGTGCTTAAATCAATGGGAAATTGTTGTCCTGCAGTTTCCACACAAGAAACATCATTCTAGGGCATATGAGAGAGATCTCCCACCCTCTCCTTATCTTCTGTCCTCTATTCCCCAGTATCTTGGTCTTTGTCAAGGTTATCTTAAGTTTCTCATACCTTCCATGGAAGTCCACAAAGTGACATTTCTTGATGTCCTTTTTTACAAAGCTGCAGATACACAATTTCAAATGTCCCAACTGTGTTTGAAAGTTTTTGCAAACAAAATGCCTAGCTAGTGTTACAAAGTACTGGTTACAAGAATGTAAGCATAAGATCTATACTTATTTCTAGAGTCACAAAGGTGGTTTTCTAAGTTAAGGCACTTATAGGTACGCAGAAATCTGCATTAAACCAAATCAAACCATACAAGTCAATGTTACAGTAGCTGAAACTATCTGTCATGTTTCTGACAGATCTTTCACTAAGGCCAAAGCAATACTGCATCATGAGGAAGAGCAAATTCAAGGCAGCAAAGGCAATAAAAGTCTATTTAGAAAAGTCTATTTCCCAAGCAATAATACACTAATTGTAAGATGGAAATAACATACATAGGAAAATGTAGCAAAGCATCCTAGATTGAAGTTATGTAGAATATAAATTTATGAAGTGTATCAGAATGTAGATATTTGGTGAGAGCATTCTACCCCGACATAACTCTAAGTGGTCCCAAATCCAGGTAAAAGTGACCTTCACTTAAAGGCCATATGATTAGACTAAGAGACAAGCCCCAAAGCAGAACAGGAAACATTATCAATACCAGTACCATAATCAAGTTGTACACAGCTTGATCAGCAAGGCAGAAAATTTTCAAGAAAAAAAAAGATGATCTGTGTTAAAGAAGATGATCATATCAGTTTGCTGTTATATGATATCCAAATATAGTCTCATTTTGCCTATGATAAATGTTAATCCTTTTAAAAGCAGAGGATTTTTTTAAAAAAATATCCATGAGCATCCAATGAATAAATCAAGTCTGGCTTATAGACATCTGAGACATGATGTGTGTGACAGAATCCAATCTGGGTCGGTCACTAGGACCAGAGGTTTAGACTTCAATGCTTTCGGACTCGTGCTGGAGCTCATCTTCTTCTCCCTGAGGATGGGCTCCAGTACGAATCTGAAACCTTGGAAGATTAAGCCTCTGGTCCTTGTGACCAACCCAGATTGGATTCTGCAACATTATCCTGGGACATGTATATTTGCCATCGTGTGTGTGAATCTTTTTGGGAAATCATGCCAATGGGGAGATTGGAAATTGTTAAGAAAGTTGTTTTTATAAACCTATCACAACTGAACTTAAGAAAATAGTGCATAGTTTCAACGTCTTTAGGTAAGGAGAGCTATTTGATGCATGGTGCATGAAACAGACTTTAAAAAGTAACTATAAGCGCTCTGGATTGTACTAAAAAGGACTCTGGTGTCAGCCCCGGATCCATCTTGAATCAGATGACGGAGGATGGGTAATCACGGGAATGAAGGTCAAGTGAGAAGGGAGGATAGCCACAATAACATTCTTTTGCCAGAGCTCAAGGCCAAGTCGCTGGAGTTTGGAGGGAAGTGACCGGACTTGGCGGGAGTTCAGAATGGAGGTGGATTGGAGAATGTGACTTGTGGGTCATCAGTAAGGGGGTTGGATGTGAGTTTAATATAGCAGGGGGAAACGCTGGATTTCAGATTCGGGTTTCCCCAGATGTGCCAATATGAGTTCTCTAATAAATTCTTTCTTGGATGGACTTTGTCTCTGAGTGCTGAATTGAGATGGAGAGTTTGGTTGGAACACTGACATTTAGCAGCATTAGGCAAAATATGCTACTAAAAATGGTTTCTGAGACTTAACAAGGTAAGACAGCAATTCAGAGTTTATTAGGTATGGCCAATTTATTATCACAGTTAAGAGGAAGTGTGGCAGTGATGGGATTCTACTAGTTTCCCTACCAGTTCGGCAGGGATGGGATTCATCCGGTTTTTTTTTAACAACCGGTTCTGTGGGCATGGCTTAGTTGGTGGGCGTGGCTTAGTGGTCATGTGACCTGGTGGACATGGCTTGGTGGTCACGTTATTGGCTGGGCATGGCCAACTCAACATCATCGAGGCACGCATCTCCTCGCCTGGCCTCTCATGACTGTGGGGATGCTGCAACAGTTGTAAGTGTGAAAAATGGTTATAAGTCACTTTTTTCAGTGCCACTGTAATTTTGAATGGTCACTCCACACAAGCAAAGTATCAGCAGAGGGGAAAAAAATTCCAGAGAGGTTCCTGAGACAGGAAGTCTAGTCCTGCCAAGCATGTAATAAGGGTTAACAGAGAGGCAATTTCTGTAAGCAACACCAGAATGTTTCCTTGTTGCCTTCCTTACAGGATTAGGCCAGTAATTTCTTCTAACAACCAGTTCTCCGAACTGCTTAGAATGTTAACAACCGGTTCTAGAGAATAGGTGCGAACTGGTAGAATCCCACTCCTGCAGTTAGGTGATCGCACACTTTGCACATGCGCACGCACACCTAACACATGCACAGCTTTCCAAACACCAGCTGAGGCTCTGCTGCACCAATCAACTGAGAGGATAAAGAACAGAAAAGTGCAGGAACAGGTGGGAGGGCCAATCCTGTGTTTTTCTCTTCTTTCTCATCTCAGCTGATCGTTGGAACTTTTTTTTTACTATTGGAACCAGGCCGAACCAGAAGCATTTTACCACTGAACTGTAGCCACTACACCAGCTTTAATTAGTAAAAATTCATACATGCCATAAATATCCTTAGATTTTCAGGGATAAGGTTAGGGTAATCAGAATTCCCAAATATTTTTTAAATGAACATCAGCAGAAAAAAAGATTTTTGTAGTGTGACTGCCATTTGATAGTTACATTAAGTTGGCTCTATAGCGGTTTTCTATATTCCCAGCTACCTCCTGAAAATTACATTGCTAGCTGCATGCTTCTGAATCAAAGTTGGAGAGCCAGACTGAAAGATTAAGTGAAGGCTAATCAAACAATAAAAATCACAGTGATGTTGAAATATTACACATCTTTGCAGTATTATTAGGTAGCGCTACATATGAACACTGTATTTCAATATAATTCTTTCTCAAAAGAGTGGTTTTCCTATGAAGCTACCTAAATCATTTATAAATTCTCATGAATCATGAATCCAGCTTTTAATGAACAGGAAGAATTAATCTTCACTAGATACCTTCCAATTCCCAATTTTAATACTAAATCCCCGCAACACCCAATGCTTTCACTAGAGGTCTCAAGATAACCACCTTCTCCAGGAAAGAAATGTTTTACTTTCCTACTATCCAAAATATGTAAGGAAAGAAGTAAAAGAATGATACAGGGTTTTGTGTGAAATATATCTTAAAAGAGAGTAAGTTTAATTAAATACTTCAGTTTAATGAAAATAAGTTTAATTAAATATTTCAAATGTAGCACAATGCAGTACAGAACATCAGGTGCCTACTGGTAAGATACAGAAGGATCAGCCTATCATGAACAATCAAGCATGCAATGCGTCTTAAAAATAAATTTTGAATTTAAACCATAAATATGTTTAGCATAATCAGAGAGATTATACTAAAAGAAAAGAGAGTATAGTAAAAAAAAAAAAAGTATCACAATGTGTTAGGATTTAAACTGACAGGAGTACAACATTGGAAAAATGAACCTTTGGCAACTATATAGGAAAGAAAGACCCAAAACACAACATGTTGCATGGGTGAAAAAGTCTGCATATATTCATAATAGAAGTTTAACTAAATTCAAGCATGAATGGTTGTTTTATTATTATTATTTATTTATTAATCGCACTTTTATACCGCTCCCTCTCCCAAAAAGGGACTCGGGGCGGTGAACAGCCCACTAAAAACATACAATAAATACATAATAAATACGATTAAAAATAAATTAAATAATCAAATCGGCTGTCTATTAAAATTTAAGTTAAAAATTAAAACTAATAAAACCCTAATTTAATTAATTAAAACCAAAAAACATAGTTACTGGGCCAGGCCGGCCTGTTCAAAAAGCAGGGTTTTTACTGCGCGCCGGAAGGTCAGAATATCCGTCATAGCCCGTATCTCCGGGGGGAGATCATTCCATAGGGAGGGAGCTCCCACAGAGAAAGCCCGAACTCTTGGGGCCACCAGCCGACAACAGTCAGTAGGGCCACCCTGTGGGAGCGTACTGGGTGGCGGGAGGTTGTTGATGGCAGCAGGCGGTCCCGTAAGTACCCAGGTCCCGAGCCATGGAGCACTTTAAATACCATCAGTACCACCTTGAATCGAATCCGGTAGGCCACAGGAAGCCAGTGCAGCCTGCGGAGAAGTGGTGTTACGTGTGCGCCTCGAGGGGCGCCCACGATCACCCGCGCGGCTGCATTCTGAACTAAGTGCAACCTCCGGAGACTCTTCAAGGGGAGCCCCATGTAGAGAGCATTGCAATAATCCAAGCGGGAGATAACGAGGGCGGAGGTGACTGTGCGAAGTGCGCCCAGATCCAGAAAGGGCCGCAACTGGTAAATCAGACGAATCTGATAAAAAGCCCCCCTGGCGACGGCTGCAATATGTTCTTCCAAAGACAGCCGTACATCCAGGAGGACACCCAAGTTGCGTGCCCTTTCCACGGGGGTCAAAACCTCTCCCCCCACGGCCAGCGAAGGAATAAGCTGGCTGTATCTGGGCGCAGGAAACCACAGCCACTCGGTTTTGGCCGGGTTGAGACGAAGCCTGTTACGACCCATCCAACCCCGCACGGCCTCCAGGCACCGGGTCATCACTTCGACGGCTTCGTTGGGGTGGCCCGGGGTGGAGATGTACAGCTGAGTATCATCAGCGTACTGATGGAACTCCACCCCAAAGCCACGGATGATCTCACCCAGCGGCTTTACATAAATGTTAAACAGCAGGGGCGAGAGCACCGACCCCTGAGGCACCTCACAAAGCAGGGGCCTTGGGGACGATCTCTGCCCCCCCGTTAACACAAATTGCGAGCGGTCGGAGAGGAAGGAGGAGAACCACCGTAATATGGTGCCTCCAACCCCCAACCCCTCCAACCGCTGCAATAAGATACTGTGGTCGACAGTATCAAAAGCCGCCGAGAGATCTAACAGGACCAGGACAGAGGAACAACCTCTGTCCCGAGCCCTCCAGAGATCATCAACCAACGCGACCAACGCCGTCTCCGTGCTATGCCCGGGCCTGAAGCCCGATTGGAGGGGGTCAAGATAACTCGCTTCATCCAGGAATCGGGGAAACTGACGGGCCACCACACTCTCTACAACCTTCGCAACAAAGCGAAGGTTGGAGACGGGACGATAATTTAATAACAATGCTGGGTCCAGGGACGGTTTCTTGAGGAGGGGCCGCACCACCGCCTCCTTCAAGGCGGTAGGTAGAAGCCCCTCTCTCAAGGAAGCGTTTATAATACCCTGGAACCAGCCTCGTGTCACCTCCCGAGTGGCCAAAACCAGCCAGGAGGGGCACGGGTCCAGCAAACAGGTGGTGGCATTCAGTCCCCCCAACACCGTTTTACATTTCAAAGATCGGTTTAAACGTTTGGAACACAGTATGCTTTTAAGAAAAAAAATCAGGAGATTAATGAAAAAATATCAGACAAAACTATTTAAATAAATATAACCAATAATCTCAAATATTTCAAGATACAGAGAAATATTTAAGCAATGGTTTTAAAAAATTTTAAAGGGGGATTACTGGAGGGGTTTTTTTTTCAATTTTGTTTTAGTTAACTCTATAACTGCACTATTTTTCACCAACAGCTTGAAGAATGTAAAGTGATTGCCTATAATATAGTTACATATTTTAATAAAGTGTGCACCGCATCACATCACAATTGTGCACAATCCACAAGGAATGTTTTCTCCAAGAAACTCAGTATATGTGTGTGTGAGTGTGTGTGTGTGTGTTTCACTTCCTTGAATTTTATCCTTCCATAAATTCTCTAAAATAAATGCTACTGGCAAAAGTAGTTAGTTTATTGGCTGAATTTCACAGCTATGTAAGAATTTGAACAGGACACCTGTTATATCTCTTTGCTGAAGCCTTCCTCTCCTTGCACTTTTTAGACAGCAGATACTGTTTATAACACAAAACACAAAAGGCCTCTTTGACATGTCACGAGTTTCGTGACAGATTTAGACAAATCAGGATTTAGCTACTTACAATTCTAGGATTTTAATTTCAAAACTCCTTTAAACAAGATTAAACAACCAATTAAATATGAGCTAACAGTGTGCGGCGGCAGCCAAAAAACTTAATGCAATCCTAAATTGCATTAAAAGAGGAATCAAGGGAGGTACTAATACCACTCTATAAAGCCTTAGTAAGACCACACCTACTGCATCCAGTTTTGGTCACTACACTATAAAAAAGATGTTGAAACTCTAAAGGGAATCCAGAGAAGAGCAACCAAGATGATTAGGGGACTGGAGGTTAAAACATACAATGAACGGTTGCAGGAACTGGGCATGGCTACTCTAGTGAAGAGAAGGACCAGGGAAGACATGATAGCAGTGTTCTAATATTTGAGGGATTGCCACAGAGAGGAAGGGATCATACTATTTTCCAAAGCACCTGAAGGCCAGACAAGGAATAATGGATGGAAACTGATCAAGGAGAGATTCAACCATAAAATAAAGAGAAATTTTCTGACAGTGAGAACAATCAACCAACAGAACAGCTTGCCTTCAGAAGTTGTGGGAGCTTCATCACTGGAAGTTTTCAAGAAGAGACTGGACTTCCATCTATCAAAAATGGTGTAGGGTCTGCTTGGACAGGGTTGGATTAGATGACCTACAAGGTTCCTTCCAACTCTGTTAATCTGTATCTGTATTAACAGAGGGATAGAATCAAGACCCCATGAAATGTTAGTTCAGAATTAGTTCAGAAGAACTACTTTATCCCTGAAGCCACCTCTTTGTACAGCAACCAATAGGTGCCTATTGAAGGACCAGGTCAGGCATGCTTGGTTCTCAATGGGAGAAAGAAGATGGTGAAGGTCAGCTAGAACATCAGGAGCCATGAAGTGCAGGAGACCAAAAGAGCATAGATGGAGAGGGAAAGTTGAAACCCTGCAATTGTATGTGCAGGCTGCCAAGCACCCAAATTTTGATCACATGACTGGGGGGAAGGTGCAATGACCATAACTTTGGGCCAGCACTGGGATCCTACCTGTTACATTACCAGTTTGGTGATCGCGTGTGTGCGTGTGCGCCTGCAGCGCAAATCAGCTGAGAGGATGCAGAAGAGAAAAGGGTCAGGGCAGGTGGGATGGCTGATCTTTTTTTCTTTCTCCTTTCTCCTATCAGCTGATCCTGGGAGACTTTTTTTTTATACTGGCCAAACCGGTAGCATACCACCATTGCTTTGGGCACAGATCAAAAGTTCCTTTGTTCAGTGCTGCTGTAACTGAATAAATAGTTGTAAACCAATGTCTATCTGTGCCTTGTCTTTGCAGCCAGGTAAATAAATCAGGCTGCTAGAAATGATGAATGGCAGAGGCAAGGAGAAGAAAAGGAGCAGAGAAGAAGGACCTGAAAAAATTGAGCCCTCTCTTATCTGCAGACAAATAAAGCTAAGACAAGCTAAGTTCTACCAGATTTTTACAACCATTCCTTTGTTTCATCCAGATTTTAAAGGAGAAGTAAATCTAAGCAGCCACAAAAATAAAAACCCAACACTATAGAAAGATGGCTTCCTTCAAATCAAGAAGTAAAAGATCAGTTTGTCTTTCTTGGGTAGCTCTCCATAATTCCTTGTTTTCCCTACAATTCTTCAGGATGCCTTACTTTCTAGTATGTAAATAATCTAGCTAGCTGCTCCAAACTGTTTACATTTTCTCAATGGGAATAACAAACTTATGGAAGGTCATACCTCTTGGGAGGATATCTTCTAAACAAATGATAAGCACTTTGGCAGCAGGGTAAAGGTGGTACATGGCTGCGCTCTCAAAGAAGAATGGAGAAGAGAATGCACAAAACCACCCATTTGCTAACAAGTGTTTTGAATTATAGCTGGGTGAAACCTAGAGGATTTCTCTAATATTTCAATGGCATTGAGTTATCACATGGACACAGAAACATTTCACTGTTTTTAACCTGTGGCTTCTAACATTTGACACTAGTCTCTTAGGAAAACATTCCAGGAAAAGCAAGCAAATAAAATAGTCCTTTTTCATGTATGGCTACTGTTAGAATGGGAATAAACTGCAAAATCCAGTTTAGAATTCAATCTGGAATCAGGCAGCTTGCTTTTAAGTGATTCTTAGTTCAGAAATCCAAAGTGTGATGTCTTGGCATTTTAACATTTTGTCTTACTGTAGACAAAGTTACTGTAGTCTTTCTCTAAGATGTACTGTATGTTTATCTCATGGTTACAATTAAGAAATCTGTGAATTTTTGAGACTACACTAAGGATGTCAAAGCGAAAAAATTCAAAGTAAAGTCAGCTACAACATCTTCTTCCAGCCATCAATGTGCCATACCACTCCATTTGAGATTGTTGATTTTATAATTCTAATTTCTATTCTTTTTAATCCAGTAGCCTTTGTTGTTTTTAAACAAATAACCGGGAAATATACCTCATTGGAGGATTGCTTTCTTTTCAATCATTCCATATACCAATCCAACTGTTGCTTCCTGGTCATCATTCAAATTCTTCAATAAGCAGATGGGGGTCTAGTACACCCATGTTTTAAGGACTATTCAGATTGTTGTGATTTTCCAGTCAAAAGCTTTAATATAATGTAACAAAAACAGATATCTTACAGGAATTACTTTCCCTTTTCTATTTTCTACCCATTAACCTCTGAATTTAACTTATACATCCGGCAGTTCATGTTCCACATATTGATGTAGTTTAGATCAGCGGTCGCCAACCAGTGAGCCGCGGCCCACTGGTGGACCATGAGAAAATTTTGGTGGGCCGCAGAGAAATCTCACCCCCAGAGCACCCCCACAAAGCAATTAATCCAGGCTGTGCAGAAACACAAGGCTGCACTGCCCACATGGCCCACGGGAACCCTCCCCTCCCACTCACTCCTTACCCGGTAAACTTGCCTACTAAATTGCTATTTTTCCTTTTTCCGACCATCATCTGTTCTGCTCTGCTGGGAGATTTAGATTAGCTAGGAAGCAGGAAATGGTTGGATTTCTTGCTTTCTAACTAGTCCTTAGATCTTCGGCTCAGCACAACCGAACCTTCCTTAGGACTGAAGGTTTGCTTGCAAGCAAATTCAGTGAAGACTCATGGCAAGCAAATTTGGGAGACTGAGCTAGCCGATGGCAGATAGATCACTGAATGATTCTGTGAGCAACTCAATCTGCCTGCTTTGCCTGATTTTGGGTAAAAGTTGCTCTTTTTTAAAATAAAAAATTCAGTATTTACATGCATGGTGGATTGTGAGTTAATTTTCTGAGTTTGCCTGCAAACAAATTTTATGTGACAGACTGAGCTAGCCAATGGCAGATAGATAGATCTCTGAATGAATGTGATTCTGTGAGCAACTCAATCTGCCTGCTTTGCCTGATTTTAGGTAAAAGTTGCTCTTTTTTTAAATAAAAAATTCAATATTTACATGCATGGTGTGTTGTGAGTTAATTTTGTGAGTTTACTTGCAAGCAAATTTTATGTGACAGACTAGCTAATAGCAGATAGATATATCTCTGAATGAATCTGTGATTCTGTGAGCAACTCAATCTGCCTGCTTTGCCTGATTTTGGTAAAAGTTGCTCTTTTTTATAAAAAAATCAATATTTATATAAATATTTATAATATTTACATACAAGCCATGCCCAGCCAGTCACATGACCATGCCCAGCCAGTCACATGACCACCAAGCCACACCCACAAATTAGGCCACATCCACAGAACCCGTTATTGGTCCCTGGGATCTAAAATTATGAGTTTGGTGGTCCCTGTGGTCCAAAAGGTTGGCGATCCCTGGTTTAGATTGCAGAATTTGGAGCATTATCTTATGAGTGAAATACGAGCAATTGTTTGATAATTTGTTTTCTTATAGGGTCATTTATGGTATTTGAATATTTATTTCACAACATTTACAGCCTGGTATAAACAGGCTGTGAATGAGGTACAAGAAAGAAATATAAATTGATCTTTTCATACCCTTGGCCATTTGTTATTCATATCTACTTACAATTCACAAGTCACATTTTAATTGCATCATCTTGTGATCTTACACGATGGGCTTAATAGCCACTATCAACATTCCTTGTAGACTGCTGCTTGCTAGTTTTACTGGGAAAGGGACCAGAATGATTCTATACAAAAAAGCTGGTTTCCCACTTTCAGACATGAGCAGAAAACCAGAATTTTATTCACCTTCAGTCAAGAAATGACTAATCAGCACTTTGGCAGAAACAGCATGTCAACCACGAATTAAATTTTTGTGGCTGAAAGCCACACATGGTCATAAGTTTTGCCCTCTTGACTCAAGAAGGGAGGTTTTTAAATCACCAAATGATATTTAATGGAATACTCCTTAAAACCACATTAATACAAGATTGGAGAGGACAGAAGCCAACAAGGCTGAGTTGGATTGGGTTGAGAACTATGGAAGAAAGACAGACCACATTTTTCTTCCCAGTACAGTACATCCCTATGGGCAAGGCAGGCAGTGAATCAGAATTTTCCAGTTCTCCATTCTATGACACACATATCCTTTCTACATCTCTGGCCCAGAACGGAACTATTATTAAAGTGTCTGAAGAAATTCATAAGCCCTGGTCTATATTGTTTCCCTATCCCAACTGATCTCTTCAATATTATAAGTGATTTGGTAAAAGAGATTCACATAACTTTTATATGCCGATTAAGGACTGTAATATTATACCTGTCCAGTGTACGCGAAGTCCAGAGCTTGCTTTAAACCTATTCTTGTGATGCCATGTAAATTCACTTCATCTGCACAGCTTTCAACCATACAAAGACTGAACATTGCCTAAAGGAAGAAATAAAATATGTATTCATTAAAACTGTTATGCATAATGTCCATGTTAAGTATCAGAAAACAGTGGTTGTTCTCTTGCTATTCCTTTAAAAAGATTTTTGTTAAACACGGACTGGCTCCCCAACAGCACAGAGGTTTCTATTCATGTGACAAAGACCAGGCAAAGAGATTGTCTCTGTAATTTTTCTTTTCTCCTATACAATAAACCTTTGTGTCTTTTGGAAAGTTGCTTTGGAAAGCTGGAAAAATACACAGGGCACTGTATGAAGAAGAAAAACAACGATGAAAAGCTTAGAGCAAGAATTTGTGGCGCCTTTTATAAACCAAAGGAGCAGTTGCCTTCAATCTGGATCTAATCCAATGAAGCTACTAATCAAAATGTTATACCTTCAAGAGAGTCAAATTTTGGAGTTACATTTTGTTTTATTGCATTTATATTCTTCCATTTCAGTAGAAGCTTACAACAAAGGACATGGTCTTCTTCCATTTTAATCTGTCATTAAGCCCATAAAGAAGGCTAGGCTAAAAGATGATGACTTTAAATCAAAATATTTAATCTGCTGAATCTGAGTGTCCCCAGTCCTAATCTGACATTGGTACATGGCCAGAAGATTGCGTTATGGAACGTATTAAGGGATTTTGTTTTGCAATTTTATCTTTTAATCACTAGAAAGGAGGCATAAGAGCTCTACCTCTCATATATCAGGGTAGTGAGATGGAAACCAGTGGAGGCATTCCTGGAAGATGGGTGTTGGTAGCAGAAATTACCACTCTCTTTTGTTTTAAAAACCTTACTGAGTCACAGCAATCTATACTTGAATATCTAGGAAATGAAGAGAGATACCTGGAGTTTTGCTCGCAGTGGCATATTCTTTCATTATATACAAGTAAAAATGACTTTTTAACAAATTAAAAACATTATTGTAGTAACTGCTATGAGGACCCCTTAAACTATAGGTCTCTGCTGGCCAGGCCAGGTCTAAATATACAACTGTACATTTTCTTCCTACCTAAGCAGTATTCTTTTTTTTTCCTGGCTAAGCAATTTTTACACACAGCCTTAAATCTACACCCACAGGGCCTTTTCATGCACATAAGGTGTTCCAGCTTGTGAAAAAGCCATAGGAAACTACTCCCACAACACTGCTCATAAGTGAAAGCCCCGCACTGAAGGACAAGCTGTGTTTTTGCAAACATTGATAACACCATTGTATATCAGGAAAGCAACATATGCTGCCTCTGGCACCACAATGACTAATCATTTGAATCCTCTGGCATACCACAACTTCTTCATATCCTAATCTAACTTAATATTGTATATTTTACCAAGAGATGGTATCACTTGCACCACACTTCTCAATTATGCACTCAATAAAGTAAAGTAAAACACAGCATAGTAGCATCAAACTAAAACTGATTCAATACAGATAGTCCTTGGGTTATGACCATGTGTTTAATAACTATTTGTAGTTATAATGGCACTGGAAACTGGATTTATGACCTGTCCTTGCACTTAGAACATCGTAGCATCCATGTGATCAAAATTTGGGGCCGCACTTACAACCATAGTAGTGGTCTGCAATTCCATTCTCTTGCCCTGCATGACCTGCCTCAACTTCAATTTCTCCCATCAGTCTTTCCAATGTTTGTCCTTTGAGCTCCCCTGCATACCATGGTGATGCTGCTATGTTCCACTCTCCCAGCTGACCTTTGTAATATTCTTTGCTTCTCCACTACTCCGCTGAACGGTCTATATGAGGGGTCTGCAACCTTAAACACTCAAAGAGCCATTTGGACCCATTTCCCAAAGAAAAGAAAACACTGGGAGCCAATAATTTAACAACTTATATGACTGGGTGGGCGTAGCCAGTTCGACGTCACTCACTCCCACTCAGTCACCTCCTTCTCTGGAATATGGAGCGAGTATCCATCCCCCGCCATCACCCTTACCTTCTCAGGCCAAACAAAAAGTGACAGGGAGGGGAGGGGCCAGCCAGTGGTGGGATCAGCCGACAGGGAGCCGAAAGAGCCGCATGTGGCTCCAGAGCCGCAGGTTGCAGACTCCTGGTCTATATGGCCTTAAGCCACAGTGTAGGGGCTCTATCACTGCTACACCTGGAGGGGGCAACAGACTACAGTGGTATCTTCATCAAGGTGGCCCAAAAAGTCAGAGATGAGCTCCAACAGAGCTCCCAAACCTTAGGGCTTGAGGCCAACCGGCATCAATGAGCCCAACAAATGGGAAGGTAGGGGACGATGATGAAGCCGGGTGACATCATAAAGTAGCATTCCCATCTTGGTTAGGCTATATAGGGCAGTCAAAAAGACAAGGAAGGGAAATAGGCGGAGGGAGGGAGTTAAAGCAGAGGCAGTTCCCACAAAGCAAGAGAAATGAGCTGATTCCCTGAAAGGATCCCTTGCCTTGGAAAAACCATGGCTCAGGGCTCAGAGGCACCAAATTGTGAATGGCTTGGATTGGTGTGGGAGCTTTCAAGTGACAGGAGACATGATCGCCATTTACAACTTTCCCAGCCAGCTTCTGATAAGCAAAGTCAATGGGAAAACAGGTAGGAAGTAGCATACTGCAACCATCTGATGTTCTCACCTAATAACCACACTGTCTGGAACTGCTCTGGCAATTCAACATGACATTTAAAAATGTTTTTGAAAAAAAACCTTAAATTGTAAGTTTTTTTAAAAAAAAACTTAACATTTTAAACTGACATTTAACATATAACAAGTGTTTTGCTTAGCAATGGAAATTCCAGTCCCGATTAGGATCAAAAGCTAAAGACTACCTACAAATTCATCATGTGCAATAATAAAACCATTTTGAAAATATTCAGCCAAATGAAATTATAGTGCATTGAAAATCAAGTAATTGAGCAGTTTCATTTTGATCAAATTGAAGCTTGCTAACCAATCTGCAAAATGCAAGGAGAATGTATAGCTGTGTAGGCTGAGAATTAAAAGAGAATAAGTAACTAAGAAGTCAGGTCTGCTCACAAAAGGATTTAGCTGATATAAGATTAATCCTGCTATCTAGCCATACGGTAAATTTCCCAGATTCAGGGTTACGTCCTAGTACACACATATTTCAAAAAGATTGCAAATCCTAATAGGCTGCAATCTTGTCACAATCTTATGTCCTTCATTTTATCCAAAATCATTCAGATCACAAACAAAGAACATGGCTCTTTTATGGCTTATGAATGCATTAAAGTGATTATTACTTATTTAATTCATATACTCTCTTTCACTCTCTCCCCCTATCTATCTATCTATCTATCTATCTATCTATCTATCTATCTATCTATCTATCTATCTATCTATCTATCTATATCAGATGCATCAAAAAAGCAAACTTTAAACTAAATTACATTAATAATATTAATAATATTAATGATGATGGTGGTGGTGGTGATGATGATGATGATGATGATAATAATAATAATAATAATAATAATAATAATAATAATAATAATAATAATAATAATAATAATAATAATAATAATAATAATAATAGAAAATTGTGAAAAAATTATCATTGGACTAATCTAGTGTGATATAATTACGCAGTTAACTTGAAATGATCTCCAAGAGTTGAACTGCATTTATTTATGAACACAGAAAAATCTAGTTCAACTAATTTACAACCTCAATTGTGACCGGTACTACAGTTATTAAATAAGATGGTTATTAAGTGAGTTATACTTAGTTTTATTACCTTTTTGTCACAATCATTAAGCAAATCACCATGGTCATTAATCACATTTGTCAGAAGTCTTTGGGAAAGTCATAAATGTCACGCAAGTGACATTGCGACACTACAACTGTTGTAAATACATGCCAGTTGACAAGCATCTGACTTTTAATCATGTGACACAGGGACTCTGTGGAGGTCATAAGTACAAGCATTGGTCATAAATCTCTTTTCTTCAGTGCCATCATAACTTTGAATGGTTTTTAAATGAACATGTCTAGAATTATATGTATATATTTTCCATGTAGAAAGAGTCTTGTGCTAGTCTTCCCTTCCAAGGATGAGATGCACTGCATAGAATCTATATATGTACATACATACACTCCCAGAAATGTGCACAACAATACTTGAAAAGTAAATTTTTCACACTGAAATGTTTGAGTGGATTATCACTACCGTGTCCAAAATTTAAAAGAAAAAGGAATTTACATTTATCAGAATAATCTAGAAAAATACAATTACATAAAAACATAACTATATTGCATATACTATACAAACATAAGTTAACTTACTCTGAAATAGTCACTGCATGCTGCTAGTACAGCCTTGTGAGCAGGGAATTTTTGTTCTTCAGCAATTAGAGTTATATCACAGAGTATCCCATCATTTCTTTGTTGATTCAGAGCTGCCAGGACTGCATCATTGTGAGAACTGGATTGGCAAAGTCTCTGACCAGTCAGCATATCTTGAATACTTCAAAAGAGGAAACAGTAATTAGGACCATGAGAATCAAAATAAAGTCTATGAATTATACCCATGTGCTTTAAATTATCTGATTTTTAATTACCACATATATAATATATTTATATCTGTATTTGTACAATATTTTTTCAGGGGAAAAAATGCCTGAGAATTCCCTGTAAAGTGAAATTGGACAGGAATTCAATATTATGACTGGAGGCATTGGCAATCGGATGTTTTGATTGGATTTGATATTTCTGTCCACCAATCAAGCCCTTCCCAAGGACCTAGAGTAGGGAGATGATTTATTATTGTTATTATTATTGTTGTTGTTATTTACATGTGAAATCACAGCTACCACTTAATTAGCTGGTGATGGCCTTTATATATATCAAGTTCTTCCCAAGAACCTAGGATGTCATAATTTATTGGTGTTATGTATGTGCGGATCCAAATATTGTGACCTTTTGTAATTGACAGAGGGAAATTTTGTCAATGCACAGATTTTAGCATATAAAACTTTTCTGGATTTGTGCCGTATAAAACTTTTTTGGATTTGGCACTCACTGTGTCAATAACCACTGGGATCATCACAATCAGTTTATGCCATAATCTTTCAGCTTCATTTATTACTATCAATATTGTTATTATTTCTGGCAGTTAAAAATAAAGTATTTTTTCTATTTCTGCACAGAATCAGCAGATCTGTAATATTATAGTCTGTCAGAAATAATACTTAGTCCATTACACAAAAATAGATCTCATTCTTCTACACCAAATAATACTATTCTAAACATACACAATGTGCCCATACATAAATTATCATTCCCAGACTCACATTAACTGAACTGCCATTCTTATGTTGTATAAGAATTGTACAATGGCAACCAATAGCATGTTTGTGAGCAATTTCCTCTAATTTCCCTGAATATAAGTAATTAAATTGTCATTGCCACTAAAGATGGTAATAGATACTATTCTTTCCAACATTCTGGAAACTTTATATAATGCACTTTTTGAGAGGGCAAAGTGGCAGTATGGAAGTACTGAAATGTCTTACTAAATATAGCATTGGTTTCTTCAGATAATTTATGTATCACTACCAGTTCCTGTCAACACTTTTTGCTGCAACAAAAATAAACACACAACTAGAAAAAAACTTTTTAACAAATCACAAAGAATAATGAATTTTACAGAATAAAGGGACAATAATACTAGAGGTGCATTTTGCATTTCTTAGGGTCGGCCATTCCTACAGTGTTCTGATACTGATAAGTCTATACCTGTATCTTCCAGAATTCCCAGGCACTGTAGCTCTTGGGAATACTGGTTGGGATTTTGAAGGAAGAGAATGATGGAAGCAAAAAATTAATCTGATGACAGCTTGCCAACTTTTAAAAAAATCATTACAAAGCATGTTTTTTCATGAAAGGCAACTTGGATAAAGTGAGCTAAAATTCACAAAAGTTTTCATCTTTAAATAAAATGTGTTAGTGATAATTCCGCTGGAATTCTGAGTTTAAAATCTCAATTCATCTGAAGGAAAGACAAACAAATTAGGGAACACAACTCTATACCAAAACTAATTTTAGAATTTGCTTTTAAATGAAGTTGCTCTTTTGCCTACTGACTTATGTTAAATGTCAATGCAATGAACCATGATATATATTTAAGCATAATAATAATTTATTAAAATTGCATACCTAAAATGTCCTAAAAATTTAAATTCAAGCCAATTTCCTGTGCTAGACCACTTGTTCTGGCATTTTGGACACATATTTAGACCTCAAGAGGGGCAGAATTCAAAGTTCACATCTCCTTTTTACCGTGCATAATTAGAATCACATATGCAATATGTAAACAACACAAATAGTCCAATCAGCTGGGGAAAATTTATTTGTATTACTGTAGTTGAATCAAATTTGGAGGAACAAAAAATCTTATGATTCTTTCTACTTTAGCTTATATATGTTTTTTAAAAAAATAATTTTAAGGACTGATCTATGAGGATCACCACAATGCTATTCTCTTCCTTTTCTCTCTCCCTCCAAGATTTACAAGTTCTTATTTTAGGCTGGAATGCACAACATGTAAATGAGCTGACAAACTTGTGAAAAGAGCAAACATTTTTTGCATCAAGATTTTCTGAGAGAAAAGTTATCATGAAAATTCAAGGGAGCCTACTACATTACAGAAACAAACCTTTGTTGACGGGGTAATCTTGATGGGTTATGCATGCGTGCAGAGGTTGGTATTGTCATCCTTTGGGTAACATGAATACATATAAAATGAAAATTGGCTGAGGTAGATACTGTGAACTATACCTGAGGCACACTTCAGATGGCATCCTTCAGCTTTACTGTTTGGAATCCCTTGCTTCTTAATAATTTACAGAAATGCGCTACACATTCCAACTGAAAAGAAAAAAAAGGATTACAATTAAGATGACTTTCTGTTCTCTCCCTTGCAGGGAATACTACAAATCACTACAAAAAGTAATTAGGCTAAGATGCATGCCAAATAGTTAATGCCAGTATCAATGCCCAACAGGAGATATTATCTGCCAATATTTAGTATACTTTTTTGAATCTGCAAATTGAATATAAAAATTGTATGTAGAAAGTAATCTATTTCCCAGTTGTCATACAGGGGTCAAGTAGCAAGCTAAAAGAATATGTTTTGGTAAGACAAAATCCTGGACTCTAAGAACTGTTTACTTCTCTTTAATTAAAATCCAAAAATCTAAACCTGTTCAGCACAATATACATATTTTGATTATATTTTCATTAAGAATACCCTACAAAGTAACAATACAAAAATTACAGAAACATTTAGCATTGTTTTAATTCCTACACCAAAAATCAGTGCCTTGAGTTTCATTAATTCCACCCCCATTCCACTTCATATCTTAACCCTGTTATTTCAGCATGAAAAGTTCAAGCAGCAGTGGAAATACAATTAAAGAGGTTTTTCATTGACTGATACTTGTATCCTATCTGCCAAGACAACAAGAATGTGAAATAGAACCAGAGCAGGATGATGCAAGTTTACTACTAATTGTTCCCCCATGACTCTTACTAATCAAAGTACACATCTGCACATGTTATTTTAAAGGTTCACTTCATGTGAAGGTAATGCAATCTTATTTTTGCACATTCCAGAACACATATCTTTCCACATCAAAGAAAATATCCTCTGGAAATTCCTATGCACAGATTCCAGGCATAATTCAGCACTCATTTACTACACGGTAAAAATATCTTTCAAAATCTATCCTATATCATCTTCTTCCTCATGATGAACACAATGAACATCACATATTTTGTTAACTCTATGAGTAATTATAAGAATGCAGAAAATACAAATGGTCCAGAATAGGATCACATTGCTATAAATGCAGGAGATACATTACAAAAACTGACTCCAATTTTTCTAGTACAACTCTTTAACAGGGCAAATTTACACATTTTATTGATGTTAATCTTTCAGTTCTCATATAGATGTAGCGCAATGGGTTTACAAAGCCTCAAAAGTCTTTCATGTTAATAGCTGAACATGGAACAATACTTAGATATTTCAAGGAAAATGGTATTTGAAGAAGATAGATGACTCAAACTGAATAGAAATCAAACAATTTGTGGATAAGAAGACAACAGCTAAGAGCACGGCTGAAATTATCTGGGATAAGGAATTTAAACAGGGTCATACGTGGTAACTGGCAGGTTAAACCAGGCTAGTAGCAATACCAATTTACAGTGTTTTACAGCCCTCTCTAAGCAGTTTACAGAGTTAGCATATTGCCCCCAACAATCTGGGTCCTGTTACCGATCTCAAAGGATGGAAGGCTGAGTCAACCTTGAGCTGGTGAGACTTGAACTGCCAAATTGCTGGCAGCCAGCAATCAGCAGAAGTAACCCGCAGTACCACATTCTAACTACTGCGCCACCACAGCTCTTAGTAGGCTAACTCAAGAGTCTAAAAACATTCCCAAAACAGAGAATGGTGCAAACAGTCAAAATCAAGAAAACAACATGGATACTTAAGTGAAATATTCACTAGCTAGACTGCAGGAAACTTTATTTTAAACTTGGGTACACCATATGATAAGAGGTTCAGCAACTACTTAGCTGTTTTCAAAAAAATAATCTGAATTTGTTAAATATATCTGAAGGATGATGTACAAATTTAATATAAGATCATAAACAATTTCAGAGGGCAAATTATACTATTGGCTTCATCATGAGGTAATATTCAACGTGTGTATCCATCCTTATGAGTGTAATGTATGCTGCTATTTGTATTACGCTTCAATATTTACTACAGGTGTAAATCCCTCTATAATTGGAGTTGGCAAAAAGGAGAGCAATGAAGACTCACAGCAAAGGAAGAAATCATCCACTTCCCATGTAATCTATAGCTTCTGCAGACAGGATATTAGAAAAATTCCTGCTACAAACTTTGGGAAATTTCTTGAACAAAGGCAGCCTTAACTAAATGGTTCAGAAGACTCACTTGATACAGTATAAAGAAGCTTGTATGACCTTGATTTTTTTCCTCCACTGAACTGGTTGCCTGGAAACATGGCTACTCTATCCATTTATTCAATAATTTTATGGTTCTCCATCCATTACTCCACCAGTTTTAGATTTTATTGGTTAGAATATTCTACTAAAACATTATACAAGAAAACAGAGACCAACCATTTCTCTCTGAAAACAAGCACTTTGTCCTATGTGCTGGCTTTTTAAAAACCTGGGACATTCACAGAGATAATATTTTCAGGGTTACATTCTCATGTTTACTATTGGTAGCATCACTTGAACCAGCAATTATTGCCTTAATAAATGTAGACATTGCTGAATAGGAAATTTGATTCCAGCTGCTTTGATCTATTGCACAGCAGTGAGCAACAATGACTTGGAAAGGGGATGCTGACTTGAAAAGCACATTCCACTCCAGGAAGAACATTATGACCAGATAAAAGCTACAATTCTATGAAATAACAGGAGAACCCGTGAAGCAATACATAAAAAAATCCAGAGTTTCAACATCATTTAGAGCTATAGTATATTAAGACTATGAAAATATTTCTATTATTTGGGAAAGAAAAAATACATAATGTTAAAACATTGGTTTTATTATCCTTTTCTTGAATTATGTTATTCATTAAAATAATATAGGGCAAAATAATAGGAAAAAAATAATTATGGAGGCTGGAACTAATATAATACTAAAATAATTGCATTTTATTGTAAAGTGCACTAATCATATAGGCTAGATTCTTATGTCACAGCATATAATGTTTGTGGTTTAATATTATCTGAATCCCTTCTGTTTATTCTGGTTTATAGAGAGAGTGTATGGTTTACTGTTGCACATATCAGTAAAGAGTTTATCCATGTTGATTCCATATGAAGCAGACCATAATTGAAAATGTTTCAGAGGTAAAAGGATATTAACTGTACTTGCAAATGTTAGGAATTCCTATAAAGCATGAGCAATTCCAGTATAATTTTCAAAAATACAAAAATATGTATAGCAGATTACACACACCAAAGGGTTTTCAAATGTGGGTAGCAGAATCATTTCTATATTCTTTTTTATATAATGCTAAATAAGAATTGAAACATTATTGTTCCCTACCTTCCTAACTTTCAAGTAACAATTTTGACTGTAAAAAATGGCCTTAGGAGAGATTAGGGAATGTTAAATTTTGGTATCTATCTTTGTTCATTAGTAAATTAGATTAAAATATATATTGTTTTATAAATCACTGTGTGATTTTTAATCCTCTAATTTTTTTATATACACTATACTTAGCAGTTAGAAAAAGAGCAGCTAGAAATATTAATAAGGCTAAAATCAATCAATAATAAAACAAGCATCAGAAAGAATCAGTCAAAAATATGTGCTACTTTCAGGCAGAAATACCAAATCATCACTTATGAACCTCTTGCTGATATCAGGGTCATGACATTATGATAAATTAGGAATATGAATAAGATATATTTAATTCCTATCCTTGTCAAATATATCTCTATAAAGACTAATTAGAGTAAAATTTAGAAAAGATAGTATCCAACCAATACTATTAGACTACTAATATAAACAATATGAAAATATTTCCTATCAAGTCTTACTGGCTTTCTGTAATGAGAGAGGAAAACCAAGGTATGGCCCTCTCAATTCCTAGAATCCTCCTTCAGGATTCTTATTATCTTGATAGAAACCACTTCAAATCTTTTCCAAAATACTGTAGCCCAATTTAAAAAACCCAATTGCTTCATTTTTTAAATAAAAGCAAAATAAATATCAAAACAAAAATGGTTGAGGTTGTATTTCAGTACACAAAACAACTAAATACAGTAGAGCAGAAATTTGAGCCAGGATTTTGGTCTGGCTTTAGCACTTAAAACTACTGCAGGTGATTCACTAAGAGGCAAAAGTAGCTCAACAGATTTGAATACCAACCGTGGTGTTCTTTAGAGGTGCAATACCACAATGAGGCTGCAACACATTTTTTTCAGCGACTCTAATCCTTGGAAGAGGACTGCTCCTAGATGATCATCATTATTTTTCCCCAGGAATTTCTCATCAAACTGGAAATAGAATGAAAATGTGCTCTGCACTTGCTGGCATACTTAATGAAAGTATATATAATCATCATTGGAAGGAAGTACTGTAGCTATCTTCCATTTTTGTTTCTTGTTCATTCCCTTCTGCATATTGCCAAGGTGTTATTAACATTAGAGGTTGATGGCTCTCAAAACACAGTTTGGAAAGGTCAAATATTTCATTTACCTTGAAATGAACAGCTTCGCTGGCAATGTATGGGTCCCATTAATTCCATATGGGTAAATAAGCAGGCTGACAGGAGTGAGTGGTTGATTATATCCCTGCCCAAACATCTATGTGGTTTCATATTATCTTAGCGAAACTGGAAATGGTATTCTTCCATGACCGGCATGGAAACAAAAGGTAGACAGCTAATAATAGGCCACTTTCTTTTACTAGCCTAGCAACAGGTAAATAGTCAACCTTTCCAAACTAGTACTAGTCAGTAAACAATTTTCTGGATTTATTTACAAAATAACTTTTTTTATCTAGAAATTACAATAAAGTAGCAAAGAATTGCTATCTTAACTCTTCTCTCTCCTCAATAAGCTTAAACTGCATAAACAATAGACCCGAAGGACTACCATAATATAAAGATTTATAACTTCTGTTGGCTTTAAAGACCTTACCAAGACTTTGTGAATCCTGTTGAGGATGAACCTGCTGTGAAAGTAAAGGGTCTGAAGCCCAAATTTTGGGGAAGGTGCTTGGAATTGTAAAGAGTAAAATCCACAAGGCTCTAGGCACCCATTTTGCTCCTTAGCCTATATTCCCCAAAATAAAACAAGTGGTTTTCTCCCAGAGGACAAAATCTGAAAATACCAAAAGAAATACCAAAAATACCAAAAGCAAAAATTTATGTTAACTTGCCAAAACCTCCATTCCTGTTATGTTTCTTTCACAAAACCCACATCTATTCCATAATTTTGGAACTTTATACATCCACGTCATTCCAAATTTCAAAATACCATACAACCAGATTCCACTACTAGCTACTAACAAAAACTAAATATGGTTTATGGAGAAGCAACAAGCAGCATTGAAATCAGATGTTTTGTGAACAAAGCAGATGAACAGAAGATCCATAACAATCTTTTCAAATCAGGATAAATAAAAGAAAGGACTCCTTTATACACTGCATGCTTAAGCCATGGAATTTACTATTCCAACTGATCAAGCCAAAGCTTTAAAAGATTATTAGGCTTATTCATGGAGAATAAGTTATTAATAGCTACTAATCATGATGGCTATACATTTTCTCCAGTACAACAGGGCTCTCAGGATAAAGGCTGATGAGAGTTCTTATTTGTCCCTCTTGCAATGTTTCCAAATGATATTTAGCTGGCTTACTTTAGAAACAATGCTGAATTAGATAGAATTTTAGCTGGATGCAAAACTGCCCTCCTTTGTCTATTATTTATATATTTACTTTTAGTATTTATACTTTCCGCCTGAGAAGCTTCCGTAACTTAAATGATAATAACAATTGGACCCAAGTCAAAGAACTGTTTAGGATTGCATAAATGATTGTTACATTTTCCAGCAGACTTTCTGCACTGCACTCTTCAAAAACAGAAGTTTAAACATTTTCTCCAACTCACTCACTTTTTGTAGAAAACTTTCATAATCTCCCAGGAGATGACTGCTGTACAGTACAGTACTATAATATACTGTATAAAAGCAGCAGCAGCAGCAGCAGCAAATCTCTATCTGGTGTCAGCAATCCAAGACCTAAAGCCCAGTTCTAGATCTGCAAGAAATGCTATCTCCCAACTTCCTGCACCAAAGCTTGTTATAAAACTCAAAACAAGAGAAGTTGTCAATATGTATTAACTTCCCAAAGACTTTGCACAAATTAACAAAACCAAGCTCTATCGAATTAACTCTCTTGCTTCAATTCACAACACACTCAGACACAAATTAGCCAACTGCACTTTAGGCTAATGTATTACGGTATGTGAATCCAGTCAAAATGGCCTTTTAATGAATGTTTCCTCATCCAAGTACATCACAGATCAATCAACGTTTGAGGGAGAGGCAGGGGAAGCTAACTAAGGGAAAAATACAATAAAAGTTTTGAAAAGGGCAAATGTAAAAGAAAAAAGGGGAAAACTTCCACACTCATACAGATTTTAAGAACATGATCTGAAAGTCCAGAATATCTGAATATGATCCGTGTTTAGATATAAAAGCAGTAGCCCAAGAATTATGTACAAGTGGACCCAGAATCACACAAGGGGGGAAAGAACAAAGTAGTTTTAAGAATAGGATACTTTATGGATGTGTTTCCTCTCCATTTGCAGTCAAATCAAGCCTATTTTTCAAACTGGTTGGATATAGCCCAAGTTATCATATGGCTTTTTACAACATGAAAAGCTCTAAAGCCGTGGTTCTCACCCCCCTGGGGATACACGAAGTCTTGAAAAAATGTTATGATTGAAATCTCGAGTTAAGTCTTGGTGGTCCATGGCCATGATCCTGTGGCCCCAAAAGGTCCATGGTGAAGAAAAGATTGAGAACCATCGCTCTACAGTATCTGCATTTCCAGATGGCAACGATGCAAAAGGCATCTTGAACAAGGGCACCTCCTTTCCCCTCACTTGGCCTGAGACCACAAATCACACCCTAGATCTTCCTCAAAAGCAACAAACCACGGCTTCAAGTCCTGGCAATCCCAGCTTGTAAACCCTTCTCTTAAGAGTATTTTCTCCAGAAATGAGTGGGTTTTTTGTTTTTGGCTTCCTTTCGACCAGGAAGGTCAGTGAGAGATTGCTGAGATGATGGAAACCGTCAGGGGCAAATTTAACACTTGTGTGGCGAAAGGCGCAGCCTGCAAGCACATCTTGCTCCCCACTCAACTGGGCAAACCGCCCCTCTCTTAAGGGGACAACTTCTCCAAGGCTCTAAGACTTGCCATTTGGTATTCGATGAACAAAAAGCAGCATTCATGCCTACTCTAGAGACACGCAAAGGACTCCCATCCCGGACGTCCACCCCAGACCACCATCCCCCTCGCCCCAACAGCCCTTCCAAGAAATGCTGCAATGCCAAAAAAAAAATGGGAGGGGGGATCTGATTTCAGTTGTGAAACGAACTGAAGCAGGGCGACGTATCCCACAGGCGCCGTTGAAGGTTGCCCCGGCAACCGAGGCAAAACCTTCCGTTATTGGTTGAGGGGCAAGTTTGTCGTCTCCCCCCCTCCCCTCCCTCCCGCCCGCTTAATAATCAGGGAACTAAGTAGACTTTTCTCTTATGCGGCGGCGGGGCAATGACGGCGTCTGGGGGGCTGCGGCAGCCGCCAGGCCTCCTTTTATACGGAGCTCCTGCCTCCCTCTCCGTTCTGTGGGAAAGCCGTTCCTCCGTTTCCACGAGGCTGAAAAGGCGAGCTATCCCCCCCTCCTTCCCCCCCAGGGAAAAGTCTGTTCGTCACTCCCGGTCGCCCAGCCTCACCTCTCCAACAAGAGAGCAGCAAGACCGCTTGACAGCCTTCGCGTCCCGTGGCAGGCAGCCGGGGTCGTCCGGCCTTTCCTTTCGATCTCAGGGACCTAACGGACCGAGGACAGCCGAGAGAAGAGGAGCTGCTTATGCGGCTAAGCGGCGCTGAGTGCACACTGACCGGCGGCTGTTAATGCTGCTGCTGCAGGGGCAGGAGGGGGGAGTAGATCCGCTCTCGCTCTCCTTCTCTCTCTCTTTTCCTTTCTCTCTCTCTCTCTTTTTTTTACCCCTCCTTCCCTCCCTCCGCCTCCTCCTCCTCCTAGTTGTATTGCTCCCCTTTTCTCCAATGCGCAGGAGCGGCGGCGGCGGCAGCAGCGACAACGCATTGTTAGCAACCACGAAAGCCGGAGGAGGTTTTCGACTAATTCACCTGCAGGAGGAGGAGTCTGGAGGAGGTCCGCTCGGAGCGCAAGAGAAACAACAGCGGATCAAACGGGAATTGCCTCGGCTGCTTGTCCGCTGGCGGGTTGGATTAAAGCCTCGCCGCAGGCGGATTCCATTCCAAGGCCTGTTGCAGGATGGCTGGACTGGCCCCAGACATTTTGATAGCGGAAAGTGGAAAGAAGTATAGTATAGTATTTCAGTCCCTCGCCGCACCCTTGTATTAAAATCTACCCGGCAGAAAGCAAATTCCCCCTTGGGGGTAGACCATAACGGGTTTTTATTTATTCTTTGGAAGTATAATTTACCTCTTCTCCAGGAGATTCAATAGATAATCACACCTGCTACCTGATCTTGTTGGGACTTGGAAGCTTCAATCTTAGATCTGTAGCAGGCTACACCAAGGAATTGTATCTGCCTTTTTTTTTTTTTAGTAAAGCGATTTACAGAATCTGTAGGAAAAAACAGTTTTTTAAAAATGATAACAAAACATTTTCATATTGTTTAAAGAAAACCACATAAATGGTCATATTCTCATCAAGAATCAAGTTTAATTTTTCTGCTCTCCTTTTTAAAAAATCCCCATATTTAGCATTATTTTCTCCAATGTCCCAAAGGTGCTTTTTCAAGAGGCAACTGGACTTTCTGGTTTTCCTTTGAAGATGTTTCACTTCACATTTCAGAGCTGAAGCTTCTTGGATGAGAAGCGAAGAAGCAAAACATCTTCAAAGAAAAACCAGAAAGTCCAGTTGCCTCTTGAAAAAGCACCTTTGGGACAACCTTGATCTGGATGACTGAGAATCTCCATAAACACTTTTCTCCAATGGTTAGCAACCACTCTGTGATAACCAAAAGATGTGTTTGCAAAAGGTACTTTTACTTTGTTTTTCCTGCAAGACATTTCACTTTTCATCTAAGAAGCTGCTTCTTCAGTTGGAGGAGAAGCAAGGCGTCTTCAAGGAAAAACAAAATTCAGTTGCCTTTTGAAAAAGAATCTTTGGGACATTTATGACCTGGATGACTGAGAATCTCCCTAGACACTCTGTGATAAAGCTAAACTAAGAATGACTGCCCTAAAATCACTTATTTTTGGTCACTAAGATATTTCCCTGTGCTGTTTGGGCATACAATAATGTGTGGACCCAACTATTATTTATAGCAGGGGGGCAGGGTTACGGATTAGGTGAGCTCAGCTCATTTAATCAGCCAGAAATGTCTACAAGGGAGATGTGTATGAAAGCGTAGTGTCCATGATCATGTTGCATTTGCCATCTTAACTGTTTCACCCAACGTGATAATCAAACAGAATAAAACAAAGTATGGCCTAGTACAATGTACAAGTCAGCCACAACAGAGCAGTGTGTAATGATTCAGTAGAGGAAAGTGCTTCCTGGAGCAAGACTTGTCAGCAGCAAGTACTGCTTCCCCTTCATCTCCTGCTATCTTCAGATGCATTTGACATTCTGTTCTTGCCAATATTAAAGATTCCAAGAGCAGAGAATATATGTAACCCAGAACTGAAAATGTATTTGGTGCTCTCTGAGTTACAAAAGAGATGACTGTTTTTAACCTTATCTTTCTCTCCCTCACTGTTTTGGTCTAGATTCCAAGCTCATAATATTTTTTCCAATACAACTATTTTATCAGTTTTTAGATATGCAATAATGACCTCTTTTATTTATCTTTACAATATTTTAGCCCCCTACAAATATTAAAAAACAATAAGCCATAATAGAAAATAGACTGATTTCTATTGCTTGCTAATGGATAGTTTTAGAAAGTAGCAGATTAAGTAGCAGGTAAGCAGTTCTGCTAAAACAACCACCTATCATCACTTTGGGGGGTTTGTAGATGTAACAACAGAGTCAGGTAGTGATTTCTAGGCATTGATCACTCTCTTGTTGAAGTTGTATTTTCTGCAATCGGGTTTGGAACAAATTACTTCGAGTTTGCATCTATTGGTTGCCTGTGTATTATTGCGGTTGAAGCTGAAGTAATCATTGACAGGTGGGATATTGTAGTAGACAATTTTGTGTACTAAGCTCAGACCATAGGCAGCGTAGTTCTAAGTTGTCTAGGCCCAATATTTCAAGCCTGGTGGCATAAGGTATTCTATTGTGAGTGGAGAAGTGGAGTATTCTTCTCGTGAAATACCTCTGGACTCACTCAATTATATTAATGTCCATTATACAGTGTGAATTCCAGGCAGATCAGCTGTATTCGAGAATTGGTCTGGCGAATCTTAAAGTTGATGCTCTCAACCAGCATAGGAGAGAAAATGCCAACTTCTTTAAGGCCTGACACCACTGTCATCCAGCTATAAAAAGAATGCACTTATTGACTGTTGCTATATCTTTATTGCAAGCACTTAAAGATTGATACCTAGAGTTAAAAGGACAGGTTGCAGTCCTTAATTCTTACAAATATGGAGCTCCTACTTAGAAACTGCAGAGTTTTTCAGATCTGTTCCCTTTCATTGATAAAATAAATTGTAGTGAATTGATAAAACACAAGCATAATAGATTCAGCACTTCTAATTTTCCTTAGAGAATTTGAAATAAGCATTTTTTTTCAGATTAATATCACCAATTAAAAATAATTGCATCCTAAATAATAAGGACAAAACATTTGATTCATTCATACAATACCTTTTAGGAACACAGTTAAATAATAGGTGTATTTTAATAATTTACTGCTAATGCTCTCTGATCAGCAATACTTAATATGTTTTATTTAATATGTAGTTTGATGCCTTAAATCCATGACTATAAATCACTACTTAGAAAAAGCGCTGTTCTGGGGGAGGCTTTCCTTTTCCTTCTTTTGTTTCTTGATTTAATTGCCACATTACAATACAAACATTCAATAATTTATGCTAATCCTTCTCTCCTTTGATAACTGTTTAGCAACAACAACCACTCCACTAGAAAGTAATAGAAGAAAAGAAGGGAACCCCAGACCTTGCTTCATTAGCTCTGCACAAGTCAATGTATGGTTCTTGGCTTCTTTTTGGACTTCAGTCAAACTGATCCAATCTCTTAAGAACAATATGGACACATCCATGTAGTATCCTTGGCAACAACAGAAAAAGCTTTGTTTTGTTATTTCTATGGTATTGGGATTCCCTGGTGCTTTCTCCTGTCCCCAGTAATAACCAGGAATAAACCTAGATAATCTTATTTAAATCTGCCATTAGCCACTGTTCAATCAGGTAAAAATATTTTTTCTTAATATGCAACACAACTGTAAATAAGTTACACAACTGTTCTATTTTGACACTATTGTGCTTGAGAAAAGATATTTACTGTTATGGAGTCCTTTCCTCCTCGGGTACCATTATTCCTTTCCCACCTTTCTAACTGATTTCAAATATAACACCTCCCCCCAAAAAAATTATTACATTTTGCATTATTCTTTGGTTGAAGTTACCAGCTTATATTCCTCCCTATCTAGCAGCCCTGCTTCCCTTCCCTTTACAATTCTTTTTTCAATCTCAGCAAATTCATCATTTAATCATACACCTCTTAAACTTTTCCCATTTGTCCTTTTTATGGGATGCTTGTGCTTTCAATACTTTAATGGACCATTGTCTAGAAAAGGTATCTATTATTCCTAATTGTTCATTATATTGAAGAATACATGATTCACAGCAATATTACACAAATGACATATTATTTGTATAATAACGTAATATAGTGGATATAAATATCCATTGCATCCAGGTCTCTTAAATCAATATTTTCCCCTTTCACAATTTTTGAAGAACTTTTCTTTTGGCTTATTCAAACTTTAAAATTTCAAGTTATGGCATACTGCCCACCTATTGTTTCAATTCATTAAAATTTGCCTTCCTGAAACCCATGATGTATATCTGACTTCTTTCAGCTTTTCTTCCTTGGTTTGATCTCCAGCATGACATGGCTATGCTTGCACCAAAGTGCCCTCTTTAGTTCCTCAACCTAATTCTTCTCTGTTGGTTAGTAATATGTCCAGAAAATCTAACCTTATATTTTTGTCAATCTTTTGAACAATGACATTTCTAATAAAAGAGGTTGAAAACATATTGGGCCTCCTACTCCTAGCTGAGTTAATCATCAAGATTCTAGAAAGTATAATAGTTAATGTCTTTTATTACCATTATAATCTATTCTCTTGAGAACTTTTGAATTGATCTTGAAAGGAATTATTTCTATTTCTAAGTAACTTATGTAATATATAACTACCACATACTGTTCATGATTTGCTACTTATAGTAATCTAATTCCGTTCATCAAAAATAATGATATACCTTACACTACAAAATGAGATTTGTTTCTTTTGGATTTAGATTGCAGTGTCTCCCCTTACAACTGTTGTAAAAATGGTGATAAAATTGAGGCTGGTCACACAATGTCTCAACTTATGACTGCAATGACTAATGTCCAAAATTCCAGGCTCCATTATGGGTGTAATTTAAGGACTACCTGTAGTTTGGACTTTGTTAAACAATGAATGAATGCAGCCAATGAAATATATTTGCAGATCATAACATAGGTCAATCTTGTTTAAAACACCTAGCAAAAAAACATCAGTCAGTATAGTATTGGTAACATTCTGATTTGTAATCTTGTCACTCTTTTTAAAAAAAATTTCAAACTTAACAAGGGTTTCAAGATGGCGACCGGAAGCTCCGTTTGTGGGGAGCTCCGCCAAGCGTTGGCTATTTCCAGCTGAGCCTGCCTCCCCCCTCGGCCCCCATGTATGGTAGGGGTACCGAGGGGTCTAGGGATGTCGGGGGCGACGGACGAGCCGCCAGGAGGTCGCCCAGGCTGCCCGGGCGGTTCCCTCGGGTGGCGGTGGCAGGTCTTGTAACAGCCGCGGCTGCCAGAATTACTGGGACTGCCCCATGGTTGGGGACTCTTTACAGGTCCCCTGCCTTGGTGCCGGCTGCCTCAGAAATGGCCCTGTCGCGGCCGCTGCGGCTACTGTGGATGGTGACAGCGAGCGGTGTCGCAGCAGCCGCGGGGGGGGGCGGAGGCCTCATCGTGGTCAGTTTTGCAGCTGGAGGCGCTGCCGCGAACCCGGACCCCATTCCATCTGGCTCTACCATGGCTGGGGATGGCGCCGTGGTGGCCAGTGGTGGCAGGGTGGCACCGCGGGGGGCAGGAGGTGGCACCGACACCAGCGGGTTTCCTGTGAGCTCCGCGATTGCCACGCTCACCTTCTGGACAAGGGCCTTGTGGACAATGGTCTGGTTACAGCCGATCATTGCTTCTGGGACTGCTCCGTGGATGTTAGTAACCCCGGCGATCTGGGTATGGACTGCCAGTTTTTAACCATTGCAGCCATGGCGGAGGGTGTTGCGATGGTGGCGGGCAGGCGCCGAGGCAGCCGCGGGTGGTAGGCGGCATTGCTGCCGCAGACGCCCCGCAGTGGGTCACCCTGTGGCTGATAGTTCTGCTGCAGCCTCATGCTTTGCTTCCAACTGTCCTGCTTCCATCTGCTGCTCCAAGGACTTGGACAATCTTGTTCTGGTCTCCGCGGCTGTTGTAGGTGGTGGCCGCCTTGTCGTGGAGGGTGTTGGCCCCTCTGGTATGGCTGGTCCCACCGGCAGCCGTGGAGACAGCGTCTGCATCGACTAGGAGACCTTTGCGGCCTCGGAGACGACGTGGACGGCGGAGCGGACGACGGCGCCAAGGGCACCAATGGCAGTGGCAACAGCGGTGCTGGCCTGCCCTGAATGACGCCAGTGGTCTTGACGAAGATGGCGGCCCCGATGACGTCGCCGATGGTGGCTGTGCGACCCCGACGATGGCAGAGTCGGTGGGGGTCTGGTCCGGGGTTGGCTCGCGGCATGAAGACGGTGGTCCTTGATCCAGCGGTGACGGTGGCTAAAAGACCAATTAGCTATTCTTCGGCGGACATACGGGCTCTGGGGAGGGTTCCCCACTCCCTGAAGTGGCCCTCCGGTCTATCAACAGTCTACCTCAAGGACGGTTCTTGGGATCCGGAGAGGTGGCATGGTCATCAGAAAAGGAATTGTAGGGGGGTTTTAAACTTTTTCAATTTTTATTTAAAGTTTTGTCGGGGTTGGGGAGGGTGACTAGGAGGGGGTTGGGGGATGGGGAGTTATTGGAGTTAGGATATCCGGACCGGGTTTGGGGGATAATCCGGGGGGGGTTTGGAGTCAGCCAGGCTGGAGTGCATGCCTGGGAGGGCCCAGAGGGTGGTGAGTTGTGGGGGCAGTCAGAATTTGGACAGCAGGGGGTGGGTTCCATCGGCACCATAAGTGGGAGGGCAGATATGATGGGGGTAGAGGGCCATATCAGGTTAGGGGATCGCGTACCCGCTTTCTCCAAGCAGTAGCGCGCTCTGACCCTCCTGACCCGTCTTGCAGGCCTGGTTGTGCAGAGTCTCAGGCCCTGAGTACCCGGTTGATGTTGTGCAAAGCCAGGTCCGTTGTTAATAAGGCCCCCCTGATTTACGACCTTATCCAGGAGGAGGGCATGGACCTGGCTGGCATCACCGAAACCTGGTTGGGCCCAGAGGGTGGTGTTCCTCTAGTGGATATGTGCCACCAGGTTTCCAAGCATTTCATCGACCAAGGTCTCAGGGAAGGGGTGGTGGGGTGGCGGAGATTATTAGAGAAGTTCTTTGTCCTAGGGAGGCCACTGTTCCTCAGACGGCTGGTTGTGAGTCTCTCTTTGTGCAGTGGGGGCAGGGGGTTCAGATGGGCCTTTTGATAACGTACCTGGCTCCCTGCCACGTGTCATTGGCCCTGCCTGGGCTCCTCGAGGTGATAGCCGGGCTGGCGGTTGAGACCCCTAGGCTTTTAGTCATGGGTGATTTCAACCTGCCTTCGCTCAGGGGAAACCTCTGGGATGGCTCGGGAGTTCCTGGCTTCCATGACGGCCATGAACCTGACCCAATTAGTTTCTGGCCGCACTCACACGGGGGACACACACACTGGACCTGATTTTTGCCTCTGGTCAGTGGTTGAATGATCAGTTCTGGGGGTCTAGTTATAAAGCCCTTGTCATGGTCCGATCATTCTCTTCTTAGACTTGATTTCTGTGCCGCCACCCCCCATCGCAGGGAGGTGGAACTGAGCAGATGGTTCCGCCCCAGGCACCTGATGTATCCTGAACGGTTCCAGGTGGAGCTTGGGCCATTTCCTGAAACTCTGACTCATAACTCGGCCGCAGACTTGGTGGCCACCTGGGATAGGTTGGTCGCTGAGGCTCTGGACCGAGTTGTGCCTTTGCGACCTCTGACTCAGCACAGATCCCATTTAGCTCCGTGGTTCATGGAGGAGCTGAGGGAGATGAAGTGCCGAAAAAGACATCTGGAGGGCATCTGGAGGACCAGTCGTGCCGAGTCTGACCAGACACAGGTGAGATCCTATATTAGGACCTACCTAGTGGCAATAGAGGCGGCGAAACGTTCGCATTTCTCCGCCCTTATTGCATCGGCAGAAAATCGGCCTGCCACTCTGTTTGGAGTAACCCGCTCTCTGCTTGAGCTGAGAGCGCGGGAGGACCTCTTGCAGGGTAGGGCAGAAGAGTTTTCCCGATTCCTGCACGATAAAATTGCTCAGATTCGGGATGGGATGGACTCCAGTTGGGTGGTCCTGGAGGAGGTGTCCGGGGCAGGTCTTGAGATGGTTATCTGGGAGGAGTTCGATCCTGTGACTGCCGAGGGTGTGGACAGATTACTGGGGAGGCTGAATGCCACCACATGTTTACTGGACCCGTGCCCTTCCTGGTTGGTTTCTACCTCCAGGAAGGTGACACGAGGCTGGTTCCAGGGGATTGTCAACGCTTCATTGATGGAGTGGTGCGACCCCTCCTCAAGCCTTCCCTGGATCCGGCTCTTTTAAATAACTATCGTCCTGTCTCCAACCTCCGCTTTCTGGCGAAGGTTGTTGAGAGTGTGGTGGCGCGTCAGCTCCCTCAGTACCTGGAGGAAGTAGTCTACCTAGATCCGTTCCAATCGGGCTTCAGGCCCGGGTACAGTACCGAAACAGCATTGGTTGCATTGGTCGATGATCTCTGGAGGGCCCGTGACAGAGGTTATTCCTCTGTCCTGGTCCTATTAGATCTATCAGCGACTTTTGATACTATCGATCATAGTATCCTATTGCAGGCGGTTGGAGGGGTTGGGAATTGGAGGCACCGTTTTGCGGTGGTTCTCCTCCTTCCTCTCGGACCGCTCGCAATTTGTGTTGACGGGGGGGGAGGGGCCACCCCTAGGCCCCTCATTTGTGGGGTGCCTCCGGGTCGGTCCTCTCCCCTCTTCTGTTCAACATTTATGTGAAACCGCTCGGAGAGATCATCCGTGGTTTTGGGGTGAAATGTCATCTCTATGCTGATGACACTCAGTTTTACATCTCCACCCCAAACCACCCCAATGATGCTATGGAGGTCATGTCCCGCTGCCTGGAGGCTGTGCGGAACTGGATGGGCAGGAACAGGCTTCGACTCAACCCTTCGAAGACTGAGTGGCTGTGGTTTCTGGCGGCCCTGATATAGTCAGCTGAGTCCGTCGCTGGCTATTGGGGATGAGATCTTGACCCCCACAGAAAGGGCTCGCAATCTTGGTGTCCTCCTGGATGTACGGCTGTCTTTGGAAGATCACATCACGGCCGTCTCCAGGGGGGCTTTTTATCAGGTTCTCCTGATACACCAGATGCGGCCCTTTCTTGATCGGGACGCCTTACGCATGGTCACCCACGACCTAGTCACCTCCCGCCTGGACTACTGTAATGCCCTCTACATAGGGCTCCCTGCGGGGAGCACCCGGAGGCTCCAATTGGTACAAAATGCGGCCGCGCGGGTGGTTATGGGGGCATCGAGATATTCCCTTGTGACTGCCTCTCCTGCGCAAGCTGCATTGGTTGCCGGTAGCCTTCCGGGTTCGCTTTAAAGTATTGGTTTTGGCCTTTAAAGCGCTCCATGGCATCAGACCAGGATATTTACAGGACCACATTCTGCCAGTAGTCTCCCACCGACTGGTGCGCTCCCACAGAGAGGGTCTCCTTCGGGTCCCGACGGCATTTATGTGCCGCCTGGTGACCCCAAGGAATAGGGCCTTCTCTGTGGGGGCACCTGCCCTTTGGAATGGGCTGCCCCCGGGGCTACGAACAACCACTGAGTGAGGGCGTTCAGACGTGATCTGAAAACCTGGCTCTTTGAGCAGGCCAGCCTGAGCTGACTTCAAATGGGATTTTAAATAAGGGGTTTTAGAATTGATTGGTTGGGGTATGAAAGCTTTAGCTTATTTTAATCAGGGGTTTTAAATTTTTAAATGGCAGCCTATAATTTAATTCTCTTTTAATTGTATTTGTATTTGTAATTTATATATTTTTTAGTTGGCTGTTCACCGCTCTGAGTCCTTCGGGAGAAGGATGGTATACAAAATTATTTAATAAATAAACATATAAAAGAGGTGATCAAATTAAGGATAGGGTCACCACGTGTCTCGCTAGAAAAGACTGGATCTTTTTTCCTCTCACTTTGTTCCCCAGTTCATATTCTGCTTGTAATCTTCCTGGATGGATTGCTTTGGCCAATGTGATACAAATAATAGACTGATCCTGAAGCTCTTCTTACCTACGGATCACCCATTTGTGAAATATCCCTTAATATTAAATTGAAATATACTATAGAAGCATATCTTGAGATCATTAAGGACTTTCATGGCTGCTTTTTCCTGTATTGTAGTGGAGTGATGCAGTCTGAACACCTTAGCCATTATATATTCCAAAGGTAGATCAATTCTTCAATTAATATACATCCTTCTATCACTTCTTTGGGATCCACTTTTAATGGCTAATTATATTACACACTATACAAAGACTTTATAATTTGCTTGGCTTTGCCAAGTATGTACAGAGTATGAAGCTGAAGCTATGCAGCTGAAATTGCATCCTGCCTATCTCTTTTTTCACTTTAAAAAGTGTGACTGATTTTATTCTCAGCCAGATCTCTATGCTTGTGCTAAGGAACACCACCCTGAGGTCTATCTGAAATCATTAAAAGAGAAATACTACAAACAAGAGACACCAACTACCACAGGATTGACATTTATTTTATGCAGTAATTGCCACATTGCTTAAGATTTGGACTAGCAGCTAATTAGCACTATAACACATTCACTACTGGATAGTGTCCAATAAATAATCAACATATGCATATGCTAATGTTGATAAATTGCTAAATTAAAGTCACATTAAGGTGGTTATTTGCTCTTAGAGCCAAAATAATTATTTGTGAACTACAAATGTATGCCACTACCCAATATTTATTTACTTTGGACATGGATCAGAGGTGATATTCAGCAGGTTCTGACCAGTTCTGGAGAACCTGTAGCGGAAACTTTGAGTAGTTCGGAATACCACCTCTGACTGGTCCCGCCCCCATCTATTCTCTGCCTCCTGAGTCCCAGCTGATCGGCTGGGTCTTCTTTTGTTGCCCTGCACAAGAGCTGGAAAGCAGGTTAATGGGGTGGGGAGGGAATGGGGATTTTACAGTATCCTTCCCCAGCCATGCCCACCAAGCCACACCCACCAAGCCACGCCCACAGAACCGGTAGTAAAAATTGTTGAATCCCACCACTGACATGGATACATTCAGATAATCACTTAATCCACGCCCCCACATACACACACACATGGCTGGAACAACCTCTTCAGGAGGATATTATAGCATATGGTATCCAAAATTGCAGAGATCCAGAACCAACAGCATGTACTCTTCTCCCTCCCTCCCAGGAAAGATCAATAAGGTGACCAAAGCAGTTTAGGTGCTAAAACTGAGCCCAAAACTTGTTTAAGAACATTTGTTTTCTATAGCAGCTTTGATTTATTCAGCCTCTTGTGTTCTCAAGCATCTTGTTCAAGAAGGGGAGGTTGGAAAGAAAGCACATCAGGTTAATACCTAAACTTACAAACTGTGCTCTCTCTCCATCAAAGAAATAAGTTCCTTGCTGAAGATAAATTTAACTTGGGCTTTCCTGTCACCCAATAGTTTTCTGAAGAAAACTTATCTTTATTTTCTTTCATGCAAACATTGACCTCAAGACCTCACTTTTTTTTAACAAAGATTATATTCCTAACTTTAGTACTGTATTACTTACAAAGCTGTAATATGCTGGAATATCATCAGCTACCTTTCTTGTAGAACAGGCAAGAAGCTGGTCATTTTTGATGACTAGTTGTATTATTCTATTCACACCGGGCAAGCAGCCTCAGGCAAATTCCAAGTGGAATTCTGTAACTATACATCCTTTTTTTAAAGAGGGGATTTCTTTCTTTGAAGAACTATCCATGTGAAAAACTTCCATTGGCAAGAGAAAAGAATGCAGGAAAAAACAAGCTGTAAGGATTTGCACTTGGCAGGACCAACAATTAAATGCTTGAGGCTAGATACTTGTATAACAACTTTCCATACCGAAGAAGTGTCATGAAAAGCCATTGTGCTTTCCAAGCATGCAATAAACAAAGCAACTTTTGCAACCAGTAAAACCAAATCAAAATTATGCATTATCTATGGCTCACATTTATTAGTAGATAAACAGAAAATGTACTATCATAGATTGGAGCCCAGTTTGCCTAAATGTCCTATTGATTACTGAATTTGGCCACACACCAGAGAAAACAGGGTTCTTATATACTCGATAATTGATCAGTAACAACTGCTGTAGAGCTGATCAACTTTCTAAGCAACAGTTAAAGGCATACGAATGACATCTTCCATTTGGCCACTGTTTTTCAACATATATGCATAAAGTGGATCTTGACAATTTTCTTATAATTTGGATAGCTATTACCACTACAAGTGATCTTTGCTAAACCACTTGTTAAGCAACCATTCAAATTTACAACAGTGCTGAACAACTACTTTTGACCAGTCCTCATACTTAGGAGATTGCAGCATCCATTTAGCAGGCAGCTCATAATCATGATTTATTAAGGAAGATCTGTGTCCTAGGAAATCCACTGTTTCTCAGATGACCGGATGTGAGTCCCTTTTCGTGAAGTTTGGTTCCAGGGTTCAGGTGGGCCTGTTGATCGCATACCTGGCTCCCTGCTATGTGACATCGGCCCTGCCCGAACTCCTTGAGGTTATAGCCGGCTTGGCGGTTGAGACCCCCAGGCTTATGGTCATGGGGGATTTCAACCTGCCTTCTGCTGGCGGAGCCTCGGGGATTGCTCAGGAGTTCATGGCTTCCGTGACAGCCATGGGCCTGACCCAATTAATTCGGGACCCCACTCACTTGGAGGGTCACATCCTGGATTTGGTTTTTGTCTCTGATCAGTGGCAGAATGATCTCGGTATAGGGGATGTTGCTGTAGAACCCCTGTCATGGACTGATCATTCGCTCCTTAGACTCGACTTCCATTCCGCATCCCCACCACCACCACAGGGAGGCAGGGCCGATAAAATGGTACCGCCCCAGGTGCCTGATGGACCCAGATAGGTTCCTGGTGGAGCTTGGGCCGTTTCCCGAGACTCACACACACGACTCGGTCGAGGGCTTAGTGGCTACCTGGGATAGGGTGGCGGCTGAGGCCCATGACCAGGTCGGGCCCTTACGGCCTCTGACCCGGTGCTGATCCCGAGTGGCTCCTTGGTTTTCCGAGGAGCTGAGGGAGATGAAGCGCCAGAAAAGACGCCTAGAGAGTGGTTGGAGGGCCAGCCGCTCTGGATCCTACCAAACACTATTACGATCCCATATTAGGGCGTATTTAGTGGCGATAGGGACGGCGAGGCAATCTTACCTCTCCGCCCTTATTGCGTCCGCGGAAAATCGCCCGGCCGCCCTGTTTAGGGTGACCCGCTCCCTTTTGGAAGTGGAGGCGTGGGAGGATCCCTTGCAGGGACGGACCGAGGATTTTTCTAGGTTTCTGTAGGACAAAATCACTCAGATCCGGGATGAGCTGGACTCCGACTGGGCATCTCCAGGGGGTGGATTTCGGTGAGGTCATTTGGGATGAGTTTGATCTTGTTATCCTGGAAGACGTGGACAGGATACTGGGGGGGGCTTAATGCCACCAATTGTTTATTGGACCCGTGCCCCTCTGGCTGGTCTTGGCCACTCGGGAGGTGACATGAGGCTGGTTCCAAGGGATCATTAACGCTTCCCTGAGAGAGGGGCTTTTACTCGCCGCCTTGAAAGAGACGGTGGTGCAGCCCCTCCTCAAGAAACCGTCCCTGGATCCAGCATTATTGTCAAATTATCATCCGGTCTCCAACCTTCGCTTTGTGGCGAAGGTTGTTGAGAGTGTGGTGGCACATCAGCTCCCTCAGTACCTGGATGAAGCAGTATATCTAGATCCCCTCCAATTGGATTTCAGGCACAGGCACAGCACGGAGACGGCGTTGGTCGCGTTGGTGAATGATCTCTGGAAGGCCCGAGACAGGGGTTGTTCCTCTGTCTTGGTCCTGTTAGATCTCTCAGCGGCTTTTGATACTGTCAACCACAGTATCTTATTGCGACAGTTGGGGGGGTTGGGAGTGGGAGGCACCATTTTACGGTGGTTCTCCTTCCTCTCCGACTGCTCGTAATTTGTGTTGACAGGGGGGCAGAGACTGACCCCGAGGTCCCTATTATGTGGGGTGCCACAGGGGTCTGTGCTCTCGCCCCTTCTGTTCAACATTTATGTGAAGCTGCTGGGTGAGATCATCTATGGTTTCGGGGTAGAGTTCCATCAGTACGCTGATGACACTCAGCTGTACATCTCTACCCCGGGCCACCCCAATGAAGCCGTCGAAGTGATGCCCGGTCCCTGGAGGCCGTGCGGAGTTGGATGGGTCTTAACAGGCTTCATCTCAACCCGACCAAAACCGAGTGGCTGTGGTTTCCTGCGCCCAGATACAGCCAGCTTATTCCGTCGCTGGCCGTGGGGGGGGGGGAGAAATTTTGCCCCCCATGGAAAGGGCTCGCAATCTGGGTGTCCTTCTGGACGTACAGCTGTCTTTAGAAGATCACATTACGGCCGTCGCCAGGGGGCCTTTTGTCAGATTCTTTGTCAAACTGATTTACCAGTTGCGGCCCTTTCTGGATCTGGATGCACTTCGCATGGTCACTTCTGCCCTCGTCATCTCCCGCTTGGACTATTGCAATGCTCTCTACATGGGGCTCCCCTTGAAGAGGGTCCGGAGGCTGCAGTTTGTCCAGAATGCAGCCGCGCGGGTGATCTTGGGAGCTCCTCGGAGCTCCCATGTTACACCGCTTCTGCGTGTGCTGCATTGGCTTCCTGTGGCCTTCCGGATCTGATTCAAGGTGGTAGTGATCGTCTTTAAAGCGCTCCATAGCTCGGGACCTGGGTACTTACGGGACCGCCTGCTGCCACCAACAGCCTCCCGCCGCCCAGTGCGCTTCCACAGGGTTGGCCTCCTTGGGGTTCCACTGGCTGGGCATTGCCAGTTGGCGGCCCTGAGGGTGCGGGCCTTCTCTGCGGGGGTTCCCTCCCTTTGGAACGATTTGCCCCCGGAGATACGGGCCATTACCGACATTCAGACCTTCCGGCGTGCAGTAAAGACCCTGTTTTTTCAACAGGCCGGCCTGGCCCAGTAGCGATTTGTGGGATTTTAAATTTGGTATTTTTAAATTTTTTATCAGTTTTATATCTGTTAATTTTATATTCGGCCTCCAATTTAATCATTTTAAATTGTTTTTAATTGTATATACTGTTTCTGTTTTAGCTGGTTGTACACCTCCCTCAGTCCCTTTTTTGGGAGAGGGGGCGGTATAGAAATTTAATAAACATAAATAAACATAAACAACATGATGTTGAAGCATCCCATGATTACATGATTGCCATCTGCAGCCTTCATTGGTTTTCAACAAGCAAAGGCAAAGAAAGCCAGCAGATTTCAGAGAGTGATCACATGATGTCACATTTTACAACTGTGTTGTTACTTAGTAATGGAAATTCCAGTCCTTAATTGCTGTGGTTAAATGAAAACTTCCTATATCATGGGTAGGAGCTGCGGGGGCACAGTGGTTAAAGTACTGTACTGCAGGCTATTTCTGCTGACTGCCAGCTGCCTACAATTAGGCAGATCGAATCTCACCAGGCTCAAGGTTGACTCAACTTTCCACCCTTCCGAGGGGGGCAAAATGAGGACCCAGATTGTTGGGGGCAATGGGCTGACTCTGTAAGCCATTTAGAGAGGGCTGTAAAGCACTGTGAAGTGGTATATAAGTCTAAGTGCTAATGCTATACCTATCTCCTACAGTACTAAAATGAACAAACCTAAAAGTGCTTAGCTTTGGCTCAGTTTTCTGATTAAAAATGTATTATTTTACAGGTAAAAACAAAGGAAACTTAAAACAAAAATATTAATAATGTATGTCACTTGAATCTTTCTCCACATATTGGAAAGAACTTTTTAGTTTGAGTACTCTATTAAATATAACTTCTTGGGCTGTACAACTAGTTTTAGTTCGAAGGACAAATATTTGGATTAAGACATTACAAGCCAAACCACACTATATTTTGGTGAATTAGATCGCTGAATAATTAGTTCAAGGTTAAATTTTCTCTAATTATTGCATTTATCAGGCAATCTAGCCCTCAAAGATGTGTTTATTCAATGATATTTACTGGGAATAGGTTTGCAATAGAAAATAATGATAATTGCATTCGTGAAGGGATTATGTTGCTAATATGGTGGCCTCCAAGACCAAGTTATCACTCCTATGTTCCCAAAGCTTACAGGTGCAAAGCCTCTGGAAAGCATTATGTAGCTGATTTGACATTGCAACCTAATTGATATTCTTCAGTGATCTGTTGGGTTGCAATCCCTTCCTCAGCCAGCAAAATACATACATACACACACACACACAAAAACCACACAAAATTTTTCACAAAATTTTAATTTCAGTGAGCATCGTCTTGTTAAAACTAGAGCATATGTTCTTCATATGCAGCCATTAAAATTTATGAAAATGCCTGCTTCTTTCTTTCATCTGTTGACAGATTCAACAGCCCTAGATTAACATTATTTCGGGTCCATCCCCTTCAAATCACCGCAATCTTTAGGTGACATGATACCATAGGTTCCTGGGGTGAAATTTGAAGAGCGTTCCTTGTCGATTCTCTATTATTAACATGTTTTTGGAAAATAAAGATTTATAGGAAAAATACCGCAATTGAAATTCCGATACTAAAAGTAGTTCTCTGTCTGTCTCTCTCTTTTTTTTTTTTTTGCAGTTTTTGGCTGTAATATTTGTCATGGACGCACAGAAAGTTAAAGGGTGCGTGTATCCTCTTTTCCAATCATTTGTGTCCTCGCTACCCTAGTTGGATCACAGAGTTTCAAGCTCGCACCTTCCTGATTCACGCGGGTTAGGGTTAGGGTGGTGGGGAATCACAGAAGGTTCGGGCTCAGGTTTACAATAAGACGAGCGTTAGCTTCAGATTTCCGGGGGAAAAAATAGCGAATTCGATTCTTTTAGAAAACAACCCGACCTCCGCTCCACTAAGCGGCGCCCTCGGCCGCGGTCTGTGCGCCGATTGCCGGCCTTCTCCGCAAAGGCCAGACCGACACCTTCCACGACACGTTGTGAGCCGGTGCGATGGGCGGCAGGCTGACCCGCGTGCTTAGCAAGTTTAACGTGGAGAACCGAGCGCACCGGGAAATCAGCAAGAACAAACCTAGGCCTGCCCCGCGCCACCCTGCCGCAGCCGCAGCCGCGCCGGATTGTGAGTTCAGCGGGCTCAAACGCGCTGCCGGATCGTACAATCACCTTGCGCCGCGCGTCCTTTGCTTTCTACTGCAGAGGGGCTGGATTAAAGGAAATTTGAGGAAAGGGAGGGAACCAGGCGCCCTCCCGCCACGGAATGTCCCCGGGCAGTCCCGCGGCAGGGAATGACTGTTGCATTGCGTCCATAAAGAGCAAAGGGCTTCCTTTCCCATTGCATCTAAGGGAGCACGGCCTTGGGAGCAAATCTTGCAAAAGAAGGGGATATTGGTAGTCAGGCTTTGTCCTTTAAACGAACCCGGTCGTGGAGTGGGGGCGGGGGCTGCATAAACAAAAAACAACCGCGATTTTCGAGGGCAAGGGCGCTAGTGACATTGAAGCGACCCCTCATTCCACTCCCGTTTTGGAAACCGTGCTCGCGCGTTTGTTCTGCGTCCCGCGTTTGGAAGGACCGATTGCTTGACTTTAGTAGCTGCCGCATGCGCGTCTGCGGTAATGAGCAGAGGCTAGGAATGCAGTTGAGGGGCAAGGATGCCCAGACAGAGCTTGGATCTGCACTTAGATTTAACATTTTACAGTGTTTTACAGCCCTCTCTAAGCGGTTTACAGAATCAGCCAATTTCCCCCAACAATCTGGATCCTCATTTTTGCCCACCTCCGGAGAATGGAAGCCTGAGTCAATCTTGAGCCTGGTGAGATTGAACTGCCGAACAGCTGGCAATCAGCAGAAGTAGCCTGCAGTACTGCATTCTAACTACTGCACCATCACGGCTCTATGAAGGTCTTCCGGTTCCATCAGTATAGATGTAAATATACAAATGATCGAACAATATGTCCTTTTTTCCCCCCCCCGGCTACCATTCTTTACTCGAAATAGCCGTGTTGCAAAATACAAAATTATGGCTCCCATAAAGAAGCAGGTACAGGTAGTCCTTGACAATTCGTTTAGTGACCATTTGAAGTTGCAACGGCATTGAAAAGAGTAACTTATGACTATTTTTCACACTTAGGATCGTTGAAGGGTCCCTATGGTCATGTGATCCAAATTCAGATGCTTGGCAAGTGACTCGTTTATGACAGTTGCAATGTACTGGGGTCATGTGATCACCTTTTGCGATCTTCTGACAAGCAACGTCAACAGGGAAACTAGATTCACTTAACAATCATGTTATTAACAACTACAGGCACTTAACAATTGTGGCAAGAAAGGTTGTAAAATGGAGCAAAACTCACTTAACAAATGTCTTACTCAGCAGCAAGACATTTGGGGTTCAAGTCAAGGACTACCTGTAATGTTCCTTTCAGCTCCAGACAGATCAGCTAACACAGAACACACTTAGTCCTGCTTTCTTTAACTGTGATTAAAGAAGCCACAATCAGTTAATTTATGCAATGTGCTAAAGTAAAACCAGAGAAATTATATTAGGAGTGACCTGGGTGACTAACCATTTTTCAGGGCTGGAACACATGTCATCAACTCTACCCACCCACAATCCACTTGAAAACAACTTCTACCTATCTTTTCCTACCATCAGTAACGTTTTCTGATTTGTGTTGGCACAAGCGGTGCTGTCCGGTTTATCCGTTGCAGTTAATTTCATTGTAGTGCAAACACTATTGTGCGCCTCTTTGACCATTGGTCAATGCCCTGGTGGCCATTTTGTCTTGGGTAGCTAGGCCTGTCCCCTTCTGAAGAGACTTTGATGGTGAACCTCTGGATTTCCCCCCCCCCCCTTCTTTATCTTGGACCAGTGAAATTGGATGTTTTATTTCTGGTTGTTCACTGTGAATCAGGGATATGGTGGTTCCTTCTTTTCCATTCTAGGTGAAATTAACAAAGGTTTTGTTCTTTTCTCTTAGCAACTTATGTGACAGGAAAATGATAAGAGCATGGTGGTCTGTTAGTAGAAGTCTAATGTCCCCAAAGAGCCATCCAAGGAAAGAAATTAGTGCCTTGGTGGGAGGCGTAAAGAAGGCAAGTCTACCAATTAAAGGGTCATTGTCAGTGTAACATAGCCAAAGCAGAACAGCTTGAACTCTAGGAGGAAATTCCTCGTACCAGCTTCATCTCCAATCAGTTTACACATAAGAGTCAAGCAGCTTAGGGCTAGGGTATGAGGGCATCTTTAGGAAATTGAATGACCTAGGCCAGGAAATCTCCCAAGCTATACTAATTTCAGTGACCACCATCCTGTTACAGTCCGAATATATGTTCTTCAGTTGAAATCCACTAAAAGCAGTAGAGTAGAAGACTTCTAATTTCCATTTAGCCACAACGTTCGCAAGCTAAATCATAATCTCTTAGCTAAACATACCTGAAAATGTAGCCCTTAAAACAAAATGGGAAATCGGTAAAATGGATAGAAAAAGAATATAGTATACTGAGGAGGAAATAGGAATATAATTTCTTTCCTAAGGTGACAGGCCTGCTTAACTTCATAGAAAATCTTCTTTGTCCCTTGTCTTCCATGTCTCATTATATTGTACAATGACAGAGTTCACACATTAAATGGCTCTATCCCAAGTTAGAGGAATAATTGCTTTCAGGTTTTAAGAGTAGAGGCTATTTCAAATGCAGTTCAGTGGCCTGAATGTGTATGTTTGTGTAGTGTGTGTCTGTGTTTGTAAATGCATATACAAACTTTTTGTTTATGATTTCATTTAGAACTGTATTGTGGAGTCTATGGTGCTTTCTGGGCTTTGTTATCAGACATTTTATTAACCTACTAAGTGACATCAGTGCTACTGAGAGTGGTGTTTGTTTTCTATTTATATACAGTAGCTTGCCCTGCCAGTATTGGTGGCGATGTTATTTTTTCCTTAGTAGTTCCTTGATTAGGGTATTATTTTATGCTTGCTTGATAGTTCGTTAGGTATTGATCTCTGCTTATCTGGATATTGGCTGCTGAAGAGGATGTGTTCTGGTCTTTTTGTTTCAAGGAATTATTAAGGAGACAGTCAAGCAGAAAACAATATCCTACTCAAGAAACTACCCAGGAGAAAACCACAGCCCCACTAACCCCCCTGGCAAGGCAAGCTACTATATATAAATGAGGAGCAAACCCCACACTTACTAGCACTGATAAGTTACCTAGTTGGATAATGAAACTTCTGCAGGTAAACAGCCAAACCAAGGACTCTGGGGTTCAGCTCTGAGCTACATATATTTCTCTTCTATTGCAACTGTGCCATTTTGTTCTAAAAATGGAAGATTATGGTTTTTATGTTTATTTTCTTCAGGGTCTGCCGGTTTCCAAGAAGAGATAAAGAAAAAAGACGAAAAGCTTCTTACTTTCTTGAAGGATGTCTATGTTGATTCCAGTGATCCAGGCTTGCAAGTGAGTTACAGAGTCTTGAAATGTGCACGCACACACACACACACATTGATAATTCAGTTTTACATAGCATACTGGGGACAAAAGAAGTGTCAGGGTTTTTCATGATACGGTCCAAGTAGTCTTTGCTTTCTTATATTGATTTGTTACCATATCAGTACAAGCCAGTGCCTGATATTTCTTTCAGCTTATGAATGCAATTAATCTCTTATACATTTCCCATACTCAGTGACATTTATCTAATAAATGCAGGGATCTATGAAAATCCCTTTCACAGATTTCCCAAACGTCCTTTTTATTCCACCTGCTCAGAATTCTGTTTTGCCTTTATTTTGGTAATGCACTGCAAATGTATCAAAATTCCTGATAATTTGAAGACGTTCATGGGTGGTCCTTGACTTACAACCATTTATTTAGCAATCGGTTGAAGTTTACAAGAGTGCTGAAAAAAGTGACTTGGCACTTAGCCTGTTTTAGCATCTCCATTGTCATGTGATCAAAATTTGAGCTCTTGGCAGCTGACGTATTTATGGTGGTTGCAGCATCCTGGGATAGCAATAGCACTTCGACGTATATACCGCTCCATAGTGTTTTACAGTGCTCTCTGAGCGGTTTACAATATCAGCCTATTGCCCCCAATAATCTGAGTCCTCATTTGACCAACCTTGGAAGGCTGGGTCAACCTTGAATCCCGTCAGGATCAAACTCCGGACTGTGGGCAGAGTTAGCCTGAAATACTGCATTCTAACCACTGCACCAACAGGGCACCTAGGTTACAAATGGCGATCATGTGATCTCTGTTTGTAATCTTTCCAGCCAGATTCCAACGAACAAAATCAATGTGGAGAAGCTGGATTCTCTTGACAACGGCAGTGACTCACTTAACAACCGTGGTAAAAGCGGGTCCTAAAATTGGATGGGACTCTCTTAAACAACCCTTTGCATAGCAAAGGAAATGCTGGTCCCAATTGTACTCATAAGTCGGGAGTATACCTGTATTCAAAAGTATGCACTTCTGAATAACTTATTTGTATTTGGAATCTGACATTAAGGTGCTTATAGATGTCCAAATATCAGGGAGATTATTCAGAAATGATGTTAGCTGTGTTTGATAGGGATTCCTCTCTTAATTTCTAAGATAATTGATGTTGACTTTAATATAAGAGAGACAAATGGGCCTGCGGAATAACTTTCATGCATTTGGCGAACAAGTTAGGTTCAGTGCCTATAGACAACTTATTCTCAGAGTTTAGAAGTTAGAAAGAAATGCTGAAGGATGTCCTGCTTGGAAATGCCCTCCTTTTTCTTTATTATTTTTTGCCTGCCTCTGATAGCTTGCTCTACTTTCTGTCCCAGATCTTTCTTTGCCTTGTTTCTGTTCATCTTTCCCCCTTTCCTCCATTCACTGTAGTTGCAGAGATTCAGATCTTTAGTCTGAATTTTAATATTTCATGAGGTTATATGAAAAAAAGACCATGGCTGTGTTTGCTATCGTTGCTGTCCTCCACTATCCTTTTGCAGTATTTTAACTCTCCAGCATTGCTTATTTTAAATTTCAATTGACTATTAGTAGTGTCAAAATGTAAAACCCAGTAAGGGAAACAAATGGCAGCAAAGCAAAGAATGATCTGTTCATATTGACAAACCAGTTGTCCAACATAAGACAATTATATGTCTTATATCGTCCAATATAAGACATTCATAGCTGGTCTTTTCTTCGGTAGTCTACTACAAGAAGTCCCTGTGCTTAGCTTTTTCATAGCAATTCAAACTCTCAAGCAAGAACAGACAATCTCTTAGCATATCAGTTTGTAAAATTCCTTGTGTTTTGATGCTATAAAATAGGTCACCAGCTCAGTCTAATTTCAAAAATCCTCTGCAAGGAATCAGTTTAGAAAAAGCTGTCTTTCTTCTGGCAGTCCACTAGATGGAGATAAAAAGAGAGAGAAGAATCGTTTTTTCCTTGCTGGTCCCTCCCCAGCCTGCAATTTTGACTTGCAAGGGGGGCATTATCCTACAGGGCCTGCATGTGAGGCTGCAGTGTTTCTTAACCTGGGTGGGTGACTTTTAAGATGTCTGGACTTCAACTCCCAGAATTTTCCAGCTTGCTGAAATCACATATCTTAAAAATTGCCAAGGTTGAGAAAACGTTTTGGATTTTTGCCCAACAATCAATTGCTTGGCCTAAGTTACCAAAACTAAAGCTCTGAGGCTAATCTTAAGTAGTCCATTTACACTTTTCTAAGATTCCTGAAAAGATAATGAAATGTATAAAAGATATTTTTCTCAGGATTTTTAGATCATTTATTTTTCAGGAAAGATGCATCTCTGAGGTTATGTCTTTTATCCTGTGTGTTAATGGGCAAGGCCTTTTGTCACTTAGGTTACCCAAAGAACAAATGTTCATTGGGAATGTTTTCATCAATAATCATTTAGAAACAGAAATAAGATACTGAGGATATCTTGACAAGCCACAACATTTGGCCAAAACCAATTGGTTGAAATGTAAAAGTAATCAGGCTTGCATTTAGAAACCATGAAATTAGGTAGGGATGCTATAACTGGCACTGGATCCTACATCTAGATATTTCCGTTTAGATAATGTGAGAAATCAAATGTTAAACTAAAAGGGCCTGGGCCTAAGCCAGTAGGGTTGTTTTAGGTTCTTAATTTTTTTTCTAATTTTGCACAGATATCGTTTTCCTCCTTAAACACTCCAGATAGCTTAGCATCTAGGTCTCCCCTCATTTTAGACTCAAAATAATCTTGTGAGGTTTTTAAGACAAGAGAGAATATCTGGCCCAGAGCCACCCACTGGATCCTATAGCTGAGGGAAAATTTGAATTATAGTCAAGAAGAAATAATATTGAGGAAGAAAAGGAAGAGCTGCTAGCAAAATAACAGTTGGATAACAGAAACCTGAGTCTAGAATAGAATTGTAATCTGAGGAAGCATCTCAGATGAGCCCCCCCCCCCCCCCCCCCCAGTTCTCATCAGGGAGGGAGAAGACAAATGCATTGATGGGGAAAGGGATTTTTAAAACCATTGGAAAATTTAAAAACTAACAAGCCACTATGTATCAAACCAGACTATTATTCTCTTTGGCTTGAATTTTGTCTTTAACTAATAGCCACATTTTGGGTTTCAGGAGTCTAGCTTGCTAGTAATCTAGATATGAATCTGGGATGTTGTACATTAAAAAAACAAGTAATGTTCTAATGTAATATTTTTCCAAATACCCCTGAAGTATTTCCAATTCTTTAAACAGCCAGAATGACAAGGATTACAGCCAGATACTTCTTTTAAATGGGAAACCAGGTAGACTCATAAGAGAAGAATACCAGTAGTCCTCACTTAGCAACCATTAATTCAGCAACCATTTAGAGCTATGACAGCACTAAATGGGAGTGTGTGTGTCTTATAATTGATCCGTGAATTGTAATTATTGGGGCATCCCTGTGACAATTTGGGCACTTGGGAACCAGCTCAGAATTATGAGACCTGCACAAGGGTGGGATTCCATCAGTATAACAATCGATTCAGTGATCATGAGTGTTCGCTCCAAATGTGTGCTCCGCATTTAAAAAAGACAAGCCCATATTTATATTCAGCTGCAGCCTCTGTGAAGAAAACAGCTGAGGCGCGGCAAACTGCTTTGCCGCACGAATAAGCTGTGCTCTAAATAAAGGCACAAAACAAAGGAAAGGGCAGGGGTGGATGGGCAGGCCTACTTCCTTGTCGCAGCAAACCAGTTTGGAGCGAGCTAAACATTGGAACAAGGGGTTCGCCCAAACCGGTTCGAACTGGTAGAATCTCACCCCTGGACCTGCAGCATCCCATAGGCATGTGATTGCCATTTGTGATCTTCCCTGCCAACTTCTCACAAGCAAAGTCAATGGGAAACTGTCAAGAAGTTGCAAGTCACTCTCATCCCTGCCAATTTTCACCCCCACCAATTTTTCTCCCAAGAAGTTTCTGGGCAGCATGTGGAGAGCACCTGCCCACCTGTGCTCTGTAACGCCTGACTGCATTCTCTAGTGCCTACTACAGCACCTATCCACCCTGCCCATCCTGCACTCTAGCACCCACCTATGGGACCTACCTGCCAGGGTACTTATCTGGAACAAAGTTTCAGCAGCATGAGCATGAGCAAGCATCTCTTGATTCCTGCCTTTTTCCACGATGCGGTCTTGTGAGGTCCTTTGTTAATGATCTACACAGTCCTTGCTTAACAATGACAATTTCTATTACCATTGCAGTCATGATACATTCTGTTTTATGACTGAATTACTTAGCAATGGAGATTCCAGTTTCAATTATCATTATAACCCAAAGATTACCTATAGTTCATAATTTCATTACAGGTAGTTATATGAAAAATAAATGCCTTAATATAAAAATAGAACATTGACTAACATATTTCTAATGGTTTATTTATTTTTTACTTTTTTTCTCTCCTAGAGGAAAAAAAAAGGGAGAAATCTCCCACATAAGCAGGAGGATTACAGGCCGGTAATAGACGGACAGTTCAATTATCTGGACATTCAGACTGTTCCCAAAGGCAAAGTCTTGATAGAAGAAGCCTTGACTCTTCTCAACAACCATCAGCGTTCTCCAGAGACATGGACTGCTGAGAAAATAGCAGAGAAATATTCTTTAGAACTGAAGGATGTGAATAACCTTTTAACATTCTTCATCCCATTTGTTATGGATTTCCTTCCTTACAAAGACTCAAAAACCCTGGACTCCAAATAAAAATTTCAAACAGAACTCTAGAGAGTTTGTCAGTATTCAACCATTACATACCTGTAGTAATTCTTCCTCCCCCATCAATTGAACATAGGCAGTTTCAATAGCGTCTGCATTTTCTTTGGCACGTCTATAATCAGCAAACCAACCTGATCATGGAGCTATGAAGTGCCAAGTGGGGGAGAGGTGCCCATAACCAATTATGCAGTTTCCTTAAATATTCTAAAAATGTTGCCTCATGGATGATGTTTTGCAAAGCATGTGTTCATTACTCAGAATCAGACAATAAAAGTGCAGGTTCTTTGCACCTGATTCAGCTGGAGCTCTGCAGAAGCTTTTGCCCTAATAGCATTCTGCAAATAGCTTTCAAAACAGATTTGTATCTTCCTTCTGAGAAATTGCCAGTGCGTATCTGTAGTTCTTATATTTGGTCAACAAAGGAGTATGCATACAAGATTAAATTTAGGGATGGCATTCCTTTAATTTTGAGTTTATTGCCCATGTTAGAAACAAAGACTGTTTGAGGCAAATACTGTTTTTCCCATGTTTCAGTGGCTTTTGATCCTAATTCTAGTTATTCTTCCTTAGTACCTTGTTCAGTTTAATATCCTATTGTTAATTATTGGCATCATTCTGTGAAATTTGTCTTAGCTGCTAAGCTTGTATTAGCCTCTAATTGATAACTAGTAAAGGTTCAGCATTTTATGACTGTGTAGAAATACAGCTTTTCTCCTTTCAGTTCTAATACATTTGTTCTAGCTACTTAACTTTTTTTGGCTGTTTATAATTGGAGCAAACTTCCTGGTGAGATTTGGAGAGAAGGAAATGTGAGGGGACAGGATTGGTTATTTCTGCCACCTATTGTATGTTATCCAAGTTCTCAGCTTTGCTTGGGCAAATAAAACAACTAAAAGCAAATCCCTGTAGGTATAGATGTTGCATTTTTTTTCTGTAGGAAGATAGTGGGATCTGAATCCAAATCTTCCCTGGATTGATGCACATTATGTGTCTTTAGTCCCTATTAGCAACAGAAATGGAAGGTTGATGAAAATTTTCTCAGTCCGTAGGGGAGTGTTTGGGAAGTGTCACCTCTCTGCTTTGATTTGTGTGGCCCTGGGGATGCTTTCTCAGAGGCTACTATTTGCAAACAAAAATACCCTGTATCATAACATTGACTCTAAACTGACTAGTGAATTGCTCTTGGAGGTTCTCTTGAGGAAAAAGTGTTCATCAGAAAAAGACAAGTCTTTTATCTAGAAGAATCTGAAGAAGAAGAGAAAAAAAACTCAGATTGGTTAAAATACTCCAAGAAACTGAAATCTGGATCTAGATAGGTATACCTTGAGTAAAAGCAGATTAAGATGCAATTTATGGATTCCAAAATGTAAATATCCAGTTTCTGCTAATAGAACTTGTGACTTTTTTCATTAGCACTTCTGGTGTTGCATGCAAGTTAATCAAAAATAGATGCACATTAGAACTGATACATAAAACCCTGATTTCTAATGGGAATTAGCTATATTATTGTGTTATCCTGTTGCAGCCAAACCCAAAAAGCAGCCCCTTCAATTTCATTATGGCATAGACAAGTATTGATTAGAATCTGTTTCTTCAGAGGAAGTAGTGTTATCCTGAATTAGTAGCAGTGTGGAATGAAGAATGAGATTAGAGAGAAATTCTACCCAAAACCCAGCAGCTGAATGGTTTTGTTGAAATTTAAAACTTATGTAAAATACATCTTTGGTGATAAATGGCAAAGATTTACTGTAACAGCTTTACCTGATAATAAATTAATTTCAACTTAGAATTGTCTTATAGTGGCGATCACATGCCACTATAGACCAGTGTTTCTTAATTTTGGCAACTTCTAGTAGTATGGACTTCAACACCCAGAATTCCCCAGCTAGCCAGAAGTTGAAGCCCACATATCTTAAAAAGGCCAAGGACACTTCTAGAGACACTGGGGCAATATGCTGACTTTGTAAACCACTTAGAGAGGGCTGTAAAGCACTATAAAGTGGTATGTAAGTCTAAGTGCTATTGCTATATAATTTAATCATATCACACTAAGCCAAGCAGGATCAGAATTGCCTAGCTTGGGAAAGGAGATGGTAGCAATGCCAAGCTAGGCAATGAATTAAAAAACTGAATTCGTAAGGTCTTTAAACAAAAGTAGGATATAAATCCAGTACATAGGTACAATTCATGCAAACATTGGATGGTATACAGTATTCTGATGATGGGCTCTCTGTACTCTTCAGTGGTGGTCAGTAGGAGAACTAAAAAACCCAAAGAATCGGAATTGAAAAATCAGTGGGAAATATGCTGATCTCCCCATGTGTTGTTGATAGATAACCAGGCTGCGCAAAACAGTCAAAAGGAGCATTTTGCAAGGCAAGTTAGCACAAATGAAATCCTGTGTCTTGCAAGACACACCTGGCTGATTTCAAAAGCTGTTCCCGGTTGTCTCCACATCTACTGCAGGGAATATTTCCACTGAGACTGCCTTCCAGGCAAAGGACTGTCAAAACAGCCACAAGGCCTTGCAAGGAATATGGCTGTTTTAAGCTCTTGTTTGACTTTCAGAATTATAGAGTTTGAAGCCCTGTGTCCACATTACAGGCCTTTGTCCCTTTTGGGGATCCTATAGCCTCATTTACTAAAAATTGGGGATGTGGTTTTCCACCATTTTGAGCCAATTTCTTACGAAGATGTAGTGTTTGCTTAGGTAACTTAAACAGATCCCAAACACCATACAAAAATCCAAGAAACCCAAAGCCTACACAGGCAGTCTTCAGGTTACAATTTTCTTTTATCATCCATTTGAAAGTTGCAACAACACTGAAAAAAATGACTTAGGACCAATCTTCATGTCTATGATCATCACAGCATCTCTATGGTCACATTTGGTTGCTTGGCAACCAATATGTATTTGCGACAGCTGCAATGACGGCATGTGATCGCCATTTGCAACCTTCCCAGCTGGATGACCTTGGGTTGACCACTTTATGTCAGCCCAAGGAATGAGCCAATGGCAAATCACTTCTGGAAAACCTGGTCAAGAAAACAATGTGGACTTGTCCAGGCAGTATTTGAGAATCGTACATGACTGAACGGAAGAAACAATATTTGCCGTGATGTTTTCATTGCTACTTATCCATTGTAATATTACTTGTTTTCAAGACCCCTAATGCAAATTGTGTTTGCATTGAGGTTCTTGGAAATCGAAAGCATTCAGAATCTATAGTTAAGAGCTTTAAAATAGAGTTCTCTAAGAGTTCTGAAATGAAGCTGAAATTCTCAAAAGTAGAAGGAGAGAGAGAGAGAATACAAAAGCTCTAATCCCTCTCAAATTGGGTTGGCAATAATTGGACATCTTCCCTGTGAACTGTTTCTATAATTGGAAATGTGAGGAAGAGAGTGCTGCAGCAACATGCAGTTCCAAACAACAGCTGCCCCAGAAATGATAAAAATAGTGGCAGTGACTTTTTTAGGCTTTGAATGAAAATTAAGTTCCTTCCCCATAAGTAGGTTTAGTGGAATTCATTGGAAATCCTGTCTGTACCTTCTGGAATGAAATGAAAATGCCAAGATTCTAAATGTGATTGAAATACACATTCATTTTTCACCTTCTTGACAGTAATGAGATCTATTACAACTTTTAAGAAAGAGTTATAGGCATAGGCAAGATAAATGAAAGTATGATTTGCACCTGAAAGAAGGCCTGTTTTTGTGTGTAGTTTAGACAATTGTTTTAGTGTTTAGTCATCTATTTGAATCCTGAATCAATGGAATGAATACTCTGACAATTTAATGAAGCAAATTTCCTTACTGCAGGATATCTATAGCAAAACTAGAGGATTCATAGTTGGTAACTACAAATTTATTTGTGTGCCTCTTTGCTGTCTACAGGCAGTTCATTTCCACACAGCATGGAAAAATTGCAACATTTTGAGCAGTACTGGAAGCCATAAACCAGTAGCTCTTATTTCCATGCCTTCATAAACAGCCAGTCAGAAAAGCCCAATTTATCACAAGACATGTTGCTTCTCAACCGCCATGGGATGGGGAGACAGAATGATGAAGGCAAGAGACTGGGTTCTGACACCAGGCCCATTATGATGGAGAACTCATCCATGAAAAGCCATCAATGGAAAAGAATCCAATGATCCTTTATTATTAACAAAGCTAGCATGTTACAGTTATGCCTCCTGGATTTAGAGCAGGGGGTCTCCAATCTTGACAGAAATGACTGAGGAATTCTGGGAGTTGAAGTCCATCAGTCTTAAAGTTACCAAGGTCAGAGGCCCCTGATTTAGAGGGAAAAGAGCCACAGGATTTCAAAGTTCTTACATAGAAGAAGGCTGTAAGAAAAGGTAGGCTATGCATGGGCATATGCCTAAAGGATATAAAAACCAAAGGGCCTGATAATTATATAATTGATAAGGGGAACATGATAATAAAAATGAGATGGGAAATCACCCTTGAAGGGAGAATTGGCAACCTTTTCCTTAACTAACCTATTTAATAAATATTCTAACAAGCCAGCCTTCAGAATTACACATGCAGGGTAAGTGATCAACGTAGGGTTTCTTTTACTCGTTTCTTGTTTATTTACTTGTTTATTTTGCAAAACTACCATGAGAATGTTACATGTCCTTGATGCCAATTAATTTTATAGGAAATTGGGAGTCATTATTTTGTGTTCAAAGGGAATAATCTTTATCAATCATTTTTCCAAACCCTTGACTATAGCAAAGGTCTGCATTTTCCTAGGCATGGTGTATACATTTATATAACTAATAGTATTTGCATGCTGTAACTTCCCACCCTTTATACATATATTATAATGTCACATGCACATATAAAAGAGGGACAGAGCTTGTGTTGTGACATTGCAGTGATGCTTTTATCATTCAGGCAAAGCTCCTGAGATGATGGTGTCCATGTTCTTTATTATTTAGTATTTATTATTTTAATTTAGTATTTTTAGTATTTTTAAGGACTGGAAACTTGTTCTTTGAGAATTAAGAACCCACCCAATTTTAATATGCGATATTATAATGCAAAAGCATCTAAGCAGCACAATATCTCAAAAAAGATGTCTTCGTTTTGATACTAATACGATTTAAGGATTAACAAATTACTGAAAGCTGTAAAAAAAATTTACTGCCCAATTTTGCATGTTTTCATCTGACATTAATGTGACTAATCATTGTAGGCTTTATTTAGATAGAGAAAATTATTCTTACAAAAACTGACCGAGGTGAGTTGCTATTGCTGGTGCAAATTTACCACCAGGTGGTTTTACAACTGAGTTTAATTTAATTGTATTTTGCACTATGGGTGCATTTCAACAGCAAGCAGAATTATATCAGTTTATGCTGCAAAAGGAGAAGAAAAATTAAATGGATATATTCTTCCTAATAAATACAAAACACTAGATCTTTGTGATGATTTATATGGTGTTATATAATTCATCTTCTACATAAATACCAAATAAGAGAGCACTTGTCAGTTATACACAGAATACAACACTTGAACTCCTTCCTTTGAAAGACAAAGATTACGCCCCTCTCCTGCCCTGGAAAATACTATTTTTTCTTACCTTTACTGTAAGCCATTATTTCCATGGAGACAGTAAGTCCACAACAATCTACCCTGCTCAAAAATAAACAGAATGGTCTTATCTTTTTCTGCCTGTCTACAAGGGTGTACCAGCTGCTAGACCTTTTAATACTATTTTATTGACATTTTATGGGTTGTGAACAAAAGGGGAAGATTGATTTATTCTGCGCTTGAAGCATGGGTGAACGTAATGAGCATAAATTACAAGTCCATTGAAAATAAATAAATAAAAACCAGATACATGACAATGGCCGTAACAGAGAAAGTAATGCTGCTTCCTTAAAAGTGAATTTATTTTTTTTGTGGACCTCAATTTTTGTTTACAAAGAACTAAGAAATTTGAAAGCAACCTCTTTCTCCTTCATCTCTCTTCAGATTCAGAAGTCATCTGGCAGAGGAGTGGATACCTATTAAAAGCTAAAATGTTAGCTCATACTCCCATACGTTCACACACCAGTACAAAGCACTGTGGAAAACTTTGTACACATATATAGCAAGTAAATGAATATAAATCCAAAGCCATGATCAATTTTAACATTTATTATAAAAACTTGAAAACATTAATGAAGAATAAAAGGGTATCATAAAGGTCTGAATATGAAAGAAGACATTATTTGGCCCAGCTACAAAGTGGATAGCAATAGCAGTTAGGCTTATATCCCACCCCATAGCATTTTACAGCACTCTGGGAAGTTTACAACTTCAGCATTATTAGCATATTGTTCCCAACAATTTGGGTCTTCATTTTACTGACCTTGGAAGGATAGAAGGCCAAGTGTACCTCGAATCTCATTGAACTCCAGGCTGTGGGCAGAGTTTGCCTGCAATGTTGCACTTAACCACTGTGCCACCAGCGATCATTGAAAAAAAAGTATACATGAAAGAAAAGAAAGAAGTAAAAGTTATGAGAACTGAAATAAAGGAACTGTAGGAAAAGAAAATACAATCCCATATGAAAAAAAGGTGAATTGATCTCCCAATAAAATGGATGGAAACTAGATGTAAAGAAAGAACAGAAAACTGTTGAAAAGAACTACATTCCTGAGTGCCTCACAAACATGAGAAGATACACATATGGGGAAAAATGATACTAGCTGAAATGAAATTAAAAGGACTAAATATGAAAGAATGACTGCTGCAAAAATAAGGATGACAGACATTATAATGTGGGTATAAAGAAAAAGCTACTTGGAAAGAATGTAGTCAGAGAGGAATGAGCAGTTAAAGTTAAAAGTAAGTACAGGTACTGTAATCCTCAACTTACGACTTCAATTGAGCCCAACATTTATATTGCTAAATGAGAAATTCGTTGAGTTTTGTCCCATTTTACAACTTCCCGTGCCACATTTGTTAAGTGAATCACTGCAGTTGTTACATTAGTCATATGGTTGTTAATTGACTGTTTTCCCCATTGACTGTGCTTGTCAGAAGGTCGCAAAAGGGGATCACGTGTCCACAAGTCACTGCAACCGTCATAAATGTGAGTCAATGGTCAATCATCCGAATGTAAATCATGTGACCATGGAGATGCTGCAATAATAAAAAGTGTGAAAAATTGTCATGTCACTTTTTCCAGTGCCGTTGTAGCTTCAAACGGTCACTAAGCGAACTGTTGTAAGTTGAAGATTCCCTGTAGGCAGAGCAATTCTGATAAAAGTAAATACTGCCTTGAATGTGAATGCAAAGGGGTCAACAAGGAGCTTCCACTAGAGTGAATGAGACTGAAAATAAAAGTGTTGAAACTGAAGTGAAGCAATTCTGGGAAGAAGTAATTTAATGTTTTATAATAGAAATGATGGCGATATGTCAAAGACTGAAATGAAACGATGGCTGTAAATGTTAGTATCTAAGAAACAAAAACGATGAAAAGGAAATCATGAAATGTGAAAATGTTGAAACATGATATGGTTGCATCTGCAGAGGGTATAGCAAGAGAAATGTTGCAATGAGTTTTGTTAAGGAGTAGTTGTGTCACATGTATGGGAAGGTCACATAGGTGCCTAATTATTGGAAGAATGTTGTTCCCGCTAAGCAAAAAGAAAATTAATAGCAAAAAACACAAAAACTTAGAAAGATGGATTGGTTGAATTGCCTGTGAAGTTTCTTTGCCAGAGTTCTGATTGAAAGGCTATGAAGATGATAACAAACAAAACTTGGAAAGTGCTGGTTGATGCCAGGCAGGGGATAAAGGGCCAGAAGTTTGCTTTCAATAGATTCCTCATGAATGTGAAAGAGAGAATTTATTGTTGTTCAGATTTTTGTAGAGAACATGAGCTTGCAATAAACTTTTATATTCATTTGAACTGCCTGAACTTCTGATTTCCTGTGCTTGACAAGTAGGACAAGAAGTGATGGGTAGAAATGAGTTAAAGAGCGATACAACCTGGAACTAAGGAGAAATTTCCTGAGTGTGAAACAATTAAACAATAGAACAGCTTGCTTCCTGGAGTTGTGGAGTTCCTTCATCGCTGGAGATTTTCAAGAAAAGATTGGAAAATCATTTGTCTGGAAGGTATATGCCTTGGGCATTGGGTTGGATAAGAACACTTTCAAGATCTCTTCCAGCACTATGATTCTATTCTGTTCTACTCTACTCTATCCATGTATAATATTCCCTTGGTTATTTAATACATGTATGGAATATGTGGGGAATGTTTGTGATGATGTTACAGATGAATGTATTTGTTCTTTAGACCCAGAATATGCGCAGACTTTTGGTTGTTGTGTTCTTAGCTAAAAACCCAAACCACTTGCAGCAAATGTGAGATAGGTTGTATAGTGCAACAGATTACATGAATCTGTAAATATTTACATTTTTATTTTACTTATTTGTATTCCACCTTTATTGTTTTTACCTTCCTCCTTCTATTTTCTTCACAACAACCCTGTTAGGTGGATTGGACTGAGAGAGAGTGACTGGCCCAAGATCATGCAGTTCGCTTTCATAGCTAAGATAGGATTTGAACTCACGGTCTCCTCCTTTCTAGCCTGGTGCCTTCACCACTAGATCAAAGTGGATCTTATTACATTATATTACATGAATCTTAAAAATGTTTACATGAAAGTTTGAGGCCATTGTCCTTGGTAAAGAGAAGAAATGATTGTAAGATGTACATAGATGAGACCACTGAAAATTGCAGGAAATTTTAATGGAAATGATTGTAGGAGGATTTTGAGATTTTGTCTGTGTATGACTGGGATGTGATCAACATGCCACCAGTTGGTGGATTCCCTTTCTTTATCTTCCAAATATCATAACAAATGATAATGGTTTTTCAGACAGACAGTTTGGTGTAGCAATTAAAACACCAGGTCACTTAACCTCAGAGTAGTCACTGTCTCACCCCTAGGAACAACAAATGGTAAACTATTTTCAAAATCTGACTAAAGCAGGGACAGGTCCAGGCAGTTATGAGATGTTACCATTGGCTTTAAGGCAGAGAGAAAGGGAGGGAGGGAAGGAGAGAGAATGAGAGTGAGAGCTGTTTTATAGCTTATACCCTTGAGCTAGATGGGAAACTTGGCAGAGTTCCTACCAATTTCACAATTAAAATGTAGGAAAAGAAGAGACTAAAATTTTACTCTCCTTTTGACAAATGTGTTTAAAAACAATAACAAAGAACTGCCAGCTCCTGAATCTGGAAAGAAAAACAACCCTCCCCACAACTTTCACGGCCAGCCTCCCAGATCAAAATACCTATTAGAAAAAAAAGAGAGAGGAAAAACTGATGCTGTAGGTGTGCACACCAGAGCACAAACCAGCCAGTTGGCATGGAGTCAACAGAGGAAGCCAGAATGAAGCACAGCAGGTGGACCAGACAGGCAGGAGAAAAAGAAAAGGCTACTTTTGATTCAGAGAATGAAAACTCAGGGGGAAGTCACCTTCCCAGCAGCCTAAGGGCAGGGTGAGGAAAATGCAGCTTTCCCTGTCCTCCTAAAATTGTAGGAGCTCTGTCCTGACAAACAACAAGGGCAGATCAGTCTAGAGAGACCTTGATAACTTTATAAATCAAACTGTCTTCCAAGACCTGGTTTAAATCTTCACCTATATAAAACGCTGAGCTTGTCGATCAGAAAGATCGGTAGTTTGGTGGTTCAAATCCCTAGTGTCGCGTAATGGAGTGAGCTCCTGTTACTTGTCCCGGCTTCTGCCAACCAACCTAGCAGTTCGAATTCTAAAGCATGTAAAAATGCAAGTAGAAAAATAGAGACCGCTTTGGTGGAAAGGTAACAATGTTCCTTCGGCATTTAATCATGCCGGACGGCCACATGACTACGGAGATGTCTTTGGACAGCGCTGGCTCTTCGGCTGTGTAACAGAGATGAGCACTTCCCCCTAGAACTGGAAACGTCTAGCACATATATGTGAAGGGAATCTTTATCTTATCTCCCACAACCCTTTTGCAAAACAAAGATAATTACAGAATGAAAGAAAGCATGCTTTTCCTGCTCAATTTCTTGAAATGGAAGCACAATTAGTGCTAAAATAAATAAGCAGGGATTTTTTTCAGGTAAGACGTCTTGGTGAAAATAAAGACATAGTAGTGCTGGTTCAAGACATTTTCTTCATTCGATTCACAGTGGGTGGACTCTTGGCAGATGTAAACTGGGAGAGAGGGAGGGAGGGAGGGAAAGAAAGGTTAGTTATGCAAAAACAAATTACCTGAGAGACAGATTAACAGGATCTTATCCATTTAACTCTAATGTGTTAATTGCAGTTTCTGAGATTGCCTGAAACTTTTCGATGGACGAGAGTTGAGTCTATATCAGTCTAGCCGTTCTATCTTAAATTTTTAATGTTAAAATTGCAAGTTAGAAAAGGGGCTACTAGACACCTCCTGATTTTTTTGCCATCATAGTCTAACATGGCTCTCCTCCTACAAAGACATTTTCTGTATCTGAATCAGAATTCAGACACCTGCTGGCAGTCCCATATTTTTCTGGAATTAGTGATTTAGAGCAAAAATGTGCTTTTAATGGAAGGATTTTCAAACATCATACAGAGATGTATGTTGAGCAAGCTGAAAGCAGGACCTTTTGGAAGTATTTAGCTGAATTGCTGTTTCTCCTTTGATATCAAATCCTAATTGTCTAAATCCCTCCAAGGAGAATGCCACAATTTTACTCTTAGTCACTCCTTTTGTTCATTTCTTGGCATGTTTTCCTAACGGGCTCAGTAATTACCCATCAAAATGGTGCTGACAGAATGCTTGTTTTGAGGGCGAATGTTTGTGCAGATTTTTTTTTTAAATAGCTGCTATGAACTTGCATACATTTCCATCTTAATAGTTCCAATAGAAAAAGCTCGTTAATTATTGCCAAAGCTTCTAAAGGCTCGGAGCTGCTGTGGGTGTGAATGCTTATGATCACTTAATGAATTTTCTTTCTGCTCTTTTGCAATCTATGGGCATTTCTATTTTCCTCAGTTTGTATTGACCTAGAGCATTTTGATCTGTATACTGTATTTCCCTGGATGTGCCTTTGTGGTAATCATGCCTGTCATTTTCATGAAATGCTTTTTGGCACATGGATGCAATAACCCTTATTATTTTTATGATTTTCACTTTATTTATTATTCATTGTTTATTTATTTCTCACCTTTATTATTTTTATAAATAACTCAAGACAGCAAACATGCCTAAAACTCCTTCCTTATCTTATTTCCCCTACAACAGCAAAAATCACCCAGCCAGATTTCATGCCTAAGGCGGGACTACAACTCAGTCATCTGAACTTCTATCCTGGTGTCTTAATCATGAGACCACAATGGCATTTTTAAATTTTCTTCAAAAAAAAAATGAAGATGATAAAAACAGAACAAAATTATTCTTTCAATTAGACATCAAAAGAGAAATTCATGAAAAATTGAAGTGAGGCACTATTCCTTTGAACCTTATTTTCCTATAGCTCATCCACTAAAGACAGTAAAAAATTAGTTTCACTTTTAATTTTATTTGTACAACCACTTTTTATTTTATTTTTTAGTTTAAATAGATAAAATCCCCCATTTTCTAGTGTTGGAAGAAATGTTCATTGGGGTTCACTTCCAAGTGGGGAGAAAGACCCTGGAAACATGGAAACTGTTTGGAAAGATGGTTTAATGGAGTACACTACCACATGGTTTGAGGTCCTGGGCAATCGAGCACATGGGTGTGTGTGTGAGACAGAGAGAGATTTATACCCTCTCTTGGGCTTTGAACTTGCTTCCTGTTCCTGTAGGCAAGGGCATGTATTGTGATTGATTGTCAGACTGGCATGGGGCCATGCAGGGGTAACTTTGTAGCAGAGGTGGTATTCAGCAGGTTCTGAATGGTTCTGGAGAACTGATAGCGGAAATTTTGAGTACTTTGGAGAACAGGCAAATACCACCTCTGACTGGCCCTGCCCTCATCTATTCTCTATCTCCCGAGTCCCAGCTGATCAGCTGGCTCTTCTTTTGTTGCCCTGCACAGAAGAACGGAGCTGGAAAGCAGTTTAGTGGAGTGGAGAGGTAATGGGATTTTGCAGTAACCATACCCCAGGAGTGAGGAGGGAATGGAGATTTTGCAATATTCTTCCCCTGCCATGCCCACCAAGCTACGACCACCAAGCCACAACCACAGAACCAGTAGTAAAAAATTTTTAATCCCACACTGCTTTGTAGGTTTTCTTGAGTCCCCGGCTTGGTTGAATCTTGCTGGATGATGCAATCTTGCCATGTGGTGAGATGGGTAGAGGGCTAATCCTATTATGTCTTGAGGGTGAAGGTCTTTTGTTTTGTCAATAAGCTGGCCCAGCCTTTTCTTTTGTAGATAGGTTGGCTCTAAAATATCTGCTGGGGCGGGGGCAGGGAGCTGAGGCTCTGACTTTATGTCTTTGGAAACATATTTCTCCTTTAGGGAAAATATAATCTTCTGCCTATTTAATATTTCATAGAATATTTCATTTTTCTAGGAGAAGGGTGGGTGCTAACTTTCTACATTAGCTAGTTTGCTACGACTTAAATGAAAGACCACCAAGAACTATAGTGAGAAGTTGAAAAACTATCCAGAAGAAAAGAATGGCAACCATTTCTGTTATGTTGCCATCAAAGTAGCTTGGTTGTGTTAATATAGTAACCTGGATCTAAGCTCAATTGGAGGAAGAATTTATCTCATATTTGAGATCCAGTGTGATATTGTGATCAACTAGGACTGAATACTCAAATCCATCCTCATCCATACAACCTCAGAAGGTAAGCTGGGGCTACTTCATCCCTATCGACCAAATATCCTCATTGGGTTGTTGTTGTTTTTTTGTAAAAGTATAAAATGAAAAATAAAACACTACCTTGAAAAAAATAAAGGAAGAATCCTCATATAAGCCAGCCTGAGTTCCTGGATAAAAGGAAAGTTTGTGACCCAAATGGAAAAATGCCAAAAATAGCCACTTTCCGAGAGGACATCTTCAATAAGAAATGTGCTACTTTCTTCAAAACAGATGCTATTGCTGTATATCTAATTCATCCCACAAAGAAGAGTTTATTAGGTCCTGAATTTACTTGTTCATAGCCTATTTAGCTGCCACAAAAAGTCAAGAGGGATGTGGCTCAAACTCAAACTCTATCCACTACCTTAGGTTCCAGAAGCTCAAAAAATCCCAGTGGAAAACCCCAAACTGTGTTTCACTCAGCATTGTCAATTGTGCTAAGCAGGTGTTCAACTCAGAATATACAAGTCAGTGGTGGGATTCAAATTTTTTTACTACCGGTTCTGTGGGCATGGCTTGGTGGGTGTGGCAGGGGAAGGATACTGTAAAATCTCCAGTCAGAGGTGGTATTTGCCGGTTTTCTGAACTACTCAAAATTTCCGCTACCGGTTCGCCACAACTGGTAAGAACCTGCTGAATACCACCTCTGATACAAGTGATTTGAAGCAATAAGCAACCCATAAAATAATCTGGTATGCCTTCACAAATTTAGTTCATGTTGTCTTAAAAGGATCCAAGATACTTTGGCAAGATATAATAAACATGGAGAAGAACTAAAGTTTTATTTCCATGTACTGGTTGTAGCAAAGGATGGATGCTAATATCCTCCTCACTTCGGAGTCTATCTCATCTATCATGTTCTGAAGTAAAGATCAAATGAAGCATTTACTCTCCCTTGGGTGTGTCGGGGGCCTTGATTACTTGTGACAAGCCAAAACTAATAGGTTATAATTAGTAGAAATACTTACCATGCATTTAAGTGTTAAAAATGCCACATCATCTATAACTTTTGGAGGATTTTAGGTGAGAAAATCCAAGGCTTTGTGTGGGAACACAGAAGACATGCCCTGGCTGTAAACTGAATTGGGTAGGATAACAAAGACAGCTGTTTTGGCTTGGGAGGATAGAAAGCTCCCTATGAACTCTGGCTTGCATGACTCCGTTGTCAAGAGCAATGCCTACTGTACAGTCAGTGTTATCTCTCAGGAAATAGGTACCAGCATTTGCCATCCCAGTTACCATGGTTTCCAAGCAGACACAATGCTGTTCAGAAAGGAAATAATTAAGCTTAATTTTATATTCACTCCTTCAAATACTTTAAACTTCACAAGCTCACCATCCCACTCTTCTCCCCTATCCCTCTACAGAACTGCTATTTCTTATCACATCCTGAAATACTGCCTTGGCTTGATTGAAATTTCTAAAGGTTTTTTTTTTTAAAGAACCTTTTTTACAGCACCTTCTGCTTCCTCTTGAAGAATCCATAAAGAATTTAAAAATCAGTATATTGCTACAAAAATCCAAGCCTCGTAGTAGGGACCACAGCTTTTGAAAATTATGGTTTTTGACTTGAAAGCTGGCAGAATGCATATTTCACTGTGAGGACTCAACAATATCTCCTAATCAGCTGCAATTTCTCCACAGGCAATTTCAAAATTGCCTGAAACTTCTATTAGTTCAAGGTCAACATTTCTGCAAATTTATTATTCAGAAATCCTAGTCCCACTTCAGCTGATGACATGGCTAACTAGCATTTGCCATTGCTGATATATGTCCAGACTCCACAGTCTATTATTATTAATGCTGTCATACAATATAATAGACACATTCAACTGTACTCCCTGGAGTTTATTGCAGCTATTTAAAATATTTCTCTAAGAAATCTAATATATTCTAGGATAAAGCATTATACTCCCACTCAAAAGGCCTTCATATATCCAGGGCATGATTTAAGGAATAGCAATGATAATGTTCCTCACACATCAGATAACTGACAGCTTTCAGGAAAACATTTCTAAACTGTTTCTTAAACTGCCATTCAGAAAAGGCTTTTTAGAGTAGACATTACAGTAAGTGAAATTGTGAATTGGCAGGTGGTAGGACACTTCTGTGTTCTCCTAGTCAGTGCACAATGGCTGGACAACAAAATGAATTTTATCATCATCGGATTTGGCAAACTTCACTAGGTAGTTATGAGAAAGAAAATTCTGAAAGACTGAACAGAACTACACCATGCTAGTCTGTTTTGACAAAATAATAGTGAAGTCCCTCTACTGAGTCCTGTGGCTTCCTGATGGCAAATCAAAGTTTCCATGTTGTATAGGTAAGATATGTTTCTTTTGCTGATTGAGGCTGTAATGCTGTGTCTAGGAACAGGAATTGGTTGCAGGTTAAGGGATGAAAAATAAATCCATGAAAGTTTTTGAGTAATACATTGTTAATTTCCTGAAAAGGATTAGGATTCATGATGGAATCCATAAACATTCTTATTTGAAATTGTTCCTCAACGCTCTCATACAAGCTATGTGTGATGCGCACACATTCATACATCCATGGGTGTTGGTGCATGCTTGCACAAATTACATAAATACCAGCAACCTGACACTCTAAAGCAAGGGTGTCAAACTCATGGCGTCATGTTGCTGTCACATGATGTATTGCAATATATGTATTCCTATACTGCAAAAACATATGGACTATTTTACTTGACCAGGGTAAAGCAATAGACGCAATTTACATAGACTTCTGCAAAGTTTTTGATTCAGTGGTACACGAGAAACTACTGTTAAAACTATACCCTTATGACATTTCCGGATCCCTTCATAAGTGTTATGTTCATACTGTGTTCCTGTCAAAAAGGCAACAGGGAGCGCTATATCAAACCCTGGTCCGGTTAACAGCGGTGTCCCCCAAGGCAGCATTCTAGGACCCACACTCTTTATATTCTATATAAATGACCTTTGCAATCACCTTATAAGCAACTGTGTCTTCTTTGTGGATGATGTAAAAATTTCAACACCACCAACAATGCACTGTCCTTCAAAGCAACCTTGATTATGTGTCTGAATGGTCAAACAAATGACAACACCAAATATCGACCAACAAATGCTCTGTCCTACACATTGGTAAAAAAAAAATCAGTAGACCAAATACAACCTGGCAGATATGACTTCGTTGACAACCCTCACTTTGTCAAGGAACCTTGGAGTACTCATATCAAATGACCTAAGCACCAGAGCTCATTGTAACAGCATTACCAAAAAGGTATTAAGAGTTGTAAACCTAATTTTATGAAGATTCTTCTCCAGAAATATTGAATTGCTAATTAGGGCATACAAAACCTTTGCTAGACCAAAACTCGAATACAGCTCACCTGTCTGGAATCCGCACTATATATCAGACATTAATACAATTGAGCGCGTCCAGAAGTATTTCACTCCTCTGCTTGCAACAGAATACCCTATATCACCAGACTTGAGATTTTGGGCTTGGACAACCTTGAACTACACCGCCTACAGTTGGACTTAAGCGTAATACACAAAATTATCTGCTACAATATCCTACCAGTCAATGACTTCTTCAGCTTCAACCGCAACAATACAAGAGCACACAACAGATACCGTATTTCTCCGGCAATACACTGCCCCCCAATAGGAAGGCCCAACATGTTTTCTAGGCATAAGGTGAAATTAAGCCCCCTCCCCCAAAATTTAGGCCTATTTAAACTATGCGTTCCCCATCATTTCTCACATCACTTGAACAATACAAGATGAAGAGAAATGGGTGGGAGGGTGGGTAGAGGAACTTGCCTTTAGGAGCCCCATGCAGGTAGCCTCAGCTAGAACACCCTGCGGGCAGACTCGCCTCTATTGGCCGATAGAAGTGCCCTGCGGGCAGAATTGCCTCACCATGAGGCCGCTTCTGTTGGCCGATAGAAGCTCCCCGAGGGCAGTCACCAGCTGTTTCTATTGGCCGATAGAAGTGGTCTTGTAGCAAGCATGGCTACGCATCAGGTTCCCAATTGCAAACTCAATCGCATACATATACCATTATCAGAGTAAATATCAGACGATCTCAAGATTCCCGCTGTATTTCTGCTGCCTCATGTCGAATTTGATTTTGGGTGGAAAGATTCTACTTTTATATGGTGCCACTTTTTTCTTGACTGATTTTGCATCAGTATGGTTGGCCTGGTTGTTGTTTTTTACACTTCTCTACTGTTTTTTTTAAAGCTCTCCCTACTGTTGCTGCAGTGTTAAACTTTGTAGGAGTACAAACTGCCAAAAGTTTCTTAAGAAAAGAAGTTGAGCTGTCAGTAGTTGATTAATAGACCTTTTCTGTGAGGATACTGCTAGGGATTTGTATTGGAGGTTTCCATTCCTAAGGAAAGCAAGAGTCTAATTCCCCTGGCACCTTATTTGATTCTACCATGGCAATTCTATTTAATTCACAGTCTTGCTAAATTAATCTAATTTGAAGATTTGTTCCAACATGCACTGCCATTCCATGATTTCCTTTGTCCAGGGTTGACTCTGTAGTTTTCCATAACAATTTTTCTGATTCATAGAAATGAATGTTACCCCATTTGCTATATTAAAGCAAAAGAACAAATGTCATTTGAAATAAAACATTGTACTGTATTATCTCTGTACAGGCGTATTCTGGATATTATACAGAATAAAATTCTGTGACTGTTCTTTGGATGGCTTGTGACTACAATTATCAGAATTCCTAGACTTTGATCATGTTGTCTTGGTGGTCTGGCAATTATGGACACAGTCATTTGGAACGCAGCAGATTAGGAAGAAGGTACTATCAAGTACAAAATGATCAAGCAAATCAAGTAAAAGATCTCCACTATGACCTGTTCTTCCTTGGCCCTTCTAATAAAAGAGAGCTTATATTGGTGACCTTTGTTTCAGTGGAGATTTATGTTTTGGTAAGGCTGTATTTCTATGACTTTTCTTAGAAGTCAGTAGTCCTATTTTAGTGCTGTTCAGTTCTCTTTCTCCCACTGTCTGTGTTTGTTACTAAAAGTAAACATAAGGTTTCTCCTGTTCAGTTTGTCCAACTCTAAGAGGCAGTGCTCATCTCTCTTTCTTAGCCAAGGGTGACAGCATGGTCCAAAGACATTTCTGTGGCCATATGGCCAGCTTGACTATAATTCGAGGTTCACTGAAATGTTGTTACCTTCCCACCAAAGTGGTACCTATTTACCTAGTTGCGTTTGCATGCTCCCAAGTAATGGGAGCTCACCCCATCATGCAGCTTTCAGATCTGGAACCCACCCCTAAGCCATCGTAAGGCCACCTAAAAGGTACAATATTTGGTAACAAGAATACAATAAATCAATTGCTTCTTTTATTCTTGTATTTAAATGTTTTTCAGTGCCTCATTCACAAGCCTATGCTGTGTTAGCTTCTTTATTTTAACAGACTGCTTGTTTTAGTTATCTTACATGTGTAAAAATGTAAACAAGAACAAGAAAATATAGCAATCAATTTAAATTTAAAAAACAGGGCCCAAACACTTCAGCCACCCAAAATCCAAACACTCAAAATATCAGTCTCCATTAGTTCTTTTTCTTCTTCTCCCCATTAGTAATAAATTGTCTTTGATTTTATAAAATGGAAACTCAGGCACAGATAATAGCCTCGTCAGTTCTTTTTATAATTTTAAGAATATATAACAAAACAAAGAAATGTTTTAACAAAAACATGTGAAGTCTATCCAATGTAGTAAACAAGAATATGGGTGTATTGAGTCTTAAAGCTTACACTTAGGTGGGAACTCTTATTGTTCACTTAACATCTAATCCAAAAACAATATTTCAGGGAAGACAAAATATCAGTGCTATTTGGTTGAATATGCTGTGTGCCTGTGTGCTTATCTTTAGCAGTTTAATAGTCATTGAGGGACTGATTTTCCTGAAAACAAAAAAGAAGTGACATAGGCTTATTTGTAAAGAACTAACAGAATATTGTGCTTTCATTTTTGTTCTAAGGATACTAAAAGGCGAAGACTGAGTATTTATCTTACCTAATACCAGCATGAAATCATAGAGTTCCAGATTTGTGTTGTTAGAAATGTCTGAATTCTCAAGCCAAGAATCAAAGTTATGCTTTGGCAGAAGAACAAAAAAGTAGATGGATTACCTGGAGCCTGGATACTATTTACATTTTAAAAATAGCCAGCTTCTCCAAAAATATGTAGGAAATTAGCACCCACCCCTCTCCTAGAAAATTGAAATAGCCTAGGAAATATTAAAAAGGCAGAATATTTCTCCTAAAAAGAGTAGAAACTCAAGAAGCAGAAACTCACCCCAGAAGGAGAAACTCACCCCCATCTTTGTTAATGGGTGGGCCATTAAGGCCTGGGCCAGAATACTTTACATAAGAAGGAACTCCAGGTAAAGCTATAGCAATTGCCAAAAGCCATGTTAAGGGCATAATTGCCCAGCAAGGCTAGACCAAGCCTGGAACTCAGGACAGCCTACAAAGTTGCCCCTGGGAGTCTGACAACCAATTAGAATACAAGCTCCAATTCAAATCCCAACAGATAGTATAAAACCCAGGCACTCTCAGCACCTAGTCCTTTTGTTTTCTTGATCTCTTCTCACCTTGAAGCATGTGATAATCCTTCTCTGGAGCTCTAGGCCATGTGGTCCTGTCCACCATTAAACCTTCCAAGCAGCCTCCATGTTTCTAGTGTCTTTTCCCCCCACTTGGAACTGAACCCAGAAGGATATTTCTTTCAACAAATAGAATGCCTATATTCTCAGACACATACACATTATAGTATTAATCATAGTGCCAGAAATTGAACATACAGCATAGGCGTGGGAAATAAAGCTGAAGCTTGACTATATATTATCTTAATAATTTAAAATTAGAACAAGTTGGGCTAGATAAAATCAAAACTGGTAGGAATTTATTTCAAATATGGTGCACATCAGTATGGCATTTTTCTCCTTTAACATAAACAATATTATTCAAGGATTTTGAAGTTAGGGTTAGGGTTCATTAGCCCCATGTATTCCATGGCTTCCTTTGATGCACTGCCATTGCTATGTAGATCTCCTTGTATTTTATCTTAGCTGGTTTCTCCACATGTTTTGTGATCATATTTTTTTTTACTTCTCTCAAAATTCTCTCTGACATGAAAAATGTGAATGGCAGGTTTCATGAAGGGATCGGATATTTGGGAGATGTTAGTTTATTTTTCAAAAAGTCTTCAAAAGCTGACATGAGATATATTGCTCTCTTCTCTAAAATTCTCTGCATCTACCTTTCTTATCTAGCTTCCAGGATGTGTCGGACCTGCATATCTAAGAATATTATCCCAGCCTGGATAATATTTGGAGAGCAGAATTCATCTGTTCTCTGTATTCTGCAAAAATAGTAAAACCTATAATTCTTACTTAATGGATTCACAACACCAAATGAGATCTTCCTCCATCTTCTGAATGGAATGTGAAATATGTATGGAGACAAAGTTTATCTTGTTTGGAGCTGAATATTCTCCCAATGAAAATACAAGCTTGCTAATGGACACTTGGCAACCGTTTGCTACTGGACTCTTGGCAATGATCAATATATTTTTAACCATAAGGGGGGGGGGGAAACATTACAAAATTGTTTCATTTGGAACAATAGTAGAACACCACTTCATACATCATCAGAGCAATCCTGCAATGTTGTTATTTCTGTATTTCTAATAAAAAGAACAGACTGGCAAATATTGCTTCAGAGTCATTTTCTCTCCTATAGGAAATAGGTCGTTCATTGCATGATTTTTTTATAATCACTGTAATGTCTTGAAAGGTTGCAGAAGTAACTTTGAGCATGGGTAGTTTGTTTTTATCAATGGGTAATGAACCCAGTTGAACAAAGTAATAGTAAAGTACAACTGATTCTTATATAGAGTAAATATTTTTATTTGTAGAAGTTTCTCATGCTTTGATAGGTCTAGAATTATTAGATTCATCACCAAACGATTTTTGGAAGGATTCAGACAGAGTCTATTCCTCTTCATCCAGACGTTTACAGCCTCCAGACACTGAGTCAACATTTTCACAGCATTGTTTATTGCTTGAAGATGAAATGTATTGCTGGATATCATCAGCATATTAAGGATACCAAACACTATGCCAATCAATGCCTCCCCCAGTAGCTTCAGGTAGAGTTAGAAGTTAAAAAGAAATGGAAAGAGAAGAGAGCTCTGAGTCATTCCACAAAATAGCTGTCTCAATCTGGCCCCTCCACTCCCTCCACTGATTGGAACTTCCCCTTCAAGATGGAAGAGAGAGCCATAGTAAAAGAATACTTTCCTCACTTCAATATTTTGGAAATAGCTTATATCATTACAGTGCTGTAATGCTGTAAAGTACAATGTTGTAAAGTACAATGAAAAGATTTCCTTTTACCCATAAAATATTCTTTACTGGAATGTTATAATAATATTTGGCAAAAATGTCTTGCTGTTTTTGAGTTGTTCAGTCGCTGTGTCCAACTCTTCCTGACCCCATGGACTATATAGCACAACAGGCTCCCCTATTGTCCAGTCTCCCAGTATTTGCCCAAATTCATGTTCATTGTATCCATGAAACTATTTATCAATACATTGCTTTAAAGCAATAATAGGAATAACAATAAAAAATAGGTGAGGCACTTTTCTAAATTTCAGTCAAAACCTGTCTGTCATACTTGGCTTTATTTATATAATTGCATGTTGTCAAGCGCTATTGGTGGTTAGCGGTAAAGATCTGTTGGTATCTCCTACTATTGAATGGAAAGCTCTTCCTATCTTGTCTGATGCTCTACTATCACTTAGTGTAATAACATCTTACTTTAGTAAAGGATAGGTGATCTAATTCCCAGGAAATGTTCTGAGTTGCAACTTCACTGTAGTCTCACCATGGCCATGTTGATTGGGTCTGATGGGACCTATCATCCAAAGCATCTGGAGGGAAACAGATTGTCCATTTCTGTTGTTGCTTAGGCAGGCTGGTTACTTTGTCCATTTTATGAAATGTATACGGTTCAGGAGAAAGGAAAGCCAAAATACAAATAAATTCCATCTAGGCAGAGCAATGTGGTACAAGATACGGTTGTAAAAATATTGACAAGAAGTCATGGGCGGGAAAGTGCATGTTCATCTATACTGCAAGACTGTAATGATGTTGGCAATACTGTAACTTTGGATTTCTAGAAATCAATTGATTTCTAGAAATCAAATTAATATTTTGGTAAGATTGTACCAGTAGCAATGATTGGCAGTACCACCAGTACTTCTTCACAGACATATTCTTCATAAACATAGCTATCTCAGTCTAATAAGCTACTGATATTTGAGTAATATACATTGTAAGTCTGTGCAAGACAGGCAGGTATAAAACAAATACATTTAAGTGGTTAATTAATTTCAAAAGGAGAGCAAAGTGTATATTTAACATCTCCCAATAGAAATAAACAAGGACCTTGAGCAGACATTTAAAAACTTTATAAGAACTCTCTTTATTCCTGGATTATTTCCTCATATTTGCACCCCTTTTCTGCTGGTTTTGGGCTATAGATTTAAGTATCTGATATTGATATCTCCGTATCAGTACTGGAAATAAGTTTTGGGAAACATTTAGTGCTTCTTTAAGAGTGCTTCTTGACAAAATAAAGTATCGTGTTTATCTAAAGCAATGTGTAATTATAAAGTGCAACGTTTATCTAAAGCAATCACTGAATATTTAGTGCAATCAGATGGCACATGGTTTTCAATGGCAGTAGTGTAATGCCTCATTGTTTCATTAGAAAATATTTTACTAAGAAAACTAAACTTCTCTTTCCCCAATTCAAATCCTTTCCGCACATTTCAACTTTATTGAACACTCGTTGTTATCCAGATAAACCTCACTGAAGTAAATACATAACTTCCAAAAGTACAGAATGTAAGTGGCTTGGTGATGTGAACATAACAGCAAGTTAAATCTATTAAATACTTAATATTTTTTTTCTCTCCTGCTAAAGATTGTGAATGACACATTCAGAATATATAATTGCCCTTTTGTAAAAAACAAAAACAAAATGGAGGTCAATTACATGTCGTTGGCTCTAAAGTAATTCAAGCAAAACCTGTATACCAATTACTCTATGACTTTGCATTATTTATAAGGGACAATAGATTACTATGAATAACTCAATCCAAATTTGTAAGAAATATACCTTCTCTACTATAGCGTACAAAGTGCAACACTTGAATCGCAAAGACAATCGAGATGAGGAAGTGTATGGGTGATTGTCCTCAACTTCTGTCTCAAATTATTGTTTTTCCTGGCCTTTGCTCCTTTTGACAATTTAGGATATTTTTTTATGTATTTGTAAAACAGCAATGGATTTTTAAAAAAAACTGTTGAGGGTTTGCCTGAACATTATAAATGAATTTTGTAAAGTCAGTGAGATTAAAAATCAACAAAGAAAAGTTGACACACAAATTAGAGTAAAACATCTGATATAACTCACTAAATCAGGGGCCTCAACCCCCAGTCCGTGGCCTAGCACCAATCTGTGGTCTGCCAAGAACTGGATTGCACAAACAGGGGAAGCCCCATCCATGCATGCATGGGATGCAGACAGCGGACAAAACCACACCCCTTTCCTGGAAAAACTATTTGTCACTGTCATTTGTCATTTGTCTGAACCAGTCCTTTGCTCCCAGGGGCCACTGCACTAAATACATGAATTCCACAGCAATTGGTTATCTCACTAACCTTACTGTTCTAAACCATAGAAAATAATTTAGGTGTTTCAATTTCTTTCTACTGCCATTTTGGATGGAACATTTTGATGCATTCTAAACTTTGATCAGAGTTTCCTATGTTGGGGTAGAGGAAACAAAAAGAAGGAATCTGGCAAGAAGGCTTTCTGGCACTTTTATCCTCAAAGTGATTGTATAATTATCATAAATAGTGATTGTATAATTATCATAAATCTAAAAGGAATGCACAATATTTGGCAAGAGATAGCACCTAATGTAAAAAATTCTATTTGGAACTGATACTTTGAACAGTGTGAAAAGAAATCAACTGGATCCAGGCTTAATTTTTTTCTTTCTTTTTGGTAGGATGGGTTAGAATTAGTATCAGGACTAAGTGGAATGAAGTTTGTTATATGCAGTTGTTTGTATAGAACTTTATGTATACAATAAAAGAAAAAAGCCAATTTACCTTGCACTGACTATAATAATTTGCATACTTTTAATATATTGAGTCCAATACCCGAACAAGAATTTAACAAGTTGATTATGCTATATTTAGTGATATTTATTATATTGTCAATTTAAGCTGCATTTCAATGGATTGCCACCTGCCTGGATTCATCCTAGCATTTTAATCATTCTTTTGCATAAGATCAACTATAAGAACATGTTTAAATAAATAATCACAATTTATAAAATAGATCCATATCTTGTATGGATAGTCATAATAGTCTATTTCAATGTATAATTCAAAACAAATAAAACATTTTTCCCACCCAAAGTCATGCAGCTTGAATTGGATGGCCATACAAATACATAAACAAAAATGTAAGAATTTAATTATTCATTTACAAATATCAATATAAAATTCAGATATAAAACCATAACATTTTAACTTCAAATTGCCTGAATTTACACTTCTAAAACTGCTACTTACCCATATATCAGTAGCAAATTATTAAAATGTCTGTCTGTCTGTCTATCCCTCCTCCCTCCATCTGCTTTATCATTCCTTTCTTGCTTGATTGGCGGAATCCATCTTGGATGCTATTTCACCAGTTTTTTTTTTTTTTAACTTTGGCTGAGCACAGCACAAAGCTTCTACTTTCTCACAGTTATTTGCCTTATATTCATCCTATTTTGCGTTCTTCTTTCTTCCCAGTGCAGCTAGCTATTCTAATATCCCATTTTTATGCTGGCTTCTTCTGAGAGGGAGAAAAATGTTTGTAAGTGATAATCTATATAAAAGAGTGGTGTGTCTTTATATCCAAGTGAACAATCAATCTTGCGAAAGGATCTCATTTTATATATGACTCATTTGAAGTTGTAATGTTAATTCAACTGATTTAATTTAACGAGCCCTGCCCAAGTATGGTTTCAGATTAATGTGTGTTTGCAGATCTATAAATATGGACAATATGACAATATGTCAAAATTTATTGGGGAAAAAGTCTTCAGGACTGATTTCTGCTACTTCTACCCATTCTGCATGTCACAGGATTGGATTTGGTTATTTGTTTTCTCTTATCTTTATTTGATGTTAGATACTCTAACATGCAGAACTGACTGATTATATATCATCAAACTGGTGTGGACTCTTAGCAGCCACTTTGATATTCTCCATAAGGATGTATACCTAACCTGGTCCAATCCATCCATCTTACTGCTGCCTATTCTCTTCCATTTCCTTTCACCTTCCTCAGTGCTGTATTATAGCCTTGTCCCAAGGCCAGGATTTCACATAATGTGTTTTTAAATAGGATTAACTGTGACTGACTATTTATGCCTTGAATGAAAATTTTGGATCTTCCTGATTTCAGGGGCCCGTTCTGTCAACTTCCAGACTATACCTTTGTAGCTAAGGCGTTTTCCATCATCTAATTAGAAAATTATATTCTGTTTATACCATTTGTCCACTTTGACAAATTCCATGTCTTAAGGTTTACAGATAGGAAGATGTTTCTGAACATCTATAATTTGCTTTTTAAAGTGAAAGGAATTGAACTTGGGATCTTCTGCTCTACCATTGAAATTAGAATAAGATATCTAATGTTTTGAGAGCAAGCATTCTATACTATTCATGGAATTCAATACACTCCCTTATGTTTTCTATTTCTTTTGTCTTCTTGCCATAAAAATATTGAGGGGGAAATCCGACTATCTGCACAATCCTTTTGATTGAGAGTATTAAGTATCCTTCTTCTGAAAGAGTTCAGGGTGGTCTCCTACATTATAATACACAATGGAGTTGAGTGCTTCTATAAATCTTCATACTTAACAAAGTACATTCAAGTAGTTGAAAGTATGGGGAGATTTGGGAGATTTTTTTGAAGTCCCAAATTATAATTCTCCCTCCTTCCTCCTCTTCTCTCACACAGAACTATATGCATGCATACAAACTGGAACAAATAGATGATTTCCAATTAGGCCATCTTTTTGGATCCCAGAAACTATCATATTTATGTAGCTGCCCCTTCTGTGCAACATGACTGTGGGTGACTTACAATATTGTCTGAAATTTCCACATTCCAGGCATTCACATTATTCTTGCTGCAACTCTGCACATACAAACAAGGTAGTTTGTTATGCTGTAAATTCAGTGTTCAACAGCTATATTTGCTTTGGTACTAGTTTGAATATAGGTTCACTATCCAAGAAAAAAGTTGATATGATGCCACTGTTTCTAGTTAGTTGCTCTTATGTTCGTTCATTATTCCTTCCTTCCCTCCCTCCTCCCCTTCAGATTAGCCATTTTAATCATTTTTTAAAAAAACACACTTCTAATAGCTATCAATAAACTTGTTAAGGTAAAATGTCGAACTGGTTAAGCATACAAGTCCCATAATGCTTCACTGCATGTTCCCCTCCCACCAGTTATAAAGGATGCCCACTTTTGGCTTTGCCTAGACTCTCCTTTACCTCCTGGAGAAGTGGTGTATCTGGGAGAGAGCATGGATGAGTATTGGTCTGATTTTTCTACAATAAAAGAATTATTCTGACACCAAATAGTTTTGGGAGTTGATTTTGGCTAAGATCCATTATAAGTGACAAATTAAACATGAACAAAACATGTCAGGATCAGAAAAATCCAGAATTAATACAAGAGCCTTCACCAGACAGATGGCAGCTCAACTGACCCCAATGGGAGCAATAATAGGAGCTGCCTTGGATGAAGAAAATAAAACTCCCAAAACTGACAAAAATGAAGATTTAAAATCAACCCTGCTCAGAATCATCGAAATATCAACAAATAGCAAGGACCCAATGGCAGAATTAAGAAGACTTTTTCAAAATACAAACAAACCTCAAACCGAGGAAAAGCAAACAGAGAAAGAAAATGAAACTGCGAGCGCTGAACCAGTAAGTCCTTTGCAACCTTTTTTAAACTTACGAGAGGCAGGGAAATATGAAGAGGTGCCATTTTCAAACCCACACAATTCAAAGCCACAACCAGTAAAAATGGCCGACCAGCAACCAATCACTGCAGAAGTTTTGAAAAGGGAGGCAAAAAGAAAAGGTAGCCCTGAGAGGAACTTCTCCCTCAGAGCAGGAAATATCAAGAGCGATTGAAAGACTCACAGCAGCATTCAGAGACATGCCCCCACTCCAAGACAGTCACAGACAACAAGCACCGAACTCCAGGCAGCCACATTGTCCCCACGCAACCCAGCAACCACAGGCAGTCTCCCAGCACCTTCAAGCAGCATTCAAAAGGCTTTAGAAGTGACTGCAAGGAACACAGAAGTCATGATCCCTCTCAGCATGTCTCCAACAGTTATCTCCGATCTCCAAACAACTCAGAGAGACTTCATTGCTTCTTCCTCACTCCCGACGGCCTCACTGGCTTCCGCAGCAGTCCTAGTGCCTCCAGGTTACTTACTAGCACAACCAATAACACAAGCCTCCCAAAGGGAATTTCCAGTGCCAGGAAACCCCATCCTGAATCCAGCACAGCTTCAGAATACTACAACTTCCCAGTCAGGAATTAAGAATGAAACCACAGCTCCAATGCAATTTTTTAACCCTTCACTTTCTGCAACAACTCTTCAGGAGACATCTTCCACAGGAAACCAACATAAAGTGAACATGGCACAAATTCAGAACTTCATACATGTACAGTCAGCTCCAGTCATCTTATACAAAGAAGGGTCAGTGAGTTTTTCGAACTTTATAGCTTGCATACCAATATTCTTTTGCCAATATACACACATTCCAGAACATCAACATCAACAATTTTTGAACACCAACCCAGCTCAACACAATAACTTACCCAATGGTTTCCCCAAGCTATGCATAACAGGTAATAATATAATGGACTGGGCACAGAAATTTCAGATTGCATTAATGAAGGAGAACACCCTTTTTCTCACACTGGACCCACCCCCAAAACCATGGTCTATAGAGGTGAATTGTATTCACCATCGGGCGTTTTGCTTAATATTGAGTTCCCTCGAACCAGCCATATACCACATCATACCCAATGGGTCCACCATCTCTGAAATTTGGGAGAGGATATTTAACCTGTTTTATAGCAAAAATAGAAGTACTACTAGCAGAATATCTAGAGAATTTCATTCTGCTAGATTGAGACAAGGAGTAAGCATGAGCGAGCATCTGCTCAACCTAAACTCCATGAGATCTGATCTGTTACGAAGGAGTGAGACAATCACAGAGGGAAGTTTTATTAGTATTATAATTAATTCCTTCAGCTCTAGCTGGGACTATTTTCTTAATCAGTTGGATAATCTAAATTATGATAAGGTTTCATTCGAAACATTATCAGGAAAGCTGTGGCTGAGGATAATCTCAGAAAGGATCGAGCTTTGCTTCATAAGGAACACAGGGTTGTAAAAGGAGTTAACTTTGTGGAACAGGTAAATGCATTACCAGGGTGTTATACATGTGATTCGAGAGACCACTTTAAGAAGAATTGTCCTAAGGCCTTTAAAGGCAGAGAACCCATTAAGCATCCCCAGTCCCACTATACAAGGGAAAGGTCTAACTCTGAACAAAGATATCAAGATAGACACCCCAGTAGCCAAAGACACGATGTAAGCCCGAGACCTAAAAAAAATCATCATGCCCAAGAAGGAGCAGGACTGACATTGATCGGGAGAATAGGACTGACACTGATTCCATGAATGGGATTAGAGACATAGAACAGAATCTTGCGTAAACACAAGGGAACAATGTTGGTTAATCGACTCTGGGGCAACAAAACATACATCTTGTAATAGAGAACTGTTCACCTCTTTAGACGAGGTGTCGTTTAACATTAAACTCGCCAACCAAAAATTCGTGCAGGTAGTTGGGAAAGGGGATGTCCACATCCCAGGACTTGAGAGAATCAAGGAAGTTCTGTTCATACCTGAAATACCATATAACGTCCTATCTGTAATTAAATTAAGCAAAGGTACCAAAATTGAGGTATTATTTAAGAGTGACACCGTCCAACTTACCAATGATGGCAAGGAAGTAGGGGAAGTTATAGTGGCCAATGGTTTATCTTATTTTATACCCACGATAAATATAAGTCATAGCATAAGTCATAGCCAATTTATCAAATGTTAGTGTTAAGAATGGGAAGAGAGGGAAAAGGATGACAATGCCGACACAAGTGATGGGGAAATAGAAGGGGAAAATGGTAATGATATTAACGATGTAAGTGTTGAAAATGTAGTAATCAAAACGAATGACTCAAAGCATGTTTCAATTGGTAAACCTTTACATAATAATTGTGCACATATTTTGCATAGAAAGTTGGGGCATATTGGTTTTCCCGTTGTTAAAAAGATGTTGAATTGTTCTGAAGAACTCAAGGTAAACAATTGTGAAAATTATTTAGAGTGTTCCATTTGTAAGAGTTCAAAGTCAAAAGAAAAACCCCGACCAAAAAAATCAGAAAGGAACACCACACACATTTTTCAGTTGGTACACATGGATCTAGTGGGCCCCTTGAAGCCCTCTATTGGACACAAAAAAATATTTTCTCACAATTGTCGACAACCATAGTAGATACAGTTTTGTATAAACACAAAAGGAAAACATTCACCAAGTTTAAATAATTCTATAAGAGGATAGAAATCCAACACAATATTAAAATCAAACAGATCATGACAGACCGTGGTTCTGAATTTCTTTCCAAAGAATTCAGTGACTGGATTAATAAACATGGTTTAATACACTTTACAACTTCGCCATTTTCTGCCTTTCAAAATGGTATGGCTGAACGCAGGAATGGCGTATTACAGACTATGGTTAGATGCATATTAGAAGATGCCGGATTAAACTTTTCATATTGGGGAGAGGCTGTCTTATATTCAAACTATATCCTTAATTGAATATGGTCAAGTGTGATACAGAAAACCCCATATGAAATAATGTACAATCAGAAGCCCACACTAACACATCTCCATGTTTTTGGGGTAACTGCCGACGTACACATACCCAAGCAACTCAGATGAAAAGGAGACAATGTATCAAAAAAACCTCAAAATTTGTTGGTTATGAACCAAAAACCAAGGCTTACAGATTCATGGATAGAAATCACAAGGTAATCATATCAAGATCAGCAAATTTCCATGAAAATACAAACTGGAGTAAGATACACTCAAATGAAATAATAATTGGCAAGGATACATTCAAAACTGATCAGAAACAAACACAACTTCACACACATACTACAAAAACAAAATCCAACAGAAATAGCATTAAGGTTAGAGCATGGAAAGAAGGTCATCACATACTCGAAACCAAAGGTATAGATGAGTACAGCTCAGATGACTCATCAGAAAACAATATCCCATCTGAAAATATACTCAGGAAATCACTAAGGTCTAATAAGGGCAAAATTCCAAATGCCTTAAGGGACTATGTGATGTCAATTGATACCACTATAACTACACCCAAAAAATATAATGACATACATGCACTCCCACCAAATGAACAGTTAAAATGGAAAGAGGCTATGCAGAGGGAGATAGAAAGTATTAAAAAACTAGAAGTATATACCCCCTCAAAGGTCCCAGAGAACAAAAAAATTATCGGTACCAAGTGGCTATACAAAATAAAACCCTTAGAGGATAACAAAAAGCTATACAAAGCAAGACTGGTGACACAAGGTTTCTCACAAAAATTTCCAGACGATTACATAGACACTTATTCACCTACAGTGAGGGCAGAGTGTTAAGACAGCCTTAGTCATTGCCTCAATTCTAAATGAACACGTATATCAATTCGATGTACAAACAGCATACCTACACGCACCATTAGATAAGGAATTATATGTCAGAACACCACCAGAAATTGACTGTAATGAAGGACAAACCTGGCTACTCAATAAGAGTCTCTATGGTCTGCGACAATCGGGTAAGAGATGGTACGATTGTTTTTCCAAAACTTTAAGACTAATAGGTTTCACTGCCACATCAGCTGACAAATGTGTATTTATTAAAAGGGAACAAGGTATATGTGAAAAAGTACTTGACTATGTAGATGATATATTATACATATGTAAAAGTAAATTTAAATGTGATCAATTCGCCAAGGAACTTCAAAAACACTTTTCATTTAAATGTTTGGGAAAAGTCGATAAATATTTAGGAGTTCAGATTACCAAATTTAAGTAATGGTTTTATACTATCACAAAAGGAAAAGATATTAGAATTACTGGAGAAATACAATATGTCTGATGCAAAACCATCATATACCCCCATGCAAATTGACTTTCTAAAGAACATGTTTGATGATGATGAGGTATTTAAGGACAATACAATCTATTGTTCTACTGTTGGTTCGTTACTTTATATAGCGAATTGGACTAGACCAGACATAGCACTATCAGTCAACTTACTCTCAAGACACGTGAATAACCCAAAAATGTACCACTGGAATGCAATCAAAAGATTATTGAGATATTTGAAACACACCGCTGATGCAGTTTTGTCGCTTAATCCAAACACATCGAGCACTCCTAGACTTTTATGTTACGCAGATGCCGATTGGGCTGGAGATGTCAAGACATGAAAAAGTACCTCAAGGTATGTTATTTTTCTGAATGATAGTCCCATCCACTGGTATACCGGAAAACAAAAACTTGTATCAACTTCAACTGCAGAAGCTGAATTTGTTTGTTTATCGAAGGCCGCAAATAACTTAATTTGGTTACGATTTACTAATGGACATTTGGAAAGAACCTTCATATCCAATAATCCTTCAGAAGGATAATAAAGCAGCATTAGATATATCCAAGGTCGATGCTGTAGGCCACAGATCAAGGCACATCAACATAAAGTACAAGCATGTGAGAGAGTTGTCAGAAATTGGATTCATAAAAGCTGTACACTGTGAGACTAAGGAACAAACTGCAGATATTTTAACCAAACCTCTTCCCCCAAAACAACATTCATACCTGACAAAGAAATTGTGTTTAAATATGTTATATGGTAATATCTATGTTAATGTTTCCTCAATGATTAATCAGTTCGACCTTAGAAGGGGAATTGTTAAGGTAAAATGTTGAACTGGTGAAGCATACAAGTCCCATAATGCTTCACTGCATATTCCCCTCCCACCAGTTATAAAGGATGCCCACTTTTGGCTTTGCCCACTCTCCTTTACCTCCTGGAGGAGTGGTGTATCTGGGAGCATGGATGAGTATTGGTTTGATTTTTCTACAATAAAAGAATGATTCTGACAGCAAATAGTTTTGGGAGTTGATTTTGGCTAAGATCTATTATAAGTTATCAATAAAACTTTTTATTTCGAGACACATAATTCTGTATCTGTCCTATTGCAGCTCTTCCATACTTCAATGAGAAAGACGGTGGCAGGATTGGCCTAAAACCAGATCGAAAGTGCGGCCATCCCCCATCGCATCTTTTCCTATCTAATCCGAAGAGCTTTTGCACTTTGGGACCAGAGGCCCTTTTTCCTAATTTCAAGTCTTTCCAGTGCTTCAAAGAAGTATCGGCACGTACAAGTCCCCCCTCTACCTATTCACATGAGGGGAAAAAAAGGGAGCCGGAATCTTCACACGTTACACCTGTGTGTACCCGTGGTGTTCTAATGTGGCTTCTCAGCCCTCCCCCTCGCCGTCGATCATGCACACAGAGCTTGACTGGTGTGATCCTAACTTCTCCACTCCAGCCCCCTTTTTTTTCTCCGTTCTTCCAATTTCCGAAACAGGTAATCCGTTTTGCGGGCGAGAGTCACTCACCCCCAAAGAGGAGCAAGGTTGTTCTCTCCGCTCAAACAGACGCTGGGCCAAGCCAGCTGCATTTTTTCTCTTTCCTGAGGGCTGAAGGCGGCAGCGGCGACAGCTGCAACGCCCCCGCTTCCCATTCTGTTGCGCACGCACGAGCCCGGGTTGCTCTCACCCACATTCCTCGCCACCGGGTACGGAGGCGCGGGGGGGGGGGCGAAAGAGGGGAAGAAGCGCGGAGTACTGGGAACGCAGAATCCCGTACCCAACCACCCGCCCCCTCCCTTCCCAAAGACCCTTCCTTCCATAGCTCTGCCGGCGCCGCTGCCCCGCGGCCCTCCGGAAGGTGCGCCCTGGGAGAGCGCTCGCCTTGGCGCGCTTGGTTGGGGGCCGGAGCCCGGAGTCTCCACCTCTTTCGCCTTCGGACTCCGCCCCGAAAGCTGGCGACGGCGAGTTGGGGCTCGTGAAACGACGAGGTTGAAGCGGGCAGGAGGCGGCTGTGGCGGGTAGACGGGTGCCTTCGCCTTGGCGCGGGGTGATTGTTTCCGTCGGCTCCGAAGCGGGGAAGCTGCGCCGAGAAAAGGGGTGGCAAAGGCTGGCTTGCGCTGCAGCCGGGGAGACCCTCCAGCTTGCAGGCAATGGTCCACCCTCACTGCCTTGTTCGTCCCCTCTTTCCCCCCCCGGCTTGGAAGCTTTTGTTCTCTCCAGTTCGGGACACAAGAGAACTACCTGCTGCCGCCGCTCCTGCCTCCCGACGTCAGGAAAGTTCGAGGAGAAAACCGCCTCGGGTCCGACCTCCTTTGGGCTGCGGCGCCTTCAGTTTGGTGAGGTTTAAACCTCGGGCGGGGCCGGGCTGAAGGGGAAAGAGGAAAAGTCGCGGTGGGTCTCTAGGCAGGAGCGGCGGGACAAGCAGGCGAGCAAGAGGAGCTATGGGAAATGGGGCGAGGGCGGCGGGAGAAAAGGGGTCTCTAGCAAAAACTGGCTCTGGGCAGGGAATTGAGCAGGGAACACTGACTTCGCTGTGGGCACTTCGGTCTACTTTTCTCCGGAGTTGAGGTTCAGGTCACCTGCTGGCTTTTTTTTTGGGGAGGGGGGCAGTGTAGATTACTTACTCCTTAAGACTCAAAGAGGTATAAGACGCCCACATACACCCACATCCACACACAGAGACCCAAGGAAAGTTGAGATTTTAAATCCTCTGGTGATTTCGAAAAAGGTAATGAAAAAGAAAGGGCTGGATCAGATACGGAATGCGATGTTAGGCGATCGTGTGATTGCGATGCCTACGCCGAGTTGCTTTAAAAACGGGCAGCGTGTTGTTGTGGTCTGGATTCCTAAATTCCCAACCTGATTTCTGAACGGCGAGGTTTGGGTGAGGCTCCAAACTCTTGGCATCCTTCGGTCTGCCAAGGACTACCGACCTGTGCCTAAACTTGTGGGAAGTTTAAATGCTGTTATTTGATATGTCCCAGGTTGGCTTCCACAACTAAGCTATGGCTATGGGGGGGGGGGGGGGAACCTACCCTGCCTGTAATTAATTCGTCTGTATTAAAACTCCAGTGATCGTTTGGTTATCATAAGTAATGAATAAAGTGTGTGCGCGCATTCATGCATGCACCTGTGCTTTTTCTAAAAAGCCAGTGTTAACAAGTCAAAAGGTATTTAAGTAGAAAATACCACTAATATCTGGTTAAAAAAAGTGTTTATTATTTCTGTGCCTATACTGTGCTGGTGTTATATATAACTGAGAATTGAAGAATGAAATAGTATTAATGTGTTCTGGTAAAAAATGCTTGACTAGTTGTTGTTTTTTTAAAAAAACCTTTCAAATTTCAAGGAGTTGGTGCTGGCTATACAGAAATCTCCTCTGTCTCTGGGAAAAATAGCAGGCTTGATCACATTCTAAAAGTTTTAAAAATTTGTACCTTAATTTCTTTCAAGAATCCTATGTTCCAGAAGTCTTGGTAAAAGTATAGGGATGCAACCAGAGCCAACAATTGTTTCATTAATCCTTTCCTCCTTGTTGGCATCTACCTTACTATTAAGAATTGTAGCTACACAATCTGAACAACAAAATATGCTACTTTCCTAATGGCGTTCATACAGAAAAAGAAAAATCATCCATAATCTCAGCTTCATATATAGCAGCCTTTCCTAGTTTGATGATTTCAAGATGTGTTTGATTATTATTCACACCACAGTTTCTCAACCTCAGTCACTTGTAGGTGTGCAGACTTCAATTCCCAGAATTCCTCAACCAGCATTCCTGGCTGGGGAATTCTGGGAGTTGAAGTTCGCACATCTTCATGTGGCCAAGGTTGAGAAACACTGATTTATATGATCCCTTACATGCAGGACTGTCAGATTTGCGGCCCACGGGATGAGTCACGCACTGGTTATGCCCACACCTGGTTTAGCAAAGGGGAAAAAACTTGTGATACATCATGTGAGGACGCTGTGACACAAGTTTGATGTCTTTGCCTTATAACATTCCAGTAATGCAGGGAATAATTGCTATACCTGAGGAATGTCAGATTGGCAAAAGTCTAGAGTAGAAAGGGCTGCCTATTGTTTTGCCAGCAAGAAAGAATAAAGCAATTTATTCATTCAAATTTTCACCATCTCTTGATTGTTCCTTATCACAATTTTCTTGTCTTTTTTTCTGAATAAAGAGTTCAGCTGAATTATGCATGACCGGAGGTTTATAGTACTAGCCAATGTCTATACATACTTGTTTGGAAGTCAGATCACTGGGACATTTAGGAAGGAGATTGTTTATTTAAGAACACGTCTCTAGGCTGCTATATGACTAAACAAATATCTGTGTCCCACACCTGTTTCTGGGGTAGAACATTTTTTACTAGCTTTATCAGAATATATTTAAAGTTTAAAGAATATGAGCTTGGGTATGTTTATTTAGGATGGCAGAGGATTATCAAATTTGATGTTCTAGAGAAGTGAGTGAGATACTAAATACAATTGTTTAGTTTTCTTGTTAGCACATTAACAGAGGGATACAATCAAGATCAAGGGAAGTACTAATACCATTCTATAAAGCCTTAATAAGAGCACACCTAGAGTACTGCATCCAGTTTTGGTCACCACATTATAAAAAAATGTTGAGGCTCTAGAAAAAGTACAGAGAAGACCAACTAGGATGATTAGGGGACTGGAAGCTAAAACATACAACAAATGGTTGCGGGAACAGGGCTTGGCTAGTCTAGTAAAGAGAAGAACCAGGGGAGACATGATAGCGGTCTTCCAGTATTTGAGGGGCTGCCACAGGGAGGAAGGGGTCAAGCTATTTTCTAAAGCGCCTGTAGGACAGACAATGAATAATGGATGGAAACTGAATAAGGAAAGATTTAAGCTGGAAATGAGGAGAAACTTTCTGACAGTAAGAACAATCAACCAATGGAACAGCTTGCCCTCGGAAGTTGTGAGAGCACCATCACTTGAGACTTTCAAGAAGAGATTGGGCTGTCATTTGTCAGAAATGGTGTAGGTTCTCCAGCTTGGGCGGGGGGTTGGACTAGATAACCTACAAGGTCCCTTCCAACTCTGATTATCTATTATCTGTTATAGCGTAGTTTTGAGGATAGGAGTTGAAACAGCTTATGACCAGGATGTGAGGGGTCTGTAAATATTTTCATAGCCTCTTTTTGACTCATGCAGTATACAGGTCCTCGATGGAAGGGAGGTTAGTAGTAATTGTTTTTTCTGCAGTCCTAATTATCCTCTGAAGTCTGTGTCTGTCCTGTTGGGTTGCAGAACCAAACCAGACAGTTATAGAGGTGCAGATGATAGACTCAATAATTCCATGCCAATAATTATCAAAAATCATGGCTTACAAACCACAGTGGCTAGCCCATTCGTTACATTATCCTGGAGAAAACATATCATGGCTTAATACTTTATATGAGCATAAGCTATAGCATTTATTATTTATTTTATTTATTTATTTATTAATTCCATTTATATACCGCCCTTCTCCCGAGGGACTCAGGGCGGTGAACAGCTCATCTAAAAACCCCACAGAGAATACAAAAGTTAAAAAAATATTAAATTTAAATCGGCTGCATAATAAGACTAAACCCCCCCCCCCTTAAAACCCAATTTAGAATTAAAAATGGAGACCAAATTTAAAATCATTTTCTCAGCCCAGGCCGGCCTGCTCAAAGAGCCAGGTCTTCAACGCGCGCCTGAAGGCCCTCAGGTCCGTGCCGGTACGAAGCTCCGGTGGCAGAATATTCCAGAGGGCGGGGGCACCCACAGAGAAGGCCCTACTCCTTGGCGCCGCCAGACGACACATAGCGGCCGACGGCACCCGGAGCAGACCCTCTCTGTGGGAACGCACCGGCCTGTTGGAGAACGCTGGCAGAATGCGGTCCTGAAGGTAACCTGGTCCCATGCCATGGGTCGCCCTAAAGGTCAAAACTAGAACCTTGAAGCGAACCCGGAGAGCCACCGGCAACCAATGCAGCTCGCGCAGGAGAGGCGTCACATGGGCGCTACGTGACGCCCCCATGATCACCCGCGCGGCTGCATTTTGCACCAGCTGGAGTCTCCGGATGCTCCCCGCAGGGAGCCCCATGTAGAGGGCATTACAATAGTCCAGGCGAGAGGTGACAAGGGCCTGAGTGACCGTGCGCAAGGCGTCCCGATCCAGGAAGGGCCGCAACCGGTAGATCCGACGGATCTGATGAAACACCCCCCTGGAGACGGCCACGATGTGATGTTCAAGTGACAGCCGTACATCCAGGAGGACACCCAGGTTGCGAGCCCTCTCTGTGGGGGGCAGAACTTCCCCCCCAATAGCCAGCGAAGGTGTCAGCTGGCTATATCGGGGCGCCGGAAACCACAGCCACTCGGTCTTGGATGGGTTGAGCCGAAGCCTGTTCCCGCCCAACCAGTCCCGCACGGCCTCCAGGCACCTAGACATAGCCCCCACAGCATCGTTGGGGTGGTCCAGAGTGGAGATGTACAGCTGGGTGTCATCTGCATACAGATGACACCTCACTCCAAGACCACGGATGATCTCACCCAGCGGCTTCATGTAAATGTTGAACAAGAGGGGAGAGAGGACCGACCCCTGAGGCACCCCACAAACCAGGGGCCTAGAGGTGGACCTCTCCCCCCCCGCCAACACGAATTGCGAACGGTCAGAGAGGAAGGAGGAGAACCATCGAAGGACGGTTCCACCAATCCCCAACCCCCCCAACCGTCGCAATAAGATACTATGGTCGATAGTATCAAAAGCCGCTGAGAGATCTAATAGGACCAGGACAGAGGAGAACCCTCTGTCACGAGCCCTCCAGAGATCATCAACCAACGCGACCAATGCCGTCTCAGTGCTATGTCCAGGCCTGAAGCCCGATTGGAACGGATCGAGGTAAGTAGCTTCCTCCAGGTACCGGGAGAGCTGACGTGCCACCACACTCTCAACAACCTTCGCCACGAAGGGAAGGTTGGAGACTGGACGATAGTTGTTTAAAATAGCTGGGTCCAGGGAAGGCTTCTTGAGGAGGGGGCGCACCACCGCCGCCTTCAAGGCGGTAGGGAGCACCCCCTCTCTCAAGGAAGCGTTGACAATCCCCTGGAGCCAGCCTCGTGTCGTCTCCCTGGCGGCCGAAACCCAGCCAGGAAGGGCACGGGTCCAATAAACAGGTGGTGGCATTCAGACCCCCCAGCAACCTGTCCACACCCTCGGCGGTCACAAGATCGAACTCCCCCCAGATAACACTCCCAAGACCTGCCCCGGACACCTCCCCCGGGACCATCCAATTGGAGTCGAGCCCCTCCCGAATCTGAGCGATTTTATCATGCAGAAATCGGGAAAACTCCTCCGCCCTACCCTGCAATTTACATCTGCCTCACTTTTTTCTTCCTTGGAAGGAGGACAAAATCTGCAGAAATATTAAATGTATCATCAAATTTATTTATCTTTAAAGATCCCCAGCATCAAATGAGTTTCTTGCTATATATTATAAGATCTTCCAATAAATTATGATTACACTTTAGCACAAGTAATGCATGAGATTAAACAATGCATCCTTAAAGATGCATCCTTCTATATACTCTGGGCAAGTTGGATTGTTTCATTTTTTGTAAATCAAAGAAATAAAAGCTTGCCATGAGAAAGGATTAATCAGGCACTGCTGAATTTTATTCATTACTTGACCTTTCCAATATGCAAAGGATAATATCAAATATATTTTGAATGCTGTTAATAATATAAATAATAAAAATACCACAAGTTTTCTGGACATAGTCTTTTGTGAAGGAAAGTAGACCTGGCCTTGGGAATGGGGAAGGAATGAGTGACTCATGATGGGAGTGGTTTGAGAGGAGATTATTTAGACCTAAGAGCATGATAGAGAAATTCCAAATAACTTCCCATTCCTTGATTGTTTGGAATAAGATGGATTAGAGAGAAATTGTGACAGGCCTTCAAGATTCTGAAATTCTACCCTACAACAGTAAAAACTGTACTGGAATTCCTGCTGTGACTGTTCCTTGCCCTTGTCTATCTCAAAGACAATCTTTGAAATTTTGGGTGGCCTTTTTATATTCACAATTCTGAGGAAGATGAACTGAAGATTGAATTTCTTACCTGAGTATTTATAAAGAATACGAAACTAAAAATAATGGTCAATTGACTTTTTCTTTTTTTACAAAAATGTATTTGAACAAAGGAGATATCACCTTCCTTATTTATCTTGGCATTATAGCCTTTCCCAAGAAAGTTATGACAAGAAAATAAAGTGTCAGGAATCAAACGGACAAATAAAAAAATAGAAACTAATGATATAACTAACACTTATTCATCCAAAGGTTTCTTTAGAATCAATAATGGAAAGCATACAGCAATACAGTTTTGTGTGGGAATATTGGACTAATAATAGCAAGACTCAAATACTTCAGTGGAATTTAACTCACAAATATAACAAGTGCAGTATTCCTGTTAAACAAATTAAGTACAGGTAGTCCTCAACTTACAACCACAATTGAGCCCAAGATTTCTGTTTGTAAAGTGAGTTTTGTCCCATTTTACTACTTTTCTTGCCATAGTTGTTAAGTGAATCATTGCAATTGTCAAATTAGTAATGCAGTTGTTAAGTGAATGTGGCTTCCCCACTGACTTTGCTTGTCAGAAGATCAGAAAAGGTGATGACATGAACCTGGGACACTGCAATTGTCATAAGTATGAATCAGTTGCCAAACATCTGAATATTGATCACATGACCATGGGGATGCCTCAACAGACTAAGTATGAAAAATAGTCATAAGTCAATTTTTTTAGTGTCATCGTGACTTTGAATGGTCACTAAACACAATGTTGTAAGTTGAGGACTATCTGTATATGGGAATGTATACAAATCAATAAAGAGCAATTAAGAAAAATTATTCATAGACTTGGAAAAATATCATGGAAGATATTTTAAAATGGTGAAAATTCCTGGTTAAGAAAAATAGCAGCAGTAAAATGAATTTACCATATTCAATTTTCTATTTCAAATGATCCTGATAAGAATTGAAGGCATGGTATTAAATATGTAGCAGAGACAAATAACTATATGCTCAAAATGAAGAACAAGGACTAACCTTAAGATTTTAAAAGACTTAAAAGAATAGGGTAGACTATCAGAATTAAATCTAAATTCTATTAGACTATAACATGGATCACGGATTGGATTAAATCACATTACAGAGGGTTATTTTTGGTGAGGCAGCAGTATTCCCAGACAGTTTGCATAAATATATTTGTCTTACTAGAAGCAGAAATGCACAACCAAATAGAAATAATTCAATCATAAGTAGAAATTAAAAATATGGAAAAAACACAGAAAAATTAACTCAAAGTGAACACAACTTGCCTTGGTATTACATAGCTATTTTCATGAAAATGAATTCCACTCCTTTCCAAAATATTAAAATAATTCATATGGGCTGCTAGACCTAATTCTTAATAAAATGAAGATGACACATTTGAGATTCTTACTTCAGAATTATAAGAATTATCTTACTGTTTTTAATATCTTAAAATAAACAGTATAGTCCAAAAGAAGTTATAAAAATAGAATGGAATAGTTGGATATCTGACTTGATTTGAAAGACATAACACAAAATTCAGAACACTTGTATCTTATTTATAAATTGTTATTGAAACACTACTCAGAACTAAAACCAAGTTAAAAACTGTATGATTAAATGGATGCAGAAATTAAACAGGACAATAATACACAATTATGCATATCTCAGTGGAAGACAACTGTTAAATCCACCAGGATTGTTATATTAGAGAAAAATGATATGTTTTAATGTGAGTGTATTTTCTAAGTAATGATTGTCAACATTCTAAAAATCCTTAGAAATCCAATAATTAGGTATGATCATTAATGTCTGATGGCAGCGCTGTAAAGAAAATTCTGGAAGATGATTTATTATAGAATGAAACAAAAGTTAAAATTTGATTTCTATTTCCTGTCAGCTAAGATTTTGTTAAGCATTAATAAACCTTTCTTCCTACAATATATATTGAATAAGCTCTGTATATGATAATGGCTGTCAGGACATTTTATCCTTTTTATTGGAAATCACACATCATTTTCTCTTAGAAGAATTACAAATTAAACTGTGGGAGTATATATCAATGTCAAAAAACCTGGTTTGTACTTGAATCATTATATAAGAATGGAATTTTTAGGTTTGATAGAACATTTTCTTAATAGTTCATTTTTATATTGGCCCTTGGGTTAATTATTGAATATTAACTTTATTTTAATAATAGTTTAAATTTTTAACTTAATACTACAAACTCTTAATATATGGTTTTGCCATATATGCCCCTTGAAATTTTATTTTATTTTATATTGCTTGTAAATATATTTTTTTCTGTATGTCTTTTTGATACTTTTTTAAATATCCACTAAAATAAATAACAAAATGAATAAAAAATTAAATAATGAAAGAAAAGACAGCCTCCAAGAGGCATGTTCTGAATGGGATAAATGAAATCTTTAGCTCAGAGATTACCAGCTTTTTTTTGGCATTTCTTGTTTTAAAAATAGATTTCTATAGCATATGTAAAAAGGTGACCTGCTTTTGGGTTCAGATTGAAAGTTTTGATATGTATGGTCCTTCCTTTTTTCTTCTTTGCTTTCTGAGAGGTAAAGTGCAAAGTATGATTAAATCTCGAGATTTGGACATATTTGGGATATTTTGAGGTATGATTTGGAAACAAAATAAGTATTGCAGATAATATTCACAGCCAGAATATGTCCATCCCTAGTTTTGACCATCCCTAGATCAGAGAAGCATCTAAATTCCTCATAGGGAATCCTGTAAAATCTGCCTTCTTGTAACAATATACCAAAACATGCTGAGTCCTTTGTTGTAACCTGTATTATTTCTGTCAGAAAGCCTTTGGTGCATCTCTTCCTGTGGTTCAGACAATGTTTATAAGGCCCATTCATTTTCAGAACTTCATGAGGACAGCTGACAATGAGCTGGCCTTGAAGGATTTTAAGTAGTAATGAGTGGTATGTGTGGTTTGTCTCTTTTTTAAACTACCATTCCACTCTTGATTGAATTCGTTATTAGATTTCAGTCCATACCAGTATAGCTGTTTTTGTTATTATTAATTAGGAAATCCAGTTTCCTGTGAATCATTCTACTCAAATGGTCCATAACTGAGTTCTATATAGTAGAATAGTTTTTGAAGCGACCAAAAATATTACATCTCCTATCTCAAAATCAAAATAGACTGGAACACAGTCTCACCAAGGTTGTACTACAGCAGAAGCTAAGAGTTAGAATCAGTGAAAGGCAATTATTTTCCAGGAATATATATTTCTCTAGATGTCCATCTGTTTTACTAATTTGAGGAAAACCATGCTGTAAAAAACAGATGAGATTTTTTACACTTATGAGCACAAACTTAACCTATTTGCCATTAATGCAAAGTAAATCCTACTAAGTTATCTACCGTGTCTCAGAAGAAGTGTACGCATACGTAAATAAGTCTTATTATCTTCAGGAGCTGGAGGAGTAGCTATGAAATCAGAGTCTCATCATTAGGTCCCATTCCAGCATTCAATTTTTCACTGATAATGTTGAGTGCTAATCAGTTATCCCTTTTATGTAGTGCCAGTTGCACACACATATTTTCTGATAACAAATTCAATGTATTTATTGCGGTCATAAATCTTTCAGTCCAGTAACACAAAGCACGCTACAAACTGGATGCTTTTAGCATAGGAAACAGGCCCAAGAGTTTATTTTAACAAGAATATTTTGAGAATCTTAAGTTCAGGAAGACCCAAGAACAGTCTGCTTCTACTCAAGTTCATATAATCCAACAACAGTAAACCAACAAAATAATTTTGGTCAGGAAATGAGAAGAGATGCCTAGACCAGAACCCCTTTTATTATGAATTAAGACAATACAGCATTTTATTGACCCCTATACCCCTAGGATAGATGAAAGTTATTTTTTTCTCCTGCCTTTTCTAAGGCAAGTCCTTGTTGAGGATTAAACAAAATATAGAACAGATCATTTCTGCTTTTTCACTGCCTTTGCATCTGTATTGTTACCTGGAGGGCTTGGGGGTGTTCTGTCTGTCTATCCGTCCCTCCATTCCTCCTCTAATAATCTCCCACTTTTATTAATTTTATAAGTAACTCAAAGTCTTGAACATGCCAATATTCTTTCCTCCTCATCTTTCCCCTGAAACAGCAACTCTGAGAGGTAGGATGGGAAAAGCTGAGAGAGAGAGTTTGATTGGTCCAAAGTCACCCAGCTGACCTTCATGCCAAAGTGAGACTGGAACGCACAGTTCCCAGGTTTCTAGCCTGGGACCAGTTTACATGTCAGAAAAGGATAAAGCTATTATATAACAAACATTGGATCACTTTGTGGGTTAAACCACTTGTGGGTAACCACAATTTATAATACAGTGCAGATAGGTAATATTGCAAGTATCAGAATCTACAGTCTGACCATGATAATTTAAAACTGATGACAGAACTCCTAGATCAAGGATATCTAACCGCATGCAGCTCTGGACAGCTAGTAATATGATTCCACAAGATCATAAACTTTTGACATTATTATGTGATTTTTAGCTATATTTGTATGCATTAACTATATTATATATTTTATATGTGAGCCAAGACAATTCCTCTTCTCTCAGTGTAGCCCAAGCAAGCCAAAAGGTTGGACACTCATATCCTAGACATTTTGAGGAGGTATTATATGTAGAATTAGCCCTAATGTAGGCACAGGTTAAAAAACAAAAGCCTCCAGAAAATTGTGTTAAGTTGACCTGAATGTTTAGATGCACGGAGAGGTGGAGAACAGATTTAATAATAAAAATCAACTAATATTCCTCAGCTGGTATGACCCCTGGGTTAGATTTGTAGTCACAATATATCTGGAGAATATCAAATCAGAAAATCCTGGTATTTTATTTATTTATTTATTTTGTTATTTATATACCGCCCTTCTCCCGAAGGACTCAGGGCGGTGCACAGCCAACCAAAGACCCCATTACAATATACAAAAGTTAAAAATAAATTAAATAATTTAGGCTGTCTAAAATTATACCCTCCCCCAATTAGTTAATTAAAACCCAAATTTTAAAAACCTGATTAAAAAGCAAATACTAAATTAAAAATCCCATGTCAGCCTAGGCCAGCCTGCTCAAAGAGCCAGGTTTTTAATGCACGTCTGAAAGCTCTCAGATCCATATTAGTGCGTATTTCTGGAGGCAGACCATTCCAGAGGGCGGGGGCCCCCACAGAGAAGGCCCTACTCCTAGGGGCCGCCAGATGACACATAGAAGCCGACGGCACCCGGAGAAGGCCCTCCCTGTGGGAACGCACAGGTCGGTGGGAGATTACCGCCTGTATACTGACAGTATAATATAATACTGTCAGTCATTCTGTGATAGTGATAGTAGTCTTTTTTAAAAGATATTTAATATGTTTTTTTTTTTTCAAAGTTGGCAAATGAGATAAACTTAAAAGATTCATGGAAAGATAGAAATGCAGAAAATAAACAATATACCTTTTATTCAAATAGACATGCATCATGGTCTAGAATAGATATGATAGGGATGTCAACAGAATTGCTTTTCAGTACACAAGACATTGAAATAGAAACAAATATCTGGGCAGATCACAATCCTGTAACAGTTTTATGGAAAGGACAAAAAAGGAGATCCAGATGGACTTTAAATAATACGATATTAAAGGAAAAAGATTTTAAACAGAAAATTGAGAGAGAACTGACTTTCTTCTTTAAAGAAAAAACAAAAGAGGATACATCATTACAGAACCTCTGGGACACAATAAAGGCTTATACAAGAGATTTGATAATGGACTATACAAGGAAAAGAAATATAAAACAGAGAAAAACCTTTAAAATACTGGAATATTATTATTATTATTATTATTATTATTATTATTATTATTATTATTATTTATATACCGCTCCTCTCCCGAAGGACTCGGAGCGGTGCACAGCCATACAATTAAAACATTAAATATATAAAAGTTAAAACTAGATTAAATTAAAGACCCTGGCTGAAAACAATTAAAACCCCTCCCTTAAACCCTAAAATTTGATATAAAAATTAAAATACCCAAATCTAAAATCAGCCCAAGCCGGCCTGGTCAAAAAGCCAGGTTTTCAAGGCATGCCTGAAGGTCCTTAGGTCCGTGGCTGTACGTAACTCCGGAGGCAACCCATTCCAGAGGGCAGACGCCCCCACAGAGAAGGCCCTATTCCTCGGGGTCACCAGCCGGCACATAGATGCCGACGGGACCCGCAAGAGACCCTCCCTGTGGGAGCGTACCGGACGGTGAGAGGAAAATGGCAGAATGCAGTCTTGTAAATATCCTGGTCCGATGCCATGGAGCGCTTTAAAAGTTTAACACTAAAATCTTAAAACGCACCCGAGAGGCCACTGGCAACCAATGCAGCTCGTGCAGGAGGGCGTCACATGAGAGAACCTTGACACCCCCATAACCACCCGCACAGCCGCATTCTGCACCAGTTGAAGCCTCCGGATGCTCCCCTTTGGGAGCCCCATGTAGAGGGCATTACAGTAGTCCAAGATGACTACAAGAGGTTGGAAAAAGAACTACAGAAATTTCCACAAAAAAAGGACATTAAAATTAAAATGGACATAACATAAAATGGGGCTAATGGAAAAAGAAGAAATAGCACAAAAAAGTTAAAAATGCTAAGCAGAACTATTTTGAAGATGCAAACAAACCAGGCAGATGGCTAGCATATAAATTGAGAAAGGAAAAAGATTCGAGAAGAATAAATCAATTGATAAATGAACAAGGATATGTATGCTATGGAAATGCGGAGAAGAAAAAAATTATTCAAGATTATTATGGAAAATTGTACCATCAAGAGAATGTTTAGGAAGAAAGAATTCAACAATACCTACAGGAAGTAAACTTGCCCCAGATACCTAAATATATTGAAATAATGTTAGAAAGTAACATAACAATGATGGAATTAACAGAAGCCTTTAAAAAGCAAAACATTGGGAAAGCACCAGGCCCAGATGGTTTGCCAGTGGAATTTTATAAGACATTTCAGGAAACATTGAATCTTATTAGAAGTAATGAATGAAGTTATGATGAAGAGAATACTCAAAACATTGTCAGAAGTGTATATCACACTTATACCGAAGGAGGACACAGACCCACAGCAAGTTAAAAACTACAGACCAATATCACTACTAAATTCAGATTATAAAATTTTTGCTTCAATTCTGGCAGCAAGACTGAAAAGATATTTAAATAATTTTATTCATCCTGATCAAAATGGATTTCTGCTGAAGAGACAAATTAAAGACAATATGAGAATAATTTTAGATACATTGGAATACTATGAGGCACATCCTGAAAAACAATTGGCTCTGATATTTTTAGATGCACAAAAAGCCTTTGATAATGTGAATTCGCATTTTATGCTGTTACAAATGAATCAAATGGGCTTTGGTAAAAAATTTACTCAAGCCATAGAAATGATATATCATAAACAAATTGCAAAGGTTATAGTAAATGGAGAGTTAACAGACTTTATAGATATAAGAAAAGGGACTAGACAAGGCTGTCGCCTCTGTTGTTTGTGTTAACACTGGAAGTGCTGAATAGGAATATCAGAGAAGAAAAAGAAATAAAAGGAATGAAAATTAAAAAAGAGTATAAATTACAACCCTTTGCAGTTGACCTGGTATTCATATTAGAGGATCAATTGGAGTCAGCACCTAAACTGATAGAAAAGATAGAAGAATATGGGAAAGTAGCAGGTTTGAAAATAAATAAAGATAAAACAAAGATTTTAACAAAGAACATGTTAACAAGACGAAAGAAAGAATTGGAAGAAGTTTTGGGGATCCAGATCACAAATAACGTTAAGTATTTAGGGATACACATAAAACCAAGATATAGAACACTTAAGGAAGATAACTATCTTAAACTCAAACAACAGATTGCGACAGACTTGGTAAATGGGAAAATTTACAATTATCACTGATTGGGAGAATATCTACAATTGAGATGAATGTATTGCCTAGAATCTTATACTTATTCCAGACAATTCCAATCAGATTAGGGAAAGAATTTTTTGAAGATTTAAACAAAATAGTGCTAAAATATATTTGGCAGGGGAAGAAAGCGAGAATAAAACTTAAATTGCTACAAGATGCAAGAATAAGATGAGGGACTTGCTTTGCCCAACTGGGAATTATACCACCAAGCAACAAGTTTGACGTGGGTAAAGGAGTGGATAACATTAAGGAATACTAGACTTTTGAATTTAGAAGGACATGACTTGCTGTTAGGATGGCATGCCTTCCTCTGGTATAAGGGAACTAAAAGGCAGGGGTATTTTAGAAGACATATTTGAGAAATATTGTTTCTAAACTGGGAGAAGATAAAAAAGCAATATTATTTAAAAATTCCACTATGGTTATTTACTATTGAAGCCTAATTAATATATAAAAAGGAACAAACGGTTAGATATGGTGAGATATTGAATGAAAAGGGTGAACTTAAATCTATGCAAGTGTTGGAAGAACAAGGTGTAAAAATGAATTGGTTTTCATATTTGCAAATACAATCTAGATTTGATAAAGATGTTAAAACAAGGTATTTATGATAAGTTGACTGATTTAGATAAAATTTTGACAGGTACTGATGAAAAAGTAATTAAAAAACTTTATGGACACTTGCTGGAGTTTAAATTAATCACTGCGTGGGTGATTCTGGGGGCTTCTTGGAGCTCCCATGTTACACTGCTCCTGCGTGAGCTGCATTGGCTTCCAGTGGCCTTCCGGGTGCGATTTAAGGTGCTGGTGGTCACCTTTAAAATGCTCCATGGCTTGGGACCCGGGTACTTACGGGACCGCCTGCTGCCACCATCGGCCTCCCACCGGCCAGTGCGCTTTCACAGGGTGGGCCTCCTCAAGGTGCCGTCAGCTGGGCGATGCCGGCTGGTGGGTCCGAGAGTGCGGGCCTTCTCTGCGGGAGCACCCTCCCTCTGGAATGAATTACCTCCGGAGATGCGAGCTATCCCTGACCTATGAACCTTCCGGCACGCATTGAAGACCCACCTTTTTCAACAGGCTGGTCTGGCCTAGTATCATTAGAATGGTTTTTAACTTTTTATCTTTACCCTGTTTTTATAGTCCTATTGTAGTTTTAACTTCAGCCATTAATTTAATCTTCTAAAATCTATTTTAAACTTTCTGTTTGTAACAGTATTGTTTTATTTGGGCTGTACACCGCCCCGAGTCCTTATTTGGGAGAGGGGGTGGTATATAAATTAAATAAATAAATAAGAAGAACAAGTAAAAGAAACAATGATTGCGTTGGGGGGAAATTTTGAATATGGGATTGACTTAGATAAATGGCAAAAATTGTGGTCTCAAAATTATAAAATGACAATGTCAACTGCATATAAAGAAAATTTGTATAAGATGTTTTACAGGTGGCACTTACTCCCGATGAGAATTGTGAGGATGTCCAAGAATAAATCGAATAAATGTTGGAAATGTCATCAGATACCTGGTTCATATTACCATATGTGGTGGACATGCTCGGATGCAAAATGATATTGGACTATAATCCACACATAGTTGGAAAAAATGACAAAACAACATTTAAACTGACTTTAAACCTGAGATATTTTTATTGGGAATTATACCGGAAATAAACTCAAATATTTGATTGAATTGTATTTGCTAAGAATTGGAAAAATGAAAAAATACCGATGTAGGAGGAAATTATTAAGAAAATCATGGACTGTGCTGAAATGAGTAAATTGACATTTGAAATTAGAGAACAAGAGGATAAACAATTTTATATGATATGGGATTTATTTTATCAATGGTTAGATAAAAAGACTTGTAAAGAAATAGATTAGTAAGCCTTATAATAAAAGTTAATAGATTGATATAGAATACAATATAAAATATATAACCATTGGATGAATGTATAAGATTAAATCATAATGAAATTTAAAATATCTTGTATAAAATGATGGAAAAAATAGTTTAATCAAATGAATGTTTAATAATTGATATTATATAAACACAAGCTAGATTGATAAGGAGAATTTATATAATTCGTGAGTAATGGTAAAAAAAAAAGGATAGCACAAAAGATTGTAACCAACTGACATACTGCATGTATATAATTGAAAGAGGGTTTTATGTTTTTATATTTTGTTTGCATGTTTGTTGTTAAAAAATAAAAACTTTGGAAAAAACCCCGAAGTCTTAACCTATAGCAACTTGTTTAAACTGCAGAAGAATGAATGTAGCCTAAACTTGAAGGTTCAAAGTTTTATTTCTCAATATTTTGTTTCTCATCAAACCATTTATGGCATTTTCTTATTTCTTTTTCATATACTTTCACTATTTGTTTGTTTGTTTATTTATTTCCCTGTCTTATTTAACATTGTAAAATTTGAGGGATATGCTATGATTATCCAGCATCGTTTTATTCCATTCTAAAAGGAAACTTACATATTTACAGGAGCCCTTTCATAGAGCAAAATCTTTGGATACTACTCAAAATATTTATCATTTGCTTACATTATTATTTGTTGTAATTTGTAACGTTAAGAACAGTCAAACTATATAAATGATTAAGAGAAGGATACTTAAAGAAGGGTGCAAATGCATTAATTGCAGGTTATGTGGTTGGAATATCTCATTTGTGATGAAAATATTTTTATATTGACATCTTTCATTTGCATAAACAAAAGTACATAAGGATAGAAATTGCCTTTTTTTAGAGCATATATTCCTTGTACAATATTACTAACATAATAGAGAAGAATGAAAGAACTTGTAAAGATAGACCATACAGTAAAAGATAGAAATAGTTTCACAGAATGAAGAATTTCATTGCATAGCACTTTAAAAAGTCAGACAGTGTATGATTCCTCTCTAACTTTCTGACTTATCAGACTTAATGTAGATGTTTCTAACTATTAATATTTCAATTAATATTCAATAGTGTTGAATAGCTGAGAAGGCTGTTTTGATGTGTGATTATTTAGTATTCTAATATGTACAATATTATGGATGTATTACTTTTAAGTTCCATGCATCTGAATGTCATATATTTCAAAAGGAGAACTTATTGAATGAAATTCAACCCTAAATTCAGAAAGTAGATTACTGATAGGAAAATGTTGGGAGTCGGTGATAAAGTGCATGTGATGGACACTATAAAATAATCTAATAGCTTTGCTGCATAGCTACCATACTAAAAAATGAAAAGATGAAGATACTTGATTGCTTTTTCTCCCTGACTATGATTTTAAGTGCTGAAATTTCTGCTGGTAAGTTTAAAGTCTTAGTTGGATGGGACAAATTTAAATCAAATATGTAGGTAAACTAGAGAAAGGAAAAGTTAAAAAGGAGCTAAGAAGGCCCCAAAAGCCATTGCTGAAATTGATTCAGATCTGGATTTATGGTTGGCTAGACAATATTTTGGTCTGCAACAGCATCTGCTTTGAACATGCAGAACAGATTTACAGGCAACACAAAGAAGGAATGTGATGAAGTTGAAGCAGATAAATGGGCAATAAAAATGGGATGTAGTTCATAGAAGAACTCTATAAACCAGGAACCAGAGAACTGTAAAGTAGAACTGTATAAAGAGCAGCTCAGTGAGTGCTTTTGAAACTGAAAGGTTTTTCTTTTAAAAAGTTGTGAAGAAGTAGTTGTTGAAAAACAACCCTTTGCAGTGAGCTGAATAGGCATTCTATTCTGTATAATAATTTATGTGGAGCTGACTTTGAAAATGATCTTTTTATGCTTAGAAAGCTGTCACATCATAGTCTGCTGATGCAAATTTGTGGATTCAGAATTAGTTTTGCTCTGTAAAGTCATATTCTCAGCTTTTATTTCATAAAAAGTGGGATGCGGTAGCTCAGTGGCGAAGACACTGAGCTTCTCGATCAGGTCGGCGGTTCAAATCCCTAGCAGCGTGTAACTGAGTGAGCTCCCGTTACTTGTCGCAGCTTCTGCCAACCTAGCAGTTCGAAAGCATGTAAAAATGCAAGTAGAAAAATAGGGACCACTTTGGTGGGAAGGTAACAGTGTTCTGTGTGCCTTCGGTGTTTAGTCATGCCGGCCACATGACCACGGAGATGTCTTTGGACAGCTATGGCTCTTCAGCTTTGTAACAGAGATGAGCACTACCCCCTAGAGCCGGAAACGACTAACATATGTGTGAGGGGAACCTTTACCTTATTTCATAAAAAATGGAATTCAGTTTGTTGATTACAATGTGTAACATATAGTGTTATGTGTTTGGCAGGGATAGATGTGCAACATTTCAAATCATCCTAAAACGTTAGTCAGACTGGCTATGAACTCTCAGATTATGGAGAACTAATTTGCCTATTTATTTTATTAGCACAATTAATTATTTTAGTATATATTATTTTTAGTTGACTTCTAATATAGATAGGAAGATGGTAGTAAAATTTAAAAGCCTGCAGCCAGATGGATTAAAGTGTTGCTAAGGAAACAGACTTGGAAATGAAGTGTCAGAAGAATGTCCACAGAATATCAGGCTGTTTGGAGCTGATATTTTAAACTCACGTAGACAGATAAATCAAAACTGGAAAATAGCTGAGTTTGTAAGCATTTTTTAATTTTTATAATTGTATAATTATGAAAAAATCAGAATTACAACCTGTAAGAGATACGAACAAATGCCAAAATCCACTATTACAGAACCCTGATGACCCAGCTTCGGTTTAAACATACCCAGCCAAGGAAAGTTTGCCACCTTCAAGCCCAAGCCAACCTATTCCACTTTTGAAAATTTCTTCCTATTAGGAATACAGTCTTTATGTCCAACCCAAATTATCTTTCTTCATAATTTAAACTCTTTTTTTTTTTGTCCTGTCTTCTGGAACAATTCTAAATAGTTCTCTCCAGTCTTTTATAAGATGGCCATTAAGATATCTAAACCAATTATTACGTTTTCCCACAATCTTTTTTTCTTGCAGCTACTTCATATTCCAAGCTCATATTTAGCTCATGATCTATCAAGACACCCTGATTCCTTTGTACATATTGCTACCTAGTATGGTGTCCATTCCCCTCTAGCACTGATTTTCTTAGAACTTCACATTTGCTGCTATTAAGGTTTCTTTATTTCTGTTCATTATACCAGCTTGTCAAGATCCACCAAAACCTTAAGTCTGTCTTTGCTGACTGCTCTTCCCCCATTTTTGTGCCATTTGTAAATTTGTTCACATTTTCTGACTCCTCCCTTTATTATAAAAATCTAGTGTCAGAATTCTCACACAATCCTCATATTTAGTAGGTCAATCATTCTTATTTTTTTCTAAGAAACTTAATGGATTTGCTAGTTTGGCAAGTTGGAAAAATAAAGTTTTAGACAGAAAAAACTACCAATAATATAATAAAATAGATGTATGCCTAGACAAGTTTTCTAGATAAAAAGTCAGTAATAGAAAAATCCATAAGCAAATAAGGCATTGAATCTGCTGCCCTTTGATAGAAAAGATAGGGAATAGGAATGTATTTAATTCTTGCATAAAATAATTATACTATAATGTTTATCGTTTATGTACAGGGAATTTCAGCGATTTGATTCTAGTTGTCTTCTAGCCACAGTTGCAGTTTAAAGGATAATACAGTACCATATGAATACTTTGCAATCTTTGTTTTAAAATAAATGTTTCTCTGGAAGTTTCCTCCTTTTTGCATTTTTACACCGCTCTCCCCCCCCCCCCCTTTGTTTTTGGAAACAAAGAACAGGCTGCATCCAAAGTAACAATAACAAGAAAAAGTAAAGTTTACTATTTTTTTAATCCTTTAAAACTATCACTTCTGTTTTTAGCAGAAGTGTTAAATGGGCAATAAATTAGAAGAAAAGTTTCTAGTTTTACATGTTTCTAGTTTCCTACTTTTCTCTTAATGATTCGTGGATTAGCAATGAGAATTAAACAGGGTAGATATATCCTGTGTTTATTACTGTCTTTTTGTGATTTGATCCATTTCAGATAAATTAATATTTGCTAAGTGAATACCTCTAAATTAAAATTCTACAATAATTTTTGAAACTTTTTTTAAAAATGGTAAAGAGGGCCTTTTAATCTAATCAATTAGTCTGGCCTTTTCATTAAATTTCGTAGCACAGTGGTTACAATGCAATATTGCTGGCTAATTCTGCCCACAGCCTGGAGTTTGATCCAGATGGACTCAAGATTGACTCAGTCTTCCATCCTTCCAGGGTTGTATTGGCTTAATAATAATAAAACAATAATTTTGAAAAACCTTACAATTAATTTTGTTCACATATTTTGAATAGATTTTATGAATGTAGGTTTTTAAATTTTTAAGAGAGTCATTTTCAGTTGATTAACTTCTTTTTTTATGTAGAAATATTGAATATGGATTTATTAGATATATATGAAACAGTGAGATTTCATATATCTCACTATATAAAGTGGTGAGATTCCATTTTTTTTACTGCCAGTTCTATGGGTGTGGCTTGGTGGGCGTGGCAAGGGAAGGATTCTGTAAAATCTCCAGTCAGAGATGGTATTTGCCGGTTCTCCGACCTGCTCAAAATTTCCACTACCGGTTCTCCAGAACTGGTCAGAACCTATTGAATTCCATCTCTGATATGAAACCTTTGAGATTCAGTTACAATTCAAGTGTTGAAAATTCATAGTCAGTAAAATTTAATTGGCTGATTTTAAATGCAACTTTATCATATTTTATCTGAAATAGAACCATTAAAACATATATACATTGTGCTGCTACACATATGTATCTTATACCACAGTAAGCCACACAGAAAGTACTACTTCAGGTTCAGTGACTTTCATTACAAAGCCTATTCTATTATTTATATATATATTGAGTGCTCTTCTACCAACATTTATATTCCATTATATTTGTAAATGTAAGTATACCTGATTGTAAGAAAGAACAAGCATGACTATTCCTTAAAAAACATGTGGAATGAGTATCTTTTCCCCAAACATATTCAGAATCATTTATGTAGTTTTTATTTGATAGTCCTGTGTACTTTCTGTGTGGCTTACTGTGGTATAAGATACATATGTGTATCAGCAGAATGTGTACATGTGCATAAAAATCAATAGCCTTTGTAATGAAAGTCTACTTGTATTTTAGTATTATTTATAATTGGTAGCCTTAAAAATACTACCAAAATTCTGTTGTATTAATTGATTTCCTTTCTGGATGGATCTTGAACATTTTTAACATGTAGGTCCACTTCTAAAAAGCAGGGAACAGATAAATGAAGCTAAAAAGGGGACCAGTGTTGACAATCACTTCACAACTTAATTCTCTGAAATAATGTATAATATAATATATAAAAGTTCTGTCATAATCTTGATCCTCAACAACTGCTTTGTTTCTCCAATATTCTTACCCTATCTTCCCAAGTTTCCTGCAGTCCAAGAGATTCTTCCTCTCTCGTCCAGGTGAACATCAATCTAGCACCTGCACCCAGCACCATCTGTAACTTGCCCTGCTGATTTGTTTGTAGGCATTTGGAAAGTCAACTCTAACATGTGGTTTCCTCAACTGATGCTCTAAGAATTATGGGTACTGTATCATATAATTCCTTATTCTCTAAGTCTGCATGCACATGTTGTGTGTATGACCCATATGCTTGTTCTCATGAAAGCAGAAGTACTTCCTTCCATTGAGTCCTTTAGTTTTATAAATGAACCAATGAAGTTTAGATCTGATCTTCTCTATTTTTTTCTATAATGAGTCTGATGATACTATCCAGTTTTTCTTTAAAATTATATACAGGTACAGCAGCACTATAGAAAGTGACTTATGACCATTTTTCACACTTATGGCCATTCTTGCAGCATCCCCATGGTCATGTGATCAAAATTCAGATGCTTGGCAAATGACTCATATTTGTGAAAGTCACGTGATCCTCTTTTATGACCTTCTAACAAGCAAAGTCAATGGGGAAGTCAGATTCACTTAGCAACCGTGTTACTATCTTAACAACGGCATTGATTCATTTAACAACTGTGGCAAGAAAGCTCATAAAATGGGACAAAACTCACTTAACAACTGTCTCACTTAGGAACAGAAATTTTGGACGCAATTGTAGAAGTACATTGAGGAGTACCTGTACACCCAATTAAATATTTGATAGTGCTGGATAATGCAGGAAATGTTGAGCACAGTTTTTGTCCCCAGCAATATCAGTCCATTCAGTAATACAGTATTTTGTTTTAACACTTTAACTTCCTATTTGATTTTTCAGACCAAAGCACTGCAATGAAGGGTACAAGTCAACCTTCCTTCTTCTGGATATGTCACTATAATTTTGCTAAGGGCCCTAAATCATGACACCGTCTTGATTATTAAAATGCCTTGAAGTCGCTTTCTCTCTGCTGAAGTGATGGTTTTTCCCGCAACGCTGACACCAACTCATCCTGTGTCATTAAACGCAACTTTTATTGTCTATGAACATGCCCATGCCAATATTACCACTCCGTTGATCTTGGTCCATAAGGGCACAGCTCAGCTACTGAAATACCATTTGGGTGCCATGGTTACTACTGAGATAACTCCTTTGACAATCAATAGTACACCTGCCCTCCTGTTACAAGGCTTCACAAGCTTGAGTCTACCACTCCAGATCGTCCTTTCTGCTGCCATGATATTTATTTTCCTTATTTCTTTTGTCGGTAATCTGGTCGTCTGCCTTATGGTTTATCAGAAGACTGCGATGCGATCCGCCATTAACATTCTTCTAGCTAGTTTGGCTTTTGCAGACATGCTGCTCGCTGTGCTGAACATGCCTTTTGCTCTGATAACCATCATCACTACCCAGTGGATTTTCGGGGATGTCTTCTGCAGAGTTTCTGCCATGTTCTTCTGGCTGTTTGTCATTGAAGGAGTTGCCATACTACTCATCATCAGCATTGACAGATTCCTTATAATAGTTCAAAGGCAGGACAAGCTGAATCCTTACCGAGCAAAGGTCCTCATTGCTGCTTCATGGCTGGTGGCCTTTGTTGTGGCTTTTCCACTCTCTGTGGGGAACCCCAGCCTACAGATACCTTCCAAAGCACCTCAGTGTGTATTTGGCTACACAACAAACCCTGGTTACCGTGCCTATGTAGTAGTGGTGGTTTTGGTCTCCTTTTTCATTCCATTCCTCGTAATGTTATATTCTTTTATGGGCATCCTCAATACTGTACGGCACAATGCGGTTCGTATCCATAGCCACCCAGACAGCATATGCCTCAGTCAAGCTAGCAAACTTGGTCTCATGAGCCTCCAGAGACCCTTTCAAATGAATATTGATATGAGCTTTAAAACTCGTGCCTTCACCACCATATTGATTTTGTTCATTGTCTTCATCATTTGCTGGGCCCCCTTCACCACCTACAGCCTTATTGCCACATTTAACAGCCAATTTTATCACAAGCACAACTTTTTTGAGATAAGCACCTGGCTCCTTTGGCTCTGCTACCTCAAGTCTGCTCTGAACCCACTCATCTACTACTGGAGAATCAAGAAATTTCACGATGCGTGTTTAGACTTAGTGCCCAAGTACTTCAAATTTTTGCCACAGCTACCTGGTCAAGCTAGAAGACGTATCCGACCTAGTGCTGTTTATGTGTGCGGGGAGCACCGGTCCGTAGTGTAAGCCTCGCAGCAAATGGACATTTTCTTTTTTTCTGATATATGCCTGTTTTAGTGGGTTTTCTTTTTTTTAATGGCTTCTTTAGCTGTCAGATTTATAATTTTTAGAATTCACATTCAGCTTTTAAGAAGGAGATATTTGTTGAGCTTTTCTACCAGAATATACCCATACTATGTTGTTGACCACCTACTAAAGAAGTTCTGTATACATGGGGGAGGAATTGTGTATATAGGGCAGAGCTTTCTGTTGCAATGGCTTTTGCTGCTGAAAGAGACCAGTTGAAACGCCATTTTTCTCTTCCACAGACAGAGCTGCAAAAATGTAAGAATCCCTGTACCGTTTGCACAGTTATTCTCCCCATGTATATATGTAGCTCTTTATGGATTGTATGCTACTGCCTCCCTGGTTCTGTGGTAGAAAGGAAAACTCATTTTGGATGTACGCCAGGTGATCTTAAGCACTGCTAATTATTTCATTTCATTGTAGATGTTAATGCTGCTATTTTATGGTACATTTAGATGAATACTTAATAGGCTTTTTTTTTTTCAAATAATGTTGCTGCATAGATGAGCCAAAATGTTTGCATTTAATTAATTATTTGCAAGAGTTGCAGTAACATTAAAGGAGGAAAAATCACATTCATGCACTTTAAATAGAACTGGGTGGAGTAAGTCGGGATGAAGAAAGATTCAGTGACCTTTTACATTTTTGTGTTTTTCTGCAAGGTTTTTAATTCTTCCACCAGCTTTGCAGTGTTTCGGAATGATGCTATAACATACTTTGTTCTCAGAACTATTTTATAGTCCTTTTTGAGTTTACTTGAATGTCAGAAGTATGTAGTGCAAATTCATTTAGATGAAGACACTTAAAAGAATTATTACAATTCAGAGGAAGTGCTTTAAATCCTTCTAAAGCCAAAAGGAATTAAACCAAATTCCAGTTACTTAAAAACACATGAGATTTGTCTTTAATTATTATTTCAATGGGAGGTACATGATTATTCAAATTTAATGTCATAACTTTAGCCCCACAAAAGAATAACTGATACTGCATTAAAAAAGCACATAGTCATTATATGTAAACATGGAAATATGGATTCCCTTTGAATATCAAACTCTTACTGCGAACTGTGTTGTATCAATATTTAATTAGAAGAGAAACTTGAAACATAGTTAATGTTCAAATATTTTTTTAAATTTAATAATTGGAGCCGTACATCATGTACTATTCTTTCGACGGAGAAGTTTTTTTTTAAATATTTTTTTGATTAAACTGGAAAAATAAAAATTTCCACATTTTCTCTCCAAATGCTTACAAATTGATGTTATCTTGCTTGAAATATAAAAATGATTTATGTTTACTTTCACTTTTTTGTTTCCTGTCAAGACAAACTATATTGTGAGGTTGCATGACCGGCTGTGTTTCTCTTGCAATATCCTGAAATTATGTTCCCTTTTATGAAAAGCTCAAAAAAAGAGTAAACATTTTTCTCAGGAGTATTTATCTTAAACCTTTTAAATACATTTGACCAATGTACATATATTAAAACTTGTGTCAGTTCTGCTATATGTGCACTTTTCTAAAAACACCTTGTCATTCCTTTACATAACCAAAATAACTACTTACATAGGAATAATTTCTTAATTTAAATCCTGCTTTTAAAAAGTTGCATTAGGGCAGAAAAGGTCATGGTCAGAAATAGATTTATTAATTTGGAACTGTTGGTTCATGTGACCTAATTTTATAGCACACTAAATGTATTTCATGTCTAAAAGACAACCTCGTTTCTTATCCAGCTTGATGAATTACCATTGCTGTCAACAACTAGGAACATTGTTTTGTCTTCCCAAAGAAAGCATTTATTGAATATCTTAAACACATGGCAAAATTCCCAGGGTGGGAGGATGGGAACACACTATGGGCCTTACTCTTCACGTTTGTACTATTTCCTCTCCTCTCATATCCATAATCTACCTATACATTATACATAAGAGAATTTTGATATCCTTTATGCATAAACCTCCTGGCTTATAATTCCAGATTCATTGTGTGGGCTTTGGTTGGTAGGACTAAACAGGTCAGATGGCCTGGTGTGGTTGGCCTTACAACTGTGAACCCTCTTCATGTAAATAAAGCGGGCAAGGGAAATAGTTGCAAAATGAGATAATGCACTGATAGACATCATAAGGAACAACTTCAGATAAAATAATATTTAGAACTGTGGGCATTCTTGCATTTCTGGAAATTAAAACTTTGGAAGAGACAAAAATAACTTTGCTATTAATATTTCAACTATATAAAAATTGGGATATGTTTTCTATAGAGCTGGAATAATCAGGACTTTCATGTTTGGCTACGGTATCGTACTGGCCACCCCTTCCATTATAGGGTTTATTTTAGAAGTGCTACTTTTAGCAGTAGATCAATAAAATTTTCATACTCAGAGATGTTTGGAACAGCTTATTCCTTAAGCTATGGAAAGATTCTTGACTTTAAATGGCAATCTACGGTACGCTCTACTATAAATGGGTACTACTTTTACCTTACAGTGAAATGAAAAATATTGGTTATAATAATTAACCAAATAGTTACTTTGCTTACTACAATTCATTACTAATTGATCACATTGATCCAAAGCAGTCTGGATGACAAACATTGACACTATTCCTGAAAATACATGATATCCCCTTGGACTTTAAACAGTGTGTAGACCTAAAAGGACAATGTTGACTTGAAAATAAATCCCACTGCAGTGTGTCTCATTCCCAGGTAAGTATGCCCATGGTGCAGCTCTATGAATAGTAAACCAGTTCTGGATTCTCAATCAATCAGAATTGTGTTGCTCACACCTCTGGATTTATATCTAATGCAAATATGCTTATTGAGAAAATTAAGCTTTCATTTTGAATAGCTTGAAAACAAATGTTTGCTCCTATTAACATGTCAAAATCAGAAGAGCCAAAGCAAAATTTCCAAATTTCTCACAATACCTCATCTGTTTCCTCTGTTGCTTCTAGTCTTTGTTCTTCCCATTTTGTCATTGGAATGGCCAAGTATAAAGGATCCAAGAACTACTGTTGTCAAGAAACATTTAACAGAAAGAAGTGTAATCATGTATAATGTTTACAGTTTAAACCATTTCAGCTTACACTATTGCCATTGGCTCTTTTAATATACTGTTATTTTAGAACAGTGCCTTTTCATTTGATATTGATTTTTATATCCTCTTAAACTTGAAAATCCTTCAGTTCAGCTGGTAATCAGCCTCTTCATGTGTCCATATGTTCTATCGAGATTACACCCATGCTTAAAAGAAAACACATATAAGCAAGCTTTCAGAAGGCAACAATACCTTAAAATATAGCTCAAATGATTTTATTAAAGCATTCTAGGTAAAAAATATTTGGTTTTGTTCCTTTTAAAATACATATTTTTGCTCAAACTTGGAAACGAAATGCAGGGTGCTGAAGTAAGTAAGATATATTTTTAAATATATATATATATTTGTATTTAAGCAGATTTGTCAAGCAGTCACATTTGATATAAAAATCTGTTGCTAAAAAGTTTCATGAGATGTTTTATACTCTGAAGGGATGTCTTATTTTATGGAAGCATTTATGTTTGTATACTGAATAACAGTAGTGTCCTCCCTCCCCCTTCTCTTCAGTGTGGTATTTTTATAAAATTGTTTTTAATGAGCTTTATATAAGTTTCTGTCAATTTAGCTCTCTTTCTCTCATGCCATTATGCAACATTATCCTTATAAACAAATGTATTCATTTATTTTTGCCATATAAAAACAAAGCACCACAACATACTGTGGTCGCAAAAGAAAAAGTAATGACTTCCTTAACTCTTATTTCTTTCTAGAGTTATTATTAGCCATTGATGAAATGGTTCTTTTGTTGAAAACAGACCTCAGTTTTTAAATTTTAAAGTTAAACTTGATCTGTATGTAATGTATATATATTTCCATGAAAATAATTACAGTAAATAATTATTAAGACAAACTTTTTCTGTAACAGTTTATAGGGAAATGGCTATCATTAACTAGCTAGACTTATTCATTAAAATGTTCTAAAAATTAGTTTTGGTGTATTGATTGAAAAATCAGAAGCAGCATTTTAAAGTCTCTTCATATTATGAAAACGAATTCTCAGACTTGAGAGTTTTTTTTGTAGACCTTCAAAATAACAATTAAAAGCTTCAGATAACATCATGTTATGTCAGATGGGTGGAAGAATGTAAGAGTGCATAAAGAATTTCTGATCAAGGTAGCAAGATCTTTGAAAGAACTGACTCATTCCAGTTTTCATTTCTAATATGAATTTCTGTGCGAATAATTAATGAAATGTCTTGTTTACACTAGACTGACAATGTGGAGTTGTCCATGTTGTTCAGTTGGGCACTTTTGTCTAAAAGGGGCATACAACTTTTTCTTGACTGAGGGCCTTATGTGGTCTTTAAGTGATGTGGTATACAAACAGACTACATTCCTAAGAAGCAGTGGGAGAAGCCACAAGGAAAATCAAATTTGTCATCATTTGCATTTAAGTTTAATTAAAATTATAATTAGTCTGATTGTTCTCCTGTCATTATTTATCATTTTTACCTCTCATTAAAATTACATGTTAGTAACAATATCCAGAGATATTGGATTAACTTCATACCCTTTAAACAAATATGAACGCTCAAAATTGCTTTATATCTACAAGTTGGAAAAAATCCAACTGTTGCTCTCTATATCAACAAAATTCAATTCATATGTAGAAGCTGAAAAATCTTTGAAGTTTTAATATTGTAATGTAGCAAAGAACACTCTAATAATAATATCAGAGAGAGAGATTCAAGACAACTCAATGTCCCATGCTAAAGATCAATTCCATTGTCATTCTTTTCTTCCTTAACTGTTTCTGCTATGGTTGGCCATTTTAAAAAGTTCTTCCTTAAACTGAGGAAATACTCAGGTTGACTTGTTTTCTATTCCTTACCGATTCTTTCTTTTGTGCGATCTGTTTGTAAACCTATGGATAAAGGGCTAGCCTACTTTGATTGATCTTATGGGATTCTTTTTGAAACTTAGGAGATGTGATTTGAATGAAGCTACCTGATACTATGACCTGCTCTGTGATGATTAAATCACATTGTTGTCTTCCATCCAACTTAATTTTATATCCATTTCCCATCTTTAACCATAAACGTGTATCCTGTTTCTATTAGGTTATGATAGTTTCATGCCAAGTAAGGAGGAAGATTGGGTGAGAATAGTTTTTTTAAATGAAAGCCTAATTAAATGATTTTTTTTAAAAAGTATTTATTTGTATTTTTTATTATTTTACAAATAATTCAAGGCATCACCATCCCACCTTCCTCCTACTTTGCTCACAACAACAACCCTGTGAGGTGAATTGGGCTAAGAGAGAATGACTGGCCTAAAGTCATCCAGCTGGCTTTCATGGCCAAGGAAGGACTTGAACTCATGATCTCCCACTTTCTGGCCTTAAACCATTAGACCAAACTGGCTCTCTGATTTTATCGATCAGTATTTGTTACCGTTCAAAGTGGAATCTTTGCCTGCCAGTTTTTAAGAAGAGGTAATTTATTCTAAAATGGTCATGTAAGACACCAAACACTCATTCAGCAAGATTAGACTGTCTTAATGCAGTTGATTTGGAATCCAAATCTTTGTTGTAAATATGTAGAATGATTGATTTCTCATAAGGCTGGGTGTATCCCCTCATGGTTCTGAGAGATTCTTCATACTGGGGCAATGGTTTTCAACCTGTAGTCCACGAACCTTTGGAGGGCCATGATATTACAGGGGTCCATGAAGTCTTGAAGAAATAAGATTTAAATCTTAAATTGTGGGAGTCTATAGCGATAGCCCATGCCCACAAAAAGTATGAACTAGGGTTTTCAAGATAATGCTGAACTGCAAACCCACCATGCTTCTTAATAACACTAGCAGAGTGTAATCAAAGATGTTCATCAACATCCAGAGCATCACATACTGCTACAGGTAGTCGACTTACAACAGTTTGCTTAGTGACCAAAGTTACGACCATTTTTCACACTTACGGCCTTTGCAGCATCCCCATGGTCATGTGATCAAAATTCAGATGCTTGGCAACTGGTTTATATTTATGACTGTTGCTGTGTCTTGGGGTTATGTGACCAAGCTTCTGCAAGCTTCTGCCAAGTAAAGTCAATGAGGAAACCAGTTTCACTTAACATCCGGGTTACTAATTTAACAACTGCAGTGATTCACTTAACAAATGGGGCAAGAAATGGGCAAGACTCACTTAACAAATTTCTCACTTAACATACATTTTGGGCTCAATTGTGATCGTAAGCTAAGGAGTACCTGTATTTCTAAGTCCTTTTTAAAATTATCTTGTTAACTTATATAATTTCCTTCATATGAATCGGGCATACCACATCATGCATGGAAAGCATTATAGTAAATGTATTGGTAAAGAGAATCTAAAGATGTCTTGTTGGTATTGTTCCTAGAAGGTTGATTCTACACTGATCCTAATAAGCATGCTCAGAGGAATTCATTATTTTGAAACCCATTCCTAATGTGAAATGTTTTGTGCATTTGAAGTTCATGCTAATTTCCACAAAGGCTTACATTGCTAAGCAACATATTCTGTTATCTCTGGAGGGCAAAGGCTATACTACCTATATCTTAATTAAAGCTAAAAGAAATATATTATCCCTCTCCAATGCAGTTAAAACATTCAAGAATGTTCTCTAAACAATTTTTTTTTTATGACAAGCAGGACCGCCAATTTAAAAACAAGTCTTTCTTTTAAATCTACTATTGGACAATCCCTGTGAAGTTCTACAACAAATAGATTTTTTAAAAAAATTCTTCAGTTGGAAAGCCCAGCAACAAATCATATAACAGATAATGTGCACATATTCTCTGACCAAACTGGAAATAGATTTTAGAGCAAAATGAAATACAACTCTGTGTGAATGCTAGAAGAAAGGCAATGAAACAAAACAGAAATGATGAAAGAATGTGAAAGAACATGGTGGAAAACTCAAAATCATCAACAACTGGAGAAGATACCTCCCATTTTTTTCTTCTAACTAGAGCTAAGAAGTTATAGCAAATCACTTGTCTCTTGCAGCCAGAAGCCAAGAACTAGAGTCTCAGAGTTACACAGATCTTACATAAAACATTGATCAAAGACAGTTCAAGGATGCACACATTCTATAAAGATCTCAAATACGAAGGATACAGGAAAGAACAGGATAAAAATGCATGATTACAAGAAGGAACAGCTATCACCCAAAGTATGAAAACACTGTCTGCCATAACATTATTTGAAACATGACATCAATATATCAAATGCTTTGATATATGAGAAGTACAAAGACCTTAATTGTTACCTTACTTTCCTATGCTGAGCAAAAAGCAGACGTAAGGAGGCAGGCAATCCATACAAATCCTTGAATCTACACATTTTGTAGGTATTTGTAGTTCTTGGCAGTATATTAGCACAACTATGTAAATAATGATAAAACGAATAGAAATATTAATGTATAGCACTTTGGTTACATGTCAAGTTAGCTTTAAAGCAAATACAATGAATGTTTTCTTTTTTCTTTTTATTCCATCCCTCCATATTTTCTTCTGTTCATATTTGTTTCCTAAAATTCAAATTCATATGGAGGAAGAGTTGGATAATGCCAGGATGCTGCTTGTATCTTCTACTACAAGTACAGACTAGCTATGAGGAGGAGAAGAGACTAACCTTGAAATAGGATGAGCAATAAATAAAACATACAAAAAGATCAAAACCCTTTGTATAGGAACAAATATAAAGAAAATAACATTTTTTCAGTAGCTGAGATCATCAAGAAAGTTCAGGTAAAAATAACTGAACCCAATTCTGAAAATAACCAATGTCTGCTTCCTTATGAATTGGATACTGGAGGGTGAAAAATATTTCATTGGTGAAAAGTAAGTTTTCACCCTCGGTAGGCACAGTTAACCAATTTGCAAGCCAGGAGATAATCTGAGGCCAGGCCATTATTGAGGCTAGTAGGACTGCATCATGCATGTATGTATAACATCAGCAGATATAGAAAGCCTCTTATTCTGCTGATAGTTTGCAATAGTAATAAAAGAATTGTATTTGATTAAGGGCTTGTTCCATGTGTAAAATGGTGTTTATAAGAGGTACACATAAAAACAGCAGACAAAATATTGTTATATACAAGGGAGCAACTGCTCCCACACTTTCCAGGTGGTATTTTGGAGACCCTCAAATCACACATCCAATAATGCCTTGCTATGGTCAGATAAGAATTAAACAATTGGAGGTACACACTCTTTTATTATTGGGAATTGTAATTTCAACAGTACAATTTGATTTAGGCCACAATTCTTGGGCTAAAATATACTCTAGTGTTTGAATAAACCAAAGTTACTACAAATTGACTGATACTATAATGGTCTATCCTCAGGTGGAGGGAGGGGATGAATTAGTACCATTTACTTTAGTGTGATCTTGGTATGACATCCATAAAGAAGATTATTTTTGCCATTGCAAAAACTTTAACTGAGGAAAGAAGGAGTCGAAAGCTTTTAAAATGATGTGTGAACATGTATTAAGCATGGGAAAGGAAATCAATAGGGTTTTGGCCTCCTATTAAAAAAACAAACAACATGCCACCATGAAATCACCCTTTGTATATAGCAACCAATGTGGATTTGAGCTGTGGTGGTATAGTGGTTAGAATGCAATATTGCAGGCTAATTGTGCTGACTGCCAGCAGTTCGATTCTCATCAGCTCAAGGTTGACTCAGCCTTCCATCCTTCTGAGGTTGGTAAAATGAGGATCCAGATTGTTGAGGGCAATATGCTGACTCAGTAAACCATTTAGAGAGGGCTGTAAATCACTGTGAACCAGTATATAAATTGTAAGTACTGAGTTTACAATCTGAATTTGAAGTCACTGAGGTAACTGGATGCCCTCTCAAGGGAGAATTGTTCTCTGAATTGTTGGCTTTCACTCTGCTAGTAAATCCTGCTCTAGAGAATTGTTTCTATCTGGGGTCTGGAATTAATGAGTTGGCTGCTTGCTCATTAAATATCAGTCCAATTGGATGAAACCTGAGACCCAAATTGTGCATGCTGACTCTTCTTCCTTTTTTTTTCTATTTTCCAGTCCAGTCCAATCTGATTGGTTAACAGCAGCCTTATTCAAGTAGCTAGAAACTTTACTATTTTTACTTAAAACACAAATTATTTAACTACAAACTAAAATAAGATTAATAACAGCAAGTAATATTAAATAAAGGTTTATGAAATGTGTGAAATACTGAGGAATTTTCTACTAGATTATTATCTTGTCAGATGCCCCTCCAAGTAAAAGAGGCAAAATTAGGTATGATGTAGGGCCTGGAGATGAAATTAGGTATGATGTAAGGACTGGAGGTGGTGTTTTTGTATGTGTTATGCCAAGACAAGATGATTTTGTGGATGAAACTCTGCTTCATATCCAACCAGAGTTCCATAAGTCACTTATTGTTATCTGATTTCTGTCTAAAACTGCTCCACCCTAAACACCTTACATGGCATAAGCAATATATATTTATTTAAAGCAAAACATTGTGGAATGCTTACAGTAGTAGCTCTTTTATTTTGTACTAAAGAGATTATGCTTGCTCAATGACAGCTACATGGTGCAACATGAATTACTTTTCATCCACTAAATATCCTAAGAGAGAGGTAAGCAGGTGTTGCATTTGGGAGCAAGTAGCAAGCAGATTCCCAAAGGGTTCAGAATGAGAAACATCTGGCTATGCTAGCAGGGCTGCTGAACATCTGCAGGCCAGCTAATTGAATGTCAGCCTTGCGAAGTAGACCAGACAGGAAACACGGTCAGGTGAGTTAATTCTACTGTACTGTAAGGTATATTAACAGAATCCTGCTAGTCTGAAAATACATTTCTCCTCCCATCCCCTTTATAGCCCAAGAAACTAGCTTCCCCACCTAAGTTCCTGCTGCATGCTAAGTTGCCTTTTATCTGACTAGTCTCTTGGCTGCATCTCTTCTCCCTGTCTCCCAAGGTCATTCTCTCAAATTTGACAGGAATGTAGTAGTGCAAAGAGAGAGAGAGAGACCCTACCTTAGGGCATATTGCTTTACTATTTCCCTTTCCTTTCATCTTGTTCTGGACTGACAAGGAATTTTGAGTTTATGATGATGTTTCAAAAAAAAATAAAGTCAAGGCAAAATGTGTTTACAGGATAGATTCACATCATGCATTAAGCCATAAACCATGGCTTATAAGCCTTGAAGATTGCACACAGCTGCAGTGCTAAAGCCAGTGAAGTGTTTTTTTATCAGGATAATCTGATCTACTCAATTATGGGATGGAGCATACTGTTCCGCTTTCACCTTTCAGCCCCAATGCAGGAGCCTTCACAGGCAGTTGCTTTCGCAACCAATTATTTTTGTGTTGAATTTATATTTTACTAACAAAGTTTGACCTTGTCGGTAAAACATAAATTCAACACTAAAGCCAGGTAAACCACACATGATGGTTTATAGAATGGCATATACCAGGACTGTCAAACTCATGTCCCGCAGGTCGGATGTGTCACATGCTGGCCATGCCCAGTTTAGTTAAGGAGAAAAAAGTCATGATATGTCACATGATGCCATTGTGACGATGTGAGTTTGACACCCCTGATATATACTAAGTCATAGAATGGATAATAGTTCTCATTTATTTATTTATTTGATTTGTCAATCGCTTACAAGATACAGGTATAAGAATAAACATAGTTTTGAATATATGAGATGGATACTTATAAGTAAAATAAAAAGAAACAATAGTACAGGGATGGTAAGCATGATTGGTGCACTTATGCATGCCCCTACAGGCCTCTTAGGAAGGGGGTGAGATCAATAGTAGACAGTCTAAGGTTAAAGTTTTTGGGGTTTGGGGAAGAAACCACAGAGTCAGGTAGAGTATTGCAAACATTGACCACTCTGTTGCTGAAGTCGTATTTTCTGTAATCAAGTTTGATGTGGTTAACCTTGAGTTTGTATCTATTGTGCGCTCTTGTATTGTTATGATTGAAGCTGAAGTATTCATTTGCAGGTAGGACATTGCAATGTATGATTTTATATACTATATTTAGATTGGACCGAAGGCAGCATAGTTCTAGGTTTTCTAGGTCTAGAGTTTCAAGTCTGGTGGCATAAGGTATTCTGCAATGAGTAGAGGAGCGGAGAACTCTGCTTGTGAAATATTTCTGGACTTTCTCAATTGTGTTAATATCAGATACATGATATGGGTTCCAGACTGATGAGCTGTATTCAAGTATAGGTCTAGCAAATATTTTGTATGCTCTAGTTAGTAGTGTGATATTACCAGAGAAGAAGCTACGTAGGATTAGATTAGATTAACAACTCTTAATGCCTTTTTGGCTATGTAGTTACAATGGGCTCTAGCACTTAGATCATTAGAGGTGAGTACTTCAAGGTCCTTGACAGAGTTTGGATCCTCAAAAAGGTCTTGACTATTTAGCTTGTATTTTATTTTCTGATTTTTTTTTTGCCAATATGTAAGACAGAGCATTTATTTGTTGAGACTTGAAGTTGCCATTTGATTGACCATTCTGTTACATAATCAAGGTCTTTTTGGAGGGCAGTAATATTGTCTGTGGTGTTGAATAGCTTTACATCATCAGTGAAGAGAACACAGTTGCTCTTAATATGATCACAGAGGTCATTTATGTAGAGTATGAAAAGAGTTGGTCCTAAAACACTGCCTTGGGGGACATCACTGTTGACAGGTACAGAATTTGATAGGACATTCCCAATTTTGACCATTTGTTGTCTGTTTGACAGGAATGCTTCTATCCAGTTATGTAGATGTCCAGAGATTTTAGTTTTAGGAGTAGTTTGTCGTGTCCCACTGAATCAAAGGCTTTACAGAAGTCTATGTAGATTGCATCTATTGCTTTGCCCTGATTGAGTTTTGTAGTCCATATGTTTTTGCAGTGTAAGAGTTTCAGATTACAGGATAGGTTTTTTTTAAATCAAATTGTTTATTAGAGAGTAGGTTGTTTGTCTCTACATATGTATGAACTATCCATCAAATAGTCTCAAAGGTGCTTTTTCAAAAGGTAACTCTATTATTTTTTTCCCTGAGAAAGATGTTTTGCTTCTCATCCAAGAAGCTTTATCTATCAAATAGTAATCTGCCAAAGGAGTAGAGTTAAGAGTTTAATCTAGAGGTAACAAATCAGCAAAAGATAGGCCCAAATGTAACATTCACTTGGCATTATTGTGAGTTTCACATTCCAAATTATGACCAATCATGGTTTTTTTCCCATTGGAGTCAGCAAACCAGTCATATAGAGACTTGTTCCCACAAGTTGCTGGCTGTGTGAATGAACCTTCTGCAATCAAACATTGTACATAAGGGAACTAAATATAGCCCATGCTGTAGAACACTGTGCGCCTGAAATAGTCTCAAATCAGCTATTTGTACCTAGTGCTGTGCTAAATAAGGTAGTAGCAATGCTGACAAATCTAACCGAAGTATTATTTATATCCAGCTGATTTCAATGGAAAACAGGAAAGATGAATGAATGAATGACCTTTTATCAATATAACACACCATGATCAAAACAGGCACTAATTGACATTTGTATCAGGCCAACCTGTCTGAGATCAGGATGCAACAATCTGATTAGCTGAGATCACAAAGCAACATAAAGGTATGCTGATATGGACACTCTAAGGATTTTTAATGAATCTTTGTCTATTGCCTTTGCTTATTCAGTTACAGCCACAAAAGAAACATTTGGAGAAATAGAAGTGGAGCATGTGAGAAAAAAATACTTGTCAGTCATTAACCAGCTTATATTTTGCAGTTGTATGGTGACAGGAAATATTGAGCAAGTGCAGAGATGGATTCAAATAAACTTCAACCCCACAGTCACTGAAGAAACTGAAGTTGAAAAGATGTTAATATTTTAACAATATCCAACACATACCTTGAAGTTAATCATGTAGTACTCACACACACAAAAAGGTAAAGATTCTGGAATACTCTACACCAGGGCTGTCAAACTCCTGGCCCATGAGCCGGATGCATCACATGCTGGCCACACCCACGCCCGGTTTAGAGAAGGGGGAAAAAGTCCTGATATGTCACATGACACTGTTGTGATGATGTGAGTTTGACACCCTTGGTCTACACAATCCATAGACCTGAATTTCATTGAAAATCTAAGGGGAACATCTCATGCAAGTAGATTTACTAATAGAGGACACCAAAAGAGATATCGGAAGATGTATTGATGCCCAGAGTTCTCCATATTTTATTTTAAATTTAAGTCATATACACGCAGAGCCATTTGTGCTGGCACGTGAGCTGCAGGCAAACCTACCTCATTATGTGTGCCTCACAGTTGATTTTTGGTAGGTTTGAGGCCTTTTTAGGCCTCCCAGAGCTTGAGGATGGCTTCTGCAGGCTTTGCAGGCTGAAAACTAGCCCCGTTTTATCACTTCCTGTTTTTCCGACAATACTGGAAGTGATGAAACAGGGCTAGTTTTCAGCCTGCAAAGCCTGCAGAAGCTTTCCTCAAATGTCTGGGAGGCAGAAAAAGACCTCAAACCCGCCAAAAATCAGTTCTGAGGTGCAGTGCAGGTAAGGGGGTGGGTGGAGGTGGGTGGGTGGGGATTGTGCGTATGAGTAGGGGTTTGGGGGGCGCAAATTGCTTTCTGGGTGGCACGCAAGCACGAGGTGCAAGTGCACACACAATTTTTGACACAGGAGCCCAAAAAAGGTTAGCCATCACTGTCATTTAAATCTATTTGATATATCCGATAAAGGGTGGTAGACTGCCCACATGTGCTGTGTAGACAAACATAGAATATGGACGCCTATCATAAAAGCACAAAATCAGTTACACATAAAAAAGCAGGACATTAATTTTGTGAAATTATTTATACATAATTGGGCACTCTATTTGTCCCCTGTGCAAATCAAAAAATACATGAAAATTTCTGCTCAGTTTCCAGTCTGTTTCAGTATTCAAACTAAAACATAATTAAGACATCATTCTTAGCATCAGAAAAGATATTCTTGTGAGGAAGAACAACTTAGCATTCTGTTTTTGGATTCATTTCCAAGAATATATCTAGTTTAAACCAGGGGTGGGCTGCTGGGGGTTCACAGGGGTTCAGGAGACTCTCTAGCTAAGATTCTACACAGGTTCAGAGAACCCCCAAATCCCACTCCTGGCTGGCCCCACTCACCCCTCCCCTCCCAGGAGTCCCCATGCAGTCCATTTTAGATGCAGGTAAGTGCAGGGACGCGCTCAGAGACTCAGGGAGGGCAAAAATCAGGCCTCCCGGAAGTTTGGGAAGGCCAGAAATGGGCCCGTTTCCAGCTTCCAGAGAGCCTCTGGACCCCGGGGAGGCCATTTTTGCCCTCCCGGAGGCTCAAGGAAAGCTTTCAGTGCCTGGGGAGGGCAAAAACGCCCCCTTGCCGTGGTGCAGGAGGCCAACTAGGCCATGCCCACCATGGCCATGCCCACCCAACAACTAGGCAGAGAACCTATTGCTAAAAATTTTTAAGCCCACCCCCTGGTTTAAACTCCAAAAATTAATCTGAATTTTTAGAAGTGTCTTTTCCCCCCTGTGCTTTCATTACCTGTGAGGTTCCTGTTTGAGAAAACTGGTGCATTAATGTGGGAAGATGAAGCTTGATTGTATGTAGTGATATAGATACTTTGAAGATCTGCATCAATTAGACTCTGAGCATTTCTGAAGTAAAGGATGCAGCATATGAATATTTATCACAAGCTGGTGCTTTTTCTCATTTCATGTGGAATTCACATTTTCATGAGGGAAGAATGATAATTTGAAGAAATCATGGCTTCTGGCATTAGGTATTTGGTGAGCAAGGTGAAAAAAGCACTTCATGTTACAGCGTGAGGAGATTTGTCCAGGTTTTTCTAGCATTTCTTCAAATTTACCAGGAGGAACTTGATTTGCAATTGCTAAAATGCCACTGAAGAAGGCGAGTTAAATATATACTTATTAAAAAGTCAGTTACATTTAATGATTTATAAAATAGTCTATATTGCACAGTATCTTTGATGTACTTACATAACAACAAGTTGGGGATGACTAATTCATTTGTACAATATTTTCTATACTTTCTGTGGATCTCTGGCTATTCATTTTTCTATATATTCTTGACTGTTCATTGTTTTATAACAATATTTTCCCTGACTTATTGCCAGTCTACCAAAACCTATTTCATGCAGAGATTAAAGAAAGGGCAAGAGGCTTCTATTGTCTATCACTTAAAATATGCCATCATTTTATAGATTTTTATGCTTGGCATTGCAAGACAAGATAGAAAGACCTGCACATGGATTAGAGAACAAACAAAAGTATCCAATATCATCAAGAAAGTAAAAGGATGGAAATGGTCTGGTCACATAGCAAGAAGAACTGATGGCAGGTGGCCCAAAGGGAGTCATAGAATGGATCCCACTGGATAAAAAGCATCCACGAAAAAGACCTAAAACAAGATGGATCAACAACATCAGCAAGCATTGCAAAATTAGCAAAAGAAAGTTCAGGACCGTATTGGTTGGAAACATGTAAAAGAGGCCTTCATCCTGAGTGGATATACCATTTTTAAGATGATGATATGATGATGATGATGATGGTGATACTCTTCTATTTATACCCACAATGTGAAATTTCAATATATTGAAAAAAGTATATACCCTTGTTATAGAAATTCATAACTGGACAAAGTTAGCACATTTATTAGTGGAATTTCATTAGGGTTTCAAATATTTGTATTTGCCAAGATGAAATCCACTCCATCAGTGAATTAGGACAACTGTTTTTCCCAGAGAACAGGCTAAGCCAAAAGGATGGCTAACTTTAAGGCAAGGAATTAATACGCCACTCTGTGTGGGCATCCAATGCAAATAGGTTTGTCACTCTGCCAAATCCAGTGTGGTTGCTAATACATACCAAGTAATTATTTTTAAGTACATTTAAAAATCCATTTAATTATAAACCTGCCGAAGCATGATTTCCATTTAGAAAATCCAAATAACTGCTTAATCAATCCATATTTCAGTACTCTTAGTTTGCCTTCACATCTCAACTCTGGCTATCATTCCACATGGACTAGGTTTTAGACATAAAAGATAATCCTAAAGGGAATCATATCATCTGCAGGTAAAATTTAAAAACAAACTACATAACAGGTGTATTAGAAAGCATGGTAATGTTAAAGACCATAATAAGGGTTATTCAAAATAATCCTGGAAAAAAAATCTTTCTCAAACTATGTGACTCAAGTTGAATTGAATTTAACTGAATTGATCTTTATTATGGTCAAAGTACAGAATTTATACAAATAAAGTTATCCACCAAACATGATAATAGCTAATGTCCAATAACTCCTCAATAGGCAATATTTGTTGATTACTTTAGTTCAGTGGTTCTTAAACTATTTGACCCAATAACCTCTTTTCCTGAACTTGAATAATGCCATAATCTTGTCAACAAACCAACCAACCCAGATTCTGTTCTTTTATACAAGCATCCTGGCGGTGGCAGTCCCAGACTGGATTGTCAACACACAAACAAGCAATTACAAATTGCTCCATTGCCCCTAGGACAGGTCTAAATTACCCCCTTGTGGGTAATTACCCCTAGCTTAGGAACCACTGTTTTAGTTCATGCCTTTAATAAATACTATGCTGATATAAATTCATGTTGCTAGATTACAGAATTTCACAATTGAATAAATCACGCTTGTGTTTGTTTCAGACATCACAAACTCATCCAAACGGCCTGTCCTTCTGTAAGTAACATCAATAATCACCTTGTATAAAGCTTTCAATTTTTGCTATAAATCTTGTGTCTTAAGATAATGCATTTCATTGATTCTTCCTCTTCAGAGTTTGCCCTTGAAGTTTGCTGATGTGAGAGTGTCAAAATGGTCTCAGGAAAATGTCCATCAATATCTTGGATACCTAAATTAACTTAGATAATCTGCAGGACACTTACTTTGATTTGCTCTTATGGAACATAATAGTCTTATAGTTTCATGCACTTCATGTTGAAATCTGTGATGCTCTGCTTAATCACTTCTTTGACTTTATCTTGACAGGATGAAATAGGGACCTTACTTTCCATTATTTAAATCTATAACTATTTATTATTATTAAAACAGTCTCGTTGGAATGTTATTTATCCTGAGACAGATGAAAATAATATTTGTTAGATCTTTGTCTCCAGTGATAGAAAAGCTAGACTTAGTATTGCATTAGGAATACATTAGATGCTTTAATGTGACACCATAAAAAAACTAATAATGGAATTGGGTACGTCTAATCTAGTGAAAAAGAGTAGAGGTGATATGATAGCATGTTCCAATATTTCAGGGACTGCCATAAAGAAGAGAGATCAACATATTTTTCAAATCACCTGAAGGCAGGACAAAAAGCAATTGATGAACACTAATCAAGGACAGAAGCAACCTAGAACTAAGGAGACATTTCCTGACAGTGAGAAGAATTAACCAGTGGAAAGCTTGCCTCCAGAAGTTGTGGATGCTCTATCACTGGAAATTTTTAAGAAGTTGGACAGCCATTGTCTGCAATGATATAGAATCTCATGCTTGGGTGGAGGATTGGACTGGAGGACCTCTGGCATCTCTTCCAACTCTATTATTCTGTTCTGTTATTTTGTTATTCTTTCTATGATCACATGTATCAATCCCATCAAGCCCAAAGAGAGTTCGGAATGGTATAGGATCACCTGCCACTGATGGGGGATTGGACTAGAAGACCTCCAAGGTCCCTTCCAACCCTATTATTCTATGTTTTATCTGGGAAAACAGACGCAGCATGTAGAAACACATCCCCAATAGTCCATAGAAGTTTACAGCCTCAGAATCATGAGAGAAGGTGGGCTCATTTAAACCCCACCACCATGGTTTGCTGAGAGTAATGACATAATCTCATTCACAGGCATCCACAATGGCGTCCCACTTGTCTGGCTAATTGAACTAGACCCTGGCATTTTGAGAAATGTGCTGTGTCCACAGCCACCTCTCCTCATGCATGCTCTTAGTCTACAAAAGAGAAACACAGAGCATGTATGGGTGTGTAGGAGACGGGGAGAAAACAGCAAGCAGACAAGGAAGCAATATTAGGCAATTACAGCCGTTACAGGCAGCAAATAGGTGGCCAGGACCACAAGATACAATGAGCAGCATATCTTGGTATGATCCCTGCTAGGAGCTTGCCTTGACAGTTCAGCTGGAGTGCTCAGTAGCAACACTGCTTAAGAGCAGATTTTGCAGCTTAGCAGCAATCATAAAAAAGGCAGCCACGCTGAGATACCTAATCCCAACAAATGCCAGAACCTTTGGAGTGAAGCAAAGGCTGTATGACACTTTACAAACTTTAAGACTTTAATGTACAGTAAGGACTGAGCATCAAAAATCTGTTTATTATTATTGTTGTCAAATTTATTTGCCGTCCATCTCACAGTTCAAGGCAACTCTGAGTGGCTTATAGTAAGATAATATCCAAATATCTGATAATCATAAATATAAAAACAAATTAAGATTACAAAAATTAAAACAAACTAAAAAAAGCCATGGGTTTGTGGGGAAGAGGTGGGTGCCTTCTCTATTCGTGCACCCATCACCTTCAGCCAACAGCTTCTTTATTTGGCTATATCAACTTGTAAAACCTTGGAGGATGTCAAAAATGTGGTAACAGTATAATGTTGGTGAAAGAGTGTAGTATAATAAAGCATTGCATATAGTTATTTTCTATGCTGTGGGATATCACATCTTTGGAAAACATACATTCGCCACACTGTATAAGGCTTGAAAATATGGCTCTCATGCTGTTATAGGAGGTTTAACAGAAAATTAGTGTAATTTGCCTCTGGCTACAAGAAAAAAATAATGTATCAACTATGGGACAAATAAAATGCATTTTAATAATCTGTATTCTTATATAGTTAGCACTTAATCACTACAAAGTTAGCAACATTTTACAAACTCATTCCAGCATGTTAAGGGTTGACTATTTCTTGCCATGTCCAGCAACAAATGGAAAAATAGTTTGCATATCCTATTGGCTGATGTGTTTCTTCCAAAAAACAAGGTTGCACTGGTGTGGAACAGTTGTACTATACTGGTGAAATAATTGTACTGATGTAGAGTAGGTGAATTTATTCATTATACAGCTAGAATAGAGATGAGGTTAGCAACCTGCATCCATCCATCAACTCAGCAGGAGCAATTTGCCAGCCTGTCACAAAACATCTGAACAGCTTTTAATAGAATATAATACAACTAGTGCAGAGATCTTAAAACTTGACAGCTTTAAGACTTGTGGACTTCAACTCCCAGAATTCCTCCTCCAGTCATGTTAGCTTGGGAATTCTGGGAGTTGAAGTCCACAAGTCTTAAACTTGCCAAGTTTGAAGACCCTTGAACTAGTGTCTTAAACTTAAAAAAAAAAACTGATTTTAACGAACCCAGAGAGAACCTAAGAAAAATTCCATGGATAAAAATCCTAAAGCAAAAAACAAAAAGTGTGGGAAACTGAAAAATATTATCATAAAAGCCCAGTCTACAATATCACTGGATAGTCTACAATATCACTGGATAGTCTACAATATCACTGGAAAAGAAAAACAAGAAATCCAAGAAGAAACTAATTTGGCTGCATAAAGATCTCTCTGATAAACTGAAAGACAAAAAGGATAAGTACAAAAAAAATGGAAAGAAGGAAACATAACTGAGGCAGGATATCAGCAGATAGTCCAAATCTGTAAAGATGAAGTCAGGAAAGCAAAGGCTCAGAATGAACAAGACTTGCAATAAAAGTCAAAGTTTCTTTCAACATATAAATAACAAGAAAAATGTCAAAGAAACAATCTGTAAAAGGCAGACTACAAATAAAAATTAAAATAGGCAAGAAAATGGTAAGAGAACACCTGTCTGAACTTGACGAATATAAATCACTGGGACCTGATGGATTGCATCCCAAAGTTCTTTACCCAAAGAAAAAAGGAAAACAGAAACAAGACCCAGGAAACTACAGACCAATCAGTCTTCCCAATCTGGGAAGATGATGGAAAAAGTAATAAAAAATAGATCTGTGAACATCTAGAAAAAATGTTATAAATAGTAGTTAGAATAGGTTTGTTAAAACAGATCATGTCAAACCAATCTTATTTCATTCTTTGACAGATTGACTAAATTTGTAGATCAGCAAAATGTGGACATTTGTGGACATAGTATACTTAGACTTCAGCAAAGCGTTTAAAAAAGTAGACCATAACCTACTTCTTGGTAAACTGGAAAAATGTGGGATAGACAGCATCACTACCAGATGGATCTGTAACTGGCTGACAAACCATACTCAATGAGTAGTCCTTAATGGTACTATGTCTATTTGTAAGAAAGTAAGCAGTACGATACCACAAGGTTCTGTCTTAGGCCCAGTACTCTTCAATTTCTCCATAAATGACTTAGATAAGGGAATAGAAGGAGAATTCAAATTTGCAGGTGACACTAAATTTGCAGGTGACACTAAGCTGGCAGGAATAATCAACATCCCAGAAGACAAGCTCAGGATCCAAAAAGATATTAACAGACTGGAACAATGGGCTCTATCTAACCTCATGAAATTTATTGTGAAGCAAAGCAAGGTTTTCCCTGTAGGCAAGAAAAAACAAAGATATAGATTAGGTGAAACTTGGGTCAAAAACAATAATTTTGAGAGGGACCTTGGAGTCCTAGTGGACAATCATCAAAACATGAGCCAGCAGTGTGTAGCAGCAGCCAAAAAAGCTAATATAATCCTTGGTTGTATAAACAGAAGCATAGAATCAAAAGCATGAGAAGTTTTAGTACTGCTTTATAAAGCCTTAGTAAGACCACACCTGGAATATGCATCCAGTTTTGGTCACTACATTACAAAAAAAAATTGAGATTTTGGGAAAAGTGCAAGTAGCAACTAAGATGATTAAAGGCTTGAAGACTAAAACATACAAAGAATGGTTGCAAGGATTGGGTATGGCCAGTCTAGAGAAAAGAAGGACTGGGGATAACATGATAGCAGTATTCCAGTATTTGAGAGGCTGCCAGAAAGAAGAGGGGGGTCAACTTATTTTCCAAAGCACCAGACGGTAAGACAAGAAACAAAAAATGAAAACTAATCAAGGAGGGAAGCAATCTGAAATTAAGGAGAAACTTCCTAACAGTGAGGACAATCAACCAATGGAACAGTTTGCGTTCAGGAGTTGTGGATGCTTCATCACCGGAGGTTTTTAAGAAAAGACTGGACAGTCACCTATCTGAAATGGTATAGAGCAGCGGTAGGGAACCTTGGCTCTTTTATCACTGATGGACTTCAACTCCCAGAATTCCTGAGTGAGCCATAAAAGTTTCCCCATCCCTGGCCTAGTGGTTTTTCAGTTGTGAGGGAAATCAATTTTTGACTTGAATGGGACTGTTTAATATACAAATGTAGGACATATAAAGAATGTTGATCATTCAAGTCAAAAATTATGACATTTGTATATTGAACAATCCCATTCAAATCAAAAATTGATTTCCCTCACAACTGAAAAACCAGCAGGCCAGGGATGGGGAACTTTTTATAGCTCATTCAGGAATTCTGGGAGTTGAAGTCCATAAGTGATAAAAGAGCCAAAGTTCCCTACCACTGGTATAGAGTCTTCCACTTGAGCTAGACTAAAGTTGGACTAGAAGACCTCCAATGTCCCTTCCAGCTCTATTCTGATTGATTGATTGATTATCAACCATTCATATCTGTTTTTAGGGCTGTGAAACACCATCTTTTTGAAACATAAAATAATGCTTCATGCAGACTGTGTTAATAATTTAAAACTTTTTAAACAAGTCAATTCTATCATCAACCCGATACCAGACAGCCATTTTGATGCAAGAAACCTGTAGTGGTTGCTTAGCAACACTGAAACATGCTCATCAATTTAGAAGTAATTGGTAAGCTTGTGCTATATTAGAGAAGATAACCTCAGTTTTCACCCTCCCCACCCCCCCACCCCCGGTATTCCCCATACCACCTAGAGAAGTGAAATTGATAAAACACCATGCTAGAATGACATTAGTAGGGACTTGACTGTACCTGAGTAACTGACTACCTGCTTCAAAGCATTCAATTGCAGTTCAGTGTCTTTGTATTGTTTATGTAATCAGCCAACCATAAGAAAAAAAATTGTCAAGAGAAATTAAATGTCTCCAGAAAGAGAGGTTGGATAATTGTATGGGCAGGAAAATTTAAAGCAGATGGCAAATTTAAATATTGTAATTTCTGATTTCTTTTTTCCATGCTAAGCATTTTAAATTACAAAGCAGTAAGGGTATAGATTTGTTTATGTGGCAAGCTCATGCAAATGACATATAAGTATGTCTACAAGTGCTAGGTTGTATCTTAGTCAAAACAACACAACAAATTTTGTGATCCTATTTGTTAAAATCAGCAGCAAAACTATGGTAGTGCCTATGAGGGAAGATCTCTTTTCAGTAAGAGGGCTTGATATGTATATTTGCAGAAGGAAAAAAATATACTCCTATGTTGTAAACCTTTCATCCAAAATGAAGATTAAATTCAGCAGATGATTTTTCTAATTCTGATGCTGGTTTTTCTTTTTAAATATATCTACCAAAGGCCCAATATTAATTTTTAATTAGTTTATCAGAATACAAAATACAAAGAAAATGAAAATAATGGGAAACTAGGGAAGGAAAAGGGGAAAAGAAAAAAGTATGGGGTAGAAGGGAAAAAAGAAAAAAAAGGCATTGACTTCTGATTCTGTTTAGTGTGGGAGAAAATACCTAATACCACTATACTCTCAATTTTTTATTTCTACACAATCATAAATATTAGCAATTTCTATGATGGGAAACCCATCTAATCAGCAAACTCAAAACTTCATTTTTTTATCACAAGCACAAAACCCAGAAGTGATTTCTAAATAGGAACAAGATTATATATTGTCCACCAAAGGTCCAAATTGTTTTAGGATCTAATCTTGCTTCCAGACAAATCAACAGAGGGCTCCTTTTTTGGAAATGTAGCATTCTTCTACCCAGAATTTCTGTCCTTTCCAAGCCCCTGCTGATTCTTAAGTTATCTGTATTAATTTTTTAAGGCTCTCACTTCCAATGTTACTATTCAATTTCTCTTCCTGAAGATCTTGGAGTAGTGATGATGAACTACTGGATCGCAGCAGTACTAATACAGAAATATATCTGCTGATTAGGAATGGTTAAAAATGAAATCTGCCTAGCACTGTGGCAGCACAGCACTGAAATGACAAGTCAGGAATAAAATGAGAAGGTCAAGATGTTCTGCAGAAAATCTTGTACACTATTGTTCATTTGTTCAAACTGGCAGAACGTAGCCAGCAGACCACCCCAAAAAGTAAATCCCAGTTATTTATGAATTCTTCAGCTGCCTAAATAGAAAAATGAGGTATTAATGACTAGGAGCATTTTTCATTTTAGAACAGACAAAATGGCTTTAGAACAGACAAAATATTTAATTCTCATGGGGAGACTGCTTTTTGTGTTGCTGTTGCTCACATTTACTTCTAAAATGTTGCTTTTCTTTTCATGTTTTCAGGCTATGTCATTGATTGATACAGAGATGATGGATTATTTTAGGAATTATACACTCCACTATCTCACCTGGTATTGGAAAAAATACATTTAAAAAAATCTATTTTAAAATTAAAGGTAAAGGTTTCCTCTGTCTGTGGTGGCATGGTGGCACAGTGGTTAGAATGCAGTATTGCAGGCTAACTCTGCATTCGACTGCCAGGAGTTTGATTCTTACTGGCTCAAGGTTGACTCAGCCTTCCATCCTTTCAAGATTGGTAAAATGAGGATCCAAATTATTGGGGACAATATGCTGACTCTATAAATTGCTCAGAGAGGGCTGTAAAGCACTGTGAAATGGTATATAAGTCTAAGTGCTATTGCTATTTCTACTCTTGAGAGCGGTGTTCATCTCCGTTTCTTAGCCAAGGGAGTTAGTGTTGTTGGAGGACATTTTCAACTTATTGCTGATGCTTTCATTGAGTTATCTCCACAGTCGCAAGGTAAGTTACCTTGCAGTAAAACTGGTTACCTCCAGTGCCTGAAGAAAACCATTGCTTTTAGTAGGGCTGCTTATTAAAGTTGCCACCTACAGTATCACTGAATATTGTATCTCCAACTCAAAATAAGTATGTAACCATGATAGGCTGCCAAAAGGCATGCCAGTAGCTACCAATTTAGATAGATGATAGATCATCATTTTCTGTATTTATAAACATCTGTTTTGGAACATTATATATTCCATTGCTATTATAATTGCTCAACTCGAAGAACAAAGTTATTTCTGTTCTATGCATGGTCAGAAGTGAGAGCTAAAGGCAGGCCTTATGATTTATGTACAATTAATTTTCAACCCCAAATTTCAGTCACAAATGTATTTGCTTTTGTTTTAACATTAGATATTTGTCTCTTAAGCTGTTTATAGTAACTGTAGTAGTCAAGACCGGGGAAAAACAAAATAATGTATCACTTCAAATAATCCTCCTTTTGGAGACGATTTTTGGCCATGTGAAAACTACACCCAGCTTAAGTTTTCATAAATATTGAACAAATATAGTAGTCCAATTCATATAATACCAAGCTATAATCCATATTTTTTCAACCCAGTGGCTGGGTTTTATGCTTTACACAATGTCCAAAGCAAACAATGTTATAATTCATCATAATGTCTGAACTGAGCCATATCTAGCAATCAAACAAGAATAATTATAAAATATCTTTGATACAAGGATCCGTGGAATTGTTGGATTTTTGAAGGAGTATGTATTTTTTTCTTACTGGACATATCGTATTTACATGATATATGATGGTATGAGTCTGAATTTTTATAGTCTTCATGTGAAAATCTTCCTTAACTGCTATAAAGCCAAATCACTGGAACCCAATCACCTAGTACAGTGTTATTTAAACTGTAGTGCCACATGGATTTAGCTAAACAGTTCAGACATCGGACTGATCCCAAGAGTCTTTTGTTTGTATTCTCTCATAACAAAGACTTATGTTTTATTGAAGTGTATTACTTTGTAGAAAGAGAAACTATTCTTATATTGGTTTTAGCTACTGATTTCAACACATTCTCCAAATAATAATAATTTTCACTGACTTACCCCCACAGTCACAACAGTAAGTTCCCTTGCAATGAAAAGCTGGTGTCTGTTTCCTCAGTTTCCCTTTTAATAATCTGCTGCAGACATAATGCACCCAAAACAGAGACAGGTACAGGGAAGCAATGAACAAATCAATAGGATTGACTCATGTAAGTTTTCCGACCTTTATCCAAGGAAGATGCAGAGATTATAGAAATAGATTGTAATAATTGAATTAGAATACTGTCCCCCCTCTCTCTCCCTCCCTGTCTCTCCCCTCAAATCTTCAAAAATATGTTTCACTGTACTAACAGTTCTAACATTCTAGTCATGGCAAGGAAAGAGTTTTTATCACAAAATCAGTTGTGAATAATACAAGCAAGTAGCTTGGACTTTGGTCTGAATGTATGTCCCAATCTTAAAAGCATTTCCTACAAAATCAGGCCCATAATTTCAGCAAATATGTCTACTTAGAAAAGAATGATAGACTGCTTCACCATCCAAATATATGGATCGAAAATGCTGCGATGTGAACAGCAGCTTTCCCCTACCAAAGACAAAATCATACATTTAACTTTTATTTGAACAGTTCTTCTGTTTACTTTTCATGCAAATAAATACAATTTTTGTTTTGATTTTATTTCTCCATTATCTATTTAATAGAAATGTGTAACATCAGTTCTTTGAGATATTTCAGTGCAGTTCCAAGCAATTCAGACTATTATCTTGAAAGGCTAGGACAAGCATGAAAATGTTGATTCCACCAATATGGGAAGCTCGGAGTACATAGTTCTCTTAGAATTCCTACTGACAAGATGAAGACCCCCAAACCAAGCATCTCAAGAGGGATGGGGCAGGGGACATATCCACTTTTCTGCTTTCTAACCTTGAACTGTGTTAGTACTAGAGAATACATAGGGAAGAAAGCAAATAGCAAACCATCCTAGATAGTGTGGGCAGATATTTAAAAACAGTAATCCATCAACCATTTTATTCTCTGCCTGCTCTAATGTCATCTAAAATCAGGTCTCATTTAGACTGGGTGACATTTTATCTTTCTGTCCTAAAATGTGGCGTGTTTGAGCTTGTTTGTTTTCTTGCATACATTTCATTACTGAATTACCTATTGTAGTTTGGTAATTATTCTATTCATACAGCAGATAATCAAATTATAGAACATGCTACAAGATATGTGTACTAGCTTTGGGGAAAAAATTAGATTCACACAGTACAACTGCATCATGATTAGCTTTCTTGGCAGCCACTATCTCCTGTATCAATCTGGTTTGAATCCCAATTGCGGAGGAACATAAACAGGAAAGTATCAGAGTGTTTGTGTCCTATTTGTGACTTCCCCAAAGCATCTGAGTGGGAACAAAAGGCTGGACAAGATGAATGTTAATTTGATTCAGTGTGGCCCTTCTGTTTCTTACTCATTGGATCATTGTCTCTATTTTTTATAGCAATTAGCCCATCAAATTTCTAATAAGGATGCTGCCCCAAGTTTTGAATAGCTTTTGTTATAGTCCAGTCAATAGTAAAATAGAATACTTAGAATACTTTATTGTCACTTTAAATGTACATTAATCAGCATACATTAAAATGAAATTTCATTGCTTACAATTCTCACGGGGTTATCACCTCCAATATACACTACATAATCATGACAAAATAAATAAATACAAAATTATACATATATGCACATACCCACATATATTATATAACACAGTGTAGCAACACAATCTAGTTCGGATCGATACATGTACATGGCAAGAAAAATGAACCTTGTGAATTTACCAGATGGATGGCATAGGGAACAAAGCTGTTATAGAGTCTGGTAGTCGTGCTAGAAATACTTCAAAACTTCCTTCCATAGGGGAGCAACAGAAACAGACTGTAACGTGACTGTGTGGGTTTTCTAACAATGAGTTGAGCTCTAAGCACATAGCGCGAGGGTGTCAAACTGGCGGCCCGTGGGCCGGATGTGTCATGCCTACTCCAGCTCCACAAAGGGAAAAAAACATTGTGATACATCATGTGATGGCAACGTGCTGTGGTGAGTTTGACACCCATGACATAGTGCTTATAAGCAGTATCCTGAATAACAGAAAGCGAGCTTCTTATAGTCTACTCGGCTGTTCTTGCCACTCTCTGTATGGACTTTCTATCTGAGGCACTTGCTGCCACCAAACCAAACAGTAATGCAGTTTGTTAAAATGCTCTCAATCATGCCTCTATAAAAAGTGGCCAGACAGAAGGAGAAAGATGTGCTCTCTCAATTATGCAAGTTTTCTAGCTGTGACTTTCAGAACCAGAGTTCATTTTATAATTAGGGGATGAGGTATAGATAATACAGAGCTTGGTTCCATCTGCGTATTTATGCAATCTATTTCCTGATTTACCATGAAGGTCTTCCTTGTCTATGCAACTCTCCTTGTATAGATGCTATATATACAAAATAGAAAAGTATCATCTTCCGTGTGTTATTCTAATTATGGGAGCAATCTAATGCCCAACCATAAGGCTTTAGACCTTCACCTTATATGTTGGTTCTACTGAAATCAGATCATTTCATTACCTCATGAGAATCCAAGCATCTTGTTGAAATAAAAATGAAAATCAGGATGAAAAATCTAGCTGACTAAAAGCACTGAGAATGAAATAATGAAAAAGCTCAAGACACACAGATGATTAAGCCTGAAAAAAATATTTCAAAAGACTTCCATAGAACACTCAAAATGAAAAGATAAAAAGAAGCTTTGATTTTTTTTCTCTTTTGCTTTGTTTATTTAGTTATTGGAAGATTGCATGTAAGCAATCTACCAGATTAAGCATTTTTCTAGAAAATTGCTTTTCTTCAGAACAATCAGTGGTCATTTTGTTCCTTTATGTTCTTTAAATAATTCTCTGGTTACAACAATAAAATTTCCAAAACATGTCAGGAAACAAATGTTTTACAGCTAAACTTTTCAATAAACAATCAGAAAAATAATTAGAATGAGTCTACAGAATATACTTTTATGGCACTGTAGATTCTTTATGTGGACAGGTTCTTTAAAATATTGAGTTGCTATGGTGCATATTTTTTTGTATTTGGAAGCTCATTTAGAGATTATTATGTACTATACCATAATTACCTCTTGTTAAACTTTTTTGGAAGGGTCCAAGAACAACCAAAATCCAAGAACAATCATCAGCATGTGAAAAAAAAGAAATTAATAGCTATTAAATTATCCATTAAAGTCTTCCTAGGATCTAAATCAGTCAATTTGGTGTCATGTTTAAGACACCAGACTAGAGACAGCAGTACTGTGAATGGTTAGTCTTGTCTGAGGCACAAAACCAGCTTAATAACCTCGGGCCAGTCACTTTCTTTCAGCCCTAGGAATCAGGCAATACCAGATTAAAAAATCTTGTCCAAAAGCTGTAGAATCCAGTTCAGGCACTTCTCATGAAGTCCTTTACTGACTTACACGCACACACAACCCCCTCCCCCTCACTAAATCAAGGTTCATTGCTCAGCTGAAAGCTATGTAATAATCTCAAAATTGTTATTATCAATTTTTAATGTGTCAGAAGGGAAAAATTCTGAAATACATGCCTGGAAAGCAACTGTACCAGTGGTGGGATTCAATTTTTTTTACTACTGGTTCTATGGGTATGGCTTGGTGGGCGTGGCAGGGGAAGAATAGTGTAAAATCTCCAGTCAGAGGTGGCATTTGCTGGTTTTCCGAACTACTCAAAATTTCTGCTATTGGTTCTCCAGAACTGGTCAGAACCTGCTGAATGCCACCTCTGATTGCTGTATATTTAAAGTATATTTAATTGAACTCAAATGTGTTAAAAATGGAATTAATTTTATTTCTGTTGTCTCCTTGTGTGCTACTTTTTGAGTGTGGTCTCCAGCATACAACTGAAATGTCAGATGCAATGCTCAGTCCAGAGGTGGCACACTTCCGATTGCCAAGAAAAAAAGATTCTTTCAGCTATTTTTATTTTTTTGGTTTCTTCCCACAGGGCTCTGAAAAGTTAAAGGTATCAACATCAGGGAAGCTTTATTGAAGTGAGGGGACAGGAACTTCTCATTTATGGACCACTTCCTCTCATTTGGCAAGGATGTGCAATGATAATACAGGTTATCATTTCTCAGATGTTCTATGGAGGCTTGCCGTAATTTTTACATAAACCTATTCCTCAATTAGAAAATGGTGGCTGGATTACCAGAATGTTAAACTATCATGTGACATGGTCCAATCTGGGTTGGTCATCAGGACCAGAGGTTTAGTCTTCTGAGCTTTCAGTCTCATGCTGGAGCCATCTTCAGGGAACTTCTCTCTAGCAAAGTGTGCTTTGGACTGTTCTCTGTGTGGTATTTTTTTTTTTTTAATGTCTGTTGCAAAGGTGATATTCAGCAGATTCTGACCAGTTCTGGAGAACTAGTAGTGGTAATTTTGAGTAGTTCAGAGAACCGGCAAATACCACCTCTGACTGGCCCCGCCCCCATCTATTCTCTGCCTCCCGAGTCCCAGATGATTGACTGGGTTTTCTTTTGTTGCCCTGCACAGGAGAACAGAGCTAGAAAGCAAGTTAGTGGGGTGGAGAGGGAATGGGAATTTGCAATAACCTTTCCCCAGGAATGGTGAGGGAATGGGGATTTTACAGTATCCTTCCCCTGCCACGCCCACCAAGCCACACCCACAGAATCGGTAGTAAAAATTTTTGAATCCCACCATTGGCCTGTTGTATATGGCTTTTTATATGTTGATTAGGGTGTTGGTGGCTGGCTATTAAGTCACTGGCTGTTGTTTGTGCTGTCAAATCCTCGTTTCCTTGATAAATTGGTGGTAAATCAGCACTTCTGTTAACTGACGAGGGGCCTCTTTTTTTCCAGGCTTCAATTATTTCCCTGGCTGTTTTTATGCCTGCTAGTCCAACAATTTTAGTAGCTGCAAAATGGGACACACATATTCCTGGGACATGTATATTCACCTTCATTTGTATAATGTGACTTGCCTGGACTTGATTCAGTGTCTGCAACCTCACTGAGACTTAGTTAAGAAGCATCCATAACTTAATATAGCATATGAACCCAGTAACTATCTGCTAGCATAGCATGAAACAGTGGGTTTCATTGTAATGCACCACTCTTGGCCAGTGCTAAACTAAAAAGTCATCTCATAGGGATGGTTCAAATAAATAGAAAATACAGATTTTACTATTTTAAATCAGTACTGCCAACATATCATAGAAACTGGTTCAGAAAGCTCTCCATCAAGCCTTAGGCACTTAAAAGGAAATATAACAGTGGCTTGAATTTCAAATAGCTTAAGCCAACACGTGTCTTCTGTTTATCTCCCTTTACCCTCCAGAAGTTATAATTAAAGATGCAAAAAATATAACAGTGTACCAGGCTCAGGCTATGGAAGTTAACCCTGTTTTAATTAGAAATAGCTTCTGGGTGTCTGAGCTCTGAAAATACACCACATGAATGTTCATTTTGGTATATTTTCATCTTTATTTGAAGAGCTGGTATGTTTAAAACCTCTACATTTTAATATGAAGAGTCTTAAATACTGGACCGGAAAGAAAGATGACACATCCTCTTGATGCTTTATTGGAGAAGAAAAGAATTAATATTCAAAAGCTGGAAAAAAGAGGAAATTAAAATAAGTCTACTGTGTCCAGCAAGATTCAAAGAAACCCTAACACTATATCTGCTGAAATTCATTCTTCTCTGCAACTGTTAATTGCAAAGGAACCTTTGCATTCAATTATCTGCAACTCAGACAACATTGGAAGGAAAACAGATGGCAGCCTTCCCTTTTCAATTACAGGGCTGCTCTCAGTTTAAGGCTATCCTATAGGCCTGAAATCCCTTCCACTGGGAAAAAAATGATGGTAAAAGAGGGGAAAATCGAAGTTAAAAAGCTGAACAAATATTAGATAGCGGTTCTGTTTGATTTTGGTTGATCTTATTTTTCTTTAATTGTTCATGAATTGTTTGTCGGCTGCCTCCAGTGCCATTGACAAATGGAATAAAATTTGGTTTAAATAAACAAGCAGGAATGTCCATGATAAGGCAACATGAACAATAAACTGTCAATTAATCAACTTCTTGCCAAGGGCCCCCAGATTTTGCTTGACAGATGCAACCGAACCTTTGCAACACTAACATACAAAAAGCAAATAAATAAATTGTAAGACGCTGTCTTGAAGCAGCATTTTTCAGACAGCAAGGGGCTGTGTGGATTTGTTTTAATTATGAAGTACCAGGGACACAGTTTACTCTGCTTCTCTGCTAAGGCTACTCCTCCTGTGCTGACAGTATTTGAAGTGTTCATTGAACCCCAGCATTACAGTGGGCATGCTTGTGAGTGTGAGAGTGTTTGGGTCCACACATCTTGGAAAATGCAGTTTAATTAAATACATGCTGCTTTCTCCTACTGCTTGGTTCCTTGAGTTCCCTAGGAAACCACTCACATAGAAGAGAGAGAATGCTCTGCTTAAAAAAAATAGGAAAAAAAGGGAAAAAAATAAGCTTCAGTATACCGACTTTTTCTTTCTGTCTCTTTTTAAATTATAATTTTATTAAACTTATTGAAGTATGCAATGCAAGTACAAATGAAAATAGTGGAAAATAGGAGAGGGAAAAGGGAAATGTAGGGAGTCAGCAATATCAATCCCCCCCCCAAATGAAATATTTGGGGAATATTACAAATAATATTTTTCCTAAAGGAGAAATGAAAAAAAATCTTAAGGGAAGTAGAAACCCAGCACCAGTATTCTGCCTCCAAGCAGAAACTGAGCAGGCAGCTTTTAGAAATGCAGATTTGGTAATCAATACAGGATATTTTGAAACAAAGGCAGAATGATAGGATTAGAAGCAGCCTCACTCAGGATCCAAAACAGGACAAAAGCCACTAAGCCATGATAGGAATTGCCAGCATCCTTTCACAAGCCCCTTCATTACACCATCCCAGAACAATCCAAACTTTGGGAGCTCAGATAAGCAACAAATGAAAGGTTGACAAATTAGCTCCGAGAAACAGCTAGGATTTGTATTTTCTCTTTGCCTATGGAGCCAGTTATGACCCCTTCATAACCCCTGCATGACCCCATAGGAATTTGACAACAGCCAATAGAATACACGTTCATGCACAGGAACAGGAAATTCAAATACAAAGCCCAAAGAAAGTATAAAACCCACCCAACTCTCAAATCCATTTTGTCAGCTGCCCAGAACCACAAAACCATGTGGTTCTGCTTCATCAATAAACCCTCTTTCCAATTAGCCTCCATATTTCTGGTGTCTTTCTCCCAGTTTGGAACTGAACCAAATGGATATTTCTTCTCACAGAAAGAAAACAATGAAGAAAAGAGGGGAGGGAGCATTGGCTTCTTATTCCTTTTAGCACAGTAGAATAACATAACATGACAGCCTCCAGCTTTTTACTTTCACATGCTTAATATGTACTAGCCATTTCTGTAACAACAAACTTATCCAGTCAGGAAAACACAAAGTCAAAGCTTAATTTTTTTTCCATCTCAAGCACAAAATCCAGAAGTAGTTTCCAAGTAGAAAGAAAGTTGGATGTATTCTTTTCTTTGATTAGAGCCGTTAATTTAGCCATCTCTGCTAGTTTTTTCAGTTTTTCCAGCCATTCATCCATTGTGATAATTTTCATGTATGTGCATATTCTTGTTGCTATCAAAATATATAACAGAAAGGTTCCAGCTTTTTTTTAAAGTGGTTTGTCCATTAAACCTAAAAGAAAAGTTTCTGGTTTAATTTTTATATTCACATTAAGAATCTTCTGTGTTATAATACGAATCTTACCCTAGACTTTTTTTTTCTTTCTCAAGAAAGAAAAATAAATGGGAACCATCTTTTCTTTCCCTTCTACAAGAAGACTCAACAAGGCCTGTTGAATTTCTGTTGGTACAACTTTAGAGAAATATTGGAAAATATTATGTTTAATAAAATATATGTATATCCAACATACAGTAATATGAGGTTCTCTAGCAAGTGATTGGCAAGAACATCAAGTAGAGAATAACCTAAACTGCCCAAGTCAAGGCTAGGTGGAAAAATGAAGGAAAATGGTGGCTGCAAGTGGCCTATCTTATAAAACCATGATAGGTGTGCCACTGAACAAATTATGCAGAATGCAGCTTGTTGTGGAATTTAAGATACTCTCCTCAAAAAGCATGTTTGATTTTTGAAGAACATAGAGAAATTGCAAGCATCTAAAATGATGTCTTGGTGGGAAAGTTTGGAGAAAGAATGTTTAAAATCTGATCTATATTAAGTAAAACATTTCTACATTATTATATTCAAGGATGGGGGGGAAGGGAAATAAGACATTTCTGCTGCATCTTACTCTGTTATTTTTAGTGGACATTATTCAGCTTAAATTAACACACTTTTCATTCGTCTTTATTCTCCAAACCGCCCCTCCAATGGTTGCCATGTACTACCTAAAAAAAGAGAAGAGCCTGATTTTATAGTAACAATTCATCCACTGTTTCTCTCCCCCACCCCCCCATCCCCATTGCACCAAGGGCAGGAGAGGCCAGCAAATCAGTAAATAAAAAAAAAAAAACTCTTTAGAATGACTACAGAATGCAGAGAAGTGCAACAAATATGATTAGGGGACTGGAGGCTAGCCTAAAACGTATGAAGAATGGTTGCTGAAACTGCATATGTCTAGTTTGATGAAAAGAAGGACTAGAGGTGACATGATAGCAGTGTTCCAATATCTCAGGGGCTGCCACAAAGAAGAGGGAGTGAAACTATTCTTCAAAGCACCTGAGGGCAGGACAAGAAGCAATGGGTGGAAGGAGAGAAGCAACTTAGAACTAAGGAGAAATTTCCTGACAGAACAATTAATCAGTGGAACAACTAGTCTCCAGAAGTTGTGGGTGCTCCAATACTGGAAGTTTTTAAGAAAAGACTGGAAAACCATTTGTCTGAAATGGTATAAGGTTTATTGCCTGAGCAGAAGGTTGGACTAGAAGATCTCTAAGGTCCCTTTTAACTCCATTATTCTGTTATTCTGAATGGCCATAGCAGTGATCATCATCTTTCTCTTTTTTTCTGTCACTCATCTTAGCTCTCTAACCCCATCTCTTATTAACTGTGATTTATTAGAAGCCAAAATTATTTCTGAAATTGAAATAATCTCACAATATTGAAAGCTTTGCCAGCAAGTGCTATCTCACTTTGTGAGTGCCAGATAGCTCCTTTTTCATGCTGTGTAGAAAATACAGGCACACAATTGCAAATGCCTCTTGATGTAAACAGAGCAATTATAGTAAAAATTAATTTTCCCTTGCTGATGCAATACCAGTATTTATTCTCTAAAACATTACTCCATTTTTCTCAATATACTGTACACCTTTGTACAGTATAATAGAAAGAGTAACATATCACAATAGACACTGGAGCTCAAGATTTTTTAAATAGTAATTTTATTAATATTTACAAAGATAAAAACTAATAAGAACTTTAAAAAATAGTAAAAAATAGAAAGTGAAAAAAAGAAAAAATAGAAAAGAAATTGAAAAGGAAGAAAACATGAAGAATGAACATGAAATGAAATGAAATATATAAAGATGTGGTTTCCTCCTTCATCTCATATATGAAATATAAAAATACTAGTAAAATTATCACCTTGTCTTAAGTAAAACAAATTACAGGTATTCCTTAACTTATGACCACAATTGAGCCCAAAATTTATGTTGCTAAGTGACAAATTTGCTAAGTGAGTTTTTCCCCATTTTAGGACTTTTCTTGCCACATTTGTTAAGTGAATCACTGCAGTTGTTAAATTAATTACATGGTTGTTAAGTGAATCTGGCTTCCCCATTGACTTTGTCTGTCAGAAGGTTGTAAAAGTTATCACATGACTCTGGTATACTGCAACAACCATCATAAATGTGAGTCAGCTGTTAAGCATCCTAATGTAAATCACATGACCACGGGGTTGCTGCAAGGGTCAAAAGTGTGAAAAATGGTCATAAGTCACTTTTTTCAGTGCTGTTGAAACTTTGAATGGTCACTAAGTGAACTGTTGTAAGTCGAAGATTACCTGTATCTTCTTCTCATATCCCATCTCTTGTCTATAAACAAATCCTTAAAATCTTGCAGTTTCAGTCATGATCAACAAAAGTCCATTAAGGCTTACCAGAAATAACAGCATATCTATTTTAACCTTGATCAAATAAGCCAACTGTATATTCCTTCCTTTTAACAATCTTGATATTTGGTCTGCTCAAATTAGATCTTAAATTTGGATTTCCTTTCATTTTTTTTCTGTTCTCACAACAAGCTTTTACAAGTCCCCTTTGTAAATCCAGTACAGAAAAGTTATCCAATCTCTTAGTATGTTATTTGAATATGCCTTTTAATTATTAAGACATTGGCTGGCTTCATTTTTATGTACAATATAGCATTTTTTTCCTATTATTTTTGTAGCCTGTTACTTTGCAATCCATTTGTAGAACAATCTCAGTCTTTTAGGATACAACTTTTTCCTCTTTCATAACATTTTAAAACACAGTCTATCTATAGAAGTACATACTCCTAAAATTAACTTCTGAGTCCAATGTTCAAAAATATCTTTTAATATGTCTAATGTTAAAATATTTTCCTTCATTCCATATTAATAAGTCAAATTTAAGTGTTTATCTCCTTTAATTGTAATCTTTGGTTCCTTCTGGTTCTCTCTGGTGTCCAATCTTCAAAGTCTTTCTTTTCTTTCTTTTTTAAAAAAGAAAATGATTCTGAGCTTATGGAGTCCAGGTGACTCCCTTTATGGCAGTTTGTAATTGAGGGTAACAGAGACTGGCAAGTTATGTTCACCTTGCTATGGTCATGAGACTTCATGCTCCCTAAATGGGGTCAAAAACCCATCACACATATCAGTCCATAAATGAAAAGAGACAATGTGGCTTGTTTGTGATATTACCAGATGCTTGGTACAAAGTGGGTATTGATTTGTTTAGTTGATGAAATTACTTAATCATGGTAGGTTTAGTTTTTTCATTACCCTGAAATTACTTTGTTTGCACAAATTATCCAATGCCTGAAGGGTCTTTGCTCCCCACAGAGATGTTCTCAATCTTTGGCCCTGATGTTTGCTTCTTTGCTAAGTAATATGGCTTTCCACATATAACCAGAAGAGTTATTCAGTTCTGGCCAGTTCTGGAGAACCAATAGCAGAAATTTTGAGTAGTTTGGAGAACTGGCAAATACCACCTCTGACTGGCCTCGCTCCTATCTATTCTCTGCCTCCCGAGTCCCAACTGATTGGCTGAGTCTTCTTTTGTTGCCCTGAACAGGAGAACGGAGGTGGAAAGCAGGTTAGTGGGGTGGGGAGGGAATGGGATTTTGCAGTAACCTTCTTCCAGGAGTGGGGAGGCAATGGGGATTTTACAGTACCTTTCCCCTGTCATGCCCACCAAGCCACACCCACCAAGCCATGCCCACCAACCCCTGCCCACAGAACCAGTAGTAAAAATATTTGAGTCCCACCATGCATATAACAATGGCTTGGAGTATGCTTTGTAGAAAAGAGAAAAAAATTTCTAAAATGATTATTAAAAAAAAAAAAATCAGTCGGAAGGCAGAGCTACTCCTCTGGAATATATTTTTGGCCTGTGCTAAGAATTTTGCTTCACAGAAAACTCAGAACTCACCTAAGTTACTAGAATTTGTTTTAAAAAAGGCAAAAGATTTATACAACCCAAAGAAAAACCAGAACATGCAACCAGTTGGTCATGCCACCTGTGCGGTAGGTAAAGTAGCTCCCCTGCCATGGGAAGTGATGACTCCTACAGGTTATCTCTGCAAGCGTAACTTGCTGCCCTTTGTTACTTATTCCACCATTAGGGAAAAATGAAACGGAAGGAGAAAGTTAGGCTGTTTTATGAAGCATGTTGAGAAGATACTGTGGAGAAGAGTTGAGAATCACAGCACAACCTCAGGGATACCAGGAAAAAAAGTCTCATCTAGTAGTACTGAGGAGAGAGATAGAAATAACACTATACAGGACAACCAGAATGTTTGAAGATCCCAAAAATAACACTATACAGGACAACCAGAATGTTTGAAGATTGAACAATGCTAATGATCTGGGACTGGGTGATCAAGGGACTCCCTTCCTTCCTACATTCCTTCCTCCCTCCCTCCCTCCCTCCCTCCCCCCTTCCTAAATACACTAACTATATCTTTGAATGTTTTTTGGTTTCATCTTTCCTCAAAGAATATCCTTCAACAGGTCCTTCCTTCCTCCCTCTTTCCCTCCCTCCATTCTTCTTTCCCTCCCTCCCTCCGTTCCTCTTTCCCTCTCTCCCTCTGTTCCTTCCTTCCTTCCATCTTTCCTTTTCATTTAGATAATGAGAGAGAAAGGTGTAGAAGTAGTATTCTTGCTTTAAGAATTTTTAGCTGTACCCTACTAAGATTGGTGTGCAAACTAGTTGCCCTTGTGCAGAACAACACTTTCCCTAAGTGTACACAATTTCTCTATTAACTTAAGTTAATAAGAGTTCTTGTTAGCCTGAGGATCCTGAAATAGCACAGTTCAGACCAAATCCGCAATCACTTCTATTAGACGCTAGAGCCGCTCTGCTTATTTTTCTTACAAGAAAATTTTTTCCCTTGCCCTGCACAAACCGAAAACTCCAGGGCAAAAAGAGTAAAGATATCAACCCCTTTCATGCATATTTCAGCATTTTTCACAGCCCAAGTTCAAGAGCTAAATTTATCCATAGTGCTATCGCTCTGAATGCATTAGCTTATAACCCACACATTAACAACTGCAAAGGTGAGACATTTTCTCAAAACCTGGCAACCCGTATTTTTAAGTTTTTTAAAATTCTTTGATTAACATCCAGTCAGCAAAATCTGAAGGCGAGGAAAACTTTTTGTACAGCGTTTCTTCCCAAGATCCCCTTATGCAGATGAGTTCAGATTATTGTTCCCAAAACTGCACCCACCAAATTGCCAATATGATTTTGATGATAGGATTGTCATATTCCATTTAGAGAAAGTGCAGTGAGAATGAGGTGTAGATTTAATAGGGTTGTTAACAACTCTTCAAAATTAATTCAATTCTTACCTCACCTTTCTAAACTGTAGGCAGTTCACAAGGCAGATTGCATTAGTAATCGCATTATCAAAGAGAAACCATATCAAACCACCACATGGAAAAGCAAGCTTCCATATAATGTTATCTGTCTAGCAAGTCAAAAGCCTGCAGCAACTAAAAAGAAATGTTCAAGTCAATGAGAAAGGAGTCCACTTTGGCTTCAGAGGACAAGATGTTCCTTAAATGTCTATGGAGAGCCTTAATCATCCAGGTCACATCAAAGGACAATCACTCATATCCTGTCAGCACAGTCCTTTCAACAGTCCCAAGAAGGTTGCACACCCATTTGCACTCTGATTCAGGTGACCCGGAGGGTACAGATTAATCCCCAAGTGGCCTCAACAACCTTCAGGAAGCTAATGACAGACCTCTCAGAGTGCTAATGACCAGATACCCGCAAAGAATATAAATCCTTCTATTCCCCATTATTCAGTCAGAACTGAAGAAGCTTCTTGGCTGAGAAGTGAAATGTTTTCAAGGAAAAAAAAAACCAAGAAAGTCCAATTGCCTTTGAAGAACACCTTTGGGACAAGATGGTCCATAATGTTAGTGCAGCCATTAAAAAAGTCCTCCCTTTTATTCCAATCAATTTTTCTATTATAGGCAGGAAAAGAAAATAGTGACTTCTCATGTCTTTTTATTTATAACATATTGAGAAAATCAGTAGTTTTTTGTGGAGGAGATGTTAATGAAAAGGAAACAAAGGCTTAATAACAAAGGACTAATAATACAAGTCATTCTTAAATATGTACTGACCTGATTAAAAAAACTTGTGATTTTAAAAGTTAAGGGAGAAACTATAGAGGCTAACTATAAAACAAATTGTTCATGAGATTGTAATCTCTGCACTATTTTTTCCTCTCTTATTTATCTGATGTCTTTTCCTCCTGTTGTAGATTAATTTATATGCACTGCTCAATTTAGATGTTCAATCATAAAGGTTTTCTCCCTCTGTGGGTATTGGGTCAAAGAGGCAACCTTTGCAAGCAGAAATTATGAATGTGCCAGAGAACTTAATATAGTCCTTCCATTTCAAGGTTGTGTATATGTTTGGATGGAGGGAAAGAAGGAAGGAAGGAAGGAAAGAAGGAAGGAAGGAAGGAAGGAAGGAAGGAAGGAAGGAAGGAAGGAAGGAAGGAAGGAAAGAAGGAAGGAAGGAAGGAAGGATTTTTTATTCTCCCTGTCAGATTGCCACAAGGAAACTCAATGGGCAATCCAACAGGAAGTCAAAAATTGCCCCTGCTCCCACTGCTTTTTTGCTCACCTGTGATCATCTTCTGAGTGTAGCTGCTCACTTTTAGATTAGATACAGATTGGCATTGGAGGACTAGAATAATTGCTCTACGAAAAACTCGGCCCCATGTTTCTGTAAGTCAAAACATGGTTCGTCTGATTTGGTGTTAGCAGATTAGATGAAGCCAGCCAATGAGATTTATAAACTATGCATTACAATTTGGTGTGTTGTGTAGTCCCAGGCAATTGTGATGTGTTCAGTGAGCCATGGCTAAATAATGGAGGTCTATGAATCAAGACAGATTCTCTATAGATAGTATCCTGATTATTAACATTTCCCCAATAAATATATGTACTTGTTGCTTAGTAATTCTGTGTATTTAGCATAATGTGGAGTTTTGTCCTGATATTAGTATTTTTGCTTAAGCTTCTCCATTGGATGCTTTCAGGTGTGTGGACTCCAATCCCCAAATTTCTCTCCAACATTGGCATTGCTGAGAATTGTGTATGTTCAGCTGCATTGCCTAGAGGCAAGTCTTGGGCTGAGACAGCACAAGGAAAAATACTAAACCTCCCCCATCCAATCAAGAATTCTTTTAGAGCAGGCACAGTTGGGCTGCTAATTTGCCTTTGACAGAATAAGAAAGAAGTGATATTTCAGAAAATGTCTGTGAGGAGGAGTAAGTCTTCTTGAGTCACCGAATTCTCTAACAATCTCAATTACTTGTAATTGTCTCAGGAGCCATCTGCCAATTTTAATACCCCCATCTGTTAAACTAGGACAAAGTTGCAGCCTCCTTCAGAAGGACATTTGGAGGATGGAGGTGACCGTGGCACTACAGGAGCATCAATAGTAAGGCACAAGGCAGAGGACATTATAACAGAGAAATAGTAGAGGAGACAAAGGAGATTCACAGTGGTGCTGAGTGTGATACAGAAAGGATACTAAGGATACAGTGTCTTCTCACTAACCCTCTATCCAAATCACCCCAATTAGTGGCTGAGAATTAAGCAACAAGTGCACAGATATGTTGACAAGTGATAGAAATCATTTAGATAAGACACAGTACAATTCTAAAGGAATAAAAGACCAGCTACTTATCAATCTTCTCCAATGTAGTAGTATCCAAATACATTGGGACTGCAAGTCCCAGAAAATTGAGACACGTGTCCCCAAATTTTGGGAGGTGCAATCCCAACACCTTAAGAGTACAGTAGGTTGGAAAAGCTGAAGGATGGTGTATAGGTGACCACCAAATTATACTAAAGATTTCTCCCTGCATTTTATTTGTGTGTCTCCTACATTTATAAAAGGTAAACCATACCCATGAAACAGGGGTGTCAAACTCAAGGCCCATGGGCTAAATCTGGCCCTTGGGATGCTTAGATCTGGCCCACAGGCCCGCCCTGGAAATGGCAAAGGACCAACCTGCAGTGCCTCTGCCAGCAAAAACAGAGCCCAGGCGGGCCATGTACAGCCTCACTGGGCTCCGTTTGTGCAGGCAGAGGGCTGCAGGAGGCCGTCATGGCTGAAAATGGAGCCTTGTTGAGTGACGTGAAGTTGGCCATGCCCCCCCACCCTGGCCATGCCCCCCAGACCCCTGAGGTCAAACACAACTCTGATACGGCCTACAATGAAATCGGGTTTGACATCCTGCTGTAAAAGGTATAGATATACAAATTGTTTTTGACATAACAGTTCGTGTAGTGACTGTTCAAAGTACAACAGCACTGAAAAAAAGTTACTTATGATCATTTTTCACACTTACGACAGCAATCCCCATGGTCATGTTATCAAAATTCAGACACTTGGCAACTGATTTAGATTTATGACAGTTGCTGTGTTCTAGAGATCATGTGCTCACCTTTTGGAAAAAAAAGTCAACAGGGAAGCCAGATTCACTGAACACCCTTGTTAGTAACTTAATAACTGCAGTGATTCACTTAACAATGGTGTCAAGAAAGGTTATAAAATGGGGCAAATTTTGTTTAACAAATGTTTAAATTATGGTCGTAAGCCGTGGACTACTTGGAAAAGTTTGCTCATACAAAATGGTAACGGGAGTGGAAGTCCAATGTATGATCAGACCAGTGATGGGATTCAAATTTTTTTACTACTGGTTCTGTGGGCGTAGCTTGGTGGACATGGCAGGGGAAGGATACTGTAAAATCTCCAGTCAGAGGTCTCCATTTGCCGGTTCTCCGAACTATTCAAAAATTTTTGCTACTGGTTCTCCAGAACTGGTCAGAACTTGCTGAATACCACCTCTGGATGAGACATTGGAAAGCTGCTACATAGGGTTCAAAATTCATCATTCATGATATTGCCCATTTAGTGTGGGAGGAAGAGGTTGGGTTGGTGTTGTTTTGGTTTTTCTTTAAAGTTTTCTTCTAATTCAAAATTTATGTTCCTCTTGTTCAAAAAACTTTTCAGAATTGACCAATTTGGTTATTTCTTGTTCCTTTACTGTTACATTTTTCACCTTCTTTGGCACCACCTTTGAAAGAATCCTTGTTTCCTTTCATTTTCCTTATCGATGTGGCTTTCCTTCGATATAAGCCATACCATCCTTATGCTCAGCACTTCATTCAGTTAATCAGTTGTGGTAGTTAATTAAAGACTGCAGTCAATTTAAAAGGTGAAAATTAAGCTGCTGTTTAATTTATTTAGTGCGCTGCTCTCCTGCTTTTCCTCCATAGTGCTCAAGGCATTGTACATATTCCCCTCGATCATTAATCTTGTTTTTACAACAACTGAATGGCCCAAGATCACCCTACAAGCTTCTTGGTTAAAGACAGCATAGTGATCTTTATTTGAAAAATTGTATACTTTCTATTGCTTTCATGCCTACAGATCAGAGAGGATCTACATTAGCCCCAAATCAAATAATTTTGAAGGCATTATTTTGGAAACAGGCTCAGGCAAAACATACCATTCAAAGTTGCTTCATAAAACAACAGAGCTCTTCACTTCTAGCTGTGAATAGAGTCATTCTCTTTCCAGGAAAGTCAGAAAAAGCCAGAGAAGAAAAGTAGAATATTTTATTAAACCAAGTAAATAAACTGGTTTTTAATAAATTTGGGGCAGAGAGCTGGGGAAACTTGGAGGGAAAGACAATTAGCAGTTGTGAGGGGTTGGTTGACAAATAAGAGAATGAAAAGAGAAGGGAGAAAAGAGGAAGAGAATATACTCCTTGTGCACATAGGTATGTTTTCTGCAAAAATAAACACTGGTAGATCTTATGAAAAAACAAAGTTTATTCTGTACATGACCATGAAGTTCTGTACTTTTTAAGAGAACCAACATTTTTCATAACATCTGTTTAGATAATTAGTTTTCATCACTGATAAATCATCTCTCAGTAAGTGAGAGATAGACCATCATACCTATTCTCCACTTTCTGCAAGCCTAAGATTATCAGAAGAAGAGCTGATAGGAGAAAAAAATAACATGTTTGGTTGCAGTGGCAATAAAGAAATACAGTTTAACTCCTCATTTTGCCCTGCCAGTATCAATTTATCTGCTTTTTTGTAATGGCAGCTAGTGTGCCCTGCTTCCTTTTCCTATTGCTGTCATCTTACCCAAATTGTCAAATACTCATAGGGAGTAATTTGAAAGGCAAATCTTATGGCATTTCATAGTTCTATTTTCAGAAAGCAGGTTTCCTAAAACCAATTTTTAAAATCTTTGATAAGTTAGTTAAAGCTTTAATTCTCAACTGTCTGTTGCATAATGCCATCTATTGTGTTTGACACAATGTCATTTTCACAGGTAGTTAAGCTGAAAACTGATTTTTATGCTCCAAATAATTGTATTATTGTCCTAAAGGTTTTGAATTTTATTTCAATCAATGAATCAGTTAGCCAATTAGTTAATTACATCGCAAGAGCCATTTATTTATAAATTCCCATCACTACACACACAATAATCTGTTTATTTTTATTGCTATTATACTCCTTTTTTGTATCTGAGGAATATCATATCAGCAGAAATAATCCTGTAATTCTTAATGATTATATAAGAAGGAATATATTGAATATTAAAAGCAAAGTGCTGGCATATTAATTCTGTTTGCAGCATTTCGTAACAAAATCCAAAAGGTTTCCCTTGTTCTTTCATATCCAATTCTAGGGGGTGGTGCTCATGGCTGTTTCTTAGCCGAGGGAGATGGTGTTATCCAAAGATGTTTCCATGGCCATATGGCCAGCATGACAACATGCCAAGACAGACAAACCACTGTTACCTTCCCACTGAAGGAGTACCCATTTATCTACTTGCATTTGGTTACTTTTGAACTGCTAGGTGGGCAAGAGCCAGGCAAGTGATGGGAGCTCACCCCATTGCATTGCACTTGGGCCTGGAACCTGGGTTGTTAGCTTTCCAACTAAAAGGCTCAGCATTTTTAACCTCTGAGTCATCATACTTCCCCCCCCCAAAAAAACCCAAACACTTTAAATTTCTTTAACTGCTGTATGAAATATTCAAATATCAAATAGTGTGTGATCACTTCCTACGTATTTGATAGTACGTATACATGTATTATAATAAAAATGATGGCATAACTGGAAATAATTTATTCCTTTCCTTGATCCATAGTTTCTTGACTCAGGACCAAGGACAACTCCAAACAAAATAGGGTACTGTGCAGTACAATGATACATCTATTAAAAAGAGAGTTCGTTTTTAAAAAATATATGTGCTTTGAAATTCACTATGTTGTTTGATTTTCCAGTCATAAAAAACTTTTCACTAAATTTTATTATTTTTTGGTCACTTCTGACTCTCATGACCCACTGCAGGTATTTTGCTACAATATCTGACAACCAGTTTGGTGTGGTGGTTAACATGTTGACCTGGAAACCAGGATATTGTGGAACTCTTTCCCCTTTCTATTTGAACTGAATTGTCCATCATCCTTGGCTAGCATGGCCAGTGTCATCAGCTTAGAGAATAATGATTCTTTTTTCATAGATGGCCACAAGTAGAAACAGACTGCTGATCTAACTGACCTTGGGTTTTGATGCAACCACAGTCATTTTGTTTCCATTGTTAATTGGTAATTCCACTTCATTGAGATAATTTGTAGGGCATATAGAATGGAAGTGCAGTAAACATCATATGTAACTCTTGACTTCAGAAAATGTTCTTTTCAGAGACTGCAGATGCATAGCTTAACCAAGAGCTGATTCTTCCTAAGGAATTGGGAGCCTTGTATTTTTTGGAATTCTTATAACCTAAGTAAAAGGAATATTGTCTCTGAATACATGCTCACTGTAGCTCTTTGGTGATGTAGATGGAGAATGACTGAGATTCCTCAAATCAACCAATGTCAACATACTTACCATGTCACTATCTCCTGGAATTGAAGTTGATAGTAACATTGTAGGAATAGCTGCAGCCATTGTTGGAACAGTGAGCAAACCAGTTACTAATTCAAGAGTTTTGTGTATCAGTTTCCATGGTACCTGACCATGGAGCATAAACAATATATGAATCATGAGAGATGCTTTTCAATGCATGTGATAAATGGCTTAATGTCAAGCCACACTGATTGGAATTGTTTAATAACGTCATTGGGCCTGGCCCAAACTTGGCAACAATCAATATTAGTATAGATGGAACTAACAGTGCCAATTGATTTATTCCAAGAATTCTATTTTTTTACTTGTATAAAACAGAAGAGTTCAATTTTATAATTATTAGTGGTCCTGAAAGCAGCAACTCATTCCCCTTGGTGGGTTTAAGCATCTCTGCTCAATTTGCATACAAAAGTCTGTTTGTTTAGGATGGTTTTTATTACTGCTGCAGAGTACTAGCCATACAAGAGAATATTCTTCTTGCTGTTCCTCATTCAAAGTAACTTTGACAAAAATGGACAGCTATTATATGTTCTTATTTGTAATTCCTCCTAAAATAAGAAATGCAATCCACATTAAAATAAGTTGGGTATTTTTTTTTTTTGGGGGGGGGGGGAGGGTTTGCAACCTTGAGAGAAGACTATGGTGAAGCATTCCTTCTCATAAAAGGAACCAGAAATGGCAGAAAAAATAGAGGCCAGAGGAAGGGATAAGTAGAAACTTTCCCCTCTGTGCATAGGAAGCATTAATTCAACAGGGTTCACTAAGGTTCAGTTAGTAATACAAGTCATTGTGAAAATCAGTAATGATGCTCTCATTAAAAATACATAGGAATGAAATAAATAAGGTGGAACTAAATGGGATAAAACAGTCCAGTTTGTGAAATAACTCAGAAGAGATTTTGGCTGCTTGGTATCTCCTAATAATTATGGAAGGAGAGAGAGAAAAGACAAATTTCCTCAGTTTTGTCTCTAATTTCTTTGATATTTTTCTTCCTTTTAGTAAACAGTACATTGTTTCCAATGATTTTCTGCATAAAGGAATCACTTGGCTATGCATATTGGGTGATTTTATTTTATTTTAATTTTTCCTAGTTGTTGAGCAGATTGCACGGTATAGAAATGCCTCTGGCCACACAACTGGAGAAAGGATAAAATCATGGTCTAGGGAAGAAATCAGCTAAATAAAGTATCTGTAGTGTTTTCTTGAAAGACATGTTTAAATCCCAGCAATTACAGGCTTATGTATAACCTATTGTTATATGCAAAATAAACAATAAAGAATGAAAAGGCATTATTAAAAACATTTGGGATTCCTTTAAAGAGAAATCTTTTTGAATAGATTTTCCCCAAATTAGTTTAAGATACTTTTTAACTTTATTGCTCAAGAAATCAACCCTATTTGACACACAATTACATTTATACCAGAAAAAACTAAATCTCAGAGAGAGGAAGCACTCGTACTGAATCCACAGATTAAATAGATAGGAAGCATCTGGCCGAGAACACATTTTTGTCTCAGTACTTGGAGACAAATCTGCAGACATCAGAGACTAGCAGAGTAAACTCCACAGGGTCTCCTATAGTGTTACTTAAACTTGAATTTAGTTCAAAATTTGCTTTGGAAAGATAAGCATATGCTTTTAAAAGCTGACAGTTCTGATGTAGAACCAGTTTTATGATGATACCTATATATTTTATTATCTAAAAAGGGTTATGTGAGTTTTTTTTCAACTTAGGTTCTAAGGCAAGTTTCCATAAATGCTATATTTGAATTAAACACTACATTTTTTTTCAGTGTTTCTCCATGGGCCTTTTCTTTAAAAGAAAGTTTAGCTAAAAGGTATACAAAGCAACCAATTAGATTGGTTCTAATTTTTGCTTTATGATCTCGCATTATAAGCCATCTGGCAAGTCCTGATACATCCAGTTCTTATAAATGATGGCACACATGTGTTTCAATCCATGATTTTTATTTTTAGCTTTCACAACCTAGTTCTATTTTTTGCTAACTGAAGGGTTGTTAAGAAGGGGATATTGTGGGAGGACAGAAGAGCAAGCAGCTGTAGAAGGTAAGCAGGAGTTGTACAAAGCGGGGGGGGGGGGGGGGCAGGTGATGCACACAGGTGTAAAAAGGTGTGATACTATTTTGAGTAAAATGAAATATGTATTTCATATAGTTAATACAAAATGGAGCAGAATTATTTTGATGACACCACTTGCTGTCTACTGCATCCCCTTGTGATCAGGAAAGGGGATTATCTAAAATAACCAGAAAAGAAGGCACAACAGCTTAACTGGCAAAACTGACATTGTCAATAAAAATACAATTGTGTAAAATGAAATACCAGCACTCAAACTATTATTTCTTTGCTCCCTTCCCTTTGGAAAACAACCAACAACTCTGAAGCAAGCAGTGCTTTGCCTTCTTTCCAATAAACAATCAATGGATCCAATAAAATGGGATCCATTTCCATCAGGTCTGCAAGTTTTCCTTTGTAAGAATCTTTTATTTTTATTTATTTTATTTATTTTGTCAAACAATTATTAGATAACAGGTATAAGTATAAACATGGTTATAAATACATGAAATGGATACGAATAAGAAAAAAAAGAAACAATAGGACAGGGACGGTAGGCATGTTTTGGTGCGCTTATGCATGCCCCCTACAGACCTCTTAGGAAAGGGGTGAGGTCAATAGTAGACAGTCTAATGTTGAAGATTTTGGGGTTTGGGGAAGAAACCAGAGTCAGGTAGAGTAGTCCAGACATTGACTACTCTGTTGCTGAAGTCGTATTTCCTGCAATCAAGTTTGGCGCGGTTTATATCTTTAGTTTATATCTATTTTGTGCTCTTGTATTGTTTTGGTTAAAGCTGAGGTATTCATCGATAGGTAGGACATTGCAATATATAATTTTATGTACTATATTTAGACAATCTTGCTGAGAAGATGGTGGGCTTATAGCTGTAGAAGACTTGAAAGAAGCCGACTATCGGGATCATTTTAAGTTGGGTTTCAGGTTGAGTGATAGTACTGTGATTGATGATCTAAGGGGTTTGAAGTGGAAGAAGTGCATTCATTCTGGTCCTTTTGATCTCTCGGTGTCTTTCTGGTTTTTCCGATCATAGTATATTCTGGATCAACTTAAGGAGTTGGGACAGTATGGAAGGAGCTTTAGTGATTCTCCTCTCTTCTTCAACTCTGGCTTCAGTCACTGGTGTAAGGTCCAACTCTAGATACTCTGCAAAGCAGGATGACTCAGAGCTCAACTTTTTCCCTATTCCCATTTAACACATATATAAAACTGTTGGGTGATTTATCCATAAGCACATGTTTAAATATCATCAGTATATGATACCCAGCTATATATCTCTATCATGAAGTGATACCATCAAATATATTTTTCTTGTGTCTAAAAACTGTAAGAATCTGGATCCTAAACTGGAACAAGACTGAATGGCTGTGGTTTTAGAAACTTCCCTGGATCTGATGATTCTTCATTTTTAGTTCTGGATGACAGTACTTTTGCTTAGACAGAACATATTGCAATTCGGAGTACTTGCAACTCCTGCTTGAGAAGCAGGAAGTAACTGTGGCCAGGAGGGCCTCTGCCCCAATCCATGCTGTACACTGATTGTGCCCATTCCTGGAATTCAGAGGTTCTGCTCCTGGTTGTTCATGCCTTAGTCACATCCTGATTGAACTATTGTAATGATACTCTTTCTCTGCTTCTAAGGGGCCCAAGCTACTCATAAAACAACTGTTAAAGTAAAGACAACCAGGAATAATTTGTTTTGGATTTCTATTATGTGAACAAACTCTAGTATTTAAGATCTTGACATGCACATAAAGCAGGCTAACTATCACAGCAGAATTTACACATTCAGGGAAGATATTCATTGTTTTTCTTCATGTAAGTGTTTCTCCTCCCTCTTTTATCAAGCTAATTGATGTCTGCTAAATGCAATTGCCTTTCCATAGCCATCTAAGCTAAAACTAATCGAACCATGTTATCTATATGCTTCCATATATGCTATTTCTGCACTGCACAATTTTTTTTTCAGGACAAATGGCCTCATTGGCTGTTGAATGAGATGATACAGCTGCATATCTAACCAAATTAATTGACTTTAGGTGATTGCCCTTCAGTCATATATTTAATAATTTTCTCTTTCAGATCCCCTAAAAATTGCAATTTGGTGACAACTTTGGAAGAGAAGAGAGTTGGGGAGGTCACCTTCAGAGCCTTTGAGGAATGACATATAGTCTAAAAATCTCTGATTTTGTTCCTCAGGGTAATAGCAGTTTTAATTCTGTGCATATATTGGGATTGAGGTATGTTGGGTGGAGGAATAAAGATTTGAATGACTACATGACAGGCTGAATTTCAAATATTTTTATGGTTAGTTATGGGATGTAATCTTAGAATGATACCTTTGGTGGCAGCAGAATATAATCAATCCTCTCTTTTGAGTTTTTCTAAATTAAGCAAGCTGACCAACATAAACCATTGAATCTTACCTGCCTGCCAGGATATTCTTTTATAGGTAGGTGTTACGCAACAAAAAAGACATTGTACTGTTGGAGAGTTTTAAGTTTGTTTTTTTCCTGCAACAGAGCTCTTGCATAAACTTATTTCACTGAGAATTTTAGCACAATCGTATACAGACTCAGATTCCTAACAGCAGAGTGCACTCTACTACAAGAAAACACAGTGGCCACAAACTTTTTCTGGCTCTTGTTATGTTCAGAATGATTTCTTTCAAACAAGAGTCCTGTTATGGAAAGTAGCTATATTGGATGTGGAGAGTTGTAAATTATGATTCTTGTTAGATGGCTTTCTGACTAGTGAGCAAATATGTGGATGGCTAAAATAATGTAGGGGAAGGGACAAGCATCCTTGAGGAGCTCCTGAGTCATATAGAAGACCCACAATTGCAGCAGAGGACTTGATCTTGCCGGGTGAGGAAGTCCTTTCCCACCAGGGAGCAGGCACATTGGCTGCACTTGAAGCAGTCAATGTGCCATTGGTGCTCTTCAAACGAGATGAACTTGCCTCCTCCAAGAGCTAAAAGGAGAAAGCAACAAGATGAGATGTTGGGATTGCATCAGAGGTTCATTCATTGCATTCAGCAGATTCTGACTAGTTCTGGAGAACTGGTAGTGGAAATTTTGAGTGGTTCGTAGAATCAGCAAATACCGCCTCTGACTGGAGATTTTACAGTATCCTTCCCTTGCCATGCCCACCAAGCCACGCCCACCAAGCCACTCCCACAGAACTGGTAGTAAAAAAAATTGAATCCCACCAGTGGATTGCATGTGGCTTTTGACAGATTTTGCTTATACTCTGATAAGCAGAGTTCTTTCTTCTGAAAAATCTGAGTTTAAAATGTGAGAGGAACGATTTATAACCAAGACAAATAGTCTACGGCAGGGGTCACCAATCTTTTGGACCTCAGGGACCACCAAACTCATAATTTTAGATCCCAGCGACCACTAACTGGTTCTGTGGGCATGGCCTAATTTGTGGGTGTGGCTTGGTGGTCATGTGACTGGCTGGGCATGGCTTGTATGTAAATATTATAAATATTTATATAAATATTGAAGTTTTTATTAAAAAAGAGCAACTTTTACCCAAAATCAAGCAAAGCAGGCAGGGAGATTGAGTTGCTCACAGAATCACAGATTCATTCAGAAATCCATCTATCTGCCATTGGCTAGCTCAGTCTGTCACATAAAATTCGCTTGCAAGTAAACTCATAAAATTTGCTAGCAAGCAAACTCACAAAATTAACTCACAACACACCATGCATGTAAATATTGATTTTTTTATTTTAAAAAAGCAACTTTTATCCAAAATCAGGCAAAGCAGGCAGATTGAGTTGCTCACAGAATCATTCAGTGATCTATCTATCTGCCATCGGCTAGCTCAGTCTCTCAAATTTGCTTGCCGTGAGTCTGCACTGAATTTGCTTGCAAACAAACCTTCAATCCTAAGGGAGGTTTGGCTGTGCTTAGTTAGAAAGCAAGAAATCCAACCATTTCTTGCTTCCTAGCTAATCTAAATCTCCCTGTGCAGCAGAACAGATGATGGTTGGAAAAAGGAAAAATAGCAACGTGAGTGGGTGGGGGAGGGTTCCCGTGGGACATGTGGGCTAAGCAGCCTTGTGTTTCTGCACAGCCTGGATTAATTGTTTCAGGGGAGTGCTCTGGGGGTGAGATTTCTCTGAGGCCCACCAAAATTTTCTCACAGCCCACCAGTGGGCTGTGGCAACCGCTGGTCTAGGGTTTTGTTTGTTTTTGTTTTTCTGTTTTGGTCTTCTGGCTTGCAAACATATAATCTAATCCTGAATTACTATGTTCTCAAGCGCCTGGTTATTTCATTTTTTTTCTCTTGAGGGGCACAGATTCTGAAAAAAGGAATGATTTTTAGGCATTTTGCCACAAACGCCCCACATTCACAGGCAACAGCTCACTTGCTATCTCAGCAATGCCTCCCATGCACTGACATGATAAATGGCTGAAGCTGGTTAAATGAAGCACAGCTAAGCACAGCCCCTCCCTCCCTCCTCCAATTAAAAACAGTGACATTTTTCTTCTTAGCCCAATTCTGCTCTTCCTTCAGTGAGTAATTCAGTCAAATGTGCTCATCCCTTTCCACTCAAAATTCCAGCCTTTCGTTAATTAAACCTACAATGTTTTGGTGTCAGATATAATGAAAAGATTAACATTCTGTTTTCTAGTGCCACCACATGTTTCAGGTCACTTTCTATCCAGCCTGAATATCGTAATGGTGGGAAATTGTCCATGATGGAAACTTGTGACACTGCTATTTGATTGTATATGCTTTCATGATGTAAGGAATGCAAATGCTAGCTATGCCTAGAACAAATGTATTTGTCCCAGGACTGTCAAAATTGAAGTTGCTTATATAAGTAAGAAGATTGTGAACAGTCACCAGTAATGGGTTCGGTGCAGGCCACACACTTCTTTGCAAAATGTCCACTGAAGCACTCCAGGCAGAAAGGATGTTCATCTTTGGACATGAATCGGTGTTCTGCAAGTTGCTTCTTACATCCAGTACATAGAAAACATTCCTTATGCCATGGCTGGTCATGGTAAGTCACCCCACCATTGGTGACCACCTAGTACATGAGAAAATATCATAGTGTAAAATGATGGATTGACATATGGCTGTACCAAAATTACATTAAAAATAATTACTGCCCCTTAATTAAAGTTTTTCAAAAAGAGGTAGTGAGAGTATTGAGGAAAGCACTATAGGCAGTCCTCGTACAACGACCGCCTTGTTTGGAATCCATTTGTAGTTACAAACAGAATGAAAAAGTAACTTTGAAACATTTCTTGCATTTATGATTTCTCAGGTTTGTAAAGCAAAGAAAAGCTGAAGTAAGCTCATAAGGACAATAGTGGTTTCACTTAGTGATTGCTCTGCTTAATAAGTAAGTTACCAGTTGTTTACAACTGCTAATTGGGGTCACTAAATGAGGACTATCTGTATCACAGTGTCTGAAGAATTAAGCATTTTTAAAATTAATATCTTCCTTTTCCTTCTCTTTAGGTCAGTGTGAGGAAGCAACGATGCTCCAGGTGTTGATAAATTATACCATAGCAGCTTCAACCAGCAATAGGCCATTGTGAGAGATGCTAGCACTATTATTACTTTATTATTACAACATGTGTACAATGAGATTGGATTCATGCAGGCCCTCCCAACAGAACTCACAGTGAGGACAGTCCCAATCTTATTGCACTATTACACTATGTGACCTTGTTGCACAATGCGCCAGCCCTGCAAGTCTATCATACTATATTGACATGAAATTATTTTCCATTCAGAAGGCTGACAGCCCATGGATAGCAGCAGTTCAACAAGATCATGGGAGTCTCAGGTTCCCCTTTACTGCTTTAGCGAGATGGATACTTTATCACGAGGAATATCCTATATCTTTTATAATGCTGTTAGTAGATTTGGATGCTGAAGTCCTACTTTAGCTCATATTTAATTATTTGAAAACATTTGGAACATATCTCAAGAGGCATGAGAACCCAACATACAAATCAAAATAATAGTAAGAATTTGGAACTTCTGCATAAAGCAACAATCTCTTTTAGTTATCACATGGCACAGATACATGGTGATAATGTAATCCACACCTCTATTTTCTTATTAAAAGGACTTAGGAGGAAGCCTTAATAGACAAAGCAATGATGGGAGGCCCAGCTCATTAGCTATAGGTATTTTTTACAAGAACGGGACAACTTGCTGCAGCCAACTTATCATGGCCAACTCGCTGTGGGACAAATCGCTACAGCCAACCTGCTGCAGAACAACTTGCCATGGCCAACTGGCTGTGGGACAACTTGGGGCAGGAGAGCTTTCTATATTCCCAGGCATTTCAATTCATATCATGTCAAGATTTAGAATGATTGCATTATTTGTCCAGTTCAAATGGTGGTTTTCATTCATTTTATTTGATTTTATTGTGTGAGGTTGTATTCAGATTATCTCTTTGGGTTTCTTTCATTGTAAATCACTTATGGAAGAACGTTTATTAAACGAACATAAATATATTTTTTAAATGTGTGCTTCCTTGATGTCCAAACAGAATATATATATATATATATATATATATATATATATATATATATATATATATATATATATATATATATATATATATGACAAATAAATATATTTTGTGTTCATAGAGTTTATCCCCAGTAAAAGTTACTGCAAGGCCACTATACCGACTCATCCCTTCCCAGCTCCATGCTCTTATTTTCATTTCCCACACTACCTTTTTGCAGGAGTAGCAATACTGTGCAAATTGCTTCTCATAACAGGGTACACAGTAATTGTCATCATCCTTGGTAATCAAAGGTTTCATTCCCAGTGGTTGCCGGCAGTACCGGCAAACAAAGCAAGCTTCGTGCCAACAATTGCCTTTAAATTCCATTTTACGAGAACCTACAAATTGAATTGTAATCCCAGTTACTTTCCTGGCAAACAACTCTTATTTTTTTTTCCAAAATGCACTGAAACAAAGATACAGTACAGTAGCCCTCAACTTATGACCACAATACTGCCCAGTCTGGTATTTTAACTACACCACTTGAGTTTCCAAAGCACCACTATGGTGGTACTTTTTTACAATTACAATTGTGTGGACACGTGGTCAAATTAATGCTGAGATTTATATGCTGCCAATTTAGACAGAATCATGGCAACTAACAACAAATCCATAGTAAAACAAAAATACAGTAATGACAATTGAAATGTCCCTGATAGCAATTAAAACTTCCAAATTAATGATAATTTGAAGAGTGTATATGATTAGCCCTATTAACACTGTGTGCTAGGGCTGTGCACCAGTGAATAATGTCATAATAACAGAATAGATAGTATTTTAAATATATATTTTATCATCAGATAATTGGAACTTTGCAGTATCATTGCCTCAAGGAATTGAAAAATCATTGTTTGAAATTGCTATGTGAGGAAAGGAGAGGAAGACAATCAAAGAAAGATAATTAGAATAGTTTTCTTATACATGGAATAATTTGAATATAAGAATAGTGAAATCAGTGTGTTCCTAACCAGTGAATGAATTAAGTACTTTTTTAGATACAAGCATTGCAAATTGAGTCAATACAGAATGACTTCATTTTAGTTTCAGTACTGTATTTAGGTTTACTATTACCTGTGGCAATACACATTTCCATTAGTTCTTCATTTTAATCATTTAATGAGAGGAAGAACAGTTGCAGATATGCTAGGAACTGAGACCTGCCTCTATGTTTTATATATCAGTATTCCTAATCTAAATCAAAATAAGAAAAGTTAATAATGTGCTTATCACTGACCTGACGGATAGCTGGAGCTAGTTAATTGAAGCATGAAGGAGATAAAGCAAAATAATAAAATTCAGCCAAAGAACAACAGTGAATAGATTTAGAGTGTTGTTATAGAAGATGAGTTTGCAGGTGCTATGCTAGATGGAATTGTGAGCCTACACAAGTATCTCAATGAGAAAAGTGCAAGTATGAAATACAATTATAAATATCAAAAAGCAGGATTTCATCAAGCTGAAGATCCATTTGCTCCTCTCTTAGTAATCAGAGGTTTCCACTCAAGACTATTCTTGACGAGCAAGTTTTTGATAAGGGTTGTTATAAGAGGGGATTTGGTGTTTTTTTTTTTTTTTTACAATTACTGGGTTCTTATCTCTGATTCTTTGGGAATCTATTTCTTGAAATAGAGTCAAAGTGAGCAAAATTGCCTTTTCTTTATAGACAGAAAGAATGGATTGTAACCATTTGGATTAAACACACAACGCACACACACACAAACACACAAGATTTCAGCAAGCAGTGTTTAGTCTCCCAGAGTTCTTTTTATAAGGAAAGGACATCCCATTAACATCAATGGGACAACTCAACTCTAAAATGTAGTTAGTGTGTGAATGTATGCATATATGTACAGTACATGTGTATATACATACATATATACATACAGGCTTAAGAATGTGAGAGGGCACTGCAAGAAAGAAACAGTGATACCAGTGGAAAAGAAGACTGGGGAGTATTTAAGTGCATGAAGAATAATTTTAATTACAGTTCTAGGAAGAAAAGGTACTACAAAATTCGATGGTTCTGATGTAGTGGAGACTGTATTAGCAGTGTCACATTTTACAGAGGCACCAGCAGTCATTTCCCATTATAGTTACCAGTCCCAAATGCTTGAAAGATGAAGAATTATTAATAGGTCATGGGATGGAAAAGAAATAGCTGATTTCTACAGCAGCATATGGTCTGTGCAGGGCACGTATAATGAAGCATTCACCTGTAAAGGCCCGTGGATGAAACCTTCCCCCATCAGATTTTTTCCCCCTTACCAATTTCCATGAACCAATGTCTCCAGGTTCAAGTGTCACCCCCTTTTCATTTATTTATCCCCATTAAGGAACGCCCATCTCCAGCTCCCTCTTATCTTACCAGGCATAATAGTCCTCTTGCAGTGAAAGCACTTAGATGAATATTCATTAGAATAACAAGTTGTACACAGCAGGCGCTCATCTTTAGCTGCAAAAGGCTTCTCAACCAGGGAGTGATGGCATTGGGCACACTTGAAGCACGTTTCATGCCAGTGGCAGCCTTTATAAGCAAGATCCTTGGAGAGAGTGAATTCATGTTAGCAAAAAAAAATGCATTGGCTACCCAGATCCCAACTGAAACTATGAGCTGTTGGACTTCACACCAATTGTTCAACAAGGACCTGAAAGAAGATAATTTTCCTGTCCTTTACTCCTCTTCCTTTTTTTCTTCTTCCTTGTGATATTCTCAAGAAGATTATACTTTTACCATGGTCTGGAAAGGAATCAGCAGTTTACTGTACAGGTAATCCTTGACTTACAACCACAACAGAGCCCAAAGTTTCGTTTGTTAAGTGAGCTTTGCCCCATTTTCCTTCCTTGCCACAGTTGTTAAGTGAATCACTGCAATTGATTAGTTAGCAACCCGGTTGTTAAGTGGATTTGGCTTCCTTGTTGACTTTGCTTGTCAGAAGGTCACAAAAGGGGATCAAATGCTCTTGGGACACAGCAATGGTCATAAATATGAACTGGTTGCCAATCATCTGAATTTTGACCACATAGTCATGGGGATGCTGCAAAGATTGTAACTGTGAAAAATGGTGATAAGTCATTTTTTTCATTGCTGTTGTAACTTTGAATGGTGAACTGTTTTAAGTTGAGGACGACCTGTATATCTTGAGGTTTGTTATGATTTTATGATTTAAATTAGTACTTTCCAGTGGTGGAACTCAATTTTTTTTTTACTACCGGTTCTGTGGGCATGGCTTGGTGGGTATGGCTTGGTGGGCGTGGCTTGGCAGGCATGAGTTGTTGGGCATGGCAGGGGAAGGAGACTTTAAAATTCCCATTCCTTCCCCACTCCTGGGGGAAGGTTACTACAAAATACTCATTCCCTCCACCCCACTAACCTGCTTTCCAGCTCCATTCTCCTGTGCAGGGCAACAAAAGAAGTCAGCTGATCAGCTGGGACTCGGGAGGCAGAGAATAGATGGAGGCGGGGCTAGTTAGAGGGGGTATTTTCTGGTTCTCCAAACTCAGTGGCAGGATTCAAAATTTTTTACTATTGGTTCTGTGGACGTGGCTTGGTGGGCATGGCAGGGGAAGGATACTGTAAAATCTCCAGTCAGAGGTGGTATTTACTGGTTCTCTGAACTACTCAAATTTTCCGCTACCGGTTCTCCAGAACTGGTCAGAATCTGCTGAATATCACCTCTGGTACTTTTCCTGCAAAGGATTCATTAAGAACATATGCCTCTGCAGCACAGCTAGAGCAGAACTAAAATATGTGCAGTCAGCTGTTAGGCAGAGCGAGACTTCTGTCTTGAGCAGCAGATGATTGGTGACTAAGAGAGAAAGGAAATGGGAGAACAGCCATGATGCAACCATTTAATCTAACCTTCTGCCCTCATTGTGATTCTTTTGTTGTTACACTGCTGAAATAGAGCTGGTCTGGTCAATTTTAATGCATGGAGTGCAGTAAGACCTTTGTCCTTGCTTCAGAAAGTAAAGGGGCTGAATTCATTTTTTTTTTTTGGGGGGGAGGGCTAATCTGGAAAACACACACGTTTTGGGTGGTTCTACCCTATAGATTCCAGTGGAATCTGCAAAATAATAGATATTATTATTATTCAACATTTCTGATAAATGTCTATGGAGATTCTCAGTCATCCAGTCATTGTTCTCCCAAAAGTGCTTTTTGAAGAAGCAACTGGACTTTCTGTTTTTTCTTGGAAGACGTTTCGCTTCTCATCGTAATGTCTTCAAAGAAAAATGAGGAAGTCCGCTTGCCTCTTGAAAAAGCACTTTTGAGATCAAATTTGTATTAGGAACATTATTTTTTTTTTAAAAAGAAATAGAGAAGATCATGGTAGCTATCCAGGGTAGTTCTGATCCAATTTGGCCACTAAGGATTCACAGTAAATCAAGCAATTGCTTTTAGAAACTGGATCAAAATAGAATATAATTTGTGTTTCAGTTACTTTGCTCCTAATGGGCATTGAGTTTGAAAGGTTTCTTCTTCAAAACTTTCTGGAAATTCTAGGGGTTGAACTTCTGTCCTGCAAAATATCACCTAGATCTCTCTTCCTCGCTGTCTGATTTCACTCGATGATTTTGCAATTCTGATTCATTATGATTTATTCAATTTAGATACCACCTCTTTACTTAGAGGGCTATCAAGGCTAGTGGCTGTCGTTTATGTGCATATGGGAGACTAAAGGTAAATGTATGTGTATGTGTGTACACATATGCGTTCGTGTTTGGAGAGACTCAGTGGAGTTATTGAAGATGCCTCCCTTGGTGGTAACTGCTAATAATTAACTATAGGAAGCACAAAAAAGGAAAGAAGGGAGGGAGAAAGGGAGGAAGAAAGAAAGAAAGGAATTGTTGAAGAATACTTTGAGGAAAGATGAAACCAAAAAAACCTTCAAAGATTAGTTAGTGTATTTAGGCTTGCCCTATTCCTGGAACTGCAAGGTATAAGAGATATATCCCCAAAAAGTATCATTTAGCAAATATGTTTTTTTTTTACCAAGGACATCAATCTTTCTCCCTTTCTCTTGCTTTCTCTTTCTTAGATATCATGCTCACGTAGATGATGTTATAAACATAAAAATGATGAATGTCATTTTATTTTCTAGTGATACTCCCTTTAAATCTCTGCAGTTAAATGGAAACCATTGGCAATAGAGAGGAAAGGAAGTCATTTTTCACTAGCTATTTGTCAGTGGAATTTATTTTAAAGGTTTGGTTGATCTTATCAATTGAATGAAACCACGCATAGAAAAGAAAATCAATGTCGTTATTAATATGGAATAAATTGTGAGAATAAAACAAATACTTTTTTTAAAAAAAGGATACAAAGGGAACTAAAACACTGCACTGAAGTTCATACTATTTAATATCTTTCTAAACTTAGCTTCTGCAGTCAGATGATGGATGAAACCAATCCTATCTGATCTGTAGGGACGCTACAAACCATTAAAATTCTCAGTATCTCTCTAGAAGCTTAATCACATACTTGCCTTTGGGTCTTTATGAAATCTATAGATCTTAATCTATGTTTGTGTATACAGTGGAAGTAATCTTTGCTTTTCTTTTAATTGAATTGTATAGTATTGTGTCAATGGATTATATATACTGAATATAAAAACATCTTTATCAGGTCACAATGAGACCCTATCTCTGTGCCAGAAATATTAGATATAAATCTTTATTTTAAATTTTTATAATGGACACTGCTGGACTATCAGCAGCGGATGGTCTTCAGGTGTATGGACTCCATTTTTGATTATTCTCACTATGCACCCCGCTGGTTAAGGTTCACAAGAGTTCAATCATACCAGACAAGTGGTACAATACCTAGGGAATAAAAAAGTGAAATTTGCAGTTATCCAAATTCAACTTAATTTTGAATAAGCAGACTTGTGTAGTCAGGAAACATTTTATGAATATCAAGAAAGTGTTGATATTCTGTACTCTGCCATAAAGATCCTGCCTATTCAAAATGTAGTGGTTTTTGTGATGTAGCCAATCAGAAGACACATTCCCCCAGAGACAACTGGTGAAATTGTTACCTGCAGGCCCCTGTGCCCTTCCAGGATTGTCCCTATCACTTCTGCTTAGCTTTCTGTTGCTTTGTTGACAGATTGAATGCTCCCAAAGAAAACATCCCATCCATGTTTATTGTTTATTTGTATTAATGTCTACGTGTTATTCTGTGGTCCAGAGAATACATTTATAAGTAAAGCTGATATAATAATTACCAGGTTGCTAGGAATTTTTACTAACAAAACAAAAGTGGATGATAAAATTACCAGGTGCTAAGGTAGATATCCAGGGTCACATTAATGCAGTGGTTCGCAACCTGTGGGTCGCGACCCCTTTGGGGGTCGAACGACCTTTCACGGGGGTTGCCTAAGACCATCGGAAAACACATATTTTCGATGGTCTTAGGAACCGAGCCATAATTTTATGGTTGGGGGTCACCACAACATGAGGAACTGTATTAAAGGGTCGCGGCATTAGGAAGGTTGAGAACCACTGCACTAATAGCAGATTGTCAATTTGTAGGTAATTTCATTTAGTACATCCACATCAGATAGTAGTAGTACAGAAAAAAGGATTGCATACTACAGTGCTAAATATTCATTATCCAAATTAAATCAAATGTTTCCAAAGTTTTAAATAAGTGATAACACCCTTCTGCTTCCCTGCTGACTTAAAACATGCTGAAAATGAACCCATGAAGCTGGAAGATTCCACTTAGGAAATCTAAGCCAGGTCAGTTTCTATAGTTGCATTAACATAAAAGTAGCATTAGGAAGAATATCCAAATTATTATGGAAGAAAAGATTCACATCACAAATAATAATTACATAGCTGAGCCTCTGGGTAATTTTTTTTTCATTTTCCAGTGGGAATATAGAGGGTCATGAAACTAACTAGTGCTTACCTTGGAGTCACATTCAATGGCTTTATGACATTTTTCACAAAAGTTAGCAAAGAGGCTGTCATAGCATTTCACACAGAAAGCATTTTCTTCTTTCATGATGTATCGTTTGCCACAAAGTGAATCCTTGCAGTGAAAGCAGTTTGACTGATTACTGGCCATTTTTAAGCCTTTTGACGCTGCTGCAGATGGAAGACACGGCACATGTTGATAAAATAATATGGCTGCAAGATCAGGATTCCCAATTTTGGAAGTTCTGCTTAGTCACAATGATTCAAAAAATGAACAAACCCCAAGTTCTAATACAGAGGAAGGGAAAAATTTTAAATCTTCATTATTCTCATTGATGATTTTGACAGATTTAGTCTGTCTTTTTCAATCTCCCCTCCCCACACCCGCTATCCTTTAAAATATAAAAATTAAACAACTTGTTAGTTTTTTAACATTAAGCAGAGGATTCTTTATGGGTGCTAAATGATCTTCAATAGGACCAACCAACATCAATAGAAAACTGATTGGCAGATTGGTATTCAGAGAAGTAGCATGAAGCATCAGCGCCCATTATTTTTTTTTATATTTTTCAGAAATGCGTTTCTAGGAAGATACATTATCAGTCCATTGCAAATTTTCCTTAACACAAAACACCCACACATATATATTTTTGGCCTGTTCAAACTGAGAAAAACACATTTTAGATAAACATTCAAACTTTATGATACAACAGAATCTTCAGAGGTTTGCAGGCAAGCTATTTTAGCCTCGTTATTTGCCCATTGGACCATAAGAACTTTGCTAAAATTAGAGCATGGGTTCCTGAGAATGAAGAAGTAAACAGGATCCAAAAGAATTCCCAGTGAAGCTGATCACAAACACATCTGCTGGATTCATTGAATTCTCTCTATTATAATATCACTGTCCAATTCCTACCCATTGCATAGGATCTATTATGGGCTTGAAGAAGAACTATCTGGAAAACAAAAGAAAACAAGAAACTCTTTTCACATCTTTAGCATAGGTATGTAAACTGGTTCAAAGGGATGTGGTCTGGAATACGTCTTAGAAGAAATCAACCAAATGAAAACCTTGTTCCTTCTTTGTAGTCTTCTACTGATACTTCTTTATTTCTATATTTTTCTCCATGCATTAAATCATGGGTCACATTCTGGTGCTGGCTAGATATTATCTGAACTCACTTTATTTGAAGTGCTACTTTATTTCAGTTTTAATAATTGTACTCAGTAATTTTTAACATGGTGTATGACAATATATAACTCTTCTCATTTTGTGGACTTTCACTCCTTTTGCAATGGCCTATAGCAGTGGTGGCTAACCTTTTTGGGCTCCCGTGCCGAAAACTGTGCTCACTTGCCAACCCCCAGAAGGCAATGCGTGTGTCCCCCCATGCCCCCTGTGCATTTGCATGTGACCCCCCCGTGCATGCCATGTGACCCCCCCTGTGCCATGCATCTCTGTGCATGTGTGCACAATCCCCTATGAGCCCCGCACATCTCTGTGCATACTTGTAAGACCCCCTGTACCCTGCACATCTTCGTGCATACGCACTCATCTCCCACACACCCCTGCCCCCCCACATGCATGCAGGTATCCAACAGTCAGCTGGCGGGCATGCAGCATGCGCACACATGCGCAGTGGGGTTCTTCTGGGAGACCTCTCATGTGCCGGCAGAAGTGGCTCTGCATGCCACTTCCGACACACATGCCACAAGTTCACCACCACGGGCCTATAGTATGGTATTTATTGGACCCAGATTGTTGGGGGCTGACTCTCTAAATTGCTTAGAGTGGGCTGTAAAGCACTGTGAAGCAGTATATAAGTCTAAGTGTATTTGCTATTGTGAATTAACACTTTACAATGTTTTTCAGTACTATTTCATTTCTAAGTTCCCTGTTAAGCCCAATTTTTTTCTTCGTCTCTCTTTTTCTCTCAAAGGAGAGGATGTGGCATGCAAGGAACCCTCATTTTAAGTTATATTCTAAGCATTCCTTGTTGGGCTGAGGAGAAGAGACTAAATCCTATTCCTGAATAGGTAATTCAACGTTTTGCAAAGAAAAGAAAAACCTTCATATACATATAGCTAGTCCTTCACTTACGACAATGGGAACTGGAACTTCCGTAACTAAGCAAGGGGATTGTTCCATAATCACCATGCTCATTAAGCTTCCTGCATCGACTTAACTTGTCAGAAACCCCTTAGGAAGGGCACAAAGATGATGATGTGACCTTGGAATGCTGCAACTATCATAAATATGTGTTGGTTGCGAAGCGGCCAAATTTTGATCATGTGATCATAGGGTCACTGTGGCAGTTGCAAGTGCAAGGATCAGTCAGCAATCACTTTTTTTAGTGCCATCGGCATTGGAAGGGGCCTTAGAAGAGATGGTATTCAGCAGATTCTGACCAGTTCTGGAGAACCGGTAGCGAAAATTTTGGGTAGTTTGGAGAACCGGCAAATATCACCTCTGACTGGCCCCACCCCCATCTCTTCTCTGCCTCCTGAGTCCCAGCTGATCAGCTGGGTCTTCTTTTGTTGCCCTGCATGGGAGAACGGAGCTGGAAAGCAGGTTCGTGGAGTGGGGAGGGAATGGGATTTTGCAGTATCCTTCCACTGCCACGCCCACCAAGCCACGCCCACAGAACTGGCAATAAAAAATTTGAATCCCACCACTACAACTTCTGAAAGCAAGCCATTCCACTGGTCAATTGTTCTAACTGATACTTTTTGGGATGGGGGTACATGTGGCATGATATTTACCATCTGCTTGAGAGAGAAAAAATCTGCTTTAAATTTGATTCTCCCTTCCTGTAGTTCTGTGCTGAACTGGACTGGGAACGGGATTCAAATGACAGATATTATTGTCTAAATATATAAGTACATCTATGAATTATTATTACTAATGCAGATTTCTCTGGTAAAAATGAACGAGTGATGGAGAGCTGAGTTTTTAATTCTATTCCTGGAGGATTTGTGGTATGACAGCGTGGGGGAGTAGAAAAGTATGACAAGGATGGAATGCTATCTCGGGCCCAAAATAGCAATAGCTTTATTTGGCATAAGCAATGGAAAATTTCTTACCCAGTGCATTCAAAATCATTGCATTTAAGTGCTGCATCTCCAACTGTGTCACAGCTCTCTGCTCTCCAAAATGACAGAGAACGCAATCCATTAAAACAAGCCACAGCGTAAACATTTGTGAAAGCCTCATACTTTCACAAATATTGTCTGCTTGTTTGAGATCAAATAAGTGAGAAGACCACCACAAATCCCAAGAACAAAGATAACTGTTGCAGTAGAAACCTTTCCAACGCTGAAATCCAATTTGTGGGGGTGGTCAGCAACTCTGGTGGAACAATTAAAGCAGGAATATTGGACTCCTATGTGAAATTTGTTTATGATAAACAAACATAAATAGGCATTGCTACCTATTTTATGCTTTGCAAAGAAGTATTATAGCCTAAAGAGAGAGAGTTATTCAAAGAGTACTGATTTCAACAGCTTTATTTCCAGAAATGTACTGTATGCATAGATTACAGTGGCTTGTTTTATAAATATTTAAAATAGAACATTGGGTAGAAAATGGATCACTTAGCATCTATTTTTTTTTTGAATTCATCTACTGGCTATCAGAACTGTTAAAATATTCTAAATGAAAAAAAAGTTTGCTCCAACACACCGCTCTAGTTAAAAATTAAGAGTGCATAGCTGGAATCATTTAGCACAGATTTCTTGCCAGTTAATCATTTAAACAGTATCAACTTTATCCTCTACACATTTAAAGCATGCAGAGAGAATGACAGGATAATAAACCATGCAGAAATACCCAGATTCAATGAGCAGGGTTCACATATCACTCTTAAGGTATTGGTTTTGGCTTAGAATATTAGGTGAAGCCACCCCGTGTAGTGGTGGGTTTCAAAAAATTTTCCCACTGGTTTGTTGTGAACGTGCACTTTGCACGTGCACAGCATTTGCAATTCACCTTTTGCTGCAAGCTCTGTGTATAAAATAGCGGAAGCGAAGCAATCTGCTGTGCTGCACGAAGCAGCTGAGCTTGAAAACCAGGAAATAAAGGTAAGAATAGAGGCGTGTGGCCCAGCAGCTGATCATTGGAGTGAACAGGTTCGCTTATAGATGATCTTTGGAGCTACCGGTTCGGCCAAACAGGGCCAAACCAGTAGAAAATCACCACTTCCCCTGTGGTTGGTAAGTCATGATTTATGCCTGAGCATAATGTGTGAACCCAATAAATGAGTTCCTAGTGAACATGGAACTATATTAACAATATAGACCTAAAAAAATTAGGGATCCTAGCTAGACAAGGGAGGATCATAGTTCGTACTCAACCTGTGAGGCAAAAGTTGGCTAAAAAAGCCTTTCATTTGATTCCTGTTTTTTCTGATGAATTCTGTAAATGAAAAAGCAAAGGAGCAAGATATGTTCTTTTAGTCTCAATCCTTCCATCTGCTGTATGAGACTTAAAAGCATTGATTTATCATAACTGATAAGGATTACAGTTAGATAACCCTGCGATGTAGTTTGAACACTTAAAAGCTATACAGATGCTAACTATGAAGCGTTTTCTATTTTATATTAATTGATAGTGCCCGGTGTTCCATTGAAGGTGACTAAATCAGAGTTCTTTCTCCAAATTTAATTTTGGTTTTGCAGAAAATAACCTTTCTTTTTGTTGCATCTTTATCAGATCCATAGAGTTAATAGGAGTGATGGCTTAGGGGTTAAAGATGTTAAGTTTGTCAGTTGGAAAGCTGATAGGTTGGGCTTGAGACCTGAGTACCACATGATGGGATGTGCTCCTGTTCTTGCCCCAGGTCCTGCCCAACTAGATGTTTGAAAGCATGCAAATGCAAATAGATAAATAGGTACCACTTTGGTGGGAAGGCAGCAGCATTCCTTGCACCTCGGTGTATAGTCATGCTGGCTACATGACTAAGGAAATGTCTTGGACAAAGCTGGCTCCTTCTGCTAAGAAATGGAAATGAACACTGCCCCCTAGTGACTGGACAGGGGAAATCTTTATCCACTAGGGATCATGAGTTGAATGACAACTACTATTGGTTAGATGTGCTTATCCTGTTTAGATAGCTTTGTTATAATTAACATAATCCCTTAAACATACACTGGGTTTTTTTTTCAGACATGGATATGAATATATTCCTCTTTTGAACTTTATTATATCATTTTCCCAGTCCTAAAATTTTGTGAATCTCCTTCCTGAAATTGGAAAAGACAAGCTGGCATTGGGGTGCCAACAGTAACGTAAATCTTTAACATAAATCTTTGTCAGCAGGCCTCTTTGAATCTTCACTCTGTATTAAAAGTAGAAAATGCCAGGTAAAACAAGGCAGAAATGACAAAAAAATGAAAAGGTGGGTGACTTAATCCAGGTTTGTTCATGGGCTCAAAACAGCCCATCTGAGTGATTTAACTCCTGTTTCTTCTGTCCTCCAAAGATATATATGGGAATGCACTACTTTGTTGAAGAGAATTTTTTTCTGCTGCATTGATTCTAACTTTTAGAAGAACATGCTGACTTTAATTTCCCTAGAAGTTAAATTTTGTGTTTGAATACATCCAGTGGTGGGATTCAAATTATTTTACTACTGGTTCTGTGGGCATGGCTTGGTGGGCATGGCAGGGGAAAGATACTGTAAAATCTCCAGCCAGAGATGGTATTTGCCGGTTCTCTGAACTAGTCAAAATTTCCACTACCGGTTCTCCAGAACTGGTCAGAATCTGCTGAATACCACCTCTGAATACATCAGATAAAAAGACAGAGAACTGCTGCTGCCGACATTGCTGGACTAAAAGATTAAGCCCAATTAACTTTGGTTCTTCAGTGTGCAGATTTATTAACTGGGTGACTGAATTCATGTAGAACCAGTGTTCACATATTAAACCTACATCAGAGTACAGTTTGTCCTTGACTTACAACCATTAATTTAATGATCAAAGTTACAATGGTAAGTGGGAAAAAAGTGACTTATGATTGATTCTTGTATTTGCGACTGTTACAGCATGCCCACAATCAAGTGATAAAAATTTTGATGCTTGGCAACCGGCATGTAGTTACAATGGTTGCAACCTTCCCAAGCAAAGTCAATGGGAAAATCTGGATTTGCTTAATGGTTTCATGATTCATTTAACAACTGTGAAAAAAGGTTGTAAAGTTGGACATAACTCACTTAATAATCGCTTTGCATAGCAATAAATATTCTCGTCCCAACTGTGATTGTAAGTTGAGGGCTACTTTTCACACTTTTTTGTTTCTAATGTAAAAAGTTACAGTTTAACATTATGTTTACTATGAAATAGTATAAAATATAAATGTGCCCACAGATATCATCTTGGTACCTGCCATACTTCCTGCCACAACTGATTTTAAATTAAATTAAAGGACAGATACAAAATGTGGAATCAAAGATCAATTTTACTCAAACCACTCTGGCCTCCACACAGAACTACTTGGACTATATAAATAGCTGATGACCTCATGTAGAATACATCCATTTGTCAGACAGACAGAAAGGTGGTAGGAACAGCATCCCATAGAGCTAGAAAGAAGTTTGTATTCTGGTCAATGAAGGTACATTTAAAATATGTAATTAAGTGATTTTTTTTTCCCCCGTCACAGAAAAACTGAGAAACATCTATGTCAGTACTGATCAAAACCCCTTTCAGTCACACTGTTATGCTGCTAATAATTTATTTTGCTTCTATAGATTAGACCAGGAGTCTGCAACCTGTGGCTCTGGAACCACATGCAGCTCTTTCGCCCCGCTGCTGCAACTCCCTGCTGGCTGATCCCACCAAAGGCTGGCTCCTCCTTGCCTCTCCCTTCCCCTCCTCGCCTGGCCTGAGAAGGTAAGGATGATTGCGGGGGACTCGCTCCATATTCCAGAGCAGGAGATGACTGGGTGGGAGTGAGTGATGTTGAGTTGGCCATGCCCACCCAGTCACACAGGTTGTTAAAATTATTGGCTCTAGGTGTTTTGTTTTCTGTGGGAAATGGGTCCAAATGGTTCTTTGAGTATTTAAAGTTGCAGACCCCTGGATTAGACTATCATAAAGTGACTTGCATGGAAGTAGAATGAAATGAAATAACAGGCAATATGATGTCATGGGGAAAAAAAACCCCAATGCCTGATACAGAACTATAAACCACAATAATTGAGATCTCAAAAACAGTTTTTTATGATATTTTAACAACAAAACTGAATCTCTGTGCTTCTAAGCCACTAAGACCAGAATGAGCTCAGAATAAGGGTTTGCAAAAGATTATAAAGGAGAAAAAAATGTTATTTCTTATGAATAATCAATTACATTCATATAGGACAAGAAAAACTCCTAACTTTATGTCAACAGAGAAATTATCAACCAAATTCAAACTTTGAAGCTGGTGCTGCATTCTTGCTTTCACTCCACTCTACATTCTTTTAATATTGCTTTAAAATGATTTACATACTACCCCAGGAGTGTTAAACTCACAGCCCGTGGGCCAGATGAGTCACACACTGGCTATACCCACCTGTTTTAGTGAAGGAGGAAAAAAATCATGATATGTCGGGTGATAACATGACGCCGCAATTTTGACACCATTGCATTACCCTGTGCCTGGCATTTTTACATAGATTCTAGCTTCTGCTCCCTTCTTCAGTATCCTATGAAATTAAACTACAATATCAATATGGGCGAGAACAGGCTTCGACTCAACCCTTCCAAGACCAAGTGGCTGTGGTTTCCGGCGGCCCGATATAGTCAGCTGACTCCGTCGCTTGCTATTGGGGATGAGATCTTGACCCGCACAGAAGGGGCTCGCAATCTTGGTGTCCTCCTGGATGTACGGCTGTCTTTGGAAGATCATATTACGGCCGTCTCCAGGGGGGCTTTTTATCAGGTTCGCCTGATACGCCAGATGCGGCCCTTTCTTGATCGGGACGCCTTACGCACAGTCACTCATGCCCTGGTCACCTCCCGTCTGGACTACTGTAATGCCCTCTACATGGGGCTCCCTGCGGGGAGCACCCGGAGGCTTCAACTGGTACAAAATGCAGCCGCGCGGGTAGTTATGGGGGCGTCGAGATATTCCCACATGACGCCCCTCCTGCGCGAGCTGCATTGGTTGCCGGTGGCCTTCCGGGTTCGCTTTAAAGTACTGGTTTTGGTCTTTAAAGCGCTCCATGGCATCGGACCAGGATACTTACAAGACCGCATTCTGCCAGTAGTCTCCCACCGACCAGTGCGCTCCCACAGAGAGGGTCTCCTCCGGGTCCCGACGCCTTCTATGTGTCGCCTGGTGACCCCGAGGAACAGGGCCTTCTCTGTGGGGGCACCCGCCCTCTGGAACGGGATGCCCCCTGGACTACGAACGACCAGTGACCTGAGGGCCTTCAGACGTGACCTGAAGACTTGGCTCTTCGAGCAGGCCGGCCTGAGCTGACTCAAATGGGATTTTTAAATGGGGTTTTTAGATTAGTTGGGATGGGTGTACAAAGTTTTAATTTATTTTAATTGGGGTTTTTTAGATTTTTATAGGGACAGCCTAGGGTTTAATTCTTTTTTAACTATTTATATTTGTCTACATGTATTTTAGTTGGCTGTTCACCGCCCTGAGTCCTTCGGGAGAAGGGCGGTATATAAAACCTAAAATAAATAAATAAATAAAAATAAATCAAAGAGTACTTTCTTTTAATCATCCTTGGTTTTTAGCTTGTTGTATTTTCTATTGCTAGCACAGAAATATGATTTTAAACAGAAAAATCAATTCATAACTAAGAAAACTATGTTATCTGCCTTTGCAGAAATTTTTTCAGCTTTCACATACCACAATGACAATAGACTTTGAGACAAATTCTTTCTATCCCTATTGAGAAAAAAAAATTTTTTTAATGTCAAGGGTTTGTAATATCAACTTAAAAAATTAGAACAAACATCACATGAGAACAAGTGACATGTCAGAATTTTTTTCCTCATAGTAATATACAGTATTAACATTTAGGTTTACATTTCCTAATTTTATCCCTTCTTTTTTGCAAAGGGTAGACGGGTAAAAACTCCAATCCACCTGACTCTTAGCTCTGAGAAAATTCCATTTAGGCATGAAGTTTGTTGATTCAATACTTTTAAAATATTTATGGTAACCTTTGTTTGATCTTGCATCCTTTTAAAATTCTTTAAGTGATGTCAGATTACCCAGGAATTTATTTTAAACTAGTACCACATTAATCTCTTTCAGCTAACACGACAGCATCCTGGATATAAGCTTGGTTTTACATTTGTATGCAAAAATGTGCTTTGTTAGAACACCAGGTTTGTTCCACAAGACCAAATCAAGCAAATATAGCATGATCCATACCTAAAATCGAAGACTTGGGTTCTTCCAATTTTTTATTTTATTTTTATTTTAAATATTTGATTTCTAGTTTTACTAATTACAAGTTACTGCCTTTGGCTATCCTATTCATTTTTCTTTTTACAGAGGAGTGATAGGAATATGCAGTAGATTTAAAACTCCTGAATTTGAAGCAGAGGGATTACATCGTAAAAGGCACATCCTGGTAGCTCTCTGGAGACTTTCAAGTTTGACAGAAGTAAAAAATAAAAGTAAAAAGTTTTTTCAAAATGATGGGGATATGGAGGAAGGACTTAAGTTAGTTCCTTTCTTTTTCCCCAAAGAGTTTCAGGAGCACTACGTATAGTGGCGGGATTCAAAATTTTTTACTACTGGTTCTGTGGGTGTGGCTTGGTGGGCATGGCAGGGGAAGGATACTGTAAAATCTCCAATCAGAGGTGGGATTTTCCAGTTCTACAAACTACTCAAAATTTCCGCTACTGGTTCTCCAGAACTGGTCAGAATCTGCCGAATCCCACCTCTGACTAAGTATGCTATTCATGATTGAACTACTTCTTGGGAATCCCTTCTACAAAATGGGGCTGCTGTGCAGGGGTTGAATAGCAAGGAGGGACTAGGAACAGGAAATACAGGTAGTCCTCAATGTACGACCACAATTGATCCCCAAATTTCTGTGGCTAAGTGAGACATTTGTTAAGTGAGTTTGCCCCATTTTATGACCTTTCTTGTCACAATGGTGAAATGAATCATTGCAGTTGTTAAGTTAGTTACACAGTGAATCTGGCTTCCCTATTGACATTATTTGTCACACATTCGCAAAATGGGGATCACGTGACCCTGGCCTACTGCAATTGTCAAGCGCCTGAATTTTGATCATGTGACCTTGGGGATGCCGATCGCCATAAGTGTAAACAACAGTGTCAGGGCTCGAACAAATCCACCCTCATTCAAATCAAAAGTCTCTAGCCACATCTCAGAGAAAAGTAAATTGGTTTATTAGAATTTGCCATGTTGGTGGGTGGCTGGGTGCAGCTGATACTAAATCACATCATACATTTCCCCCTTGACCCTGGTCCTTCCCCCACCCCCTGGGGACACATCCATCTCCAAGAGTCATCCATCATGCTCTCCAATAACCTTCTTACGCTCTGACAACTTTGGGCTGCCGAGGTGATTATCTAGGCATTTCAAGAATGCCTTGTTTTCACCCCCCCTTTTTTTTTCTGGCAGCTAAAAAGACCAAAGGAGTAATCTTTTTAGTTGACACCTAAATGGCTTTTTCAGTGCCGTTGTGACTTCAAACGGGTCACTAGATAAATTGTTGTAAGTCAAGGACTATTTGTACTGCTGATTCTACCATTTGTGATGAAGTAGCCACTTGCATTTCTGAACTCCAGTGCTTACTTGAACTTCAGAACTTATTTGAACTTGAAAAAGAGCCCTATTATGATTCTAATTAGAAAAAATGAAGGTGGTAGTTTTAGCACAACAATGCAGTGCCACAAATATATGGTATGGATGCAACCAGAATAATTACAGAATAGAAAACAAATGGCATCTGCTGATGTCCAAGTAATCATTTTTTGTCCTAGCCGATTCTTTTCGAGGCATTTTAAAATTTTAAATATTAACCTGTCTCTAATGTATGCAGTTTCTGAAGATTGAAACATGGATTCTATTTTTAAAAAAGTTTGAAACTATTACATATGACTGACATAATTATTGACCATAACGTAGTTTTTAAAATGATTTAAGAAATCTGATCCAAAGGCCAATGAAAATAACTATCTTTCTGAAGCTAAGGAGGTTTGCATGCTGTGAAATTCGACGTACTATTTCAAGCTCAGGCAGTAGATGCATAGATGTTGCTATGTCAAGAAGAGGGGCTTGCAAAAAAAGTGGAAAAAAATATTTTGTTTGACTAATTTGAAATAGATCTCTATTTCTGGTTCCGTTTGCTGCACAATGCAGAAACAGATTCCTATATTGGGAATGGACATGGTTAATCATTAACAGTTGGAATCAGATGTGAAAAATGCAAGTTGGTATCTCTGCTCCTCCCTAAACAACATACTGAAGAGCAAACCATGAGAACTTCTTGTGGTGAGATTACGGTCCATCAGGAAGTGAAGTTAGATTGATGGATTTGTTTATTTGGTAAATTTATAGACCCGCCTACTACATAGATGCCACTCTGACTGGATTTCAGGGAGTGGTGTGCCTGTTCTGTGGCTCCTTGGAACTTATGAAATTTCCATGGTCCAATTTAAGAGTTCATCTTTGAAGACACTTCATTAAAGTAGTATTTTGTTTGCTTAATCAGAAACTTTTAGAGGAACGTAGTGATGATCAGCTCTTCTAAGATACCCATATATTTCTTACTGTGAGAACAATGTGCTTTGTAAAACACACTAATCTGCTTATTCTTTTTTCTTCATAAATAATATCTGTTTCCTATACCTGCCTGAGCATTGCTCACCCTTTTATAGCCCTTATTTTACTTTATCTTTGCATCTATGCTGTTTACTCCATCATACTGTAAGAATTATCTTATTTAGATAATTCACAAGGATAGTAGATTCCTTTTGGTAGCAGTAAATAATTTGTAAAGGATTTATTTATTTATTTATTTAATGTATCAAGGGACTTACACACTTGTTAAAATGTTGTACTTATAACTGCACAGAATATTGATTTTATTGTAACAGTTGGTCAAACACCATCATAAAGTTATTTATCCCTAAATAAGCACATAACAGAATATGTCTTCTAACTGCTGATTAACATAAGGTTTAATACCCCATCAACATATAATTTGCAGCATTATTCCTTATTCAATTTTCAGATCTGGTCCCCTTCCATAGTTTTTCTCAGAACAAATAAAACTTTTGAAGCAGCTAACATTAATTAGTCCTTCCAGTGCATAATATGCATATTTATTTAAAAGTATACTTTTTTGATATGTTTTTCCACTATCCACATAGTGAATATTAATTGACACATTTTATCAATAGGATTACAGGAATAAAAGGAATTAAAGTTATACGTTGTATTTCATAATGACAGCTATGGGAGGAGATGCTTCGTATAGATTTGATTAATATTTTGAAACCATGACAGGCAAAAATAGATTAGAAAAGAAAAAAAAAAACTTGTCACAATACTCACCTTTTTTTTAACAGTTGCTTCTTGTCATCTTTGGACCTGAGAACAAAAAAAAATCTTGAAGAAACAACCCCCAACTGCCAGCCCTGTTTTTCTTCTGCAAGATTCTTTTGGTTTTGGAAAAACAGCCAAGAAGGTCACTGTTTCCTTTAGATCTCAAACAGCTGACTCCCTTCCTATTTGTCATTACACACAGCTTGCAAATTGGAGTGCAAATGCATGTAGGAGGGTCTTAAACAGGCTTATCCTTCAGAAGCAGGGAGGAGACATTTCAAAGATCTGGGCTTTTGAGAAACCACAACTGGCAAAAAATAAGTTGTCCTGTATTTCCTATGGAAAAGAATGGATCATGTGGAACAGTTGTTTACTAAGTTGCAATTTTGCTGGTTCACATATGGTGCTGAATTAAGGAAAAACCAAACTGATTACATGGTGGCTTAGTAAAATGTTATGAAGTAAGTCACTGACTTATAAGATGCCACATTCTATGGGCCCTCCAAACTGGGCCATCTTCCCATAAATTCCAGCAGTTCTAACAGAACTGGGTGGCCATGAAGCTTGACTTTTCAGAATACCATGCTCCTTTGGAAGCATTTTGATCAAGGTCACCTAAGTGCCATCTCTGTCTGAGTTGGATCCAACAGTTCAAGTTACAGGTCTGCATTTCAAGCAAGGTGTTTGCAATGTATTGGAGCGCAAACCCATTTCTTTTTGTCTTTTAAAAAGATTGTGCAACTACCAGCAGCCTCCATTGCAAACCACAGTGATATCACAGAGTTGCCCTCTTCACACAAATGCTGCAATTAATTACATAATTGCTTCAGGAAGTCTAATGCAAGTACACAAGTCACAGCACTTTTGGTGATTACATCATCGCGCACAATGTTTTGCTTTCCTTGGGTTGCCCAACCCATACATACATATCCTGGCTGCAGGGGTGGGATTCTACAGGTTCGCACTTATTCGCTAGAACCAGTTGTTAACATTCTAAGCAGTTCAGAGAACTGGTTGTTAGAAGACATTACTGGCCTAATCCTGTAAGGAAGGCAGGAAGGAAACATTCTGGTGTTGCTTACAGAAACTGCCTCTCCGTTAACCCTTATTACATTCTTGGCAGGACTAGACTTCCTGTCTCAGGAACTTCTCGGAGTTTTTTTTCCCCTCCTTTGCTGGTACTTTGCTTGTGTGGAGTGACCATTCAAAGTTACAGTGGCACTGAAAAAAGTGACATATGACCATTTTTTACACTTACAACTGTTGCAGCATCTCCACAGTCATGAGGCCAGGTGAGGAGATGTGTGCCTCGATGTGAGTGATATTGAGTTGGCCATGCCCAGCCAATAACATGACCACCAAGCCATGCCCACCAACTAAGCCATGCCCACAGAACTGGTTGTTAAAAAAATTTGAATCCCACCCCTGCCTGGCTGCCTTCATATTTTGAAGTAGCTACACATGCACTCACCAGCACAACATTTGGAAGTTTCTAGAGGCAGCTGTGAGACTTTTCCCAGGGGAAAAGATTCAGCTGCTTTCATGATTTGGTGTCAGTCCTCCTGGGTAATCCAGACAGGAAACACGACTTAATGAGATAAATCGTGAAATGGTATATGGACTCTCCTGCTTGAGCAGGAGGTTGGAACAGAAGACCTCCAAGGTCCCTTGCAACTCTGTTATTCCATGATTCTATGAAATCTACCTAATTGTAAGGCTACATTAACAGAGCAAGTCTGAAGGTACACATTTCCCGCTGCCACTTTTAACCATTTGACAGTTGGGCAGGTCTTTCCTAAGTTTCGTTCCCTGTTAAAACAATTGTAGGCTCCCCGCTCTCGTCTCTAGGCAAAATCTTTTTCTCTTGTCCCTAAGGTTGCAGATTTGGGTTTGGCTGCTCTAAAGAAAAGAAGAGGACATCATAGCAGTATTCCAGTGTTTGAAAGGCTGCCATAGAGAGGAGGGGGTCAACTTATTTTCCAAAGCACCAGACAGCAGGACAAGAAACAGTGGATGGAAACTAATCAAGGAGGGAACGAACCTGGAATTAAGGAGAAACTTCCTAACAGTGAGAACAATTAACCAGTGGAACAGCTTGCAGTCAGAAGATATGGGTGCTTCATCACTGGAGGTTTTTAAGAAGAGACTGGTCAGTCACTAGTCTGAAATGGTACAGGGTCTCCTGCTTGTGCAGGGAGTTGGACTAGAAGGCCTCTAGCTCTATCCTGTTTGAAGTCATGTCATCCACACATTCCATTTCATTTGGAGAGAGACTTCTTTTGGACTTGTCTGAATACTGTGTGTCCTTCAAGCTCATCCAGGTATGTCTTCAGTTTATGGGTATAATGGGAATGCTGAAATAGTATTCCTTAACTGGAATTGAACAAATTTTCAGCTTTCAAAGCACAACGACCAGTGTTAGTTCCATTTTAGTTGGAAATTGCTGTACTCTGCAATCTGTAGAATAAATTACTTGTATACACAGGTAGAGGTTATTGTATAAAATTGGAGCTTTCTTCTAGGCTTCTTCTATTTTTCTAAAACAAACAGTAAACTTCCAGAGTTCCCAATGCAAAAAGCTGAGTTCCACCCCAACTGCTTTTCCAATTTGTTATATTGATGCCCTTTTTCAAACTCACTTTTGCAGTTATTTTCTGTATTACAAAATACATAAAAATTACCAGTATTTTTCCTTTATCTTTTGCACCAGACAAATTTGAAATACAGATGCATGCAGGGACACAGAGGTATCTAATAAATGACTATGGTTATCTGGTTTAAAACCGGTATCAGAAGGTTGCAGTTTTGATACTTCAAGGTTTAAAAAGGTAAAATAAAATCCCAATGTATTGAAGTAGGTTCTTCTTGCTTACAGAATAGAGCAAAAGATCTGCAATCCTCTAGTTAGAATAAATATATGAAAATCTTATTTGCTTTAATTAAAACATTTTAAAAATATAATTTTATTCAGAAGCCTTACAAAATGCATTATTGTATATATATTTATAGTTTAGAGTAGATAATCATATAAAGCTATATCCAGTAAACAAATTAAATATGCTGAACAGGCTTGTGTAAAATGAGAGTTGGAATATTTAAGTAATTACCTTCTGTCATTTATATATTTTTATCATTGGCTTAATGCTATTCTGTTTGGATGCAACACAAGGCACAGAAATGATTACAACACATCTCACAGATGCTAAAACTCATAGTTATGCTTAGAATAAAACAGAGAGACTACTAGCTAATGTACATGGAAAGCTGGCATGTGGTGATTTACTTGGCTGCTTTTACCATTTGGCAAGTAATAAATTAGAAACTCATCCTTATCTGCAAATGATTGAGCGCTCCATGCAAATTTGGGCTGGAATCTGGGGGGATACAGCTGCGTCCCAGTTTTCAAATGATTTTAAATCACAACCTTGTCTTTTTATTTCTCTGATCCTTTCCAGTATCTTAAGCAAGATCAGAACATGAATAAGCTAGTACTATTTTCGTTAAAGGAAGACCCTGAAAGTTAATGTTGGAATTTAATGAGAAACTCTGAAATATAAACAGAGAGAGAGAGAGAGGGAGGGAGAGGGAGGGAGATTCTGATCCTTTCACATTTGGACATAACTGGAGTGGAGGGGGGATGTTTAAAAGAGTTGATTATTATGCATTCTTTTCAATCAGTAGATCAAAATTGATTTGTAATGTTTAATTTGTAAGAACAAATGAAGGAAGCACAGGTATACAGAATAAGGCATGACTGTTCTACAGAGGAAACTTGAAAGCATTGAGGAAAGCAGAATAATGAAGAACAGGGGTGTCAAACTCACGGTGTCACAGCATCGTCATGTGACATATCAGGACTCCCCCCACCTTCGTTAAACCAGACTTGGCCAGTGCATGACTCATCTAGCCTGTGGGCTGGGAGTTTGACAGCCCTGCTGAAGAATGAAAGAAAATGGAACTGATATTAAGTTGCAGAAGTTTAATCCAAAGTGAGGAACAGAGAGAGAAAATTGGAAGAACAGGCACAAAATATGTTGCAAAGGAGAGGCTACTAGCATGGAGCAACTGGGTACATGATGGAGGTATGGGAAAACCAGGAGGGTAAGACTTGGATAAGACAGGGAGAAAAAAAATTCTGGCCAAGAGGAGGGAAGGAAAAAAGGAATTTCATTTTGAGACAAGTAATTCTGTTATGCTTTTATGACTAAACACTCTTCCAAGGAATCCAGTTTGGTAGAAGACAATTCTGCTTCCCTTTGAATCCAGCTGTCATAATCCTATTTCATGCCTTGATTTGAAGCCAGGAGATGCAAATTGCATTACAAATGCAGACAAGACATGGAGAAACATCAATTATGGCATTATAAAACCTGGTAATATGGTAGTATCCAAAAAAGCACTACCATATTACTGCATAAAACTGAAAAAAAAAATTACATGAGTGTCAATAAATCAAATGCTTAATATAGTATTAAAGTCTGATGAAATTATACTGCTAACGCAAATGGATAAAATGAAAGAACACAGCAGCACTTTGTACAAAAATAAGGATAAAATCTTCCAAGAATAGCATTAGGACAAAATAATTTGCTCAACAACACTTGAGAAATACAGAAACCGATGAAAGTGCAAGTGATAAGCTGTAACTTGTTTTTCCTGCTGAAAGAAAATAAAATCCTATTATTATGGATACTACTGAAGAAGCATCTTGCAATAAGTAGCTATAGATCCTATTTAAGTTCATTTATTATAAAAATACTAGCAAAAAAACAAGCTGAAATATACTTGGCCTCCGAGGAATTTTAAAATTTTTTGGTGAGTGCATTTTTCCTCTCAAAAAGATCAAATTATATATTTATAATTTATATTTATAATTAATATACATTTAATTCTATTTAATTTATAGTATTTAACCTTTTTGAGTAAGAATACCGGACAACTTTGGCCATTTCCGTTTTCTTCATAGTATTATTGCTTTGACTTTACCAATGTAAGAGCTTACTCATTGTGCCATATATTTTTCACCAAAAATCATGTGTGTTGAAAAAGGTTACCGTGATGGCTGTTGAAAGACCAGTTTATTTTAAATCACAACTGTGTCATTTTATTTCTCTGATCCTTTCCAGAATCTAAAGCAAGATCAGAGCATGAATAAACGAGTGCTATTTTCATTAAAAGAGACATTGAAAGTCAATGTTGGAATTTAATGAGAAAAATATATGTAGTTGCTAAGGGCTCATTGATGTGATAGCACATAACCAATTAATTTGGGGGGGAGTGGGAATCTAAAGATTGCTATTTTCCTGTTTCTTCAGTGGACAGTTCTGGAGGATAACATACTAAATACAAAACAGTCTTGTATGTTACTAAATGTTTCAGAATGATTCCAGGTTAAGGCAAGTCATGATTTTGCAAAAATACTAGTTGTCCTAAGTGAAAAAAACCCTCTCTTTTACTGAATGTATGAAATTGTAGGTTGTCAAATTACAAAGAATTTCCTAGACAGTGTTGTATAAAATCTGAAAGTTGGCATGACTCTATATAAAGCACTTTAATAATACTATTACTGATATATTTTATAGAGATAATTGCTGCAGGCAGCCAAATACTCCAAAACTGAGTATAAACACTCCAAAACTGAGTATTAATTCTTTTTATAAACCTGCCTAATAATCACCTGATTCAAGAATTATCAGCTGCATAAAAAATAGGGAAATCAACTGCCCACTGATCAAAATGTAAATTATTTTTGTCAAAAAAAATCTTATTTATTTAACTGCCCATCTCCTTCGTAGAGCAGCTTTTGTTGTTATTTTCCCTTTCTTCATAATTAATATTCAGTGAATATTTCTTGACTAGATGTACACACAGCTACTACATTATCACCTTCTGGGTTTCATAATACAGTACAGTTTTCCAAGCAAAACTTCTAAAAGCCAAGGCTGTTTCAAGATAATCAGCAATTTTTTTCTCTAAGAAAATATTCTGACTCTTTGAGAAACCTGAAGGAAGTTTATTAGTTTTAACATTCCTCTGTTACAGAAGATTTTCTGGACCTGAGAATAAGATCTTTGACAGAGCCAGACAGCTCCTGGAGTTCTTTCCAGATTGCTTCTGTGTTTTCTTCTGTGTTCAAGGTGCTCTCAACTGAATCATCATCACCTTGCCCAATCTTCTTGTTTTGACTGATCAGTTGTTTCACTACTAATCCCTGGTACTTGACAAGAAGTGAATGCTGATCCTAAAAAGAAATAAATTAAAATTCAAAGTGGCTTTTATGAAGGCTAATTAGATGTTATAAATGAAATAGAAAAAATAAACTCAAAAATCTAGAGAAACAAGATGGATCAAAGGAAATAATAAGATTTCCAATCTTGTTTTAAAGTATGGAAGCCAGCTGGAGGACTTTGGACCACTCCCTTTCTCTGAGACAACCCACCTCAAGGACTGTTTTTGTGGGGAAAATGGGAGGTGGGAGAATTATGTATGCTTTCTCGAGATGCACAAAACGAAAGTGGAATAAAAATTTAACAAATTAAATAATGCTTTCTGAACAGGATGATAACATTGGGATCAAGGCAACAGAGAAATGTACAGTTCTGTACACTGTATCATATTTTATTTCTTTTATGAAGAATATGTCAGATCCAGAAATGTTACATAACAGCTGCATCAAAATTTGTTAACCAAGAGTTATTGAAGTTTCATTTCCTTGCAGACTTAAAATATTTTGCTAAAATATGGTAATAGAAATATAACCCATTACAAAACAATTCTACACATCCACATAAAGTCAAGGCCCATCAAATTCAATAGATCTTTTCCAATAAATGAGCATAGCAGTGCCCACGAGTGGTGCAATTTAAGGGCTAGACAGTATTGAATCCATTATCATATCCCAAGCTCCATCAGTTTCTACTGGTGAGGTAAGAAATCATGCATGTTTGTGGGAAAGTTGTTGTTTTATTTTGCCAGGCTAGCATAGCTTATGCTAGCATAGCTTATGCTATAAAACCAGACTCTTTGAAAGGTCCATGAGATTTTTGATCCAGTGGATCCCAAAAAACTAACTTTCTATTTCTCAATCACTGGAACTCTTGTCACAGCAGTCTCCTTCCTAAGACCTCTCTACTTCATTTTAATTCTGCCAGTCCTTCAAAAATAGTGATTTACCAATGCACTGTAAGTCATTAAAAAATGATTTAATAAATGTCAGTATGTGTCTTTTTTTTGCCCCGTCAACCTCTATTGCAGATGCAGAATGGACACTTGTGAGAAGGCCCAAGACTATAATAGTAATATTAATTATCGTGAGGCCAGGTTCAATATGGAGATTCAATTGCAAACTGTAGATGAACTTAGAGGAGAAGCAATCACAAAAAAGTAGTACAGCTGGAGTGCAGAAACGAAGCATCAAAGTTGACGGAATGAAAAGGCATTGGCTCAACTGTACATGTATGTCTGAAAAGACACGAAGCCATTCACTACAAAATAAGTTCAAAAAAGAAAAAGGCCTTCAATCTTAGGATGTGAGCTTCAGCGCTGCTTGTGAAAGGAAACTGACCAGGAAGGAAATAAGAAGTGTTGGAATTCGGACATGGCTTCTTCCAATACCCTAGACCAGGGGTGTCAAACTCACGTCATGGTGGCATCATGTGACGTATCAGGACTTTCCCCCCCTTTGCTAAACGGGCATGGGCATGGCCAAGCACATGATGCATCTGGTTCAAGGCTGGGAGTTTGACAGCCCTGCCCTAGATTCTGGCCAACAGAGTTGTAGGGGCAGATTGTGAGTATGGTGTGTTTTAGGAGCTCTGTTTTAATAAACAAAGTCTCAATTACTGGAAGAACCATTTAACATTCATTGGAAACTTTAATGACCAATTTATGGTTGCATAAAACTCATAAGCCTGCTGAATTACATATGGTTTCCAACAAATTAACCCCCATACACCAGGACTGGGCGTAATTCTTTTCTTAATCCCCTGTACTCTTTTATTAGGCAAAACCAGAGTCAAAAACACAACCAGCAGAGTTTGGTGCCGAGTCCCTCTTGTCAGCGAATGAGGTATATTATGTCTACAAGTGGGACATAGGAATATAAAATAATCTCCTGGTTTTCAGTGAAAATACCTCTGGGATCTTTGTACTTAAGAAGGTAATTATCTGCGGCACACATCTTCCTGGTGCATGAAGCATGGAATGGGTTGAGAACTGAAACAGCAAGACTGATGTCAGGTGGAGAATAAGAGCTGGATCTTCTGTGACTTTCAAATGTTCAATCAGAGCTTGTCTATGCTGAAACAGGATTTGTCTAAGAAATTAAACGGGAAGAAAGTTTTTTTTAATCAACTAAATTATGTTTAGATTTATCATAATGTTCAACACATTTGCAAAATAATGTATTAAAAACATAAAACTATGGGCTTGGAAGACAATTCTCTTGGGAGCCCATATGCAAATTAAATATTGCTCTATCTAACTATTCACCTACCAATAAGATTGAAAATACTTCAATTTTATCTAATTTTGGACTCCTATACTATAATCTTTAAATACAATAGCAGATAATAAACATTTAAGAATCTAACAGGTCTTCATTAGATCAATAATATAAAATAACTCAAATTCTCTATCCATAAAACATTTACAGACAAATCTGGCATCATGAACAAAGCTAGAAATCATCATTAGATTAATTTCCACTTCTTTCTTTCTTTCTTTCTTTCTTTCTTTCTTTCTTTCTTTGTTTCTTTGTTTCTTTCTTTCTTTCTTTCTTTCTTTCTTTTTTTTTCTTCCTTTGTTTTTCTTCTCTCTCTCTCTCTCTCTCTCTGATATTTTTAATTTCATTTCATTTCCCCCCACAATGTATGTTCTTAGTTAAAAAGCAAACAATAAACTCTTGGTCTTCTAGTACTGGCAGCATCAGTGAGCAAAATCCTTGCAATTGGTCAGTACCTCCTGATCTGCTTATGGGCTTTTTAAACAATTCCCTGGGAACTAGATGAATGCCTTTCAAAGTGGAAGTCTTTCCAGCTGGCATATAAACCTGTCTAATTGTCACAGTCTTGACTGTATGGTTTTATGGACAACAATACAGAAGGAAGTTGCCATTGCCTTCTTCCAGACTTGAATTTTAAGCTTTTTTTCTGCGATATCAGTTGATTTTCTTCAGACAGAACATGACCAGCTAATCCCTTAGACTTAGTATTCACGCTTCCCTTTCTATTTTATTGGCAAGGGTGATTCTACACAGAACTTGAACTCTCAGATTCATATGAATTACTATAAGTATCTTCACCACAACAAGATGGTAATCTTCCATCACCCCCAAATTAACAGTTACCTTTCTTTCTTCTTATCTCCCTTTTTCACCATAATATCACAAGCCTCTGCAGCAGCATCAAGACAACAAACAAATTCTTCCAAAGTCTTTTAAAAATATAGAAATAAACTTATTATTTATCAGTTCAAGTTCCAGCAATTTTTCTAACAAAAATATTATTTTCTGGACATATAAAAAGAGTAAATCAATGAATTGTCAGAAAGGCGAAAAGAGAGAGAAAAGACCCTTTGTCTATCGAAGCAAGAATGTTCACACAGCGGTATGTATCACAGATAAGCCTGTAGTATCTCTAAATGAGATATAGGATAAACATTTGAGAGATCAGATGTAATGGTCTGATAAATGAAATACGATTTAAATATAGGATTTTGGATAGGTTCAGTTAACTGAAAAGTGATTCCATTCCTGAATCTAATCACTGATTGTAAGGATATATCTTTTATAAGTGCTCCACCATTTTCCCTGTTTACCCATTACACTGTGTAACAATAGTTCTAGCAAAATGTGTCACTTAAGAAAAAAACTAAACACAATTCTTATATCAAGGTATGGCATGAGATAGATCAAATGAAAACTATCCACAACTCATACAGATTTCATTCAAAAGCAAAACAGTACATTTTAAAACTAATCTGACATTTTAATTAATGTTTCCTATTCCTATTAGGAAATTTTATCATTTTATAACTCTCTTCCTCTGAAAAGACATGAAAATTAAATTTTATAGCGTTGATGTCCCTATCTTCATCCCCATTTTGATTTCTGTTCAGATAAAATGTCATTTCCCCCCTAATCTGACTGGTACTAATCCAATAGAGGTTAATCAAGAGTGGTTCAGACTTAACATCTACATATTTCAAAATATCATTAAGCTAATAAGTAATTAACAATATCCTTCAACAAATTAATTATAAAAGAAATTTATAATTAACTTGGAACTTACCTTGCCATTCAGAGAAATATGGAGCTTTGTTAAAGGACCTCTCATCTCTTCAGATAATGTACTTAAAATTTTTTTCCTCATCTATTTAAGAAGAATATAACAAATTAAAGATAATGTGAGGTTTCAGGGTCTAATTTATTTCTGAAAATGCTTAAATATTTCACAATTATCAATATATTCTAAAAACTGCCTAAAAACTGTGTGTGCGCACTCCCATGTGTCTGTAATTTATTAATCCTAATCTATCTCTTCCTTATTTTTACAAATAAGAATTGGATGGTAACGTCCTAAATAATTTTGTTACTTACGTACTAGTCTGGGAAACAGACAGGAAATATTGAAAATTTTATCCGTAGCTACTTATCTGAGGGGAAGAAAGATACCTAACTCACAGCTACTTAATTCTAAATGATACAATGCTTGGCTTAATTTTTTCTAGTTTAGATTATTTCTACATATTTAAGACACTTGAAGAGTGTTTCAAACTGCAATTAGAACACAATGTAACACAACTGATGCCTTTCAATGTGTCACTTGTTGATCCTACTACACAGGTTTCATCTTAATTGTATTGCTGCTAAGTTGTTTCCGTGCAGTGTTAAAGGTGATGGTTATTCCAACAAATTACTAAATAGTTTAAAATCAGGATATCTGAAATATCACCCATTCTTCTATAAACTTGCCAATTTTTTTCTTCTTCAGTCATTAAGTCATATTCAATTCTTTGCGACACCATGGACCATGTCCACCACTGTCCTTACACTACCTGTGTGATATTTTCAGTAGGCTGCTGGAAATATTCTTTTCATTTTAGCTATTGTAAAATAATTTCAAATGCATTTGCTCTAATCTTCTCTCTTAAAGGGTTCAACTTCCCCCATTCCTCTTTTTCTTATTTTAGATTTTTTTGAAAATCAATTTAAGTAATAAGCTGGAGATGTTAAATTTTGGTGTGTTTTGGAAGATGCTGGAGGCCGTAATCAAACATAAATATTAACTGTAAATGTGCAGATTTCTTGCACAGCTTGGGAACCCCATTCATTCTTTTAAGAAACCAAGACACTACAGAAAATTGCATTGTTGTACCTCAGTTGTAATGGTGGTATAGTCATCAGCTGCCATCATTACATCAGCAGCAAGGAAGTTGAAAATAAGATTAGTGATATCTGTACAAACTGTCTTCAGCATGTGTTTGGCAATGTTATTTTGTGCCTCATCTGTAAAATAACATTTCTATTATTAAAATGCTAGTTTACAATCAGCACATTACATCAGAAATGTCCATAATCTAAGTTCAGCATAATATGTATATATGGATTAAATGGCAGAATAGAAATCTCAAAATAAAAAAAGAACAGATTTCTTGCCATAGTTATCCCTTTATATCCAGTAAACTTTCTTTGGGTCACACTGTGAAACTCCGTGTCCAGTTGCTTTTGTTATTAAAATATAACATCAAAGAACATGAAAAGCTTGCTGGAAATGTCAAATATTTCAAATTAGGTCATCCTGATTTTAGCAGACAAAACAACTCATACTATGTAAATCATAAATTACAGAATCAATAAAGATCAACACAAAAGTATTATAGAGATAAAGCAGCACAGAAGACCAGAAAAAACAATGAGCCAAAGCTGTAGCAGAAAATTGTCTAAGACAATTGAAGAAGCAGTATAATCAACCAGCTGGAAATTAAAACAGTCATCAAACAATAAAAAAGGGTTCATATGAAACAAAGAGATGAAAAAAACCTGGGAACAAAAAAATGGAGGTACACACACACAGAGAGACACACAGAGTATGATGATACAATTTAACTTCTCCTTAGCAAACCATGGGAACCCAACCACAAGTTTTTTGCCTTCAAAATTATGTTTGAACCAAACCATTATAATTATTTTCAAAAAATTATTCTTAAAGCAAACTGATTTATCAAGACCTGACCCAGCCTTTGTAATCTGATACTCACTGTAACTAACTTAAGTTTTTCTAATTTATCTGTTGTTTAGCTCAACTGTTATTCTTCCAGTTCTCCATAATCAATAATTCTCTGCTCTAAGAACAAAATGCTTATTTATTATGTTGTTATGAGATCTCTTTATCTCACCTGTGAAATGTTTTGCTCCCTTTTCAAATAACCGGATATTGTTATACAAATTGGAAACTTCTTCCTGCAAATCCTTAATGGTCCTTTTTCTGCTAGCTCCAGAATAAGAAGTTGAGGACAAGAATACTGAACGCAACACTTCCTGATAGTTCTTTGTTAAGGGCCTAAAGTATAGGGAGAAACAGAACACAGGGTGATAATTAGCAGAAACCAACCATTGGTCCAAAAATGATAGACTGTCAAAACAGAATAGCCTGGTCTTGAATCAGAGAACTGCTGATGTCAGGCTGACCTTCACAAGAGTGAATGGCTTTCAGTAAAGATAGGAAAGGGAAGGACCCCATACTAGGTGGCAGAATGCCCAGGCACGAAAAAGAATTAGCCCTGCAGTACTTTGTGTTTTATTGGCCTTGTTAAAATTAATTTTCCCAGTGGGTATAATAGGCAGACTGAATGAACTTGAGGGATAGGAGGAAGAGTGGCTACCAAGATAATGATCAGATTAAAAAAAAAAACTTGAATCTGGGGAAAAATGTAGGCTGAAAAAAGAAAAAATCTCAGACACGTTCTCACAAAGATAAAGGAAGGAGAAAACAATTTAACAATTTAAATTCAAATAATTTAAAAGTCAATAAAACAAGATTCAAGAAAGAAGTTTCCATTTCTTTAGGGGCATTAATGCCTAACAAAGCAGGAACATTTTCACTCATCAGCTGAAGCTGCTTGAAGGAATGAACACCTGATTTGTGGAAGATTTCAGGTCATGAACCATAAGGGAATTTAAGAAAGCATGGACTCTCTCCACTCTTGCACTGTGAAATTGCAACCAAGCTACAAGTTACAAGCTCTAGATAAAGCTAATGATTACAAAACAATCAGAATACATTTGCAGATCAAACCAGATACTATTTTTAGTCCATAGTGATTATATTTGTATTTCTATCCTTCTAACCAAGATAAGTATCTTCTTAACTCTTATTATATTTACAAAGGTTTCACAAATATTAGTATCTGTGACTTAGAAAAAATTAGTAACACACAACTGCTGTCAGAGTGAGAACAGAATATTCTCTTCATTGGGAGTGATTCTATGCATCTATTGTATGTCTATGTGCATGCATGAAAAATTATGAAAGATGCAGGGATTTATCTCTTTGGAAAGAACAAACACTACAATGACCCATACCTGAGTAATATTACAACTGCCTGCAGCTGTAGTTTCATTTGTTAAAATACTTTAAAATGTTTCTGCCCTTTCAAGTTCTATGTATTCCTTACAAAATAAAATGCTGGGTTTCTCTTTGGCCAGTTGTGAGCAATACAGGCGCAGACATCCATTTCTAACTACAGCAATGACAAAAATCCCACTGAGATTTCAGTATGCAGATTCTTGCCATTCTTGCTCTGTGACATTGACATCAAGTATGTAAGGAATGGAATGTGTGCCTCAATGCAGATTTTGTCACTTGACTTCTGGGTGCTCCTGTAGATGTCTTTGTGTACAAGAGACGCAGTTTAATATTTTCCCAAGATAAATGATTGCAACTACCTGATTAGATGACCCGCAAGTTCTGTGATGAGTTCTTCAGGACAGTCCTTTATGTGCTTTTTTAAAACATCCTCAATTTCTTCTTGCGACATAAAATGGATCTCAAGCTGCTTGCTCCTACCTGCCGTAATATGACAAACATTTCTAATTGACTTAACAGATCCTGATGGATAGAAGAAGCTACTAGATCTTTACGGTAAAAGCTAGTGCAAAATAAAGTCATCTTAATATCAAAGATTATTCCACAATGCAGGAAAATATCAGGTGCTCCAAAATTGTTCTAAATTATAGATGTCTCCATATCACAAATCTAAGGTTTGTTTCTTATAAAGTTATGATAAATTGAATTCAAAACACAGATAGGTGTGTTACTTAACCAGCCTTGGCTGATTTTGAAAAGCTAAGTATTGCCAAATCTACTAAATACTAATCTACAGAAAATTTAGGAACTATAGTTGTAGGCTGGACTAGGAAACTGAGCAACAGTCCAGAAAATTCATAGCAAACCTGTTCTGAACAGCTGCCAGAAAAACTACATAGGTGTGACTCAAAATCTTTAATTATTTAATCCAGGAAAACAGTCTATGAGAGAGCCTTAATAAAATTGATTTTCTACCGCAAACTACTAGTTTAAATGATCCATCACTGTTACTTGGTGTAAATAATGTGCTCTGATGTTGGAGTTAGGCAAAGCATTTGATTAAGTGCTTCACAACATACAAAGTATAAATGATTCATCTCTCCTTGAGTTATTAAAGCAGACCCTTTCTTCAAATGTTCTGCATAGCGCCACGAGATGTAACAATCTCATGTAATTCTTTAAGATAAAAAGTAATTAAAATTTAAAGTCACTAAAGAGTTGTATTTGGGATTTCTTGTTCATGTTCATTTCTTTACTGTTTGAGATAGATCTATTCAAGAAGTATCATTTCCACATTGCCCTTCAAGCCACTTTTCAAAGAATTATCTATAAAAATCATCATCATACTAATATATTAAACCTTTTAATGAGGGTATATTAATATACATATTTTTGTAGACATTTTATGATAAATTCAAGCATGTACAAATAAAATGAAACACAAAATAGACTTAGAAACTACAAGAGGTGGCAAATCAGAGCAAGCACTACTTACTCGTGCTACTTGCTTGTGCCTCGTCATCACTATCGGCATCTTTTCTTGCCTTCTTTTTGGTTTTTTTAGTTTTGATTTCTCTAGCATTTCCAGTACCACTATCTTTCACCCTTCCAGTGCCCTCTGGTGGAAAAACAATATAGTTACCATTGGCCATATGAATGAGTCAAGTCATATTCATAGAACACATTCATAGAACTTCATCTATTTTCAAAAACATAATGAAATGGAACTGATATCCTTGTAAAAACAAACAGGAAAAAATAATAGTCCTGAATTTATAAAAGGATGTATGGAATCAGTAAAAAGTAACTGTGACACAATTGCACAATAATGAATTAAAAAGCACTAAGAGCACAATAGTTAAATATTTATTCTAATTTTTCTCTTCATCCATATAATGTATGTAGAACTGGTTGCAAAATGCAACTTCTATGTAAATCAAACAGTTATTAGGAGAAAGAGAGCAACATTTATGCAAGACCTCAACTATACATTTGCTTAGCAATGAAAAAAAACACATTTAAATCTCCAATACTGGAATTAAAATAACACCGTTTTTCAAGAGGGGAAATGATTATTGTACGTAATTTAAATAGAACAATGTCTTGTAGTATTTTTCATATAAAATGGCTTCAATTAACCAGCCAAAACGTTTTAGCTAAAAGCTATATTCAAGTGCTTTAGATGTATGCCCCACTAAATAGTTGTAAGCTGACCAATTACAGAGCGGCATTGTTATTTAGGGCTTAAATTTTTTATATTAAAGCATTTTTACAAAGAAATGCCTGAATAAAGTGCCTTCTTCAAAAAAAATGTTTTGTGTTTGTTCCTCCACAGTTATTGTTATTGAGAACAAAACTGTCTTTTAGCTATCTATCCCGCGATAAATATCACTTAACAGAAGGGCCATCATACAATTAAAAGTTTGACTTTCATGCAATCTACACTAATAGAATTTTTGTTATTTGTTCAATGGGACTTTCTTCTTCTTCCTCCCATCGTAAGTTTCCATTGTCTGCAATCCCTATTCCAGAAGACTCACAAATTTTTTGAATGAGGGCTGAGAGAGGAATAAAATGCTTTTGAAGGCAGGTCCCAGAAAAGCCAGAGGGCTTTAACTCTTGAGTAAACATGTACCAAGCTACTATCACCTCAACAGCATAATGGACTACATGGACTACATGTAGCATGGACTACAATGAGTCCTTGGTGCTCTCTGACTTTGGTTGCTTTCTTGAAGACATTTCATTACTCAAACTATTACCTGACCTGCTTAAATTAGATCATCATCCCAAATTCTAGCTAAAACCCAGCCACCTTAGGCAACAGCAGAAGGGAAACCACCATTCCTTCCATTGGTCAGCTTCAAGAAACAGGAAATAGAAAAGATAACAAGTCAACTACAACAGGCAAGATAGCTTCCAACCACCACTACCGAAGAGCAAGACCTCAACTATACATTTGCACTTGGAACACTTCTCTCCAGAAAAAAAAAATGGAGCTTGTCCATATCTGAAACAATACCATTCAATTTCTCACCATGTCCAGAACAGAGTATCTAAAACTCAAAATTTCACTTGGAAGCCCAGATCGTCTGAGATGAGTACAAACTATTTTGGATACCCATGATTATGTTCCACTTGTTTACCTATGGCTTTCTTTCTTCTTTCATCCTTTTTGTCTTTTCTGCTCAAAAATGTGTTTTCTATAAGAGCAGAGTATTTCAAGTCCTCTTCTGTGATTAAATGAACCGGATCATTTTTCATTTCCTGAAATGAATAGCATATCAAATTAGGTAAGTTATATTAGGAATTCCTGTGGATTGTCAAGATTTTCAGTTTATCTTCCCATCAGTTTAGTATTAGCCTGAAGCCCAAAGAAGTTTGGAGTAGTACGAGATCAATCATGGAAGGTCCCAATTTTATCTCTTTTAAATTCTAGACCCTGAACTAAATATAGAATCTGTGATTCAACTGAAGCTAAATCTAGAAAATTATATAATATGGAAATGGTTTGGATATGAGATCCTATGTGGGCAATCTGCAGTTCAAATATACCCTCCATGCCATAAAAATTGAAAGCTAAGCCAGGCAGCAGTCCTAGTTATAAGAATGTGTATCTCTAGTCTTATTCAGAGATAGGGAAATTAAAAAATGGCCAGGACAAGTCCTTCAGAAGATGTTTTCCAAAGCATCTCTTTCTGAACAGCTGTCCATTTGTCCATTTGCATGTGTATGATCAGCCATTTTGCTTTGTGTTTCTGATTTTTTTTAAAAAAAATTCTTCTTATATATTTCTGCAGACACAGAAATCATTGTTCCCTCTTTGTTGTACTTGGTTTATCTGCAACGTTGCCTCGAGTCCATCATTTGAGACACCTGGGAAGAGGACCCAGTGGCAAAGTATTGTATCTTTGCATACCCAGTAAAGAATAAACAGGGAAAGGCCAAAGCTTTATATCAATTAACTAATACATTTCCCAGGTTATCTGGCTACCTTCAGAAAGACGATACTGAACTAGATATTCTTTCCTCTAATGGGGAATGATTATTATATTTTGATGACTGATACAAGTTCAATAATCTCTGTGAAAGTAACATATGTTTCAGATCCAAGTTCAGTACTATTATCTTGGACAGTATATACTGCATTATGCCCGTTTTTGATAGGAAACATTTAATCTTACTATCTTTCACTTTAGATGGCTATTTTTCCTGCAGATAAATTTTATACTTTATACCCCAATGCTTCAAAAAATTGCTTACAGTATGTATGTCTTGGCTGTAATTTTGCTTAGGCTACCCTCTTAGAAATTATAAATTAGGCAAGCAATCTTCTCCAAGGTTTGTTTTGAAATGTTACACTCAGTAAACCAACCTTTTCAGCTTTCTGGTGCATAAGATCACTAAACAAATCAGCACAGCTGCTGATAAATTTCTCACTGACTACATTAGTGTCACCAAAGACCAAGGCTGAAGGTTGCTTATTGAAGGATCTCATCACTTGCTGAAGCAACATGCTGGCATCTTCTATAGATAATGAACTTGGAAGAAGAGGCTACGATAATAAAACAAAAATGGTCACATTCAACCTTACATTTATTGGTTAATGAACCATCTAAAATATTTTAAAAAATCAAGAAGGAAGTAAGCACTTCACAGTGTATACAAAAGATATTTAAATTTCAAAACACTATGACAAAAGCTTCATACTTTTATCATAGTATTTTATCCTCTTTATTTGATTGTTACAATGTATATGTAGTAATTTGTAAATTTGATATATGATAGTAAACCTGGAACAGAATTTATCAATGTAAATCTCAGTTTCATAAAAAAACCCTAACCTTATTCAAAACTTTACATCTCCAACTATTGGTATAAAAATATGAACATAATGCCTGATAACATCATGGCATCATATGATGGTTGTGAGAAATCCACATATACATCTGGATAAACCAGATTTTACATCTGGATAAATCAGGTTGGCAGAATTAAGCTATTGATGTTTTCTTGTGTTATATTTATACTAATTTGAAATCTATAGTAATCTGAATAGGTATAATTCTATCGAAGGTGGAATAAAGATAAACCACCAAGATTTTAACAGTGAGCACACTTGTAAAATAAATAAAGGAAAGGAGCAGACAAACAAATTGTATTAAAATATAGGTTAAGATATTGTAACTCAAATATTATGTTCTGTAGAATTTGGTTGCAGGAAGTTGATTTCAAGCAATAATTCTATTAGGATGAGGATGGGTATTAATATATATCTAGTAAGTCTTGCTACAGTGAAGTGAAGAAATTACTACTGCAGCTCCATCCAGACATACAGTAAAATTCATCAGTCATCTATAGCAGTAAAATGATGTTGTGTTTTTAAACAAAGTCCTGCAATAAGCTGGATGAAGTAGTTCTAGCAGGCATTAAAAACAGTGTCAATTGTAAGTTATTACTGAGCATAAGCAAGGTACATTATTAATTTAGGAATCTTAATCTCATTCAGGTCTCTGTGTAACAATGGACTTCAATTAGACCCCTACATTCATTCAAAGACATTTAATATCAAGTGCTTTTTAAAGGGCTGATGAAACAGATATTAGATTTCAGTCTTCAATTTCAATCTTCAAAGAAAATAAAAATACATTGTTATCTCCAACTGAATCATGGAGCAATAAAATATGTCATTGATATTATACAGATGGCCATATTAAGAAATAAATCTGTTCATTCAAAATTCATAAGAAAATAGCACTTCAAACAGCACTATGTTTTGTTGCTCAGGTTAAATATTGTTTTGATATAAGATAAATTTTGAAATTAAACCAGTAATGCTTTTCAAATTAGAATAAATGATTGCCGAATGATTTTCAACAGTCTAAAATTGGGAGAGGCTGTACTTCTAGAATTCCCACTATTTCATTCTGTCACAATTAAATATGCAATGTTATATTACAGAATTACATACAAATACAGGTACAAGATATGATATCTCATATTATGATTGGAAGTACTCTGTAAGATTTAATTCAAGAGTCTTCCTCAGCTCTTCCCACATACATTTGGGATTGAATGTGGGACTTTCTACAGAAAACATATGTCACTGAAAGCTAAATCTTATTTCTCAACAATGAAAATAATTGAAAGTTAGAAAATGGAAAAACCATACCATAATATCCACCCACAGACCAGAACTGATGGCTTCATCCACAGATGCCTCCACCTGATCTAAAATTTCACGACCAACACAAGATGCTTTCAGAAATAAAATTGGCAAAGACTTGTATCTTTTCTTTATGTAGCTCACAGGATCTGGGATGCCAAGTCTTGACAATGCATCGAATTCTACAAAATGATACAAGGTCTCTTACAATGATATACAAAGTATTTAGGATGGGGGTGGGGGGTGGGGGCAGATATTTACTTCTCAGTGGATTCTAGACCCTTCTTTATATATTGATTGCGGGTTTTATTCTGAGCTTACCTAAAAGCCTGTTGTCTTCAATTTATTTTATTTATTTCTGCAATGTATATGGCAATAAATTCCAAAAAGGCTCTGAGCCACTTTTATTAATACAAAAGGTAATATAAATTATCAAACCCTAAAAGCAGTATCAATCAGCTTCCTAGCCATTAAAACATCAAGGAAAACAGTACTAAGAGCAAATAATACTACCTACAAACAGGGGGCCCTGCCATACGGCCACCCCAATTTTTTTCCAGAACATCCCAGTCTTAGAAGCTTTCTTATGCCCAAAGGCTGTTTTGACCACTGAACTGTGGCCAAAGCAGTCTCAGCTCTATTCCAAAGATTAAGGGAAATTCTATCCATAGAGTCTTCTACAACTCAAGATTGCCACCAGCTTTCTCTCCCACAATAAACTGATTACCAGTTCCTATAGGGTAAATGAGGAGGTAAATAAGAAAGCAATATATTATTTTTCTGAGCCAGAAACTGCTTTTAGAATCTGTATCCATGAGCTTTGATGGAGGTATAAAAACATTTTCCCATTCTTTCTACTTTATAGATGAAAAAGGAATGTACTGCTCCATTTCTGGGAATATAACAATTGGTGATTGTGACTCCTCATTCAAGAATCATAGGCACACTTCTAGTCCCAAGTATGTGCTTTCTTTCTTTTCCATAACAATTAATGGTCAAAATCCACTACAGGAGAACATAAAAGAGCAACTGTAAAAACTCCTGTTTAGTGATGCTAACCTTTTAAGAATTCATGTTTTCCCTAGTTACTGCTGTTCTTTTCTTCGTCATACAAATGCACGCAAGGATAATGAGAACTGACAAGTATACACACATATGTGTATAAACAATCTCTAGAATATACAATACTTCTCTTAAACATTTGTTTTTAAAAAAGGGTTGATCAAAAGGATTTTGTTACCTAAATAACCATTTTGCTTGAAAAATGAATCCACCCAATTACTCTGAGTTCTGGCATAAATGTCAGGGATAAACACAGCTTTATCTTGCCTTCCACCAACCACTGTGCCTTTTAGACATCCAGAATTAATAAGTTCTTCAAGCAAAGCTGAGGAAAGAAATGAAGTAGCCGCAGCATTAGAAAGATTTACAAAGAAATAATGAAAGTAAATGTAGCTGCAATAATAAAGTATGTACCCTTACATTTCAGGAACAGAGCTGGCAAAACATAGTAAGTAGTTAAGGATATTTAACGGTCTATACCTGGGTTTCTTTTGGTAAATTAAATAGTTTAAGATAGGATTCGCTTAGTTTCCAGTATGATTTGTAATTTGGAAGCATGAAAGTTTGGGCCAAAGTGATTTTTCATGTGTAAACATTGTTTTTGCTTTACAAATCCCATCTGTCTCTTATAATGGTGATCACAACTCAAATTCAAATGATTAAAAAGTGAAACGGAGAAGCGCTTCTAGGCATGTTCCTGGCCTTAGATTAGATGACAATGTATTTTTATATACTCTGCCACCTATTCTTACATCATCAGTGGGGTGTTTTCTACGGGTTTAGTTCCCAGTTCTGCATCAGCAATAAATTCAGCCATAAAAAAACAAACATGACAATTCATACACATTTGTGTGCACATTTTTGGGAATATTCTTTTCCAATATGTATAGATTTGCTAGCAGTAATTTGCTGATTTGCAAATTTATAGACAATTAATGTAAAAAAAATCGAACATCGGTAAACAACCAGGTCTTAAAAAATGATAAGCACAGAGAATATCAGCCAGATTTTTTAAAGCAAGTAGTTGCAGATCTTTCTCACTATTGCAATACTTAAACTCCAAGAACAACTAAAACTGGAGTGAAGTGAAAGGTTATGATATGTGTTTTCTTGTATTTTTGATCCCCTTGCTCAGAAAGCTTCTGGATTCTGGGAAGCAGTTATTTGCACCAGACTTCAGCTTGTTGACATAAAATCCCTAGAAACTTTCGTTGTAACATCTATTATTTTAATAAAAATAGCTTTCATAGCAACATGTTTTCTAACAGGGTTATTTTGAGTTTAGACAATAATTTCTTTCTGAGAAAAGCACTCTCTGGTACTAAAAACACCAACCTGTTGAGTGGGATAAGAAATTGGCTCCAAAACAAATTATGATTACATTTTATGGACTTCAATGGATCTATTTTAAATGGGTACACATCTGAATCCAGTTCACTGCATTACTGCAGTACACTATTGATACCATGGCTGTTCTATTTTCTGTCAAGGACAAACTACAAAGGGGTTGAACGGTCAGAACAAAACGCTTTGGGCTCCTTTAGGGACAATAGAAAGTAACATGTGAATAAGGCTGAAATAGTTGAATGATGACCAAGACTCCTTCCTAGAATAAGGGAAAAACAACAACATACTTTTTCCAATCTCTGCATTGTAGCACAGGCAATTACGACCACAATTGAGCCCAACATTGCTGTTGTTAAGTGAGACCTTTGTTAAGTGAGTTTCCCTCCATTTTACGACCTTTCTTGCTACAGTTATTAAGTGAATCACTGCAGTTATTAAGTTAGTGACATGGTTGTTAAGGGAATCTAGCTTCCCCATTGATTTTGCTTGTCAGGAAGTTGCAAAAGATGATTACATGACCTTGGGATATGGCAATGGTCATAAGTATGAACCAGTTGCCAAGCATCTGAATTCTGATCACATGACATAGGGCTCCTACAAAAGTCATAAGTGTGAAAAATGGTCATCAGTCACTTTTTTCAGGGCTGTTATAACTTTGAGTGACCATTAAATGAACTGCTGTAAGTTGAGACTACCAATACATTCACAGAATTACAGCCTTCTTCTTTTCTGACACCTTTTCTAGGCAAATGAATGATTTTAGTTGAGTTTAAACTGATTCTTTTATTGCTATTGTTGACCAGCAATTGCTTTGTTTTAATTGTGAGCACACAGGATATAAATTGAAATAATAAGAAACTTTAATATGCTGAGTCAGATTCACTGGTCTTTCTAACTTATGATCACCTAAATGACAGGTAGTGGTTCTCCAGTTTCAGGCACCAATCTTTTCTAGATCTGCCTAGAAATGCCAGATATTGAACTATAGAGTGAAAACTACTGTTTGTATACCATCAGCTATCATGATGATGCCGACATGTATCGAACAAGCCATTTTTCCGTAACAACTTCTCTGCTATAGTCATCTGGAAACCTAGAATAACTAGATCAGATCCAATTCTATGTTTTTTTTTTTTTTTTAAATCAACAGATAGCTGGCAAAACAAATCTGACACTGTGCTAAGAAAAATTCATACGTGGTTTCAGGCTTCCAAGTATTATCAAGTGGAAAGAATGATTTCAACAGGATTGAAAATTTAAACATGGAGAAATTAAATGAAGGCAACCAAGAAGAACAACAAGATCGTTTACAGCAACCAATTTATTTATTTAATATGCCATTTTAGTCTTCTGATTCTAAGAGGCTTACAACACATGAGATAAAACATTAATAAAAGAACACCCATTTGTAAAACCAATAATAATAAACAAAAAGGTAAAAATCTATAAATACATGCTTATCAAATTAGGTCAAATTCTCTCTTGAAGATAACTGTTTACATTATCATTCAATGCCATTAGTAAAAGGGCACTTAACAGGGTAAGCTATTACAGAGGAAGGGGGGTAATTCTGAAATTCCCGTATCTTCTTACTTCTGGCTAGTTATTTGGAACATCTCCTTATTAGACTGCATGAGTCGAACAAATTCTATATGATGACAGTCAAGGCAACAAGGGCCCAAGCCTACTGGCAACTAAATTGGATACAGAAGTGAACTGGCAGCCAGTTAAACAGATGTTATCGTGCTAAACTGACGAATGCAAATCAATATGTAAGCAATTGCTTCCTGTAGCAATTGTAGCCTCTTAATCATTTTCAAAGGTAGCCTCACCTAAAGTAACTTGTAGTAGTATAACAAAGTTTTAGCTACCATTTTTTAAAAAAGAACAAAACTAGTAAATGTGCTGAAGCTAGTCTTGGCTTTAGCTTCCATCTGCTGATTCAACATAACAACCCGGGAATGCACATCACCTCCTTCGAGGGCAATGCTATCCAATCAAAAGTTAAGGGATGAACTATTCCATCATACAAGAAAGTTTCAGAAACGAGGTCTTGCTAGAATTGAGTCCTTGTCTGTTTTGCCTCTCATAGCCTCTAGCTACTGAGTCAGGACTTAGATACATCTCCTATTCAGTCTGGGACTGACATCTAAAATTTGATATCACAAATGTATTGAGCAACAGGCCTCCTGCAACCCTCTGCCAGCGAAAATGGAGCTCGGGAGAGCCGCAGAAGAACCACGGGCTAGTCCCTTGCTGTTTACAGGGTGGCCCTATGGGCCAAATCTAAGCACCCCGCGGGCTGGATTTGGCCCATGGGCCTTGAGTTTGACACCCCTGATATATATATTTTAGTAAGATCAAAGATAAAGTCAAACATTGATGCATTCCACACTGAAGTGCCCAACAGGTCCTTCCCCAACAGTACCAGCTGAGCACTGCCCACTGAAGAAAGAGGAGTACCAATCAAAAACCATGTCTCCAATTCCCAAGCTCTGCAGAGGCCTCAAAAAGTTAATATAGAGAGGTAGCAAGAAAATAGATAATGAACTTGTTATCACTTTGAAATGCCACTTTTACTAAATGGAAAATAAAGAAAGGATCTGAACAAAACTCACAGTAAAGCAGATGTTCCTGAAATCCATGTCGAGTGATAAGGTTAATTATTGGTGTAGGTCTAAGAAAGAAGTGACATAAGCACCATGTCAAATACTATGTCACCAAGTCCTAAATAACCAGATATGATCTTCAGTACAGATGAACTGTTTTCTAGAGTTTGCTGTGATCAATAACCAATACTGTTTTTGTTTGTTAGCACTGTAATACAATGAAAATGTGTGGAAATTTGGGGAGGAGGCATATCTTACTCCTAAATAACTATTCAGGGATTACCAATTAGCATCCCCTCCATTTGTTTCTATTTTTAATGGCCTTTTTGGCAAATAAATTAATGAATATGAAATGCATTTCCATCTTAGTTTTAAGGCCTTTATAAACTATGACACAGAATTTAACTCCCAATTAAACGTTTATTTACCACTTGAATTATTTTAGGTATACCATATCATAATGACAACTCTTGGTACAAATTTGCATGTTAAGGATGTTCTTCAATGTAACAATTCTGAATATTAAGGATCCAGAGTGAGTTGATCTCAATTAAATCAATTTTCAGATATTTTCCATCATATTGCCATTTCAAACTTTCCTTTTTCGGTTTTTGTGCAAGACCACTGTTTCACCTAGCACTACATACTTAGAATTAGTAAATTTACTCAAAATGTTGCTACTTGTATAATCAATTGTATAAGTCAATGAACAAGTTTTAAGCCTTCAAATGAACTGTCAGGATACACGTGGGAAGATGGAAGCTACTGGGCTCTAGACAATGAATTTCTTGATGTTATTTTATGAATCACCAGTGGTCTAGGGACCATATTTCAAAAATCAATGAAATAAGAGCAAATTGGAATAGAGGTTAAAAAAAATGGATAGGGACAAGAAGCTGTGATGTATGAATATATCCTTTTTCTGGTCTTTTTTCCTCTTTCTTCATGAAGAGTGTAAAAAACAATTCTATATTTTTCCTATTGCTCTATTTAGATCTTTTTGTATCTTTTAAAATTTTTTGTAAGATTTTATCAAGAATGTAATTTGCCCAAAGCAGCTAACAAGCCATATCTTGACAGCTTTGGAAAATCATGTAGTTTTGAATGTATTAGAGCAAATATTTTCAGAAACTAAACCAACATTTACTTTTACTGATAATTGAAATGTATACAAAAAGTTGTTATAAGATTAATGGTCTGAGATTTTTTTAAAAAAATTAAATATATGTTTTATTGTTTTAAAAATGAGGTATAAAAGAAAAAAATACAGTATAATCTTTTCATGCAACTGAATTCCACAATAGATACAGTGCTACCTCAGGATTCATCGTTAATTGGTTCCAGAAGATATGAATACCAAAAATGATGAGTACCAAACAATTTTCTCCCATAATGTAGTGAGTCACAAGGCAGCCGACATTGATAATTTCTAGCTTGTGTGTTGAGTACCAAACAAATGATGAAGTATATAAGTAATTGCCATTGCTAGTTTAAAAACTGAATGGTTGGATGCTAAGGAAACAACAAACAACTCACTGTCAATTCATAAAATATTTCTATGGTCTTTTAGACCATAGTTTTTCACATTGCACAAATCTAAACTTCGTGACAATCTGTGAAGAACAGAAGGCTAAATTATTTTACTTGTACCTTTAAAATACACATTTCATCAAAAACATTTATAAACTATTAAATTACTCATAGCCATATTTGCATTTTCTCTGACTTACCGGGTAATAGCCCGGAAGAGACCACGAATACGGGCCCGATGTCTTGTGACAAATGTATTAGTGAAAATCACTCCACGGTTATCCTGATCGAATTGGCCATGAATAATTTTTCCCAAGCGAACAGAAAACACCTAGAATAAAAATACACCAATTAAGAGAAGAATCACATTACATGGTATTATGCAGGAGAAATTCTTGTGCAAGAAAATTCTAAGTTCAACACATGAGTAATATCTAACTTGCACGTTATCTTATTTTACTTGCACATTAATATAAGAAAATGATTCTTTGGCTGCACAATACTTTGTTTATATTAGAGATTAATTGATCTTGCTAATATGTAATTCAAATGTTAAAGAATGGGCCTCTATCACTCATTGTCTATTTGTCTTCCTATCAATTTGCCCTGCTCCTTTCCATTTACTTGTCTTATATGCCAATACACAATGTTTCGTATGCCATGAACATCAACAGGTAGGACAATAATTACTGACTGACAACACCCATCATGGCTTGGTTAATGAAAGTTTTTGTATAATGCTTCTTATTAAGTTAGGAAAAATGCAACAATGGTATACTTCTAGATAGATTCAGGGGATTGAGAGTGGGCAGTACAGTGTTATGTGGATACACCTCCTTTCTCTGGGGTCGATTTCGGATAATGGTATTGAGGGAGGAGAGATCCTACCCCTGGCTCCTAGTGTGTAGGGGCCACAGGGATTGGTGGTCTCCCCTCTCCTGTTTTAACATCTAATAAGATTTTGAGGTGAGCTCATCCATATCTATGGGTGAAGTATCATCAGTATGCTGGTGATATCCAATGTATATTTCTGTTCCTGGTCAATTAAGCAATACTATGGATATCTTATCCTGATGTCTGGAGGCTGTGAAGGATGGGAATAACAATCTTCAGCTGAAGTCTGGTAAGATTAAATGGAACTGGGTTTGGGGGGGCTCCCGATTCTAGGACTACACCATCTCTGATGCTGGATGGTGTTGCAGTGCCCCAAACAGGCCTAGTGTGCAGTCTGGGAATCTTCCTGGATTCTCAAGTCAGGGAAGTCATGGCAAGGAGTGCTTTTGCCTAATTTCATACTATGCATTAATTGTACTTGTTCCTGGATCAATGGGCCCTATTCATGCCCTGGTCACTTCCCGGTTTGATTATTGCAATGCACTTTACATGGGGCTGCGGCTGCCCATGAAGAGTATCTATAAATTTTAGCTGGTGCAAAATGCAGTGGCAATAAGCAGTTATGTGTGTCTCTGGTAGAGCACTGCTGCATGAGCTGCATTGGTTACCAGTTTGCTTCTGTGTCCAATTCAAGGTGTTGGTAGGGATCTTTAAAACCCTAGACAGCATAGGATTGGTTAATTGAGGGACTGCCTTTCCCAATTTCATTTATCCATCCCACCAGATCTATCAGAATGGATACGTTATAGATTCTACTATCTAGGGTGTTACATTTGGTGGGCCCTAGGGCCGAGGGCCTTTTCTGCTGTGGCCCCCACACTGTCAAATCTCCTCCTCCTTCTAAGTTTTCAAAAGTCTCTTAAGACCTGGTTATGCCCGGGGGCCTGAGGATCCCAGAGGCAGATGAACTAGTGAGGTGGCACTATGAACATCCCTTTATTTATTGTTTTAGCAGTTTTATGGTTTTTTAAAAACTGTTTTTAATATTTGTTAATAATGATTTAATATTTTATTGTTTTGTTGCATGCCATCCAGAGCCACTTGCTTGTGAAATGGACGGTTATATAAAATAGTAAATTAATAACTCTACTGTTGTTTACACCCACCAACTAGAGGATATAATGTAAGCAACACATTAACACAATCTCAGAATTCAAACTACTTTTGTTTTATAGAGAATTCCATCAAAACAATCATATAATTGGTACTTAGTTTCTTTTCATAATTTAAAAGCTACCTTACTTCCTGGTTATTAGGCAAGCAGTTGCCAAGGAATTGGATACAACCCTAACCCTAACAATGTGGCAGAAAGAACTCAATTAAAGCTATGCATATGAGATCAGTTATGATTTAAATCTCAAGAGAAAATAGTGTTATCACATTACATTTAGAATATATCTGGCAATCAAAATAGATACCAAAGTGAAATAATTTCAGTGAAAAAAGTAATTTTCAGATGAATTACCTGCTTCAAGAAGTCTCCTGGAAGATCGTATGTCTTGCACAAGTCAGATATTTTCACTTGGCCACATTCCTGCAACTTGTCATTTATTTCTTCTGCTATGTGATCTAAATAATTTCTGATATGACGAATCAGTATTAGTGTAACATTTCAAATGTGTTATTAAATATACATCATATTAGGTTTAGGAGCAGTACTTATAAAACAGAAAAGATATAGCTGTATAGTGCCTGACTATAAAACTTTCAAGGAACAGAATCATTTTACTCAAATAAAAGCTACTGTTAAGTCCATATTTTCAGGTAGCTGATGAAGCAACAATTTCACTGTTTATGGAACATTATGCTACCATAGCTCTGGATCTCTGTTTCTTTGCTGGATTTTAAGAGAGCTCGAGGAATGTTAGTTTGTTCCTGTTCCTAGTAGAGGCTATTGTTTTTAATGTTTTTATTGTTTTTGTTTACTATTTTCAATCTACTGTCTTTTCTTGTAAGAAGTCCACAGCCAGTGTGCAATAGAATACAATTGCACGCAGGTCTACATAACTGAAAAATGGAAACAGATATACAAAGAGCTAATTCTTTGTTCTTGTTATTCTACGACTTCTATGTAGTTTATAAAATTTGGTACTTCTTTCTGCTAAAACCCCAAGCTCCAAATAGTATAATGTAACTTAAAAGGGAATTTTTGTATGTAATAAGATTTTTAAAAATTTCTTTCTGTCTCTTTTAGTAGTCCCCAAAGACAGACTACTTGTTACTGCTTTCATTCACCTTCATTTTAGATATTAGACATAAAAGTTTCTGTTTTCACTGTACTGTCTCTTTTTAGCTCTCCTTATCCTAGTATTATTTAGTAATCTTTATTTATTTATTTATTTATTAATTACATTTATATACCGCCCTTCTCCCAAGGGACTCAGGGCGGTGAACAGCTCGTCTAAAAACCCACAAATACAAAAGTTAAAAAGTAATTAAATATTAGAATTAGCTGCAGACTAAAATTAAGAAACCCCCCCCACCCTTAAAACCCAATTTAAAATTAAAAAGGAGATCAAATTTAAAATCATTATCTCAGCCCAGGCCGGCCTGCTCAAAGAGCCAGGTCTTTAACGCGCGCCTGAAGGCCCTCAGGTCCGTGCCGGTACGAAGTTCCGGTGGCAGAGTATTCCAGAGGGCGGGGGCACCCACAGAGAAGGCCCTACCCCTTGGCGCCGCCAGACGACACATAGCGGCCGACGGCACCCGGAGCAGACCCTCCCTGTGGGAACGCACCGGCCTGTTGGAGAACGTTGGTAGAATGCGGTCCTGAAGGTAACCTGGTCCCATGCCATGAGTCGCCCTAAAGGTCAAAACTAGAACCTTAAAGCGAACCCGGAGAGCCATCGGCAACCAATGCAGCTCGCGCAGGAGAGGCGTCACATGGGCGCTACGCGACGCCCCCATAATCACCCTCGCGGCTGCATTTTGCACCAACTGGAGTCTCCGGATGCTCCCCGCAGGGAGCCCCATGTAGAGGGCATTACAATAGTCCAGGCGAGAGGTGACAAGGGCCTGAGTGACCGTGCGCAAGGCGTCCCGATCCAGGAAGGGCCGCAACCGGTAGATCCGACGGATCTGATGAAACGCCCCCCTGGAGACGGCCGCGATGTGATGTTCGAGCGACAGCCGTACATCCAGGAGGACTCCCAGATTGCGAGCCCTCTCTGTGGGGGGCAGAACTTCCCCCCCAATAGCCAGCGAAGGTGTCAGCTGGCTATATCGGGGCGCCGGAAACCACAGCCACTCGGTCTTGGATGGGTTGAGCCGAAGCCTGTTCCCACCCATCCAGTCCCGCACGGCCTCCAGGCACCTAGACATAGTCCCCACAGCATCGTTGGGGTGGTCCGGAGTGGAGATATACAGCTGGGTGTCATCTGCATACAGATGACACCTCACTCCAAGACCACGGATGATCTCGCCCAGCGGCTTCATGTAAATGTTGAACAGGAGGGGAGAAAGGACCGACCCCTGAGGCACCCCACAAACCAGGGGCCTAGAGGTGGACCTCTCCCCCCCCGCCAACACGAATTGCGAACGGTCAGAGAGGAAGGAGGAGAACCATCGGAAGACGGTTCCACCAATCCCCAACCCCTCCAACCGTCGCAATAGGATACTATGGTCGATAGTATCGAAAGCCGCCGAGAGATCTAATAGGACCAGGACAGAGGAGAACCCTCTGTCACGAGCCCTCCAGAGATCATCAACCAACGCGACCAATGCCGTCTCAGTGCTATGTCCAGGCCTGAAGCCCGATTGGAACGGATCGAGGTAAGTTGCTTCCTCCAGGTACTGGGGGAGCTGACGTGCCACCACACTCTCAACAACCTTCGCCACGAAGGGAAGGTTGGAGACTGGACGATAGTTGTTTAAAATAGCTGGGTCCAGGGAAGGCTTCTTGAGGAGGGGGCGCACCACCGCCGCCTTCAAGGCGGTAGGGAGCACCCCCTCTCTCAAATCTTATTTGAGATCTAAATTTGATATATTAAATAAATAAATAAATAACAACATAATGTAACATAACAACATAACTCCAGAGTGCTGTTCTTTATTTTGGATTTTTTTTAACCATCTAGACAGTGACACTATGAATTTCAAGACAGACCATTTGTCTCCACTTTAACAAGAAAATACAATATATTGCAGTTTACAATAAAGTCTAGAATAGCATTTTGATTGGGTTTGTAACCTGAAAGGTTTATGTAAATACAGATAAAGCTATTCCTAAAAATTATGTCTCAATCATAATTAGGTTGCATTTAATTATCCTAAGGAACTCACTCATCTATAAGTTGTCCCAATACCAATCGAACTGTTCGATCTGATTTGACAATGTTGTTAGCTCGGTTCTCAATATGAAGCAGATCAACGTTTATTATCTGACAGAGCAAAGAAAGAAGGAATAGATTAGTAATCAGTACTTTTTAACTGTCACTAACTGGAATTCAACAAATTAATAGCAGCTGAAACAGAACAAATGCAATAGTTTATAGCAATCATAATGTATCTGGTTTAACAAATACTGTAGTGTAGCAAAATAAATCTAATTTGTTACCTCCTGTTAAAATAATTTTCTGCATAATTTAGCAGCTATTTCAATACACAAAATTTTAACTAAAATATGGATCTGAAAAAGATCAAGACTAGATAAAACACAAAATAACATATCACTAAAAGGTTATAAACTAATTCAATATACTTGAAGTTTTAGAAGAAAAAAGGTTAATTGAAATGAAATATTATATTTCTGCATGCATCGGTGAATATTTTTTTTTATTTATACACTCACCAACATTCAACACTGGATGAATAAAAGGAAAGCTTTTCTCAAAAAGTTACAACAGTTTTAAGAGAAATTAAATTAAAACAATATGATAGAATATTTTAGTATGAATATAGTATTTAACCACAAAATTATAAACATAATAGAAACTAAGTAGGTGATATATATATAATGATTATAAAATCTACAGATATCAAATAGAGTTTATACCGCCTTTAAAAATTATTTAATGACAAAGCTATTAAAAATACCTATAAACTTCAAACTGATTTAATAAAGGGAAAATAATGTTTATAATAAGGTCCAATTACCTGTTGCAAATCCACAATGTTCACCCGACCTGTAGTAAGATAAAAAATCAATGCCTTGAAATATTAATATTAGTTCATTATGTTTTTCATTTTGACTTCAAATCTCCATAGTAACTTGGAACAACTTTAAGCATGAATTATATCTATGACTGCTGCCTATAATATTTTCTCCAGCATGGTTACTCCCATCTGTACTCTACTTTCATCTGTATATACAGGTACCGTATTTTCCTGCGTATAAGACGACTTTTGAAACCAAAAAAAGACAACCTAAAATCCGGGGTCGTCTTATACGCCGGGTCGTCTTATACGCCGGAAAATATTACGGGCGTCGCCGGGAGACGCTCCTCCCCTTCCCGAAGAGAAGACGGCGGCCGCTCTGCCGGCCCATCATGCTCCGCGGGAGGCCTGGTCGTCTTCCGTGTGTGTGGGAGAGAGACCGAGAGAGTCGCCCTGGGGCTGGAGGAGGAAGGTTCATGCGAGCGCGAAGGAAGGTTGATGCGAGCGCCCTGGGGCCGGAGGAGGAAGGCTGATGCGAGCGCGAAGGAAGGAGAAGCATTTACAAATCCTTGCAGCTTAATTTTGAATACCCGTATTTTCTGGTGTATAAGATGACTTTGAAAAAAGTCAACCAAAAATCAGGGGTCGTCTTATACGCCCAGTCGTCTTATACGCCGGAAAATACGGTAATTCTCAACTTACGACCAAAATTTATGTTGCTAAGTAAGAAGTTTCTTAAGTGAGTTTTGCCCCATTTTACGACTTTTCTTGCCACATTTGTTAAGTGAATCACTGCAGTTGTTAAATTAATTACATGGTTGTTAAGTGAATCTGGCTTCCGCATTGACTTTGCTTGTCAAAAGGTTGCAAAAGAGGATCACATGACCTCGGGACACTGTCATAAATATGAGTCAGTTGTCAAGCATCTGAATGTCAATCACATGACCCCGGGGATGCTGAAATTGTCATAAGTGTTAAAAATGGTCGTAAGTCAGTTTTTCAGTGCCATTAAAACTTTGAATTGTCATTAAGTGAACTGTTATTAAGTCAAGGACTACCTGTATTCTCTTGCACTAAGGGAAACATACCATTTATGATGCAGAACAGGACTTCTACAACTTTAAAAGCAAAGACTGAATCAGCACCACCAAGAATAGTACAGATGCTGAGTACAAAATGCTGAGTACAAAGATTCAAAATAAGCTTTACACTGTCATGGCATCCTATTTCGGTAAAGGGATTGGTTCAATGATTTTTCTTAAAATCAGGACATAAAGATGCCTTCTTTCCCGGCTAAAGTAAAAATGAAATCAGCTCAATGCAAACATTAATTTGAGTAACGAAAGAACCAGGATTCCTAGGGATGAAGTCTTGACAGTGTTTTTTTTACATTCTGCAATATAAACTGCAATCGTTTTTTGTAGAGACATGATATAATCCTTACAGTGAATTTCAAAAGTGCTAAACTCTTATCATCTCTGTTTCATGGGCTGTGAAGGAGTTGCTACAAGCATCACGAGGAACACATTCACAAGAATGAAAGCTGCCATGGAAAGTATTTTAATATTACAGGAATACTGCCTTTATACCATGCAAGGAGGATGAAGGAAGTTATGCAAGATTTGTCAAAAAATAATGTCATTGGAGGGAGAAAATATTCAAAGCCATTGTAATCCTGAATCACATTGAGATACCAGAGAGCATTTCTTATAAAAATGCAAAGAGATGAGATCTACTTTTTGTTTCTTATTCTTTATTCATGGATAAAATATTAGTGAACCAATGCAGTGATAAAAAATGTGTCCAATGAATTGTTTTAACAGTTCCATTCAATACAGATACATAAACTTCCACCAGAGACAAATTATGCACTTGGAATCTATATAAAAATACATTTCTTGTCATTCCCTCTAAGAAATGACCATTGAGTATTATATTAGCCAAACAATATATAATTTGACAAAAGGGATTTCATACACCTACTTACCTGATGGGAAATGTCATTAGTGAAATTTCTGAATAGAGATGTTTAGTGTTCAACATAAATTTAAACAAAATTATTATTAGCATTTTGGGTAATGCTTTTAGAAATGAAATGTCTAAAATGTTTCTCTTGATAAATTCAAGTACTCTGTCAACAGTCTAATGGTAGGAAAAATGCATTTCTACTGGAAATACGGCTTTGTAGAATCTCAGTATCTACTATTAGGCACTGTACCATCATTTCAATTTTAAAATTATAATTATGCAATGCCTAAATAAGAAAGATACACATTTCAGTAACACCTTTCTCTTAAAAAATAAGTGATGTTTCACAACAAAGTATGTCAATTTTTGAAAATTATATCAAGGCACACTTACCACCATGAAGATGAAGTTCATCACGTATTTCTTTGCTAATCTGTGCAGGAGTAATATACTCTTTTCCATCAAGAGTATGTACTACATCCAATTGTTTTTCAGCAATTAACTTAGAAACAATCTCAATGCAATTACGTTCTGACAGTCTGTATATTGAAAGAACAGAAAAAGAGAATTTACATGTAATCCTAAACATCTGACTTTAAATGTGTGATTTTTGCCATTACAGGTAATCCTCATTTAGCAACTGCTTCAGAAAAGCAACTATTTGGTTATGATGGTAATTAAAAAGTAACTTTACAACCAATGCCTACATTTACAACACTTGCAGTCTCCCTCTCTCTCTTAGTCATGTGGAGTATTCAATATTACAGTCAGTTAATTTGTATTGTCCTGTGTTAGAACTTCCTTCCCCCCGCCCTTGCAGAATAAGCCCTCTCTTCCTCAGCTACTTTTCTCCACACCACAGTGCATCTCTATTGCAAATTAACAAGCTCAGCTGTATGAGCTTAATTAGTTGATTAAATCTCTCCAAGACGGCTGCTGCTTGAAATTGACCAGACCTTAATCAGTTTCATATAAAGGCTTTTTGGCCTCTTAAGCAGGTGGTGGCAGGAAGTGTGAGGCAACAGACTCTAATACATTCCTTTCAGTGTATATACCCCGTTGTCTGCCTGCTTACTCTCTTGTATCCCTTCCTCTACAATGAATTTAAATAGAAAAATTAATTCTCTTCTTGCTAATTATTCCTGCGCTTGGTTGACTGATCCAAATGATGGGGGAGTGAGAAAAAGGACTATAACATTTGCCCTTTTATCTAGTTTCCTTGTGAATTGGGCTCTGGAAACGTTCCCCACATTTGGGTTTAGCTGGCTGTTTGGGGTTGTATCCTTCTGATGCTGTAAAGTAACAAAGAACTGAAGTAAAATCATAAGCATAGTCACTGTCACATAATTTTCACATAGCACTTTAATGACCAAATAATTACTAGAAGCAATTGTGATTGCTAAATAAGAACTTCCTGTAATATATTGTACAGATATATCAACAATATATATTTTAGATATATTTGTTAGGATAATTTTTCGCTACATGTATAGAACCCAAATAGTACCTGCTTATAACTGTGTAATTTTAAACATTTTCAATAACTGATATTTGGAAATAATATCCATCTCCCATGGTTTAGGTTAAATTAAGATTATGTCAATACTGGTGCTATCTGACAAAAATATACATACAAGCATTGTGATATGTGCTACCAGTCAAAAATTAAAAGTTCAAAGCTGCCTATAATTTAGGTCTGGACCTTCTTGTCTTCTATCAAACTGCATCAAATTCCCAGTATCCAAAATATTTCATGAATATCTAAATACAAACAGTAGTATGTTCAACACTTTATATTTTGTACCTATTTCAGACAATGGCTTAAAACTTATCAGAAATTCAGCACCAAGTCCTTTTGAAAATTGTATAGAACTACAATTATATGAAATATATTTTAAATATGAATCATGGAGACTACTATTTCAGAGTTAAACACATTTAAAATCAGTAGGGTCAGATTGATATATTCATCCAAGCAGGGTTTTATGAAATTTGATTTTCCCAATGTTTCTTATTATTGTAACTTCATTTCCCCAAAATTCTGTTTTAAGAATCCTGCCAAATTAAATAGCTTTATCACCACAGTTTTTTTTATAACACCACTTTCTTTGTCAATTTCCTGTTATACAAGCTATGCAATTGTTGAAAGGAATAGTATGAAAGTCAGTTTTATTCACCCTTTTCATAGGCAGTTATGGACCCAGTTTATAATATATTTCATAATTGTAATAAACTGAAATAACTTTTCTCAATCTGGATGTTCTTCAAAGATATAGACTTCAGTTTTTAGAATTCTCCAAACAACATGTCCATCACAAAATATTTTGGGAGCTGATTCATACATCCAGAGTTTGAAGTAAAGCAACTGTTAATATGGTAATTTTCAAAAATGTGGCCTGCTATGTGTACATACATTGGAACTATCATGGAATCCTCAACTTTATAATTAAATCTGTATGTTAAAGACCTCATAGATACAGTAGATCTAGGTAATTTGGATTAAATTCCCCACAGATACTTCAGAATGATGTAATACAATCATGCAATTCTTTATGACAACCGCATCTTTTTCTAAGTTTATGTGCCTTTCTTTCTAGCCCTCTAAGGAGTTATACATTCTACATCTGTATCCCCATGCGCTCCAATGTTCTTATCTGGAATTGAATCCAAAGCATTGCACTGAAAGGTGGAAAAGCCAAAAGTACATATATAGACTGGATGAAACCAGGCTCAATAGCAATAACTGTGAGAGGGATCTTGAAGTCTTAGTGGACAACCAGCTAAATATGAGCCAGCAGTGTGAGCAGCAGCCAAAAAAGCTAATGCAATCCTAAATTGCATTAACAGAGGGATACAATTGAGATCAAGTGAAGTACTAATAAAAATATAAACCTTAAACCTTAGTAAGACCACACTTAGAGTACTGCATCCAGTTTTGGTCACCACATTATAAAAAAGATGTTGAGACTCTAGAAAAAGTACAGAGAACCACCAGGATGATTAGGGGACTGGAGACTAAAACATACGAAGAACCGTTACAGCAACTGGGCTTGGCTAGTCTAGTGAAGAGAAGGACCAGGGGAGATATGACAAGCATCTTCCAATATTTGAGGGGCTGCCACAGACAGGAAGGGGTCCAGCTATTTTCTAAAGCACCTGTAGGCCAGGCAAGGAATAATGTATGGAAACTGAACAAGGAGAGATTTAACCTGGAAATAAGGAGAAACTTTCTGACAATGAGAACAATCAACCAATGGAACAGCTTGCCCTCGGAAGTTGTGGGAGCGCCATCACTTGAAACCTTCAAGAAGAGATTGGACTGCCATTTGTCAGAAATGGTGTAGGGTCTCCCGCTTGGGTGGGGGGTTGGACTAAATGACCTACAAGGTCCCTTCCAACTCTGATTATCTGTAAATCACTGTTTTAATATTCATCAAAATTCTAACCATACATATATTAAGTACGTTGAAAAAACTGAAAGGTTTTCATTTTACAAGGAACTGAACTCTCTCTCTCTCTCTCTTTATTCTTTAATAGGAGAATGACAAATTGTTTTTTTTTTTTTGTAGAGGCTTCAGATTTCCAGCTGTCCCAACATCTACCTGCCAGGAAAAAAAAAGTTTACAGCGCTTTCTTACACCAGTGAAAACCATTATTAACAGTTTTTGTGACAGTGAGTTCAGAAGACACATTATTCTGGTTTTTTAAAATGTGTTTCTCTGAGATTATTGCAGTCTGCAAAAGAAACTGGTACTTCAAGTGTTGAACATTTGAAGATGCCACCAGGAAAGCTCTATAATAAACATGTTTGAGACAGGAAGGCCACAATGGTAAATTTCATGTACTTTCCATGAAGAGCAGCAAGGAAACCCAGACATGCTGAATAGATAGATACAGATAAATGTAGGCAGAATTTTTTGTTTTTGTGGATCTGGGCTTTGCCCTTTGATAGTAGGCTTACAGGAAAATCTAAGCAAATCCCATGCTTGTTTATTTAGTTCCTGGCATGAAGAAAACCATCATGTTTGTTTAGTTCCTGGCAAGGGAAAAATCATCACAATCAATCATCACTTCACGGCAGCAGTCAAATAGGGGATGCAAGTGATGCTTTTGAAAGGAAGGCAAAAAAAAAAAAGAGCAGCTCTAATTGAGAGATTATGGTAGACTTGTTCAGAAGCCTCCCCTTTTATTAAAAGCGGGAAGGACGCGCCGCTTTTTCCACAAGCATTACGGTCCTGACATGGGGCAGAGAGTTAAGGGGCTACACAGCATTGGAAAAGCGTCGCTCGGGACGGGGGAGGGGGATGTGTATTCGTGAGTGCAGCGAAAAGACGGGCGGAGAGGCTTTTTACTCGCTCCGCCCACCTAGTACTTTCCCCTCTCCTCACCTCTGCGTCGCCTGGGCGAACTGAGCGGATTGAAACTGCTGGGACAACTTGAGGATTTCTTCCCACGTAGCGGCCATCGCAGCCCCAGGTCTGGTCGGGGGAAGGTGGAGAGGCGACGGAGCAGAGAAAAAGGGGCGTGTCCAAAAGAAGGCTTCGAAAGTCACACGTCAGCGCAACGAAGCCTTCCCAGCGACCGGCCGCGAGCAGGAACAATATTCCTCACGTCTTCGCATAAAAGGCGCTTCGGTCGGTGACAGCGCCACCTACAGGAGAGATGGCCTGTTAGGGCCGGCAGAACAGAGATGCGGGACGGTCGCGACCTTCTGAGTGTCTTAAGACAATCGTGGCAAAGTTGTGGCTCTTTCGCAAAAGGTTCCTTCGCACGATGTTTTCTTTCCCCCAAATCTCCCCCCCCCCAAAAAAAAAATCTCTCTCTCTCTCTCTCACACACACACACACACACACACTCCTACCCCACCAACAACAATAGCCGGAGCAGGAACCTTTTCCCCCTCCACGTTGTGGTAGTATTTTGCAAAACATCAACACAACTGAGGAGGACAGTGACTAAAGTATGAAATGATAACCTACCAACGCATTGCCGCCTCAACTGAACCTCTTCTAAAGAAAGAGAAAGAGAAATAAGAGCCCAGAAGCTGAAAAGCTCCTAAGGGAGCTTAGCGATTTCTGATGTTATTGCAGCTGAATTGGCAATAAATAAGTGCTGCTCCACAACTATGACAACTGGGTTCGAGTGGGACATGGAAATGAGCCAAAACCAGGACAAATTGTATGTTTTTAGATGCCCTAAAGATGCAGAGGTACAGTCTCTTTCAAATCAAGTTTTATGCCTGGTCTACAGTCCATGTAGTTTTGCTTGACAGAAATATAGAACTGATATCTCGTGTTTTTTTCCTGGAGAATTATTATTGTTACCTTTATTGTCAGAGTACAACATGTGTACAATGAGATTGGCTGAGCCTCCCTTCGTGCACACACACCCAACACAACTCACAGTGAGGGCAGAAATCCCTAACCCAATGTTATTACACTATGTGATATTGTTGCACAATGCGCCGGCCCCGCAAGTCTATCATACTATGGTGACATGAAGTTATTTTCCATTCAGAAGTCTGACAACCCATGGGTAGAAACTGTTTTTCAGCCTGTTGTTGCGGCTGGCTATGCTTCTATATCTCCTACCCGATGGTGCTGACTGGGATGTGACTTGTCCCTGAGAATTTTCCTCACTCCTCTAAGGCAGTGAGCCCTAGCGATGTCATTTAGTGGTATCAGGGAACAGCCCACGATGTTTTGTGCTGTGCTCACCATCCTCTGTAATTACCGCTCCCAACATGCAGTCCTGGATTTTCTAAGTGTTTCCCTATCTAATAGCTGTTCAGGCTTGATAATACTTAGTTTCTGATTCCAGGCAAGATTAGCAAGTGTTTGCTACCTCCACCAAATGCAAAAAACATTCATTGTTGAGTGAATACATAAAGGATTGTATTACGTTAAGTGATGTATAATGCCTGTCAGTGGACTGCAAACTTTTAAAAACAAAGTTAAACATTGCTGTTAAACTTTGTAAATGATCACATTTTGGACATCCTTTCCTGTGCTAGTCCAGAGATTGTCTAGTGTAACTCCTTGGATGAGAATGTTCACCAGAGTGATCAATAATGGCTGGATAGCATTCGAGGAATGAATGTTTGTTCATGCAATAAAATTTGGGAGATTTGGGATACTGAAGGAAAGAATTTATATCAACACCTTCAGGGGAAACACCCTTTCAAATTGGTTGTTATAAATATTGAACTGGCTATTATAATCTATTGAAAGATATCTGCAGGCAGGTAAACATCATATCCAATCAATATATTTCTACAATCAAAGTTCAAATTATCACCCTACACCCCCAAAAATAAAATTACTGAAATTAGTGGTATGAGATTGACAAGTATGTCACATTTGTAGTCGCCACATTTTCACTGTAGCCACATAAATTTGGCTACTGTCTTGGTGGTAAGATGGTTTCATCCTGAAAGAAGAATATTAGTATAATTTAATTCTTCTATCCTTCCTGGGAGATGTTGTGGTGGGGAAGAGGAGGGAAAAAGGAATTGAATAATTGTTTATATCAGATATACTATCAATAGTAATTGTCAATAAAATATAATTGTAAACTATCTTCACTGTGTCTGTAGAGATTCTCAGTCATCCAGGTCATAATTGTCCCAAAAGTACTTTTCAGAAGGCAACTGGCTGGACTTTCTTGTTTTTTCTTTTGAAGACATTTCACTTCTCACCCTAGAAGCTTCTTTAGCTTTGACAGGATAGTGGAGAATGGAAGGGTTTATATTCTTTTAGCTATACAGTTTGGGATGAATACCCTTTTACCGGTGTGGGAGTAGGAGTGGACTTCCAGAGAAAAAAACAGTAGACTACAGGAACCAAGAGAACTACTCGGGTGACCCTCAGCGCACAAATAAACCTCCAAGTGCTTCAATAACCCTAAAAGGATGCAAATGGTCTGCAAGGAATATAAATCCTTCCATTCCCCACTATCCTGTCAGAGCTGAAGAAGCTTCTTGGGTGAGAAGTGAAACATCTTCAAAGAAAAAAAAAAGAAAAAAAAGAAAGTCCAGTTGCTTTCTGAAAAAGCACCCTTGGGATATCTTCACTGTGGATAAGGGTGAAACAATGGCAATGTCACTGAGGATGTATGACTGAAAAATGATTCATGGTTGTGACAATGAGCTCTCTCATTCGATAGTAATCAGCTTAATGGGGCAGTGAACAGTTTATTTTATTAATTTCTTAGATATCACTTAAAATTTATTTTGTAATTCAGCACTTCAAATAGTTCATGCAATCAGTCCTCTGAATGTCCTTACTCTCTAAGCTTTGATAAAATTAAAAAAGCATTATGGGAAACTAAATCTAGTTTAGAATACAAGGAATACCAAAGATACGTTACATAAGATCCTTTCAAGCCTGGAGAGTTACCAGTTTTTTCATCTGAAGAGATGAAAAAAAGGACAAATGGGGCACAAAAAGAGAACATATTGTTTAAATTTCCTGGCCCTCATAAACAACTGATAACTTTCCTGGCACTCATATCAAAAATTACAGTGAAAAACTGAAAAAGACTCTTAGATCTACATTTAGATGAAATAACCTTTTCTAACATCAGAAAGACTAGTTTTTCAATCACAATATTTTCCAAACCTTTATTTTCCAGAAGATATGTTGGCAAGAGAATAGACAATGACATACTGTTCAAATTTTACCATAGAAACGTATGAATCATGCGATCAACACATTACAGTGACTGAAGATTTGAAGTGGCTGGATTGAAGCTGATTGCTGGAATCAGGAAATAAATTGAATAATGGAAATCTAAGTTACTGAATCGAAAGACAGCAGCAGATAATTTATAAGGTCACAAGATATAAAAGTTTGAACGACTACTGTTGTGTAAAACAGTCCCTCTCCCCCCCCCCCCCAAAAAAAAATTCTCAAAATCCTCAAAAAGCTGGACAGTATTTGATTTAATCAAGTTTAAACCAGATCTGAACTGCTATATTAGAATCTCATACAGAAAGTGGTGTCATTTTGTTAGGAGCTAATCTATGATTTATTAATTTAGTTCAGTTCTATGCTTCAATGGCTTTTGCCTTGGATGGCAATCTTAATTAATAAATTTACTGCCAATTCTTTTAGCATATTCTAGCTAATTCATACCTAGGGGCAAACTTGATCTGTCCTTGGCAAAAAGCTCATTCAGCCAAATCGCAGCTCAGAGGGAAGTTAAAACAAATTCAAGTTCATATACACTCCATACATACTTCATATATATATTATTCACTGAATGCAAAGAATGGGTACAGTTTGCTGGCAACATTACAAGAAAACAACGTCAAACCAATCTTACAAACAAAATACGAAAAGGAATGATGTGAGATGAAATCATGACCAAGATGCAAAGCAAATTACAGGTAGTCCTTGACTTACAACAGTTCATTTAGTGACCATTCAAAGTTACAACTGCACTGAAAAAAGTGACTTATGACCATTTTTCACGCTTATTACTATTGCAGTATCCCCATGATCCTGTGATCAAAATTCAGCACTTGGCAAGTGACTCATATATATGATCGTTGCGGTCATGTGTTCCCCTTTTGTGACTATCAAGCAAAGTCAATAAGGAAGCCAGATTCATGAAACAACCATGTGACTATGATGACCCGGGGCGTGGCATAAAGGCAACACAGTTACATAAGTAAGAAAAGTTCCTTTAATACCTCCAACTTTGCTCCCAATGTCCAGTAACCTTCAGCTGGAGAAAAACCTCTCCCAAGAACAGTCTTCACGTGGAGGAAATTCAGTCTGAAAACAAAGTACATATAAACTGTAAATAAAAATCCACACAAACCATCCTGCAGCAATTAACTGGACAGGGCAGGATAAGGAATTGCAGGCTTCAAAGGCCAACAAAACACACACAGTTGGGAAGACACCAGGAACCCAGATAAGCCTTGACAAAACAAGATAATAAACGATTTGTTTCCAACAAGTTGCTGTGCACTAACTCCCTTTTTAAACAGTGTTCCCAGCTGCAGCTAATGAAGGGAATCAGGGCCCTTTCCTCCCCGGTAAGCCATGCAACTCACGTTGCTCCCTTCTCCATTCCTCCCTGCGTGCCCTAGGATGAGGAGGGGGTGGGCCTGGATTTTCCTCTGAATTCCCTCTGCCTTGCTCTACCTCTCCCCTCCTCTGCCCAGCTGGATTGTGCCCTTCCCCAGTTTCTTCCACAGCCAACAGAGCCACCCTCCCACTCCTTGTCAGCTGCTCGGCCTCCCCCTTGGAATCAGATTCCGATGGGCATGATAGTGCCTAACAGAACAACTGCAGTGATTTGCTAAACCGCTGTGGCAAGAAATGTCATAAAATGGGGCAAAACTCACTTAACAAATGTCTCACTAAACAACAGAAATTTTGGACTCAATTGTGGTGGTAGGCCGAGGACTACCTGTACTGAGTTTGGGCTTTAAAGTTTCTTTTCATGCTTCAGATTTAGCCTTCTTTTCTTTCTGACAGGTTCAAGGGCAAAATATCAGTGACAATAGGTGAGGAGGAGGGGATAGGTCTTAACTTTGAATTGTCACTGACTCATCCTAAGTCGAGGACTACCTGTGAGTCAGTGGTGGGTTTCAAATTCATTTACTACCGGTTCTGTGGACGTGGCTTGGTGGGCGTGGCAGGGGAAGGATACTGTAACATCTCCAGTCAGAGGTGGTATTTGCTGGTTCTCTGAACTAGTCAAAATTCTGCTACCGGTTCTCCAGAACTGGTCAGAACCTGCTGAATACCACCTCTGCTGTGAGTGTATAGTAGCATTTTAAGACTTGGATTTTTTTCAGGACATAGATACTCTTTTTCTGAATATGAGGGGCAGGAATGAGGAAGCCCATAAATACTGAATCATTCGAAAAGAGATCAGCCCAGTTTATTTTGATCACTGTCAGCAGTATTAACACAATCCTTTAATCCCATCTCTTGAAATAAATCATTCAGTACTATTGGGGTCCTTTGATGCATTCATGTGTATATCTAGGATACTAGATATACAGTTATACTAGATAGACTATTGATCACAAAGAAACATGTGGCATCTAAGCATTGCTTCAAGTGTATTCTTTTTAACCAAGACCCTATTATTTAGTGCATATCTCATTTTTTTATGGAAAACATGATAGGCTGCATCTTATATACCAAATCTCTTTCTTTTAAGTGTAAGTAAGCAAATAACATGTTTGTTATTTAAATTGGCTGTAACACTTTAAAAGAAAATGTTTGGGCAAAAATATTTTCACCTTGAAATGATTACTTGCACCATTTTTGTGGCATGATTGATCATAACGCCATCCCGTATGTCAATATTTTTATAGGTTCAAACTTTTACTCTATTCAGAGCTATGAATCTAGGAGCGCTCCCAGATCACAAATACATTCTTTCAAAGGAATGAAGGCCCCACCAGACCCAGCCGGAGGGATTAAGAAACTATAAAAAGTTTTTTGAACAGCAACTCCAATTGTACATGAATATTGCCCCATTTTACAACCTTTTTTTATCACAGTTGTTAAGTGGATTGTTGCAGTTGATAAGTTAGTAACCTGGTTGTTAAGTGAATCTGGATTCCCTATTGACTTTGCTTGTCAGAAGGTTGCAAAAGGAGATCACATGACTTTGGGACACAGCAACGGTCATAAGTATGAACCAGTTGCCAAGCATCTGAATTTTGATCACATGATCATGGGGATGCTTCAAGTTTGTAACTGTGAAAAATGGTCATAAGTCACTTTTTTCAGTGCCATAGTAACTTTGAACAATCACTATATGAACTGTTGTAAGTTCAGGACTATCTATATTTCAGTTTATTATGTTCCGTCTAATCCCTTTGGTTTCCAAATGTTGGGTAAGCTGCCTATTTCTCTGCTCCATTTCTGAGACACCTTAACCCATAATGATGGATCATTTCCTTCCTGTCTTGTTTTAATCAAAGGCCTTCTTGTCTGTTGTTGAGTGAAACAGAACACCACTACTGCAATCCTGGGAGCCTATTATGGTGATGCTCTTGGCTGGGATTTGAATAGTAGAGAAGCACCATATGGCACCTGGTCTCAGGAAGTGCCTTTATGTCCACACAATCATATTATTTTCTCTTAGCTCACCAGTTTGTTAATATCCTGTTATTGGTTACGTTACTGAGATAGATTATTGAGAATGCTGAATTGCCTTCACTCAATAACTACAAAATAAAGCTGGATTCTTTTCCTGCTCTAGGTGATTTTCATAATTCTCTTCAAAATAAAGTTCTGTTCCAGCCTTTGAATAAGTTTGAACTAGGGTGAAAGGGTGTTGTTGTGCTTATTAAGATAATAATTGATTGATAAATTGCTGTAGGCTTTTCTGGAGGAAGAATAATAAAGAAATAAAAAGATTTGCAGTAGTCAAAACAACTATAAATGGGGGAGGAGCTGAGGGGGGATGTTGCTTGTGGTTTTCTTTATCATGGTTTATGCTTTTGCCTTTACTTTCATCCCCCCAAAAGCAATATTACTGAACTCAGATGAAAAGTGGAATTTTTTAAAAAAATTATATTTCAATCCTATATTAAGACAATGTTGTTTGTTTGGTTTTAACTTAGCTGTTATTTGAATGCAGCTGTTGCACATTGTAAACCACAATAGTCAGTAGTTGGCATATGTTATGAATGAAGTCAACTGGTTAATTCAACAACGATCACAACTTAGTGAGAATTCAGTCTGTGGCATGACTTAGAGAAGGTATCTCTGGATTTTGGATTGGTATCTTCTATGAAGCAACTGAAGAGATAGTTTCTATATAGGAGGTAGGTATGAAGTGCTTTACTGAGTATCAGTATTTTTTTAAAAACTGAGCCAATTGGCTTAGGGATTAAAGCACCAAGCTACAGAGTGGGAGTTCATAAATTCTAGTCCCTTCTTAGCCACAAAAGACAGCTGGGTAACTTTAGGGCAGTCACTCTTTCTCGCGCAACTCATCTCACAGGGTTGTTGTGGGAAAAATAGGAGGAGGAGGAATGTGTGTTGGAAGTGGTTGTCATCTTGAGTTATTTGTGAAAATAAAGGCGGGATATAAATGAACACACTTGCTCAGCTAAATGGATTTGGAAAGCAGAAAAGACCTTAGTATTAATATATGAATAGTTTCGAATAAAACGAGTCCTTTGGAAACAGTGATAATACTGCTAAATGACAAGTATGAGAAAATAACATCACAATGATATTACAGTAGATAATTTAGCTTAGCAACTAAACATTTAATGCAATGTTTCCTTGATAGTGTAGATAGTTATTGCATACATACTGCATAAAACTGTTTTGTATACAACATTTCTCTGTGTCTTTGTTTTTCTTTACTTTTCTCGTAGAAAAGGGATAGAAAGCTTAATATATGTTCCACTGAACTGCAAAATTGTAAACTTTTAGGTCATTATTTTATTTTATTTTTTTAAATCAAACCTTCTTGCATGTTTCCAGAAAAACTTTGGGTTTGTTTTTGTTATATTTTCTTGTAAAGCTGTATCAGAGTGATTTAAGAAACAGGAAGAAAAACTGCTTGTTGCTATATGAAGATTAACTTGAAAATGTATATTTCTAACTTTCTATCTGGAACACATAAGTAATCTGAGATCAAGGGACTTATGTTCATTTCAGTTACTTATTAATTCAAACTTGTTTTTCACATTTTAATATTGTAAAAATAAGAATCATTTTTCTAAATTACAGTTTTGTATAAAATGGGGACAAGGGAGGAAGCAAGATTTGTAATAGCTACCCCAGAACAGATAGTTTTGAGAATAAATTTGAGGTTTGGAAACACATGGGACAAATTGAAATTGGGGGCAGTGTGTGTGTGTATGTATATGTGTGGGAATTTTTTCTTGTTTTTTTGTTTTGTTTTGTAATTCATTCCCTTGGATCATTTTCTTTTGCTTTATTAATACCACATTTCTTTAAAGCCAATTACAGTCTTCCCTGCCCATTGTAATATTCCTAGAATATATAGATCAGAACCTTATTTATTGAATCCCTAGTTCAATCACTTCATGGCTGCCCTATAGCTTTTGATTGCAGATAATTCAAGTGACTTTCTTCCTTTTTGCAGTTGTAATGCGACCTGTATTTACATTTGTTTCCTATTTTAAGAAACCTGATTAGATGAAGCTGTACTGCTTTGAACTCTGAAAAAAAAACCTGATTGTAGAAAGGTTGCCCTGAAGACATCACAGATAAATAAAAGAGAAGAGAATATTATTTAGTAAGAAGAAATGATCATGTGAAATTGTTAATAGCCAGGTGCTGCTTATAATGGGATGAGTAAGGTGGCTATTTAGGTGACAACAGAAGCAATTTGGGAAATGACATTTTAATTAATTTCTTTTTACAGCTGTCTTGGTCTTGTCTACGTAAACTGCTTTAACTTAGTAGATATAATTATTTTACAATTGGTAAACACAGAGATCTTCTGTATGGCTGGTGTTTTGTGTGTGTGAGTGTGTGATTGGAATGTCCTATTTACTGACAATTGATTTAGTCCCTGATGATGCCAACAGAGTGCAGTTATGGTGGAATGTGCATCTGGAGAATTGGGGTAGGGGGAATCTTACCAAGAACACCCCAGTTTCCTAAGGAGGAGGTTCTACATGTCAGAGAGAAACCCGAAATAAAGGGACTCTGCAATCCTGAACTGGAGATTTATTTTATTTTTATTCATTTATTTTTGTCAAGCATGTATTAAATAACATGTATAAGTATAAATGTAATTATGAATACATGAAATGAATACGAATAAAAAGGAACATTAGGACAGGGACAGTAGGCACATTGATGCGCTTATGCACGCTCCTTACAGACCTCTTAAGAATGGGGTAAGGTCAACAGTAGACAATCTAATGTTAAAGTTTTTGGGGTTTGGGGAAGAAACGACAGGGTCAGGTAGTGTATTCCAGAGTAGCCACACCTTAGAATCTCTCAGAATATATCTATTAAGTTAGAAGGTAATAGCTTTAGTCTGGCAAGATTCTGTCTCTGCTAGATGTAAACAAATAAAAAAAATAGTTAGATTTCACAGTGTTATCTTTGGCCTTGAGCCTGATAGCACTGCATAGTCCAATATTTGTATGTATAGTATAATTCTTCCCTGATTTGACATCATGCAATTTTTTTTTCTTCAAAATCAATCATACCCAGCATTATTCAAATATTTAAACATTTCTTGGTTCTTCACTTTTCCTAGAGAAATGATTTTTTGGGGGGTAGTATCTCCCAGATTCGTGTAGACACATATTCAATCATACTGCTTGTCTTCTTTCAGTGCAAAGTAGCTAAAGCTTATGTTGAGATTAGAATAAACAAGTATAAGGATTATGAATCGAAGAAGTAAACTGCTAGTATGTTCTTTTCTTGTCTTTTTATAGAAAGCTTTTTAAAAAAAAGAAAAGTCTGTTCCAGGAGCCATCTATTATCAGATGAAAACAGGCAAGGGCAATCACTGAATGTCAGAGACAATTGATGGTTGGTCGTCTGAACCTTCTCTGACAACTGAAGTGGACAAAACATAGTACTATCATCCAAAAAGTAAAGGTACATGCAGAATAAAGATAAAAGGAATAAAGCTACTTGCAGAATACTGTATTTGATATTGAAAAAAGCAAAGCTGGGTAACAATTTTCTGGAAAGGCTTATAAGCTATGAACAGATTTCTCCATTTGAAAAAAATAGCTATGAGGTGGTAGGAATTTTACACTGGATAATGAGGAATAGTAAACATTTGACCTTTTTGTCTCTATGCCTAAGATTTATTTTTAAATTTTTAGCTTCCAAAATACAGTGTGAAAGAAAAAAACAACAAAAAAGAAGGAAATGTGGATAGACAAATGCTACTATTTTTGTGGGGAGGGGTGGAGTTTTGGGAAATATGGAGAGGCCTTCATGGCATGGGTCCAGAGTATCTAAGGAGCTGTCTCACCCCAATGGGATTGGCTTGTTCCATTTGCTTCAACGGAAGAGGTCTACCAAAGAATTTCAGTTCACAGGATCTGGGAGAAGAGCCTTTTCTGTTGTTTCCTCTGCTCTTTGGAATATTATTATCCTGCACTCATAGTTCTTAAAACCTGGCCTGCCAGCTGGCCTGGAGCCATAATAGGGGTGCATAACGGTGACGGTGACTTATGGAGTAGAGAAAGGATCACTCTCCCCATTTAGCCTATCCTTTGCTTTTTACCTTTTATTTAATCTTTCTAAACTTTATTTTTTTGCATTATCTTTCAAAATATTTTTTCCTTTGAAACCACCCAGAGTTGCTGCAAAAATGAGATGGGCGGCATATAAATTTCATACATATGTACGTATATACATACATACATACATACATTTTGCCCTTAATGTAGATTTCTGAATATAACATTTAAAGAGTATAATTTTATTACGGTTGTTGCTTGTCCCTAACTGAAATCTGTAATTCCATTCCATCCTTAACAAGAAATTCTTAATCAAAAAATTAAGTTAAATCACACACCTGCTGTTCAAAATTGGGATCCAAGTTCACAGCTTACTGCTAAACAAATTCAATGTGGCATGGGAGTCCAAGTTCTGAACTGAGGCTTTAATAATTAATATTGCTATCTCCTTCAGATTAATTGAGAAATTAGCTGCCACTATTAGCAATTTCTAAAGATTGGCAGAATAGCTCATTTTCCAAGTTGCGTTTTGGATATCAAAATTGGTTACCTCATATGGGTCCTTCTTTTACATTTGTAGAATTTTTCTGAGGAAGAAAAAGCTAAGCATGCTTTCTCAAACTTTCACTGAGAGCCAGCCAAACATTTTCTGTCAATTTTGAAAGACATTCAAAATGGCAAAATGTGACTCTCCTTGGAACAATTACCTGTGGTTTATTGTAATTCTATACAATTTATCAACTCAATAAAACAACATATAACTTTGTGGAGATCTGTCACCAAGCAAAGGAAAAATAACATATAACTGTTTTCTACCGCTGAATGCCATTCTAAACCAGGACCTTTTATCATTTCTGCAAAAATATGATTTACATTTTTAGTAACTATGTGAATATTATTTTTGCTTCCCTGGTTTCATTTTTTTCTTTCCTTATATTTGACAGTGAACTCTAGATGGCAGCATAGATGAGTGGATATTGAATGATGGAAAAAACACTTGCTCTAAGCAAGAGTATTCAAACATTATGATAACTATTTTCCCCTTTATCAATAGATACATTGTGTGTATGTGTATAAAAATATAATTTCTGTATTATTTTCATATATATATGTATGTATGTGTATATATATATATATGTATGTATGTATGTATGTATGTATGTGTATACATATATATATGTGGGGTGGGTGTGTTTTCTTAAGTTTTCACGGGTATTTATATGTATGGTATTCAGCTTTGACATGGGGAAATATCCGAACAAAGCTGAATACCATATGTGTATGTGTGTGTGTGTGTGTGTGTGTGTATAAATATAATTTCTGTATTTTTTTCATATGTATATGTATATGTATATGTATATGTATATGTATGTATGTATGTATGTATGTATGTATGTATGTATGTATGTATGTATACACACACATACACACACACCATTGAGTACAAAATCCAAAGGGGATAAGAATAATATAGAAATATAGATAAGATCACAGGATAATTCCATTAGCCATAGATTCAGGCAGGCTCAGAACGCAGTAAAATAGGAAAAAACATTTACTGCTTTAAAAATTACCCATATGTACTTTATTACATAAGATCTCAACAAAGTATTTGCCATGTAAGTCAATCCTTTAAGAGTGTCTGTAGGCGTTGTGCATTCCAAATATTCTTGTCTTGGATGGCAAATCTCAGACGAAGAATATTACATGCAAAGTACAATGTGTGCATGATTAACTTGAAGAAAACAAGACCTTAAAACCCAGATAAGACGGAACAAAGAACAGGAACTGAAGCTTATGCTAATCTTAACTAGAGTTAATCTTAACTAGAGATGAATGTAGTAACTGCTGAAGCAGGTAGTGAAAAAAGGTTGTCTAAATAGATGTATAATACGTATATAAATTAACCAATAGTATGCTACTATGTATATACATAGAATGAACACTGGCAATAGAACAGACAGCTCTTCTTATTTTCAATCTGACAATAAAGAAAGAAGCTTGTCTCATCTTCATGTGGTCCTGAGTCTTGATTCCTACAAGTGGCGCAAGAACAGGGACCCCTTACGTCGTCCAGCAAGGATTTGGTGCACCTTCAACCTTTTAACGGTTTCTGTAAGTATGGGGTCTTCGCTTTCTGAAGAGCAGAGAAAGCATGTGGAGGAATTAGGATACCTTTTAAAGAAAAATCATACAGATGTATCTCAGCGCAATCTCACAAGGCTGGTCCAGGAGATTGCAACTCAATGTTTATGGTATCCAGAAAAGGGGTCTCTTAGGTTAGTAGACTGGGAGAAAATTGGAATTACTTTACATACAGAGCCAAGGGCTAGCATAGAGGTTTTACATGCTTGGCATTTATGTCGGCATGCAGTTGAGATATTTGGCACTAATGAGGTTTCTCTATTAGTGCCCCCCCCTCCACAACACACAGCCCCCATAGTTTGTCCTCTGTCTTCATCAGAATATCTGACTATCTCTCCCTCTGCTCCCTTAGACACAGGACAAAAACCTCCTGATCTGGTTATTCAAACATCTTTTCAAAAAATGGTAGAGACATTTAAAAGGGATGTCTCCATGCAAGTGGCAGAGTTAGCTGAACTATTGTCTGTCTGTCCTGTGCAGTATCATCGGGTCAAAGCCAACAGCTGCAATGGGAGGTGGAGGAGCTTACGCTGTAGAACAATTCTTTGGCTCTGGACAATTTGCAGCTATCCCTGCGCAAGTTATACTCCCACCTGCGACTTTAGCTGTCATGTCAGAATGTGCATATCGAGCATTTCTGAAAGTTCCTCAGACTGGGGAACCTAGAGCAAATTTTTCTAACATCAGACAGGGAGTTAATGAGCCTTATGCTGATTTTGTGGAATGGTTATCAAAAGCCATTCGGCAGCAATTCAAGCAGCTGGGGAGCTTCTTCGTCAATTGGCTATTGAAAATGCTAATAGTGATTGTAAAAGAGCTTTACAACCATTAAAGGCAACAGATCATTATACCCTGGCAGATATGCTACGTGTCTGTCAGGATATTGGGTCACAAATCTATAAAATGCATTTATTAGCTGCAGCAATTCAAAAGAGCCAAAAGCCCTCAGGAAATTGTTTTAAGTATGGTAAACCAGGGCATTTTCAAAAAGAATGCCATTCTGTTCCTAATATTGCTAAAAACCGACCATCTAAAAAATGCCCGATTTGTAAAAAGGGTTTTCATTGGGCTAATCAATGTAGATTCTGTTTGGGAAACTTGCCCATGGGTGTGGCACCCACCCAGAATCCAAAGCGTGCCTACCCCATAACCCTGATTCCACCACAGTCACTCTCTCCTACGCCTCCCCGGCCACAGCCGGTAGTGCTGGGATCAATTTGATTACACAATTAGAAATTGAATTCAAATTTCCAATGGAAGTTAAATTGGTTCCCTCTCAATTCAAAGGCCCTCTTTCTTCAGGTCTTGTTGGTTTAATATTACCTTGTTCCTCTGCTCATAAGCTGGACACTTCGTGGTGCCTGGCGTTATTGACTCTGACTACACTGGCACCCTTATGATACAAATTTGGGTTAATCTCCCACAACGTATCCCTTCTTATTCTTCTATTGCTCAATTGCTTCTTCTTCCTTATGAAGTTCCTTCTCCTGAGTCTGGAATACGTGGAAATGCAGGCTTTGGCTCCACCTCCCCTTCAGTGAGTCTACTTCAGCCATTAACATTACGTCAACCTTTACTAATGCTTTACCTTAATAAGCAACCTTTTCAAGACGTATTGGATACAGGGGCCGATGTTACTGTCATCTCCTCTTTACAATGGCCTGTTCAATGGCCTAAGAAAGCTGTTTCTTCCTTGTGGGGCATGGGTGGCTTCACTTCAGCTTGGCAAAGTGTTAGGATATTGACATTTCCACTGCTGCTGGTACGTTCTTTTCTTTAAAACCATATATTTTGGATATTCATACTAATATATGGGGCCGTGATGCTCTTGTCTTTTTAAATGCTCATTTAATTTTGGATGATGGCTCTCCCGCTTAAGTGGCTCTGTTCTACTCCTGTATGGGTGGAACAATGGCCTCTTCCTGTTGATAAACTTTCAGCTTTACAGCATTTAGTTCATGAACAACTTTTAGCGGAACATATTGAATTTTCTACCAGTCCATGGAATACCCTTGTTTTTGTAATAAAAAAGAAAAGTGGGAAATGGAGATTCTTACAGGATTTAAGAAAAATTAATAAATGTATTCAACCCATGGGTCCGTTGCAATGTGGACTTCCAAATCCAAATTTAATTCCCAATTCTTATAAGTTATTGGTAATTGATTTAAAGGATTGTTTTTTTACTATTCCGCTGCAGCCTCAAGATAAAGAAAAATTTGCTTTTATAGTTCCTGTGTTGAATAATAGTATGCCTACTAAACGATATCAATGGCGTATATTGCCACAAGGCATGCTTAATTCTCCCACCTTGTGTCAACACTTTGTGGATAATGCTCTTCAGCCTTTTAGAGATAAATTCCCTACTTATCTTGTTTATCATTATATGGATGATATTTTGATTGCTGCCCCAGATTTTGATGAATCCTCTCTATTGAAGGAATTACAGGATATTGTTGCACAACATGGCTTGTATATAGCACCTGAAAAAATACAAAGAATAGAGCCCTATTTATATTTAGGTCATAAACTATTGAAAGGCTCTTCTATTCCAGTTTTACCTAATTTGCAGGTACAACCTACATATACATTGGTACAATGGCAAAAACTGCTTGGAATTATTAATTGGGCGTGACCGTTCTTCTGTATCATTACAGGGGATACATTGCCATTGTTCACTTCTCTGAAAGGTTCACAGCGCCCTGGGGATATGATAGCCCTTACCAATCTTCAGAAGGATTGTCTTCAAGCTATTCTACAAAAATTTAAGGAACGCTATGTGGATAGGATAGCTTCTTCATCATTAAATCTTAATCTAGCTATACTCCCCACTTCTCCCCTTCCCACTGGCTGTCTATATACACCTGTTTCTGATAAACAGGTCCACATACATGAATGGCTTAACTTATCTGCTACTCCACCTCGTAATATTTACCCTTATCAGTCCGCTTTAGAAGACATAATAATTAAAGCAAGAAAGTGAGCTTTAGTTCTTACTGGATGTGATCTAAGTAATATAGCCTTTACTCGTACAAAAGTACGAGTAAACTGAACATGAACATCTAATGATTATTTCTGACTCTTATCAAATAGCCTTTTCCCAATATGTGGGGAAACTTCTTTATTCTTTATCTAAAGACCCCCGGATAATAATCACCTCTACTTTAAATCCTGCCTTCTCTTCCATTTTTGTTCGAACTCCTTTGTCTTCTGCTATCACGGTCTTTACTGATGGGTCCCCAACTAGAGGAGTTGTTATATGGCAGGAGCAGCAGCTCTGGCATTCCAAATATACCTCTGTACAAACTTCAGCTCAATGTGCTGAATTGGCAGCCGTAACTCTGGCATTACACTTATTTTCTGATCAACCTATTAACCTTATAGCTGATACTCAATACATGTATCTGGCTATGCAGTCCCTACCATATTCGTATCGTGCCTTAAATTTGGATGTAAATTTGTTGGCCCTGTTTTTATCTTTAAAAAATGTCTTGGAAACTCATTCCTATCCTTTATATGTTGAACATATAAGAAGTCATACTCCTTTTACTAATGCCCTTACGGAAGAAAATCGGAGAGCAGATGAATCTTTAAAAGCAGTTACTTCTTTGTTTTCTGACCCTGTTGCAAGTCATTTATATTTTCCACAAACTGCAAAATCACTGGTTAAGCAGTTTCATATTCCTTTGTCACAGGCACGTGATATCGTATGAACCTGTCCTGCCTGTCAACAATTGTCCATCCCATTTCCAGTTGGGGTTAATCCCCGCGGCACTCATGCTAATCATATATGGCAAATGGATGTCACACAATTTGTAGCATTCAAACCCTATAGTAATTTACATGTTTCCATAGATACTTACTCTCATTATTTATGGGTAACTGTTTCTCGACATGAGCATGCACAGGATGTTATCGCTCATTGTCTTTCTTCCTTTGCTGTTATGGGTCGCCCTTTACAATTGAAAACTGATAATGGTCCTGCTTATATTAGTAAGGACTTTAATCAGTTCTGTCAACAATGGAACATAACATTGGTACATGGTATCCCTTATAATTCTCAAGGACAGACTATTGTTGAACGGGTCCACCGTACCTTTAAGGCATTACTTCAAAAACAGTTAAAAATTGAATCTGGGCCCTATCATCTCTGAAAAATACAGAATATAATTTCCATTATGTTGTTCACTTGGAATTACTTAATTGTCTCAGATTCCTTTTCAGAGCCACCTGTTATTTTGCATTTCCGAACAGCAGAACCTTTAGACAAACCTTTGGTTAAATATTGTCAAGCACCAGACCCGGACTGGAAAGGTCCAGCTCGGTTAATTACTTGGAGCCAGGTTATGCTGCTGTAGAAGCTCCGCAGACTCGCCAAGCTATTTGGATCCCTGCTCCTTGCATACGACCTTATCATGGCGTGGCACCAGGTCCTACACAATCCAATTCCAAACTTCAACCTGCACCTGAAAATGGAAGTCCGTCTTCCGAAGCCCAAAGCTGAACACCCTCCACCCATTACTAGGGGCCAAGTGAAAGCTGCCATCTATTAAGCACAGCAACAATTGCAAAAGGCAGCATTGCCACAAACTCCTGAAAATTTGGTTGCCGCTGTATTTTCTATTATAACAGCTAATTCTGTAATGATTAATATGTGCTTTTTGCTGCTAAGTGTCAGGAGAGTAGGGGCAAAGGATGTTAATTATACTATGCGTCTTAATCCTAATTTGTGGGTTCATCATGCTCAGTATATGTTTATGATTCATGGTACTAATGTAACTTTGTATTATGAGCTTCCCATGGCTTTTGGCCAAGTAGCTTTTATTGCCTCTTCTTCCTTTGTTGTCTCGCAGTTACAGAATCTTCAACAGTCTTGGCTATTTTCAAAACCTCCTACTCAATTAAAAAATATTCGTTGGCATTATTTGAAACTTACTCACTTTACTAAAGGCTTATGTTTTTGTTGTCATGCCCTACATACTTGGTTGGCTAATTGGGATGACTATACCAGAGTGTTCTTTTATGGAATAATTCTTGTAGTGATGTTAATCATATGTTGTTGTGTTATTCAATGTATTCCTTCACTCTTTGCTCTGTTCCATCCTGTTCTGGCTTCTCTCCATCCTATTCAGTTATGCTACATTCAAAAATCCTTACTTCCTCACAATAAAGTAAAAAATGGGGACATATAGGCGTTGTGCATTCCGAATAGTCTTGTCTTGGATGGCAAACCTCAGATGAAGAATATTACATGCAAAGTACAACTTGTGCATGATTAACTTGAAGAAAACAAGACCTTAAAACCCAGATAAGACGGAACAAAGAACAGGAACTGAAGCTTCCACTAATCTTAACTAGAGTTAAACTTAACTAGAGATGAATGTAGAAACTGCTGAAGCAGGTAGTGACAAAGGTTGTCTAAATAGATGTATAATACGTGTATAAATTAACCAATAGTATGATACTATATATATATATATATATATATATATATATATGTTTTCGGAGATTTTCGCGGGTATTTGTATGTGGATCTTTGGTTCTTCGGGTTTTCTCCCGCGTAGAGTTGGAAATATTTAGTATTTCCAACTCTACGCGGGAGAAAACCCGAAGAACCAAAGATCCATATATATATATATATATATATATATATGTGTGTAAGGTTTTTAAGCTGATAATTTTAAATAATAAATAAGGGAGACTAGTATAGATCTATTTCGAGCTAGTTAGCTCTCTTCAGCTAGCCATACCCTTACTGGGATTCGAACCAGGGAAGTATTACATGTGAGGCAGTTGTAATTGCCACTACACCACTGGTTCTCTCCTTATCAGCTCAGGCAGGGGAATAAGTATATACTTTGTATTACAACACCCTGTTAAGCCCCAATTAAGGGAGAAAGCATACTGCTTTCTTTTCTGTCTTTCGGCTCATCACCAGAGACCATACCAACAGAAAGCTATTTGTTTCGTTGCCTTTTGTTTACATGTGTGTAAGGTTTTTAAGCTGATAATTTTAAATAATAAATAAGGGAGACTAGTATAGATCTATTTCGAGCTAGTTAGCTCTCTTCAGCTAGCCATACCCTTACTGGGATTCGAACCAGGGAAGTATTACATGTGAGGCAGTTGTAATTGCCACTACACCACTGGTTCTCTCCTTATCAGCTCAGGCAGGGGAATAAGTATATACTTTGTATTACAACACCCTGTTAAGCCCCAATTAAGGGAGAAAGCATACTGCTTTCTTTTCTGTCTTTCGGCTCATCACCAGAGACCATACCAACAGAAAGCTATTTGTTTCGTTGCCTTTTGTTTACATGTGTGTAAGGTTTTTAAGCTGATAATTTTAAATAATAAATAAGGGAGACTAGTATAGATCTATTTCGAGCTAGTTAGCTCTCTTCAGCTAGCCATACCCTTACTGGGATTCGAACCAGGGAAGTATTACATGTGAGGCAGTTGTAATTGCCACTACACCACTGGTTCTCTCCTTATCAGCTCAGGCAGGGGAATAAGTATATACTTTGTATTACAACACCCTGTTAAGCCCCAATTAAGGGAGAAAGGGTGATGAGCCGAAAGACAGAAAAGAAAGCAGTATGCTTTCTCCCTTAATTGGGGCTTAACAGGGTGTTGTAATACAAAGTATATACTTATTCCCCTGCCTGAGCTGATAAGGAGAGAACCAGTGGTGTAGTGGCAATTACAACTGCCTCACATGTAATACTTCCCTGGTTCGAATCCCAGTAAGGGTATGGCTAGCTGAAGAGAGCTAACTAGCTCGAAATAGATCTATACTAGTCTCCCTTATTTATTATTTAAAATTATCAGCTTAAAAACCTTACACACATGTAAACAAAAGGCAACGAAACAAATAGCTTTCTGTTGGTATGGTCTCTGGTGATGAGCCGAAAGACAGAAAAGAAAGCAGTATGCTTTCTCCCTTAATTGGGGCTTAACAGGGTGTTGTAATACAAAGTATATACTTATTCCCCTGCCTGAGCTGATAAGGAGAGAACCAGTGGTGTAGTGGCAATTACAACTGCCTCACATGTAATACTTCCCTGGTTCGAATCCCAGTAAGGGTATGGCTAGCTGAAGAGAGCTAACTAGCTCGAAATAGATCTATACTAGTCTCCCTTATTTATTATTTAAAATTATCAGCTTAAAAACCTTACACACATGTAAACAAAAGGCAACGAAACAAATAGCTTTCTGTTGGTATGGTCTCTGGTGATGAGCCGAAAGACAGAAAAGAAAGCAGTATGCTTTCTCCCTTAATTGGGGCTTAACAGGGTGTTGTAATACAAAGTATATACTTATTCCCCTGCCTGAGCTGATAAGGAGAGAACCAGTGGTGTAGTGGCAATTACAACTGCCTCACATGTAATACTTCCCTGGTTCGAATCCCAGTAAGGGTATGGCTAGCTGAAGAGAGCTAACTAGCTCGAAATAGATCTATACTAGTCTCCCTTATTTATTATTTAAAATTATCAGCTTAAAAACCTTACACACATGTAAACAAAAGGCAATGAAACAAATAGCTTTCTGTTGGTATGGTCTCTGGTGATGAGCCGAAAGACAGAAAAGAAAGCAGTATGCTTTCTCCCTTAATTGGGGCTTAACAGGGTGTTGTAATACAAAGTATATACTTATTCCCCTGCCTGAGCTGATAAGGAGAGAACCAGTGGTGTAGTGGCAATTACAACTGCCTCACATGTAATACTTCCCTGGTTCGAATCCCAGTAAGGGTATGGCTAGCTGAAGAGAGCTAACTAGCTCGAAATAGATCTATACTAGTCTCCCTTATTTATTATTTAAAATTATCAGCTTAAAAACCTTACACACATGTAAACAAAAGGCAACGAAACAAATAGCTTTCTGTTGGTATGGTCTCTGGTGATGAGCCGAAAGACAGAAAAGAAAGCAGTATGCTTTCTCCCTTAATTGGGGCTTAACAGGGTGTTGTAATACAAAGTATATACTTATTCCCCTGCCTGAGCTGATAAGGAGAGAACCAGTGGTGTAGTGGCAATTACAACTGCCTCACATGTAATACTTCCCTGGTTCGAATCCCAGTAAGGGTATGGCTAGCTGAAGAGAGCTAACTAGCTCGAAATAGATCTATACTAGTCTCCCTTATTTATTATTTAAAATTATCAGCTTAAAAACCTTACACACATGTAAACAAAAGGCAACGAAACAAATAGCTTTCTGTTGGTATGGTCTCTGGTGATGAGCCGAAAGACAGAAAAGAAAGCAGTATGCTTTCTCCCTTAATTGGGGCTTAACAGGGTGTTGTAATACAAAGTATATACTTATTCCCCTGCCTGAGCTGATAAGGAGAGAACCAGTGGTGTAGTGGCAATTACAACTACCTCACATGTAATACTTCCCTGGTTCGAATCCCAGTAAGGGTATGGCTAGCTGAAGAGAGCTAACTAGCTCGAAATAGATCTATACTAGTCTCCCTTATTTATTATTTAAAATTATCAGCTTAAAAACCTTACACACATGTAAACAAAAGGCAACGAAACAAATAGCTTTCTGTTGGTATGGTCTCTGGTGATGAGCCGAAAGACAGAAAAGAAAGCAGTATGCTTTCTCCCTTAATTGGGGCTTAACAGGGTGTTGTAATACAAAGTATATATATATATGTATATACTTTGTATTACAACACCCTGTTAAGCCCCAATTAAGGGAGAAAGCATACTGCTTTCTTTTCTGTCTTTCGGCTCATCACCAGAGACCATACCGACAGAAAGCTATTTGTTTCGTTGCCTTTAGTTTACATGTGTAAAGTGTAGAGTGGTGTAGAGGCAATTACAACTGCCTCACATGTAATACTTCCCTGGTTCGAATCCCAGTAAGGGTATGGCTAGCTGAAGAGAGCTAACTAGCTCGAAATAGATCTATACTAGTCTCCCTTATTTATTATTTAAAATTATCAGCTTAAAAAACCTTACACACATATATGTATATATATATATATATATATATATATATATATATATATATATATATATATATATATATATATATATATATATATATATATATATATATATATATATATATATATATATATATATATATATATATATATAACGAACTCTGGCAATAGAACAGACATCTCTTCTTATTTTCAATCTGACAATAAAGAAGGAAGCTTGTCTCATCTTCATGTGGTCCTGAATTTTGATTCCTACAGGTGTCAAACTCGCTTTGTCACAGCAACATCACATGGCGTATTGCAATTTCCCCCCCTTTAAGTGTTATAAAGAGTATTCAATTAAATTAATGAACATGCCCACAGGATTGAAGATGTATCTATTTTTTGTTTTTAGAATAGAAAGAAATTAGGGAAGAAAAAGTAAATTTAAATAACCTAGGTGTGTGCCTTCTTCATGATGTTGATCAATCCTGTTCCAGCATGCTCTTGTATCTGTTCTGTTTGTGTGTGAGTGTGCTTTGAGAAATCTTTTCATTTCCAGGTAATTTATTGCATTCACAGTATGGATATAACAGTTAAATTATTAGCTAGAAATATTCTTCTTTACCATATCATGTTTTTTAGCAGAAGAGTCTTCCACACTTTTTGTTTGTGTTATTAATAAGATTGTATCAAAAAGTTACGTTACAATACAGTATAGATTGATAAAAATATTTATTCTGAAGGGATAGCTAGATTCAGAATTACTTGGCTTTTCTGTGAGAAATGAAATATATGGGGTCATTGTAAGAGATAGGCAGCCAAGTCTTGTAAATAAATAAAATTGGCAAAGCTGCTTAGATAAATTAACCATTTTACAGTACAGATGGTAACCTAAATGCTAAGAAAAGCAGGAATAGGAAATTTAGCTCATAGACAGAACTCTTCTGTAAGTACGCTTACCGATTTCCCAGCAGAAATGACAGTGTTGACAAAATATCCAGATGGTTACATTTTTGTTATGACTGAGTCCAAGATCTGTATGACATGCTTGATTTCATTCTCATCTCCCTCTGTCTCTCTCCTACAATAGACATTGTAGAAGAGCCATGATAGTCAATGGTAACCAAAAACTAGAAGTCTGATACTACCTTTTCCAAGTCACAGATTTTGCAGTCTGCAATGTAGAAAGCATAGCATGCTAAAGCTACAATTTCCAAAGAAAACCTTTCTCTTTATGAAACAATCTCAACAGAGCAGAACGAACTGTCAGTAGGTTAAGAATAACAGTAGGTTCCCATTTCTATTTATTTCTATTGTTTTCTTTAATAACACAAAAATAGAAATAGGAGCAGAACACAAAGATAACAGTGACGGAGATATATACATTGTGAAAGAGAAGAAGAAGAAAAAGGGACACAAAAAAGTGCTTTAACAAAGTGCAAAAATATGACAAAGAAAGAAATGATAAACGTGATAAACATACATTGCTAAAACAATGTATAGTTTTATTTCAATATATGCTTGTTCAATATTTGCATTAGACAAATTTCTAATCAGAAATATATATTTGATATATTTATCGTGTTCTACATGAATGAGTCCAATTTTCATTGCACTTGTCTATACAAATGTCTATAGGTAATCTGTTCATAAGTGGCACATGCAAGCAGGTTTTCAATTCATTGACTAAATAGAACCATAATGAATTTTTCCAGTGCTAAAATATTAGCCTCTTAACCATAGTAAGCACCTGGAGAATCCATTTATGCAGTCCAATTGTCAACAATTGTCAATTGTTTTAGGTTTGTAGTTATCCTCTGAAAACTTTTATCTTTTGTTGCACAAACATATTTATATAATAGACTACTTTCTCCCCAAGTATAGGACATTGTGGAAACATATGTTTTTAAGAAGCATTGTTCTTATTATATCTTCAACAAAGTGTTAGTTTTGATAGTCCTTTTCTATACAAATGTAATAATTGTTTGGATTTATAGCTCCAAAATTCTAAATATTATTGTTTTTTGTTTTATGTCCTAGTTGAGTTCAGATGACACTCGTGCTGTAGATATTAAGCCACTCTCCCATTTTCTTGACAATATAGGAACTTCTAGTTATTTATTCCATTCATTTCTTAAAATCTGCACGAATTGACACTCGTGCTATAGATATTAAGCCACTCTCCCATTTTCTTGACAATATAGAAACTTCTAGTTATTTATTCCATTCATTTCTTAAAATCTGCATATCACATTGATTTATTGATAACAAATATCTATAAAGACTAACAGTAGGGTTTTTTTAGTTTTAAAGAATTTAACAAGTTGTTCTAGTATATCACTTGTCTCAGAAGCTGAACATGCTGCTGGTTCAAACAAATGCTGTAATTTAAATATTGCCATCACTTATATCTGATAAATGCAATTTATCTCTTAATTCAGAGTATGTTAAAAAATCATTTTCATCATCTATCAGTGGGTCCAAAGTCAATAGCCTCACTTTTGTCTAATTTTTCAATATAACAATTTTTCTCCCAAATTTTCCCAAGAACATTGACTTAACAACATTTAATTAATCAAACTAGTGTGTGCAGATCCTAGATAGCCCCCCCCATCCCTTTGTGGCCCATTAACCTTATTTCAAAATAAAAAGTACAGATCAATTCTAATTCATTTTTATTTGAAGATATCTTGAAATAATAAAAGCAAAGGTAAGTTGAGAGATTAAATGGAATATCCTAGGATGGCAGAAAACCATCTCACTAGTTGTATCCATTTATAATCTCCCTGCAGCCATTTTGAAACCATCTATAATATGTTCTCAGAATTTCAGATATACCCTCTAGGTCAAAAGATTGGAGACTTCTATTTTACAAGTCTGAATATGTTTTCTTAAGATCTTTACTTACTTTCAAAATGCAAAGAGAACAATTTCCTATAAAGTTCACACTTGCAACAACAGTAATTGTAACATGAAAAAGAGTGCTAAATAAGGATGAATTACATATGCAAAACCCAAGCCATCTATGGAACATTTATTAGAGAATAGCCACAACATGTTAAATGTAGTCATTAAAGAAATATTAAAATAAGTTTGTGCAAAAGTCCCACCATTCAGTCATGTCATGTTTTGCAAGTATTTCTTTTCCAGAAAACAATAAACTACCCTTGGACTGTTTACATCAATATGTTCTAGGGAAACTGGGTATTCTGTAACCATGGAATTTTGCATAGAAATGCAATAAAAGTGTCAGATTCTTTCAATATTTGAGAGAGAGAAAAAGAGAAACATTGAGATATCTTGTGATATCTGTTGATTTGATTTATCAATTATAACATTAATTTTTAAAAAAAAAATTAAAAAGAGTGGTTATTACAGAAAACACTGAATTCAACTTCCAGTTATTGTTGTTCAGTTATTGGTTCTTTCCAAATTTTATTTCCATCTTTGTGTTAACTTCAATGGCCTGTGGTCAATATAACACTGAAGATTTTGGCTATATGATTTGTTCTTGTCACAAAGTCCACTGCTTTAATATAACATTTATTTTGCTTCTGATGCAGCTGGGAGACAGAACTGATCAATCTTAAATCCTTCTTATTATAGGAGATCAGAGAAGGATTGGATAACATCCCAAGAAACAGCTGGACACAGAGCTGCTGCCTTGTTTCAGACCCAGATTGAAAAATTTTCCTTTGTGGAACTATGTGTCAGTGTGCCAGACAGTGCTAAATCTAGCATGTTGGCAGAGACAAAGTGGGTTATTTTTGAGTTGATCACATGTTTCAGAAAATGGAATAATTTGTTACAACTGTATTTGTTGTGTATGCACATGCATGGTCAGCAGGTTTCACTCAGGTCCATGCTATGTGCGGGAAAATACTTTGAATTCATTGGTCAATGACTGACAGCCCTCTATAAACAGCACTGCCATCTGGCATGCTCTCAGTTGATACTATGCAGCTGTTTGGACTAAATAAAGGAAACTGTTTCAACTGCTGGCTTCATTTCCTTTCATCACCTGCATCTAACACTGGCAACGAAAGTGGGATCAGATGGAAATGGTAGTTGCCTGAACTGATCGCTACCTCAGAATTGCTCATGGATATGTACTGAACATTGGCTGTGACCTCGATCACATGTATCTATTGGAGATGGCTGTGCCTCCACAATTCACGCCATTCAACCCTGCATTGGAATTGTGGGACTCCTATATAGTCCATTTCGAGTGCATTCTAGAAGCCAATGAGTTCACGAACATCACGGACAATCGGAAAAGGGCATTGTTTCTGAGCTACTGCAGTACAGAGATATTTGAGATGGCTAGAGCCCTCATCGCTCCCCAAACATTGCAGATGGTATCATGGGACACTCTACAAGAAAAGCTATGGGAGCATTACATGCCTAGGCCATCCCGCATCACCAGCAGACACATGTTCTGTTATTGGAACCAGGCTGATGGCAAATCTATTAATAGATATATGGCAGCACTCTGAAAGGCAGCCATATATTGTGAATTCCATGACCTGGACAAGGCCCTCCTGGACTGGCTGGTCTGCAGAGTGAGGGATGTAAAACTCCAGCAGCACCTGCTCATGAGACCAACCCCCACATTACAGATGGCATTGGAGGAAGCCCAAGCCACAGAGTCATCAACCAGTTTGACGGAAGAGATACAAGATTGAACAATATCATTAGTACACTGCGGATATCCAATTATACATTTCCACTGCAAGATATTCAAGTGAGATTGTTAAAGTTCTGACCCAGCATCTAGATATTGTATAGACCTAGCTCAATCCTATCCAGACTGAATGGCTGGGACTATCTAGATTCAGGAATTTCCCATGTTTATTCCTGGATGGGTTGTACTTTTACACTTAGAGTAGTGCACAACATGTGGGTTTCTTGGATTCCTAGATCCTGCTCAGAGAGAATCTGTCAACTGTACCTAAGACAGCCTTTGCACAAGCCCAACTAGAACTCCAGTTGTGCTCTTTCCTAGATGGGTTGGCCATCCAGAGAATCACTTATACTCTATCACATGGCAATTCAACTACTACAAAATGTCAGAATTCCAACAATTGCTCTAATTAAATCATGATTCTCAAGCCAACCTTCAAAAAAATCTCAAAGGATTTATTAGAGGTGACATACTGGCAATGCCCTGTATGAAGCCAACTCTGGCATACATAATTTACAGTCACCTGTGACCCTGTTTACCCCCTTCTCCCCGGGTGTCTCATAAACCAGATTTTCCAATTGAGCATGTTCATGGGCTGAGGGGTCATCTTTCACGTTCTCCAATTAAATATATTTGCGGGCAAAAGCTCTGGTATTTTAGTTACAAACTTTTAAAGATAAGAGTTGGAATGTACATTTGCTTTCAAACTACTGCACTACTCTTCCAGATTTTCCTTCCCCCACTTTCTATGGCAGCCATAGGAATGTTTTATGAGTTGTCAAACTGCCTTTGAAGTCCACTAGGAAGCTACAATTGGTCCAGAATGCAATGGTGCAAGCGAGAGGTGATGGGTGTGCCTCAGCATATCTATGTGTCACTTAACTTCATAAGCTACACTAGTTCTGGGTCTGATTTGAGGTGCTGATTATTGCCTGGAAAGCCCTATATTGTATATGGCCTGATTATTTGAGAGATTGCCTAGCCCCCACAGTTTTTGCATGACCAGTATGATCCAATAGAAGGGGCATGTGCCAGCTCCCTTCAATTAAACAGTGCTATCTTCTAGAATATAGGAAGTATGCTTTCTCTGTCTCCCACCCTAATGGTGATCCAGAAGGCCTTGAAAACTGGGCTATTCTCCTAGCCCTTGGGGTAAAATGGATGTGACAGCCCTGTTTGTATTGTCTGATATTTTGCCTGGATTGCCATCTTGTCATTATTTTGTAGTTATTTTTGTAATTTGCCTATTTTATTGCATTGCATTGTTTTTGTGAGGCACCCAAAGTCAATTTCAGTAGAGTGGCATCAACACTGAATAAATAATCAAGGAGAACTCTCTAATATAAAATGCTAATCACAATTTTTGTTTCCTTAAATAATTGCTTGTTTGCACCCTTTTTTCTATACAAAACCAAATTCAGGATTGCTATTTTTAAGGAGGCCAGACAAGCTTATTTTGCACAGCTGGTCCATACTATTAGCTGATCACAGACCTACATCAGTTCCATCCTATTCATTTAAAAAATAACCACATCAGCAATAGCTACATAAAAAAAATGCCCTTATTTATATATTCAGCATTGGGGTATTTTTATGTACAATTTTAAAGGCAAGTTTTACTTTCTGTGAAGACAAGTAAGATCAAAAAATTCTGTAGCGTTTTTATCAACAGAAATATCTTGATACAAGTTGGTAGCAGGTTGTTGTGAAACTGTTCTATTTAATAGACCATTACCTTCAGTGATGATATTAAAACACGCTCAGCATGCAATTTCATTAACTTTCAGAATCATCTTTTTTCCAAAATTAAATTCTATTAGGAAACTCTACTTCTCACTGAACAATAATTGCTTATCAAAACAGCTTAACGTTTTATGCTTGTGGTCGCTGGAGTAATGCATATTGAAAAACCTTGGTATCAAGTGAACAAAATGCCAGAGTGATATAGAATATTAATAAAAACAGTGAAGCCTGTAAAAACACAAAATGAAATTAAAAAAACATATTAGCTTACTTCAGTGAATAATGAGTCAATATTTTTTCAGATTTCCTTTGGGATAACATGACAGCAACTATAGATAAGAAATAAATGCTATTTTATCCTAAAGCTTCAGTGCCTATCTTAAGCCTGAAGGTAGAATGTAATTAGCTATGGCATCTTTTTTTCTGTTCAAAATTGGATGTACTAAAATAATATACTTTGTATAAAGTTTTTCATGTGATATAGTCATCAGTATATGAAATTGCTCCATGAAATAGATATAAGGCAAATGGCAATGTCACTAAAATTTGTTTTAATTAAAGGTAGTAAAAACTTTTTTTAAACCTTCAGACAAAAAGGTAAAGAATTCTAGTGAATTGAAATTTATAATAGGCCAATGAATTGCTCTGATCATGTGATTATTGGTGCGTCATTATGAAGCTGGAGGCTCGTGCAGCCTTCAAAAACAAACTGGGTCAGGTTTGAGAAATAAGTTTAAGAAATATATTTCTTTCAGTAAATCTGAAAGTCCCTTTGTAGGACAAAGAACAAAAACCCAAAATGTAATAGGCAGTTAAAGGACTGCACAATTTTTACATATAAGAAGAATCTTGTATTGTCTTTCATTTTAATTAATAAGATCTAGCACAACATCTACTAGAAACTATTGGTCAAAAAAGTGATGCTATTGCATTCATTAGTCATAAAATGATGATTGCAAGTAGCTTCACTATTACCTCCTGTAATGATTGATTAATGGTTTCTATGGTCAAAGGACTTGTGAAAATATGGAATGCCATGTTGTGCCTCCCAGAAAATCTCATCAAAGAGTAAACCCCAATCCTTGGGTGTACTGCAAATTGTGTTGGTCTTAGTATTGGATAGGTTTGGCCCATTGGAAGAGGCTTGAATCAGGCAGAACCTTAGCTGAATCTGTTAAGCCCAAGAGAATGAAGGTGTTTGAAGAATTAAGTCTCACAAACGAAGTCTTATTGGGAATAAGGGTTTACTCTGAAATAAAGGAGATTCTTATGTCGGGAATGGAGAACTTTCTAAATATATGAGCCAAAAGTAACGTCTGAATTCCAGTTTCTGGTTTTGTTATACCTGCATTATCCTTTTTGCTGGTATCTTGCGTAATCATCTGACTTTTGACTCCATTTTTGAAAGCTGAATTTGCCTGTTGTTTTATATTATGACTGATTACAAGTAATCCTGGATTAACAACCATTGGTGTTCAAAGTTACAATGGTGCTAAATAAGTGGTATTTATGACTGGTTCTCAACGTTCCTTCTGTCTCACCACTGCCAGAACCACCTGATTGTTATCTGGGCACTTGGCAGCTGGTTGTCATGACAGTTGCAGCATCTCATGGTCACCCAATTACTCTCTGTAAATTTCCTTGCCAGGTTCCCACAAGTTAAGGCAATGGGAAAGCCAAAAGGAAGATTGCAAATTCCTTCCTTCCCGAACTTGCAGTAGCTATCCCAGTCCTGCCACACTTACACCACACTTCACGTTGTGGCCCCTTGTGCACGCTCATTCACCCTATAGTAGTCTTCCCAAATCTTCCCTTATGCATCCTCATGAACCTGGCACCAGCCCCTTACTTGCCTGCCAGCTTGCTTGCAACCCCGCTGGAACTTGTAGCTTCTTTCAAAATTCCCCGCTGGTCTTACTTGTTGGAAGCCAGTAGAAGTTGTAATGAGGTCCTCACATCACAAACTGCAATTCTTGCTTTATGATGGCAATGGGACTGCAGGGATTGCCATCACTAAATGAAGTAATCACATGATGTTACACTTTATGACTGCTTTGCATAGTGATTGAAATTCTAGTCCCAATTACCATCATTAACTGAAGACTACATATAGTGCTTGTTGTAATTTACTAACTTTCTCCATTCCTGGCCTATGTACTGACTTGGCCAGTCCAAAACAGAATATCAAAGAAGGAAGAACTTGGTTCCACTGTTAGATCCCCTTTTCTCTATCTTTCATAACACTTTCCTACCATATTGTTTCCCTGTAGAATGACTATATCTGAGTTAAATGTGCATCTAAAATAAGAAGGTTATTCTGTATAGTAATGTCCCTTAATGACATTTTTGTAAAGCCTAAATGAATTGTTTCACTTTATGAAACTCTTAATGACCTGGGACTAATACATTCTCAGGACTTATTCGTACTGTGATTTTTAAATTCAGGATGTTTTTAACTATGTCTTATCAGACATGGAGAAAATATACCATATACTATAATAGAGATCTGCCTTTTCTCAATGGATATTTTATCCCCCCGTCTCCTACAATTAACTCTGATTCAGAAAGGGGATTCTTATTTGAAAATGGGGTTCTCATATCATCATTCATCATATTTTTAAATGTGCCATTGGGCATCTAAACAACAGGATCTTTAGATCCCTAATGGCACATTTAAAAATATGATATGAAGCCTGAAAATCCTGCCCTGCACTAGTGAAATTTCATCAAAAATCCTAAATGGAATCTTCCATCTTGGTATTTTAAAACAGACTTTGGAAGTTCAATATTAACAAAATATTTTTTTAAAAAATGCACACAGTGAAAATCCAAAGGCTTAACAAAGTAATTTAAAATCAAGATAGACTTTGCATTTTAAAATTGACTCTAACATGTAATTTAAAAAGACATAAAAGAATGCAGAGTCCACACGCAAACCAAGCCAAGTCTAAGATTTTGTGTGTGTGATGTATTCACTATCTCTAAATTCTGTAAATAAATATTTTTATATACATTGGCTTAAGCATCAGAGGCCACACAGCTGCTTTGCCATACTCACATTTTGGAGCATGCATGCCCTAAATTTTCTGCTGTATTGTGCTGCTTCCACAATACACCTTTACCCAGGTCCTTCCTACATTACACACACACATAACGTTGTAAGGGTTTAGATTGGAGATCCTGCAACTAAAATTGCCCTGTACAACATCATCTGCTTTGTGAAAAGGCTTCTCCAACCGGCTTGTATAGTGCTTTAGAATCTAGATACTCTGTAATTTTTGTCATTTTTTCCCCTTATCTCATTGACCAACTGAATTTTACTGTTATTCTTTAAAGCAATGTGCCAGCTGAGTGATTGGCTTGTTTGCCAATAGATAGCAGCATAAAGAATTTCTGCCTCTTGGCTGCCCTCTAGTTATCATTTGAGTTTGTGAAGTGACAGGATAACTATCTTTGAAAACCTGGAGTTTGAGGAAACAGTGGGGATTGGTATGAGAATTAAGAATGCTATGTTAAAGGAGGAAAGGAGGAACTGGGGCTTCTCTAGAAAGAGCATCCTTTATGAAGAGAAGTACAAGTTATGCAGGCTACAGAAATATAAGAGCTAACACTTTTAGTTATATGACTTCATACTCTTTTTGTCAACCTGTTGGCCCATCAATCAATCAGTTTTTTTAAAAAATGACTGTGTTAGCAGGATTCTACTTGCCCCCACAGACACATCAGGACTGCAGAATACCAAATCAGGTAACAGATAGAATAAGGCAGCCCTACAATAGACTTTCCAGAATAACTGGTCTGGTCTGAGCAGATTGGCTTCCTGACTGTGTCATTCATGCATCATCTTCTTTCATGTGCCATGAATTATCCAGGTGGAGCCAGGTTAGGGAACATAATTCTTTCAAAACCAAGAATATAAAGAATCATACCCTGTTTGTATGAATCATGTTTCATTAAAATCTGAATTAAAATATTTTGCATGTGAATGGTTTTTCATCAGGGATAATCACAACAGGAAGGCAAATTTAAACCTTGGAAACCATATAGGCTTAAATTATATTTATCTTTACCAAAGTGTTACCAAATTGTCCTACTGGTTATGTGGAACGTATTTTCAATATAGCTGATGAAGCTTAAAAGAAATTTCTGTGTGTACAAAGATGACTTCCCCATAGAGTCAATTTTTAATTTTCCATCTAGCCTGGGTCTGAATTGCTCATTCAATTCAATCGGCATGTGAGTTATTCTTCTTCAGTATGTAATTCAAAAATCACTAACAGTATGGTCAGCATCAGCATCCATTATTATTCTTGACTTGGAATGAAAATGACATGCTGCTTTCTCCATTGTGCTATATAATGGAGCACTAATTCTCCCAGATGCCATAAACATTTTCATAAATCCTCTTTTTTCTCATTAGAGATACAATTTAAATTCTAACCTTATGTATGATTATTTAGCTTCTTATTGCCATGCAAGATGGAGATGAAGGCAAAGAAAGGCTACAATACCCCCAAATTACTAATTTTCCATTCATATTTTACTATTGGCTGTTTAGACAGCGTTTCCATAACTATTCATGAGAGAGAGAGAGAGAGAGAAAGAGAGAGAGAGACTAGATCATCCACCAATGCGACCAAAGCTGTCTCCGTGCTGTACCCGGGCCTGAAGCCTGATTGGCATGGATCTAAATAGGCAGCTTCATCCAGGTGCCAGGGAAGCTGTCGTGCCACCACACTCTCAACAGCCTTCGCCACAAAGCGAAGATTGGAGACCGGACGATAGTTAGATATCAGGGTTGTATTTGACTTTGGGGGACCAGGGGTGTGTGGCCATTGGGACATGACCAACTTGACTTCACTCATTGAGGCTCCATTTTCAGCTGCAACAGCCTCCTGTCGCTCCCCTGTCCCCTGTCCTCAGGCTCCATTTTCATTGGCAGAGGGTTGCAGGAGGCCATCATGGCCAAAAACGGAGCTCCGTTTTTGCTGGTAGAGGCACCGTGGTCCTTCACTGTTTCCAGGGCAGGCCCGTGGGCCAGATCTCAGTACTTGATCCGGCCTGTGGGCCATGAATTTGACACTCCTGCACTACACCAAACTAGCTGTTAGAATATAACGTTAAAGAATTTCAAATGCATCATAACAAACCAAGGAAAAATAATAACAATAATAAGGTTGAAGGAACCTTATTGCACATTTAGATACCGTGGATATTGTTTGATTTCATAGTTCCAAGGAAAGCAAGATGAGTTTACGTCTGTCATTCCCCTGTTGGAATCTGATTCTGAGGGGGAGGTCGAGCAGTTGACAAGGAGTGGGAGTGTGGCTCCGGTGGCTATGGAAGAAACTGGGGAAGGGCACAGTCCGGCTGGGCATTCAGAGGAAGACCCAAGACTACCTCCTCTTCATCCTAGGGCATGCAGGGAGGAATGGAGAAGAGAACAATGTGAGTTACATGGCTTATGGGGGAGGAAAGGGCCCTGATTCCCTTCATTAGCTGCAGCTGGGAAAACTGTTTAAAAAGGCAAACTATGCACAGCAAAGTTTCTGGAACCAAGGGGGGCATTATCTTTGTTTGTTGAGGCTTATCTGGGTTCTGGCGTCCTTCCAACTGTGTGTGTTTTATTATTTTTTGGAAGTCTGCAATTCCTTCTCCTGCCCTGACTTGTTAATTACTGCAGCATGGTTTGTGTTGGTTTTTATTTATAATTTATATGTACTTTGGGTTCGGACTGAATTTCTTCCCTTTAAAGACTGTTCTTGGGAGAGTTTCTTCTTAATTTCTCCGAAGATAACTGGACATTGGGGACCAAGTTGGAGGTATTAAAGGGACTTTACCTACTTTTGTGACTTTGTTGCTTTTGTGCTAAGCCCTGGGTCATCACAATGTCAAACTTGTATAATTTCTTTTCTAACAATAGAAAACACACATAGGTATACTGGTATATTGACAAGACAGCCAGTATAGTGTAGTGGTTAAGGCTCAGATTAGAAACTGGGAAACTTTGAGTTTTAGTCTCTCTTTAGATGTGAAGCCAGCCTGACTTTGAGCCAGTCACACTCTCTTAGCTCTAGGAAAGAGGCAGTGGCAAACCACTTCTGAAAAACATCTATGGAGATTCTCAGTCATCCAGGTCATGGTTGTCCCAAAGGTGTTTTATTTGAAGAGGCACCTGGATTTTTCTTTGAAGATGTTTTGCTTCTCATCCAAGAAGCTTCTTCAGCTCTGAGAGGATAGTGGAAAATGGAAGGATTTATATTCCTTGCAGATAGCTGGTCATTTGAATCCTTTTAGCGGGTCTTTGAAGCACTTGGAGGTTTATCTGTGTCCTCAGGGTCATCTGAGTAGTGCTCCTGCTCCTGTAGTCTGCAATTTTTTCTCTGGAAATCCATTCCTACTCCCACACCATTCAAAGGGTGTTTATCCCAAATTGTATAGATAAAAGAATATAATTCCTTTCATTGGATGAGAAGCAAAACATCTTCAAAGAAAACCAGAAAGTCAATTTGCCTCTTGAAAAAAAGCACCTTTGGGACACTTCTGAAAAACCTTGTCAAGAAAACTGCAGGACAGGCAGTCTCCAAGAATCAAACACAACTGAATGAAATTTTTAAAAAATATAAACAGATTAATTGGTTGCAAGAGAGCATATGTTTCTGAAGTCTTCAATTACCATATATTATATATTAAATATATATTACAATAGATCAGTTTCACTTGCATTATTTAGCCCAAAAGCCTATCTTGCATTATTTAGTTCCCTATATCAGCTTTGCCACATCTGACACTTTGAACTGTCAACATAGCTCATTTTTCTTGCCATATATTGGCTCATTTGAAGATTTAGAGCCTGGGCTTAATTTTTTAAAACTTTTAAAATGTTTGTATTTTTCTAATCAAAGACAAACAAACTCACAGGTGTTTTATTTAATACATTATTGATTACCAAGGCAAAGGCAGTTGCATTTCCATGTATGCTTATTTGATATAATAACTGCCATATTAATACATTAACATAGTAGGAGGCTGCCTGGCCAGGAGATATAAAAAAAACAGTCTCTAGATTTCAGAATTATCATAATCCCAATATTGTAATCCACATTTCCAATGTTGGCATCTGCTTTTAGAAAAACAAAAGAATATTGTATTGAATATTTGAATTCTACTCTCAGTCAGTCTCACTAGAATAAAAGTAGCATCATAATATATACAAAATAAGACCCTGAGCGGTGAGATGACTGAGGCAGACAACCAGAGCAAACTTCAGCTTTAACTTTATTGAAATAATAAATGGTTGCCGCGGCTGCCATGCTAACATGGCAGACAGCTGGAACGGCAACAGCTGATGTCGTTTAACATCTCCTTTTATAGCTGGCTGTCAAATGGCTTCAGCCAATAGAAGTGGTCCGTGTTTCCCGCTTGAAACGTGGACCTGAGTGCAAACTGCAGTCCAGTTCACAACGCTCCTTCCTCCCAGACGGAGAATGCGTAGTCTCTTAAGTATGTAGGGCGCCTGCGCAGACGGCCAGATCTTCTTGGCTCTGTTGGAAATGGCGCCAGATGGATATCTCCTGCCTGTCATGTGGCTTCCAATGAAGGAGGGGCTGGAGGTTTGCCTGGAGTCAGTTCTGGTTGCTGGACTGCTGTTTTTTCAGGTAGGCTTTTGTTGCAAACGGGTTTGAGATGGGATTCCTTGGGCGATGGTGGTCTTTCTGCATTGGGAAGTCTAGATGGCCTCTGGGTCTAGTGTTCCAACGCCTTCTTAGTTGGTCTATATGACGGCGCCAGATGCGCCCATCTTGTAGCTGGACTCTGTAAGACTTAGGACCAGTTACTGCCACCACACGCCTAAACACCCACAATGGCTGCCCAGCATAGTTCCTGGCATACACCAGGTCATTTTCTACAAAACTCCTATTTTGGGGAAGCACTGGGGCATAATTTGGGTGAAGCCTATCTAGGGTGATCCTTAAATGGCGTCCCATTAGGAGTTCAGCTGGTGACCTGTTTGTGGAGGAACAAGGCTGGCTTAGAAGGTACTTGGCAAGTCTAGAGTGCCAATCTATGGGCCCAAGTCTTTGCAAGACCTCCTTAGCTGATCTGACTGCCCGTTCAGCCAGACTATTACTAGCAGGGTGAAAAGGAGCTATTAATACATGTCTGATTCCTTGGTTGGCTAGGAAAATTTCAAACTCACAAGATGTAAACTGAGGGCCGTTACCAGACACAATGGTGTCAGGGAGGCCATGGGTGGCGAACATTCTATTCAGGGCCTTAGTGACTGCCTCTGTGGTCGTGGAACGCATTAAAGTCAGCTCCACCCATTTAGAGAAGGAATCAACTAATATTAAGAATGTATGCCCATGGAAAGGGCCAGCCAGGTCAATATGTACCCTGGACCAGGGGCTTCCTGCATCTTACCACGATCCTGGCGCTGATGCTGGAGGGGAAGGCCTGGTGGCTTGGCATGGCTGACAAGCATTAACCCAGCTGGCAATCTGAGCGTCCATGCCTGGCCACCATACATAACTGCGAGCGAGGGCCTTCATCCTGACAATGCCAGGATGACCTTCATGCAGGACTTCTAAGACTGAGGTCTGCAGTGGGGGGTGGGGGAATCACTACCCACTATCTCCAAAGCAAACACCCTTGTAAGGAAGAAAGTTCTTGCTGGCATAATTTGAAGGGTAAGAATTCAGATGAATAAGGGGTTGTAGACCATCCCCTCCCCACCCAGTCAAGGACTTGGGAAATTACCTTGTCCTTGGCAGATTGGGCAGCAATGTCAGAGGCGGTGATAGGCAGCTTGAGATCGTTGATTTGCAATACAGCATAGGTTGGAGCAGGATCCTCCACTGGAACTGGTAGGGGACAACAACTAAGGGCATCTGCATGACTGAGTGTTTTGCCAGAGTGATAAACCAGCGTATAGGAATATGCAGCCAGAAATAATGTCCGTCTGGTTAAAGTTAAGTTAAATAAAACTGGCTTGTCACAATGATGAAGAAACGGTCTAAACTTGGGTAGGTTAGAGAAGCTGAGATCATGTGAGACTAAATAAATGAAATTGGTCCAGCTTGAAACAGATTTTCACGGTGTTCAATAACAAAGAGTATATCTGGATCAAGGAGAACATTGTGACAATAACTTTAGATAATATTTTGATAATCCAAAAACAAGGCAGGTTAAAACTAAACTGTACAGGAATGTATCATATCTAATCAAAAAGTAAAAAAAGGAATGCAGAGAACTTAAGGTAGTTCTACATATTAACGAATCACTTTTAGAAGCTTCTAATGGAAGAGCTGGTTTTTTAATGTATATAATAGTAAAATGGGAAAACCAATTGAAAACAGTCTTATCTGGATATCAGTTCTGTAGGAAGGATAGAAAAGAGCATAGCAGGCATAACATTTGCTTTAAATATCAGAAAGGATATATGTAGAGTGAAATCAGCCAAGCCATAAAAGTAATTTATTAGTGGAACATTTTGTCATCAACCTCTTAAAATGCTGAGAGATCAGTCAGGTACAGTAGAACCTCTGATTATGACTATAATTTGTTCCATAACTTTGAGGATTTCTTCATGTTTCGTCTTCAGAAATTTTGGGGTCAGGGTTTATGTTTGATCGCCACCTGAGTATGTATTTGTGACCAGATTCAAAAATTTTGTGAATTTTTTGGTCAGAACCTGATTTGGTCATGGTCAGAAGCATTTGTGATCAGAGGTTCTACTGTACTTGAAGGAGAAAAAGTTGTCAGTACGAATGTGCTATCTCTATCAGTCAGTATATCCATTTTCATTGACTTTTATTAGTCAAGAAGTTACAATACTTTGTATTTTTGGCTAACAGAATAGTTTCATCAGCATAACCCAGGTTATTGATGTTTATCCGGTTTTAAAACCATGCTTATCTTCTTCCAGTCTAGCTTCCCTCAATATATATTCAACATATGCATTGAATAAATAAGGAAAGATTATCCAGCCTTGTTGCATTCTTGCCAGCCTAGAGTTAGTATGCTTCACCAGTATCTACCACATTGTGCCTTCCTGACCTGCCTATAGGTTTCACATGGGGACAATGAGGTGTTCTGGGATTCTCGATTTTCTAAGTACATTCCACAGTTTCATATGATCAACACAATCAAAAACCTTGTTGTGATCAATAAAGTACATAATGATTTCTTTTCATTTTCTTTGTCTTTCTCAATTATTCAGCATGCATCAGTAATAATGTCTTGTGTTCATCTCTCTTTTCTAAAGCCAGATGCAACATCTGGCATCTCTATTTCTGTGTAGGATTCTAATTGGCATTGGATGATTCTAAGCATTATTTTTCTATCATGTGAAATTAAGGATATTTTTCAATAGTTTGCACACTTTGTTCAGTGAATCTCCCTCCCTCTCCCCCTCCCCCCCTCTCATGTAAATTGTCCTGTGGTACAATGTAGTCTGAAGTCACAGGACAGAGGGGGAGTTTTCCCAGAGAGTAAGGAAACAGCAGAGCATGAGATCTTTGGCATGCAGGAAAAGGGTGATGGCAGACTGGCAAGATTTCTGCCTATTTTTAATTTTTTTAATTTATTATTAAATTTATATGCTGCACAATTCACTGTCCACAGTAACTCTGGGAAGCTTACAAGTACTATTCATCTATAAGTGAATACAGTAAAGAAACTACTCAGAAGTAACTCCATGTGTCATTCTTGGTTCCTTGGGCCTGACAATAATCTTGCCAGACTTGAACAACTACTGGCATTACCCTTTAGATATCCTCTGTGAATTGCTGGCCGGGGAGGATCCACCTTCATATGGTTCTTGCATAACAAAGATTCCAATCTTTGGGAAAGAGCCCCTCCCTACTGTGACCCTAGACTAAATCCCATCTCAGTCTTCTACAATCAATTGGCCGAAGATTCTCCAGATTTGCTAGCATTGCTTGGTTAGAATCTTTACTGATTCCTATTCTGTTGCTTGTCATATTTCTGTGGATATTCCATTCGTTCTTATGGTCTTCTGACTTGGTGCAGATTGGAGTGCTTTATCTTCTAGTATTAGAGATTCTTGTAGATTAGGAATATCTTCTAAACTATCTTGGATGTCGACATCTCTACTGTACGGTATAGTATTTCAGTGTACTTCATGTTTCCTCGATCTTCTCTGAATCAGGTGCTATCTGTCCATTGGCATCCTTTAGCATATCAAACTAAAGTAGGAGCTTCCTTCTGAGTTCAGAGATCTTTTGGAAGACTTTTCATGCCTGTTTCTATCAGTTCTCTAACTTTCTTTATTAGTATCTTCCTGAGATGTTTGTTGTTATTGGATTCCTTTCGCTTCTTGACAACACCATCTGTTCTGATGTCCAGTTTGATTTGGGGTGCAGAACAGTTTGGCAGTCAGCTTTCACATCCAGCCTTTAATTACTTCTTTAAGTCTTCTGGCTATTTAGTTATTGAGATTCAGGACAATTTGATTCCTGAAAATGATGGATACTACATATATTCATTGTCATATTATGGAAATTGGTTGCCTCCCCTCCCCTCCTTTCATCTCCCCTCCCCTCTTGGAGCTTGCACATGAGTAGTTTGTGATCTGTTCCACAGTAAGCATCTGGCTATGCATCTGATGCTACAATTTAGTTCTTCTAGACCTTTTAGTTTAATATAGTCAATTTGATTTCTACACACTCCATCTGGTGATGTCTATATATACAGACATCATTTTAGTTATTTGAAAACAGTGCTAGCTATGAAGGAATTGTTTGAGTGATGGAAATAACAGGTCATTCTTCTGCTTCATTTCAGTTTCCTAAGTCACACAATCAAATTGCATAACCCTCCTTGATATTTCTAACTTTATCATTTCCGTTTTGAACCACAAGCAGCTCGTCTTGCTTGCGTGTGTTGTCAATTTCAAATTAAACATGATCATAAACTTCTTCTTCTGCATCAATGGTTGCATTATTGTCATATTAAAGGGTTGTCCACAAAAGCTAATTTGTTGTTGATTGCATTATAGCTAAAGTATTATTTTTTTGTTATACCCTTCTTAATTATAAAAGTAATACTGTTCCTTCTTTGTTTTTAATGTCTCAAATAATAAACAGGATGACATTATGTCTGCAAGCATCTAATTTCAAGATGTCAAATTTAAGTCATTTCTTCTTTCACTGTATTGAGGTTTCCCATTTTCATGCTTCTTACACTCTAATTCAGTCTTTGTAGCTATGTAAACTTTGTTTTCTTTTCCTGTATGACAACATCAGCAACTAGACATTCTGAAGGCTTTAATCTAGCCAAATCATAAGTACTATTAGTACTCCAAAATATCCTCAGCTCCTCTTCAGTAGCATATTGAGTGCCATTGTATCTGAAAGGCCCATTGTGCAGCAAATATATTACCAATCATTTTATATTTTCTGTCCATATAGTTTTCTTAATAAAATACACAAGTGATTTACCATTTATTGTGAAATGATACCTTCACCATTGCACTAAAGTGATAATCTGTCTCCAGCATCTTTCTATATCACTGTTGCCCAACATAGGTGCCTGCTAGCTTTAGCTGGGCAGCCAGGATGGCCTTCACTGTCTCTTCATCCCTTTGATTTTGTTAAAATATGGAATTCTGAAGTTCCTTATTCCAATCAGTAGCTGCTGCTCGGCTAAATATGCCTTGCTAAAACTGAAAGTGTGGAAAGTCAAATTGACTTTTCTCAATAGGTAATTGCAATCCACAAAGAAGATGAAAGCAGGTGGACTTCTGAGGTCTGCAAGTCCAGATGAGACCAAGTTGTCTAGGCAGAATGCCAAGATCAATCCTAAGGAAGACAATGAAAACCATTCCTGTACATTGAAGAAGAAAACTGTATGGATGGACATGATATACTTTCAAAATTTAATACAGGAAAAGATCAAGATGGCTTTCATAGCAGGAAACATAAAGGATCAAAAGAATAAAATGCCTATTTGTTTATTATTTTGATTTATATTGCTATCTGTCTCATAGGTCACCCGTCTCATAAAAACATGGGTAATAAGGATATATGATGATCAAACAGAGATTTCCTATATCAAACAGGAAAAGTCAAGGATAAATATCTCAATCAATACTGTCAACAAATAGATACAATGCAAACAGGGGAATAAGATATTTTAGGACCATCATGAAAATAGCTAAAGTAGATTTTGAAGAGCAATCATAGAGGCAAATAAGATTAAGAAAAAATTGAAAACTTGAAAACTTTTGCAAACATGATTGTCGAATGGCAGAAACATTTGTAGAAAGAGGATATATTCTGAAACTGACTGCACTAGAAAGTGAGATAAGACAGGCAATAGGTCTACTGTCAAAAAGGAACACCAGGCACAGATGAAATATTCAACAAACTACTTAAAGCTGTAGAAAAAAGCTGCTAAAATTCTAGCAGCTATATGTCAACAACTATGGAATAAGACTCTTTGGCTTCATGCCTAAAAATTGTGTAGATTTCTATAATGAGCAAGAATGATTCAAAAGATTGCCAAATTACATTGCATTATGTCCTTATGCAAGCACAGTTTTGCTTAAAACTTACAAAGATAATAGAAATGTAAACAGAAAATAGATGAAAACAGAAATGACAAATGAATAGTTAGATTTCAGAAGGGCACAAATTCAGATAACTAATATGAAATTGGCCTTAGAGAGAGCAACAAAATACAGAAGAAGAAAAAGATTTGCACAAGAGGTGGTATTCAGTAGGTTCTGACCAGTTCTGGAGAACCGGTAGTGGAAATTTTGAGTAGTTCGGAGAACCAGCAAATGCCACCTCTGACTGGCCCTACCCCATCTATTCTCTGCCTTCCGAGTTCCAGCTGATTGGCTCGGTCTTCTTTTGTTGCTCTGCACAGGAGAACGGAGCTGGAAAGCAGGTTAGTGGGGTGGGAAGGGAATGGGATTTTGCAGGAATCTTCCCCCAGGAGTGGGGTGGGAATGAAGATTTACAGTATCCTTTCCCTGCCATGCCCACCAAGCCATACCATGCCTACTAAGCCAGAATACCTGACTACAGCAGTCTTCTGAGAAATCTGTATAATGAATATACAACTAATGTGAGAATTTACAGAAACAGAATAGGAAATGAAATCCTACAAGGATGAATCTTTCTGCTATATTTAGTACTTAGCTGATTATAAGAATGGCAGAATTGGAAGAGATGATAGAAAAAATCAAAATAGTAGGCTAAAAATCAATAATAGTAGGCTAATTCTACACTAAGAATTTGATAGCTGCAGGTGACACTTCGTTAGATGGAAGTAAAGAAGATATGAAGAACATGTTATAAAACTAAAAATGTAAAGTGAAAAATCTAGATTAATGTCAATTATTAAGATGACAAATGTAATGCCAATCTTTTTAATGAAATAATTTAGAAGAGGTTATGTGATTAATAGTTTTACTTTTTTGGCTGACAAATAAATGAAAATATAAATAAAATTCTAGAGAAATAATTAGGGCACTCAATTTAGACAAATTCATGAAATATGAAGATACCCAAGAACAACAACAATAATTAAAACATTGGGATTTTTTTCCCAGTGGTAACGTATCACTAGGGGAAAAGAAAGAGAAGATAGAAGCTTTCAAGTTATGAATGTAGATATCACAGATCCTGTAATCAGAGGAAATATAACCTTGGACAAAATCATAAATGCAATCAAGAGAGCTTGGGTGAAATGTGTTATTGCTGAAATTCAAAGCACTGATAACAATGCAATTATAAAAGTTGCTGGGTAATTAGGAACATCAGATTTAATGTTTAAAAAGCAAATTTGATTCAGAAACGAAAGAGCCAAATTTATGCTACATGAGATGGGTGACTACACAATTTTTTAATATAAATAAATAAAAAACAGGGAAGCCACAAATATTCACATGATAAAGAAGGAAAATGTGCTCTCTCTTAGGATGTCTATGGAGATTCTCAGTCATCCAGGTCATGATTGTACCATAGATGTTTTTTCAAGAGGCAACTGGACTTTCTAGTTTTTCTTTGATGAAGAAAGCTTCTTGGATGAGAAGCAAAATGTCTTCAAAGAAAAACCAGAAAGTCCACTTGCCTCTTGAAAAAGCATCTTTGGGTCTCACTTTAGGCTCTATAAAGGAATCAGTGTTTTTTTTTTTTAAAAATCATAATTGATATAAGCAACGATTTTAGCAGATAATCTGAAGATTTTTTTTTAACTTAAAATACAGTTAAGATATAATTGTCAAGCACTGGGGAAATCCGGAGATTCAGGCAGTTCAAATGAGTATAAAGACTTATTGCAAGCTGAAGTTCTCTACAAAAATCTGAGCTACTAATGTCAAAAGAATTAAGTGGGATATGAAAGACATTCAAGGGGTGGCTGGACATAGATCACTTGTGGGCATGCAGGGACTCATGACTTATGATGCATTTGACTCCTCCCTTGGGCTCAGCCTGGTCATCTCCTACAATAATGTCAGAATAATATTGAATATGATAGAATATTTGGTACAGCATATTGGAAAATAAGCAGCATTGTTTTTTACATACAGAGAAAGCCTTTGACACTTTAAATTGGTCCCTTTTGTTTAAACTTTAGAAGATATGAACTTTGACAAACATTTAATAAAATTGGTAAAATATGTTACAGAAAACACAAATTATTGTCAGTGGAGATTTAACAAAATCTTGTGAGTTACCCTTTTGCTTATTTTGGTTCTTGACATTTTGAATACAGATGTAAGACAAAATGGCAGGATAGATATGTCTAGGTGGGAAAAACTACAAATGTTATTTCTGGGAGAATTTGTAATTAATATGAATGTTTTATTTAGAATATTATTTTTGTTTCAGATAATACCTATTTTGACAACTGATGTACTATTTGAACAGTGGCAGAAAGACATATCTGAACTTGTGTGGCAAGACAAAAAATTGTGAGTTAAGTACCAGGTGTTATAAAATGCTAAAGAAAGAGTAAGCTTAGGTTTACCAGATTTGAAATGCTATTTTGCAGCTTGTTGCTTAGCTTGGATAAAATATTGGATGATCCTGAGAAACATAAAGTTATTGGAAGTAGAAGAACATGATTTGAGATTTCAGTGGCATGACTTTTTATGGAACAACAAAGTTAAATTTAATGTAGATTTAAAAAAATCATTTTATTAGAAGTGCCACAATGAGAGTATGGAACAGATATTAATTTAGGTTGTGTCCAAAATACTTTTATGGTTGTCCCCTCAAAAGCTTATTATAGAAGAGAAATAATAACTAAGCATAAATGGTAATATACTGGTAATATATTGGAACGCTGATAGGGACATTTTAAAATATAATCAAGAGAGGATATCAGAAGGATATATATGTCATTATTTTTTCTATGTATAATTATTAGAAAGATTTAAAATAGTCAAAAGTATTTTTGGCTTTGAACCTAGTAAGACATAACTAGAACTAGAACTGAATATATTATTGCTGAAATGTTTATACTCTTAATGAAATTTGAAACAGAAGATGAACAAGTAAAGGAATGTATGATAACATGGATTAAAAAACTATAGTATAAAAATGAAACAATGGGGGACTATGTTGATAAAAGAATTGGAATTCACATTGTGTTGTAATCTTAAAAAATATTTTTTATAAAATTTTAAAATTTGCCTTATACCGATTTTGCTATACAATAACTCATCCATCCCTAAAGCAATAGCAATAGCACTTAGACTGATATACAACTTCATAGTGTTTTATAGCCCTCTCTAAGCGGTTTACAGAATTAGCCTATTGCCCCCAACAATCTCATTTTAATGACTTCAGAAGGATGGAAGGCTGAGTCAACCTTGAGCCAGTCAGAATTGAACTGGAGTGACCAGTGAGTTAGCCTGCAGTACTGCATTCTAACCACTGTGCTACCATAGCTGTTATACTCCAAACAAAATAATATTATTTCACTGAGTCATTTAAATTAGTTGCATGGCTTCTTGTATCTCCTTGTTCAATTTAAACACTTAATTATGCCCCATGTGGAGCTTTCTAATTTTGTTGATATATTTTTCTTCAGGTTTTTTTTCCGATTGAGTGCTTTGGTGCATTACTGTAATGTTAAATTAACCCACTTTAAATAATTAGTGTTGTATAATTTAAGTCCATCTGGTATCCCATCCCAAAGCTTATTTGCTTACATAAATTCTCCTGTTTTATCAATGAATTATCTTAATACTTTTTTTTAGTATTCTAAACATATTTCTCAAGACTCATACAAATTATCCAGTGTATTTTATGTCTTGATGAGGTTAAATGTTAAAAGCTGAGAAACTACACTGCTAAGTATACCAAATTTCAGACACTGCACTGTTTCGTATTACAGTGAATAAACTTTGGAAACTAATGGGAAAAAGCTTGAGGGCAATAATAAAAGGAGATGTATGTCCAGTGGTGGAATGAGATGACCCAATTGATTGCCACTGCATTTTCTGTGACTATAGTAAATCTCAATTTTCTCCTGTTTCATCTGAATGATTTTGGACAAACAGGGAACTTTTCTTTCTCCAAAACGGTGTGACTGAAGAAGGAAGAAGGGACATGCATGCATGTATGCTGGGGGGTGGGTATCATTTCACTTCATTGATGGAGTGATATTTCTGTGTGAAAGAGTGAGTGAGACCATTTGTCATAAAGGGAAGGGAGAAGAATGCCTTTTATTTAGCAATATGTCTGTATAGATTTTATGCAAGGGCATCATGAGCTTTCATTCAGAAGAGAATGCAAACATCTAGGAACAGCCTTTAAATTAGTATCTATTTTATGCATTCCACAAAAATATTAAAAATTGTAATTTGATTAAATTGATGATAATTTTCCCTTATTTCATCCAAAGGTGGTATTCAGCCGGTTCTGACCAGTTCTGGAGAACCAGTAGCAGAAATTTTGAATAGTTCAGAGAGCCGGCAAATATCATCTCTGACTGGAGATTTTACACTATTCTTCCCCTGCCATGCCCACAAAGCCTCGCCCACAGAACCAATAGTAAAAAAAATTGAATCCCACCATTGGTTTCATCTCTTATTTTTTTCACAAGACTACCCTCGGCAGGATTCCTTGAGCCAGGTAACCAGTGTGGTCTAGTAGCATAAAAAGAATTCTGGAGATGTATCTAGAATCTTGTAATTACCATGAAACTCATTTGAAGCCTATCATGGTGCAGTACAAGTCAAAATTGTTATTTTTATAGTTTAAAACCAGAAGGAAGTAGGAGGGAATGTTTTATGGTGATGATGATAATTGAAACCCCAACCCTTTGTAAGTTAAAGCATGGAAGCTTTTCTAACATTATACAGATACAGCATTTACCTAATTATCTTACGGTTGTACATAAAGGTTTATCTAATAATCTATGAATTTCAGCCCAGAAATTTTCAGCACAGAATTAGTACACACAGTATACAGAGAACACAATGCAGATTCAGCTATTGTGAGTTGTAAATTATTGTTCATAGTTTAGAAAAGGAAGGAATCCAGGATATTATGGATTAACTACAGTTTGCAACATGGTTAGGATTAGGTAAACTTTTGGCTTGCCTGGGCTGCATTGAGTGAAGAGGAATTGTCTTCGGTTGCATAAAAATATAGAATTATGGTTCATCACAGAGTCATCCAATTGTTCAGATTGGATTTGGCATTTTTATCCACCCACAGATATAAGCTGTTCCAAATCAAGCTACATTTTGCAATTGTCTGATGGTGAATTTGTCAATGCTGATGGTGTTCAAGTGGTGTAGATAATGTAAATAAATAAGAAACTTCTTTTATTATTTTACATATTTTATTATTTTACATATTTTTTATTATCTTGTGTGCTGCATAACTAGCTATCTAGAGCCACATGAGGCCCATGGGCCATGGGGTTGGACATGCTTAGTTTAGAAGACTGCATGACTCTTATTATGCATTATCATCAAACACTGTTATAATATATTTTTTGGGGTTTAATAAGCAGAGTACTGTATAGAAGTTTATATAAATGAAATTGTTCCATGAAGTTCCAGAAAAACGGACACTAAATAATAGGTTTAAACTCCATTAAGTAGATTTTGGTGGGGCATAAGGCAAAACAATCCTAATGCTTATTGCTATTTAGCAATGAAATAGGCAACTTCAGGAAGTGGCGGACTCCTTTTTAGAAGACATTGGTCAGGGATGCTGCAGTGCAGATTCCTGCACAGAAGAGGGGATTATCTACAAGATCCAGTCAAAGCCTCATATTCTACAACTCTATGTCTTTGAAGTGAAAGCGTTTACTGCAGGAGATGACCAGGCCGAGCCTGATGGAGGTTTCAGATGCGTCATAAGTCACAAGTCTCTGCCTGCAAGAGATCTAAGAGATCTACCTTGAATGCCTATCTTATCTCCCTCTTATTTCCCTTGACCGCTATTTGATCAGATTTTTGTAGAGAGCTTAAGCTTACAATAAATCTTTCTACTCATTTGAACAGCCCGAATCTCCTTGATTTTCCCAACGTTTGACACTTAAACTTATGAATCTCAGAGAATCACCTTTTAAAAATATAAAACACTTCTTTCCAAGTTTTCATGTTACTGCTTGTGCTTTTTATATATCTTAAAAATTTATCAAGGTCAAGGGGTTTTTTCCCTCTTTTTTATGATTGTGATCCAATTTGATGCCATTAACTCCTTTCGGTGTAACTCTTCTACTTTAATTTGACTTTAAAGAAGCAGGGTAAAAGGACTTTTTGGCTCCAGCCAATTTATTTCTCTTCAGTTCTTTGGAAGGATCAGGGTTGCTAAGCAACTATCTTTCTCCTTCAGGGCCTACAGTGGACCATAGAAAGTTGAGGGTTTTCATTTATAGAGCCATTTGCATCAACAGAAAGCAAATGTATGTTAGCCTTTTTTCACTTGGTTGTTCTTTTGGAATAGTTTAGAAATAGACAGATAATACAGATGATGATGAGGAGAAGGAGGAAGATGTTGGAGAGAGGGAGAGAGAGAGGAATTAGAAACATTTTTTGTAGTGGATAAAAAGATCATTAATAAAATATAAAATAACTAAAACTAATAAATTAAAAAGAAAACAAAAACTAAATTCAAAGGGAAGACTCAATGGACCACTAGATTTTTTTTCTGCTATCTGTTTTCTATGTTTCTATGTTTATCTATATTACATATCCCTTACAAATTATGTTATTTATTGACCTGGCCTATAAGAAAACTACTTCTGCAAGGTGGAAAGGAGAAATAATTGTACTTTAAGACAAAAAGAAAATACTTGTAAATATAGAATAATTTATATGCCCAGAGCCAACAGCAAATCCTTCCCTTGTTGTGCTTTTGAATTGCTTTTTATTTTCTTTCCATTATGGTCCATGAAACAATGAGAATGCATTGAGTTGATACATCGTCTGAGGCATGGAGTTGATATACAGAGATAAATCTTTATCTAACCTTTCCACTGATGTGAAGAGCTACTTTATACAACTTGTGACTGTCCGCTTCAGGCCAATATAAAATGCCATAGTTTGTGAGGTTTCAGTATTCTTCCTAGTGTGTAGGTGGGCCTCCATCGAAGTATTTATGCTCCACATACCTTTGGTCCGAATGGCATCAAAATAACAAGAATCCTGATAAAGCTGCAGCTAGAGCAAAAACACCTTGAGATGAGTCATTCTTTGAGGGACACTATCCATAAAAGGAAAAAGACTATACAATGCAATGTATAGAGAAGCAGAGATGACTATATCTGCTTTCCCATTCTCTAAGAATTGGAGATTACCCAGGATAGCTAAATTAGCTTCCCATTCTTATCCTATTTTTACTGACCCAGTCATCTGCAACTTCTGTATTATACCATTGTTGGAAATGATGAAATGTATCATTCTCTTATAGAGCACAAGATAAATTGAGTGACCAACCTGTAAATCTGTACAGATGTGTTTCTTATTAATCTGATTGAGAAACCAAGAATTGGAAGCTTGAAATAAAACAGGTTCCTTTGAAGGGTGTAGAGGTAGGTGAATGCTCCCATGCCAGCTAAGAGAAATATGATAATATGCTTACCAGCTCCTAGTGATGTTTGCTAACCAAAGTACTTTTCTAAAAATATGTACTAAGGTATCATTACTGTAGTATTCAGCTAAAGTTTTCACTCGGGCCCGCTCTTTGAGCAGGAGCCAGAATCAGCTGTTGCCTGTCAGCCAGCTGCCTGTGAGTTAGTGGCAAGCTGCGGCAACCTTTACAATGTTTCAATAAAGCTGTTAACTTTCACTCTCACTTCTGTCTCTTATTCCTACATGCCAAATACAAAACTGGTGATGAAGGTGGGATCAGCGCACTGAGGCATCTATTGAGGCAATGAGAGGTGAAGTCGCTGACCTAAAGTCATTGTGCTGAAGTCACTGAGCAGAAGTCACTAAGCAATTCAAATGGCGGCACCATCAACGTTTTCACCTTTTCACCCGGCGACTGAGACCTGGACTTCATACATCAACCAATTCAAATGCATTATGGACGCTGCCAACCTCACAGAGATTCCCGCTAACAGGAAGAAGGCATACTTCCTCAGCTTCTGTGGAGCGGCCATCTTCGATATCGCCACGGCTCTGCTACCCCCACAAACTGTCAAAGCTGTGATGTGGGAAGAACTACAAGAAATTTTAAGCAACCACTACGCGCCAAAACCGTCCCACATGGCTCGCCGGTACACTTTCAGAAGAAGAAACCAGGCTGAGGGAAAAACCATCAGTGAGTACATGGCTGCCTCAGATCGGCTGCCCTTCACTGTGGTTTCCGGGACCTGGATGACATGCTTTTAGATCAGCTGGTCTGTGGCATTAGAGACCTCCATTTACAGAGGCCAAAGCTGATCTTAATCTAAAAGCAGCCATCAAAGAGGCTCAAGCCATGGAATGTCAACGTTTTCCATGGCAGAAATTCAAGGCTCCAGCAGCTACCTAAGTGGAAGAACCAGTGTGGCCATACACTACAAAGAAGCTGTCAACGCACAGTTTTATGAAGAAGAAAAAGAAGTCAACCATCTAAAAGGTCCACACTGGCCCAAAGAAGGAACAACATAGCTGAAAAAAGGTTCACCTCACCACAGATCATCTGTCTGAGCTGTGGAGGCAACCATGCAAGAGCAACCTGCCATTTCAGAAACGTCATCTGCCTCAAGTGGCAGAGGAAGAGCCACCTAGCCAGAATCTGCCAGGCTGGGAAGAACATGAGTCAGCCAGCACCCTACCAGCCTCATCCAAAAAAGTTTAAACCAAAAGAGGACTGCTTTACTATCAATAAAGCATGTCCAGGAGCTGAAGCACTAACTAACCAAATCTGTTACAGTTCTACTAATAAAATACATGTTGATGTTCTTTTAGAAGGCAAGCCCTGCCAGATGGAGGTGGATACTGGTTCTTCCCTTTCCATCCTCTCCTGGAGCACCCTGAGATGTCTCATTCCAGACATCACCAGAAAACAACTGATACTTTGCAAACTGTCACTGCGAGACTCCAAGGCCAAGCCATTCCAGTCGTCAGAAAAGATCTGTCCCTGGAAGAAGACGAGGCTGAGGCAAGTGACCCAGACTCCCCAGAGACCAACGAATGAGAGCCAAATCCCAACAAGCGGTGTCTCGAGGCAGGCTTACCTTTAGAAAACTTCCTACCGGCTCCTGAGTCTCTCCTGGGTGAAATTCCAGCATCACCCCTAGCAGAAACCTCCAGTTCTTCAGCAGGTCCTCTCCTTTCGACTGCTCTGGCAAACTGAGAAAATCTGGGCAAATCAGGCAATGCCCCACCTATCTAAAGAACTACACATGCTCCTAACCAGGGGGAAGGAGTGTAGCATTCAGCTAAAATTTTCATTCTGGTCCACTCTTTGAGTAGGAGACAGAATTGTTCCTGATTGGCTGATTCCATTTGACAGCTGAGTATAAAATGAATCAGCTGTTGCCTGTCAGCTGGCTGACTGTGAGTTAGCGGCAAGCCACGGCAACCTTTACAATGTTTCAATAAAACCTGTTAGCTTTCATTCTCTCCTCTGCCTCTTATTCCCGCGTGCCAAATACAAAAATTATTATATTGTTGTTCATTCATTTAACATCTAATCAACAAGGAAAACATTCTGAACTAGTCATTAATTTAGAAAAAACCCTAAACTTTATAGCTCTTTCCCATACTGTTTAGCGGTACATCCTGGAAATCATACATAAACTGGATTAGTCATAAGCTTGATAGAAGCAAGTAAGGAAATGTTAGGATAATTTGTAAAACACAATGTCTACAAACATAACAAAAGTGATAATATGTCAATTGTTCAAAGATTAAACAGCTAGGTTTACAAATTCTTGACACGAAGACTGAAAAAATTTACTGTTAGTAAAAAAAAGATGACCTTCTAAGTTCTAGCTCCAGCAAAGTTAGGTCTATTGTAGTTCATGTAGGCAGGCCTACCTTTAGAAAACTTCCTACCAGCTCCTGAGTCGCAGAAAATGAATGCTTTCAGTTAATTTACGCTAAAGAGATATTAGATTCAGCCACAATAGAAAGCAGTCTAACATACCTCTGGGGAAACTTAGGTTATCTTGCAGCACAATTGATGAATATAGGAATCCAGTCTGAAAATCCTTACTGCTGAAAGAGTCATTAGGAGAAATTAGAAAGGCCTTTTCAGTTATTTTTACTTAAATCTTCATAAACACCCACTGGCCTGGTTGGAAAATACTGAACATGAAGGTTAGATGGTGGCATTCGGACATCAACATTTTACTTAACTGCAGTCGATTACCATCTGTCAGTGTTCTCATGGGACAACCTACAAGTACTTCATATGCAGTTAATCTAGTGATTTTCTTAGAATGAGCATTAATGGCTGGATGTTAGGGCAAGAGGAAGAGAATCTGGCCATTTTAAGTTAGATTGACTACAGATTGTTCAACATTTATGTGAAGCTGCTGGATGAGATGATCCGTGGCTTTGGGTAGAGTTTCATCAGTATGCTGATGATACTCAGCTGTACATTTTTACCCCAGGCCACCCCAGCGAAGCTGTAGAAGTGATGGCCCGGTACCTGGACGCTGTGCGGGGTTGGATGGGGCGAAACTGGCTTCAGCTCAACCCGGCCAAAACCAAATGGCTGTGCTTTCTGGCACCCCAATACAGCCAGTTAGTTCCATCGCTGGCTTTGGGAGGGGAAATTCTTGCCCCCACAGAGAGGGCGCGCAATCTGGGTGTCCTCCTGGACGTGCGGCTGTCGTTAGAAGATCATATAGCGGTGTCGCCAGGGGGGCTTTTTGTCAGGTCCATAGGATCTACCAGTTGCAGCCCTTTCTGGATCAGGATGCCCTTCGCACGGTCACATCCACCCTCGTCATCTTCCGCCTAGACTATGCCAATCCTCTCTACATGGGGCTCCCCTTGAAGAGCACCCAGAGGCTCCAGTTGGTGCAGAATGCGGCCGCGCAGGTGGTTTTGGGGGCTTCTCGGAGCTCCCATGTTACGCCACTCTTGTGTGAGCTGCATTGGCTCCCGGTAGCCTTCTGGGTGTGATTCAAGGTGTTAGTGACTATCTTTAAAGTGCTCCATGGCTTGGGACCTGGGTACTTATGGGACCGCCTACTGCTGTCATCGATCTCCCGTCGCCCAGTACGCTCCCATAGGGTAGGCCTCCTCGGGGTGCCACCGGCTGGATGACTGGCGACCCCGAGGGCACGGGCCTTCTCCTTGGGGGCACCCTCCCTCTGGAATGAATTGCCCCCGGAGATGAGGACCATCCCTGACCTTTTGGCCTTCCGGCGTGCATTGAAAACATACTTATTTCATCAAGCCAGTCTGGCCTAGGGTTTTATAGAGTTTAAATTGGTTTTAATTGGGTTTTAGTCTTTTATATTCTTGATTGAGTTTTATCTTTGAGCCACCATATTTAATCTTTTTTAATTGTTTTTTTTAAAATATTGTATTTGTACTATTTTTTAACTTCGGCTGTACACCGCCCCAAGTCCCTGCAGGGAGAGGGGCGGTATAGAAAATTAATAAATAAATAAATAAAATAAATAAATATTATTTTTCAATATTCCTTTAAGTCAGGGCTGTCAAACCCATGGGCGGATGCTTCACGCACTGGCCACACCCATTCCAGTTTAGTGAAGGGGGAAAAAGTCACAATACATCATGTGACACCACCATGGTAATGTGAGTTTGACACCCCTGTTTTAAGTCACCCACTAATTGAGCTCTATGGATGAAAAGGAACAAAATCACATATTACTGTGAAATGGTTTAGATGGCACAATAATTACGAGGTTCACAAAATGTGTTCCTCTGTCAAAATGTATATAGGCATGTACTGTATATCAAAGAAAGGATCAATTCACTTTACCAGCTTTTTGGCCACCGTGACAGCATCAGCTTTCCTGCAGGGTAAACCTCAGGGTACCTGCTAAACCTGCTAAAAGTGACAGGAACTTCCTGAACTATCTTTGAGCAAGGGACAATTCACTAAAGATCATTTGAACTGGGCTTTAAAAAAGATCTTTGTGACAAAAGAACCAAGGGAAAAATGTTTCAAAAACTTCTCAACATTGTGCAGAAATCATTCAAGGCAAGTCTGGGTCACTTCGTACAATACTGATGTGATCTTAGATTCCCACCCATATTTGTTCATTTAATTTGTATTCTTCTTCCCATTTTTTGTTAATTTGAATGGACTAAGTAGGAACAGGAGAAAGGAAAGAAGGAGTAACTAAGCAACCTTCTAGAGTAGGGGTTTCCAACTTTGATAACTTTAATGTAAACTTCAACTCCCAAAATTCCTCAGCCCCATACCTTGATTTAGAAACTACAGAGCTCCCAGAGGCCTGAGAAGTCAATGTACCTGAATCCACTCCTTCCAAAAGACAAAGGAAAGAGCATTCTGCAATAACCTTTGTAACTGGAGTGCTACATGTTTAGCACAAGAATCAGCCAGTTCATTTCCAGGCAAATGAGAATGGCCTTTTATTTTAGTGACAGCAAAGGGCAGTTAAAATGGAATGTCTAACAGACCATGGGAATGCAGACAAGGCAACAAAACCATTATGGGCTGTTACACAAAAAGGTTCTTCAAGGGTAGAGGGAAGAGTGAGAAAGACTCACTCTGCTTTAATTACACTAGATATAAGTTGTGTGGAGAATTACTTGATAGTTACATTACCCTACAAGCAATAAAGACATTTTCAAATATCCAAGTAGTTCTTGCTTCCTGAATTTGTTAACTTGGTGGGGCTTGACAATGCAATCCTAGGCTTCATTAATAAAGGGATAGAATAGATCACACTTGGAATACTTCATTCAGTTCTGGTCATTATAATACAAAAAAGGATGTTGAGACTCTAGAAAAAGTGCAGAAAAGAGCAACAACAGTAATTAGCGGCCTGAAGGCTAAAATGTATGGAGAACAGTTACAGGAATTGGGTATGTCTAGTCTAATAAAAAGACTAAGGGAGACACGATAGCACTGTTCCAATATTTGAGGGGCTCCTACAAAGACGAGGAGGCTCAAACTATTTTCCAAAGCTCAAAAAAGACAAGAAACAATGGTTGAAAACTAACCAAGAAGAGAAGCAACCAAGAACTAAGGAGAATTTTGTTAATAGTGAAAACAATTAATCAATGGAATAGCTTGCCTTCAGAAATTGGGAATGCTCCATTGCTGAAGGCTTAAAAAAAGTCTGAACAACCATTTGTCTGAAATGATATAGGGTCTCCTGTTCGAGCAGGTGGTTGGACTAGAAGAACATTGCAGTCCATCCCAACTCTATTGTTCTACTTCTATTATTCTATTATTTTGAAAACCTCATCAGGGAACACTGGAATCTGCATTATGGACCTTGACGTGGCACCTGATCCTTCAGGTACCTTGTTATCAGTAGAGCAAGGGACAGAGGTGTTATTCCAGAATATGTAAGAGATTGATACATAGAATTTGTACAATGCCATACATCCATTAAGTTAATATTTGGGCCAGAGTTAACCTCAATCTGGAGTGGCCCCAGTGACACTTTGCAGTCAATATACTCTATTTCTCTGGAAACCTAGTAGAAAAAAAAAGGGGGCTGGGGTAAAATCAGTTCTTTACTACTCTGTGTGGATTGTTGAAGATAGCAGGCCAGCAGAGTTCTCAAAAGATTAGATCAGGATGGTATTTATTTTCAGGCATTTGGAAAAAAGGAGAAATCAGATAGGCGATACCATTCGTTGAAAACAACAGTGCCCTACAGACAGTAGTTGAGATTTTAATGCCAAAGTTCATAGCTAATTTGATGAACCCACCAAGACAGCAACTACTAACCAGAAAATATAAAAATGGTGACAAGGAGGGTGTCAAATACATATGTAAGAATTTTCAGTTTTCATGTCATGGATATGCACTGGAATAATTTTGTCTTGATTAATCAATTTTGGGAAGGTCTCTCTGATGAATTGAGGGATGAATTAGTATGGCAAGGCACACCAGAGATTATGAAAGAGTTATTTCAACATTGCATATAGGCTAAAAAAGATGAGACATAGGGAGGAATAACAGGATTAACCGCATAAGGATAGCTTCTCAACTTTTCTTCCACCCTTTTACCCTATTTCTTTGTTGGGTGGTTGTGAGCCACTCAGGGTCATTGAGAGTAGGACAGCATACAAATTTAAATACCAACAATATCAACAATAACAACCATAACAACAATAACAACAATAACAACAATAACAATCATCATCATCACCACCACCACCCACTGATTTCTTAGATTCCAGTGGTATGGAACTCCTGCAAATGAGGAGTACGAAGATATCCCTGTCTATAGAATAGAATAGAATTCTTTATTGGCCAAGTGTAATTGGACACAAAAGGAATTTGTCTTGGTGCAAATGCTTTCAGTGTACATAAAAGAAAAGATACATTTGTCAAGAGTCGAGAATCATCAGGTACAACACTTAATAATAGTCATAGAGTACAATAAGCAATCAAATCATACTAGGAAACAGTCACTATAAATCATAAGGATACAAGCGTACAAAGTTACAGTCATACAGTCACAAGTAGGAAGGGATGAGTGATAAGGAGTGATGAGAAGATTAATAGTAATAGTAATGCAGACTTTGTAAATAGTTGGACAGTGTTGAGGGAATTATTTGTTTAGCAGAGCGATGGCGTTTGGGAAAAAACTGTTCTTGTGTCTAGTTGTTCTGGTGTGTAGTGTTCTATAGCATCATTTTGAGGGTAGGAATTGAAACAGTTTATGTCTGGGATGTGAGGGGTCTGTAAATATTTTCACAGCCCTCTTTTTGACTCATGCAGTATACAGGTCCTCGATTGAAGGCAGGTTGGTAGTAATTTTTTTTTCTGCAGTCCTAATTACTCTCTGGAGTCTGTGTCTGTCTTGTTGTGTTGCAGAACCAGACCAGACAGTTATAGAGGTGCAGATGAGAGACTCAATAATTCCTCTGTAGAACTGTATCAGCAACTCCTTGGGCAGTTTGAGCTTTCTGAGTTGGCACAGAAATAACATTCTTTGTCGTGCATTTTTTGATGATATTTTTGATGTTAGGTATCCATTTTAGATCTTGTGATATGATAGAACCTAGAAATTTGAAGGTCTCTTCTGTTGATATTGTGTTGTCTAGTATTGTAAGAGGTGATAATATGGGAGGGTTTATCCTAAAGTCTACCACCATTTCTACGGTTTTGAGTCTGTTCAGTTCAAGATTGTTCCGGTCACACCACAAGGCAAATTGTACAATCTCCTGTCTTTATGTGGATTCATCGTTGTCTCAAATGAGACCAATCACTGTTGTATCATTTAATGGAGAAATGACAAAAACAAGATCTTCCATGCATTTTGTATCTTAATGTGGGCTTCTATATTATTTATAATCCTAGGGTATTAAATAAATACAAAAGATAGCATATACAGTAAAGATATATAAAGGAAATTGTTGTATTTTGTAATCCATGTTTTCATCCTAAAGCTAAAATGCAGCCAATTATTAAACAAAAATCTGAAACATATTAATGGAAATCTTTCTTTGTGTGTATTGGAGAGAGAATGTGAAATTATTCAGACATCACTTCTCTTCCATGCAGAACATATTCATATGTTTGATTTTTTTTTTACTCAAAAGCTCTATATGAAATATTTATCTGATTTTAGATGGTCCATGATAAGTATGGCTTATTTAACTTAGATTTTATTTTGTTTTAGAAAACTAGTAGTATTAATTATATTCATTACTTTGTTGATTCATATTGATTCAGCTGAAATGTATCGGACTGTTCCAATGGGAAAAAAGAATAAGATAGATAGAATCTACAAACAGACTAAAGGAAACCTGTTTACTTGGTTGCAGAATGGTTTTTTTAAAAAATAGTTTGATTTGTATATGAATTAGTTTATTCTCTATGTTCTTCTCTTGTTATATTTTAAAATGTAAAATTCTACCATATTGACCTTGGTGCCATAATACTATGTAAGTGCAGTATCTTATGCACAGGCTCAACATTATCTACAATACAGTAACTCTTTTAAATGTATTTCAAATTTTGCATTTCACTTGCTCTCTGTCTCCCTGATTTCCAAGAATCATTTCAATTTATCCTACTGAGTTGTTTTGATGTTGAGAAGTTATCATGAACAAAAAACTTGATGCGGCACATATTGTTTATTTCTACTGCCTATTTTTGAGAATTACCTAAATTTATCTGAGGGGAGCTGCCTTACAACATATTTCTACTCTAAGAACTGATGGCTTATTGCCTATTTAATTAGACTTACAAATATATTGTTTCCAACAAGACTCTTGGTTTGTAGCCTTTATCTTAACATAAACTATAATAAATCATGAATGATAAACAACATATTTAAATTAACACTTTGGAAGTGTCAGAAGTTTCTGAAAATTGTGAAGATGTGTTTTTCTCCCTTCGGTGTGCAATAATACATTGCACTGATCAAGGTAATTTGATTCATAGAGATAGATTGGACCATGTCTCTTGCTAAACCTGACCAGTAGTCAGAGAATAATGAGAAATGTAGTCCAACCCATCTAATGGGTGTCAAACTGCCAATTCCTAATCAATAGAAAAGAATATTTGTAGTTCAGGGTTGAACTGTGGGGTCCTTGGTGCTCTCTGAGCTTAGTGGTTTTCTTGCAGATGTTTCATAACCAAAGTGGTAACATCATCAGTGCATTTTGTAATGAAATGACTGCAGAAAAACCATCAAGCTCAGAGACCACCAAGGACCTCACAACTCCTAATCATCATTTAGAACATTGCTGCCTGTGTTATTTCTCCTTGTACATAGGAAAGCTTACAATTCCATGACATATTTTCCCTATATTTTGTTTTTTATTTTCTGTATGCATTAGAAGAGAGAAAGGGATTGAATTTGGAGATACTGTGTTTTGTGTGTGTGTGTGTGTGTGTGTATGTGTGTGTGTGTGTGTGTGTGTGTGTGTGTGTGAGAGAGAGAGAGAGAGAGAGAGAGAGAGGAGGGAGGGGGCAGAAGGAGCAATCTATGTGTGCTTTTTGGCCAGAAATCCATTCTATCACACTACGTGTCTAGAATACGGAAGAAAAAATATGATTAATAGAGATAGAAACATATTCTTATTTTCTATATGGATTGAAGAATATCATGCTGACATTTATTAAATTAATTATTTGTAATAATATTAAACTAAGACTCCATTCAAAAATTCCTTTATTTATTTATTTTCTTTATTGTATTTATTTAGCCACCCATTTCAAACAAAAGTGACTCCAGATGACACACACTAAAACCAAATGTAAAAACAAAATATGAAAAGAAGTACAGTTAAAAGACATCAAGGATACTATTAAGAGCAAGACACAGGAGAAAAATGGATGTTGAAAACAGTTCAGCCATCTCAGAAGACCACCATTTCCTTGTGATTCCCAAGCCTACTGACACAACCATGTTTTGAGCAGTTTCTGGAAGGATATCAAGAATGGGGCCAATCTCACCTTGGATGGAGGAGATGATGTTCCAAAGGGCTGGTGTCATGGCAGAAAAGGGCCATCTTCTGCATCCCAGATAAAGGTCTTCTGCTGGACCTGATAATAGACTGGTGTAATCTAGTGGACACATTCTCATATGTAACCTGGCTGCATGCCATTAAGGGCTTTAAGGTCAAAAACAGCTCCTAGAATTTGACCTGGAAGCAAACCGGCAACCAATGCATCTAGAACATGTGCTATTCTAGGGATACACATAAATGAGCTACTGCATGAAGGGCATGAGTGACCATTAGCTAAGCTGCCAGTCTGGGAACAGGTTCAACAGGTGTGCAACATGAACTTTTGGAATAGCCCTCCTAGTCAAGAGTGCTACTTCATCCTTGAGCATGAGACACAAGTCTAGGAGGTACTCTGGTTGCACAGTAGGTCTATTTTGGGCAATTTCACCTCATCCAGTACCAAATGACTGAAATTCAGAATCAAAGAGAAAAACATTGAGAAGAATATTTTATTAAAACATAATATGATCGCAAACTAGGAAATAAGGTTGGTATCTGACATGATGTGAACCAAACTTGGCCAATTTAAGATTTGTGGATTTCAACTCCTAGAATTGCTGAGTTAACATGACTGGAGGAGGAATTCTGGGAGTTGAAGTTCACAAGTCTTAAAGCTGTCAAGTTTGACAACTTGATGTAAATGTTCCATATTTTAAATTTTGTCTTTCTTTTTCTTCTGCCTACTAACCCTAACTCTTGCTGCTTTCTGATGATCTAGTAGTTACTAGTAGGGCTGTACAAATATTTCTCTTTGAATTATTAAAATTGTGACATCCAGGGCTGGCTTTATTCTAAGGTTCAGTAGGTACTAGCCTGTAGCACCAAACCTTCGGATGTACCAAAGATGACATCCTTCTGAAAACAAAGGCTACAAGAAAAGTTTCCCACATTTTATGTGCCTTTAAATAATTAACCTTTTAATTGTTAATATAAAATTGTAAGTGCTTTTATATTGACACTTAGCCATTTTCAGTTGACTATAGTTGGTAAATCTGCTCTGGCACAGCGGCAGACCAGGCTTCAGTTGTCAAGGTCACATCATGCAGAGCAACTGTTAGACTAATCTTTTCCAAAATGCAAATCTTTTTGCAGTCGGAGGTGGCACCGTCAATCAACGTGGCCTGGGGGATACCATGTAGCCTTGAGCCAGCACTGGTCATATCTTTTTCCAGGCTGAAGCAGCTGGTACAGAAGCTGACTTTCTCTGCATGCACGCGGAAAAGACTGTCAGCTTCAAAAATGTGAACATTGTATTTTGTATGTAGCACTGTCTTTTGAAGGCTTTATATACCTCTAAGCATTTGAGTACACGATTTTAGATCTATATATCAAGGCTCAGCCAAAGGATCCTTGGCCAAAATAATGTTTTTCTGCCTCACATACACCTATAAAATAAAATTTAAAAAGAGACCAATTTCATTAGATTTTTTTTAAAAAGATGTAAAGCAATAGATAAATTCACACCATGATTCCAAGATTTCCAGCAGTACTTTAGGCCATACACTTCGATAAGCTTAACAGAGTGATGAAAAATAGCAGGGATGTACTATTTTAACCTTTAGCCATAATAATTATTAGGTTAGACCAATAAGTACTGGAAAAAAACTGAACCTTGTTCTGACTGACTTTTTTTTTTCTTTGAAAAATAAGATGGGACAAAAGTTGTAGCTAAACAGGCCTGGAAGAGCAGCCACAGAACACCATTTATATAAATGTATGTTTGAAATGTAGCGCTCCATCTCAAAATGACAGTTTGGGAAATTATATTTGAAGATAAGTAAAATCTCTGCAAAAATAAGAAGGGTGATGGGGTGGGGTCAGTTTATTAGTTAAAGGAGCACAAAGACATTTGTGAAGCAAAAGCATAGGATATTCAGGACTTGAACATTTGCTGAAGTTTAAATCCATTCCACTAGTGTCATTTTTCCGCGATGATGTATGACTCACAATGCTGCAATCATGGTCACAGACAAGTTATGATGATTTGCCATGAAAGTGATTTATGATTCAGATACTGGTGAAAATCATTTTCTCTTTACATCTTGCCTAAACTATATCCTTGGGCTTAAAGTTTCATCAAAAAAGATGCCAGAATGGATTAGTTTTTCTTTACAGAATTTTTATATATAACTTTATATGACCTTGTGTTTGATCCTTTTTTTAAAAAAAATGTTTCAAGATTAAAGTGAAACCTTTTTATAAACAGCACATTACATTTTCCTGTGCTTTATTAGTCACTGTAAAATAATATGAATACTGATAATTAAGAGGTACAATATTTGATGTTGCACACTATTTGCATAAGAAAAACTCACGAAGGACAACAGGCATTTCATTGAAATCATGCTTGTCTTTTTGATTGGCAATTAATGTACCTCTACAGTAGTTATGTAAAATAAATGGAAAGCTTAAAACTCTTCAAAATGCGATTGTCTCACACTTTTGTACAAACAGATGCTGCTTAAACAGATCTAAAATATACTAAACACTGCACAAATATCCCACAGGGATTTTGTTATGCCTGCCAAGATGAAGGAGAGGATGCAATTTAGCTCCAGTGGATGAGATTCCTTTTACTAATGGGGATGCTGAAATTGTATTAGAAAATAAACCGTAGCAGCCAAGTTCAGAAGCTGATTGCGACTTACGTGTTTTGCTCAGCTAGGGGAAAGAAAAAACTCATCAGGGTTTCTTTAAGCATTTAATCATATGGAGAAAATGAATAACAGGGATAACTGAATAGCTCTGCCATCAGCGTTACAAACTTCAGGTACCCCTTCTCTATTGTACCTAAATGAGAACACCATGAAAAAGGAGCTTCATAGATAGAGAGGTTCTACATAAAACTTGATAGCAAGGGAATCCAGCTACATGAAGGCTTTGTATGCACACCCCAAATCTTCTTGTTCAGTCTTTTATCACTATATTTTGGGAAAGATGGTTTGGTGCATGTAATATGGAGGCTGAGCCTTTTGACACAGTATTACTTGGAGTAAAATAACAACTGAAGTAGGCTAGAAGTGCATATATCATTAATTTTCTTTTGCTTTAAACCCTGATCACTTGTCAAGTGATGTCTCATCTGTAGAAAGCTACCCTAAAAAGATACAATGGATAGTGCTTTTACAATTGATTTTGTTACTAGTACAGATGCCTGAAGTTGTTATGTTTTTCTTAGATCATCTTATTTGAAAATTGCACTGTAACATTTTATCTTTAATTAGCCCTTTGTATATTGCCTGGAATTTCTACCAATACAGAGCATTTCATTTATTCTTCAATTATAAATAAACAGTTTTCAAAACAAATCTGTGATGGAAGAACACATGGCATTTTCTGACAATACTATGTCAAGTTCATGCTTTCATTGTCTTCTACGACAATGAAAAACATTTGAACAATGGAAAATTTCATCCTGAACGTTCTGTCGAGGTAGCCCAAATATGCTATGGATTCAGTGGAACAAAACAAAAACTGAACAGAGTAGCTGTATTTCTCTGAAACAAAACTGGAAACAGTTCTGAGTATTTCAATCAGGGGAAACAGTAGGGGCTCAGAAAAAGCTTCTTAGATTGCAAAAGAAACGGGGGAAATGCTAATTCTTTGCTGCCATATGAATTTATCTAAATTCATCTAAATTTTCACAGTTAAAAATGGCAGCCCTAACTCTTGAATGTATTTGACTGCTTTGCTATTTTCACCCCAAACATTGAGTTCATGTATTGACATTTCCCCCATCCCTCCTCTAAAGAAGGTGATTTGTGGACAATCTTGTGTGCCAGGATAGAAAGGTATATCAAAGTATTCAGGCAGAAGTAAACTGACTGCCATTAATCTTGATACCAGATGATACCTGGTCATAGAGCAATGACTGTCCACACAATAATAGTAACAGGCCTTTAGAGATATCAAGACAAATCTCTTTCTCTTCCCCCCTCCCAATGTGATATGGGTGACTGACTAAATAAATAAGCAAATACATAAATAAATTATGCTGAAGTTTCCTTGTTTAGTCCTTTTCTCTTTAAAACAATTTATTTTCCCCAAATACCTTCTCTCATCCAAATGTTTTGTACAGTGGTGGGATTCAATTGTTTTTACTACCGGTTCTGTGGGCGTAGCTTGGTGGTCGTGGCAAGGGAAGGATACTGTAAAATCCAGTCAGAGGTGGTATTTGCCGATTCTCTGAACTACTCAAAATTTCCACTACCAGTTGTCCAGAACTGGTCAGAATCTGCTGAATACCCACCTCTGGTTTTGTACAGTAATTATCCTGTAAAATACTTTTTTCCCCATTTTTAAATTTTTTTATCATTCTACTGAACATTGTGTTTCATACTATCTATTAGTATAACTCTGAATACTTATATGACATTCTCTATAAATATTCTTTTCAATGTATTCTAAGCAGTTTCAATATCTTTTTTATTTGGTTGGTGTTGTCCATTTATTCTGTTGTTTTAAATATATATATATTAATATGCAGAACTTCTACCTCTTCTATTTGCAGTTATATTTTCACTCTGATTCCTTTCCTTTCCTTCCCCTCTTTTCAAGAAGAGATTGGACTGCCATTTGTCAGAAATGGTGTAGGGTCTCCTGCTTGGGTGGGGGGTTGGACTAGATGATGTATAACGTCCTTTCCAACTTTGATTATCTGTTATCTGTTATTCCACTTCCTCCTTTCTTTGACTTATTTTGACTACACAGAATCAGGAATTATATTCAGAACTCTCATTACTTTTATATCTTTCACTAATTCTCTCACATTTCATCATAAACAAATCAATTAGGATTTTCAATCCATTTTTTTCCTGCGTGTATGCATGAATACATGAATAGTGTTATGTTTAAAATAGATTCAAAATAAAAAGATCTTTTCTAAGCATATACTTACAATTCTCAATCATTCTTGGATCTCTGCATGGAACATTTATTTATTTTATGCACTTTTCTTTTTCTCATTCATGCAATCAGTTTTTTTTTACAGATTTCCCTTACCCCACCCTGCCCATTGAATCACACTTCCCCACATCTCTGATTTTGCCATTATCACCATTCACTGGAGTTTAACCTACAAATAATATCAGCCTATTAATTTTTCCTTTCATATTATACATGTTACAACAGTTTAATGACACTGATTCAATATATTTTAGCTTTGTCATTAATAATTAGTCTTACATCTTCATTGCTTGTAATACTAATCTCACTCCAGAAGATTAGATTACTTTAATTTGTATCTACTGCATCTTTGGTCTTTCTGGTTTCACAGAAACATTGCACATCTATTTTTTTATTTATTTTCATACCATGTGTAAATTCTTAATCTTTACATTTTGAAGTTCCTACATTCTCCATTGTAGACTTTTACATGTTTTTATTTCTGTACTTTTCATGGCTTTGGTTAATCAAGCTTTTATCTATTGTTTCTTGATAAAACAGAGAAGAGTTAATTCATGTTACCATCTTAGCTGTAACCCTACCACAGGCAATGCTCCTGCTAGTGGCAAGAATGATACCAGATTGTTTGAGCACCATTTGCCCAATATTCCACAAGAGCAAAAAAATGTTCAATTTTACTTCAAGCATGATCAAGCTATACTATGCAAGGTAGAATCTCTAATCTAGACAATAACATGCAAGCCAACATATCTCATATGTCAAGTGATGTTGCCAAGGTTCTGTTCCAGTATGTGGAGGTTATGTAGGTCTGAATGAGATCCTGACAAGAGCGCAGAGGTGGTATTCAGCAGGTTCTGACCAGTTTTGGAGAACCAGTAGTGGAAATTTTGAGTAGTTTGGAGAATCAGCAAATGCCACCTCTAACTGGAGATTTTATAGTATCCTTCCCCTGCCATGCCCACCAAGCCACGCCCACAGAACTGGTAGTAAAAAAATGTGAATCCCACCACTGCAAGAGTGAGTAGCTATGAAGATTTGGGCCTCCTGGATATATGGATTTTCCATATATGGCTTTGAATGGGGCTGCACATCAATAGTGTGCAGTCAGGGGTTTGTCATGTCACTTGTTCAAGAACAGGTGACAGCCATAGTAAAAAGGATATTTGCCCATGTATATTTAATGTACAAATTGCTTCCTATCCAGCACTGAGTGGGCCTTTTAGCAGTTGCTTTATTTATATCACAGATAAATTATTGTAATATGTTGAATATGAGGCTATGCTTGAAAATCACTTGGAAACTGAAATTAGTCCAAAATGTGGCAGTGTGAGCAGTGACATGCATGCCATGTTGTGCTCATATAACTCCACTGTTCTGTGAGTTTTATAGGTTATCATGGCTTGCACTTGTAAGTCAAAAAGTCCTCCATGGCATAGTCAGTGGTATTGAAGTATGCCTTTCTACAATTGCTCTGGTCCATCTAGTGAGACTGGGCATAGTAGGCATACTTTGTATCCTATAGATAAAACAGTGTTTTCTAGCAGGACACAGGAGTTGTATCTTCTCTTTTACAATGCCTGCCCTCTGAAATGATGTCCCCTCTCCTACATAATTCCCACCCTGATGACATTTGGAAAGTACTTGAAGCTGTAGCTATTCTCCCAGGTTTTGCTGCAGGGTAATGGATAAAATGAGCCTCTGAAGGACAGGTTTTTCTGGTTTCTATGTTTGTCACCATTCATTCATGTTCTCTTTTTGTTTTGCCAATAAAGGAGAACATTTGTAACACAAATATTCAAATATTCAAATTGTAGGCTGAAAAATGAGGGATCCTTGGTGTTCTTTGAGTTTAGTTGTTTTCTCACAGGTGTTTCATTACCCAAACTAGATAAGATCATCAGTACTACAATAATTTTTTTTTATGTTTTAATTGTAAGACATCCAGATTTGTTTGGAATCAGACAGCCTGTAAAATCTATAAATGAAAACCATGTCCATAGAGATTCAGGACATGGTTGTCCCAAAGGTGTTTTTTCAAGAAGCAACTGGATTTTCTTGTTTTTCTTTGAAGATGTTTCACTTCTCATCCAAGAAGCTCCTTCAGGCTTTAAGAAGCTTCTTAAAAATAATATTTCAGTAAGTTTTGTACCAGAAGCATGAAATGTTCACATTACAGTTGCTGTATGTAAAAAAAATTGAAGATCAAAGATCATAGCGTGAAAGAACAATTTATTTATTTATTATATTTGTATTGCCGCCTATTCTCCATGGTGACTCAAGGCGGCTTACAACATATAAAACTACAATTTAAAAACAATAAAACTCATGCTTCAGTCAATGACCCTTCCCAATTATTAACCATTCATTATAATTTATATTTACATTTTAAGAATGGCAACTATGATCAATTGAGTGGGCAGAGAGAATGTCTTCAAGTTACGTGGTAGGGTACTTCAACCTGCATTTCTCCACAACTCATTGAAATCTAAATGAATACACCATACTGTCTGTGGATTAAGTTGCTATTGTCCTTATTGTTGTCCTCCAGTGGGACATTTTCCTTCTACCTCATAAAATCAATCAGGTGACGAAAGGTTACAGGCAACAGAAGTGGCATCTGCTGATGCTGACAACAGTGCTAATCTCTGCCCTCATTATATTAGAGATATAATTGTCTTTTGGGAAAAGAAGATTTGGAAATGGCTACAAAGAGGGTGCCAGGTCTTCAGGGCATTCCAGACCAGGAAACCAAAATCAAGAATACTAACACCACCTTTATTGTAAGGTTGCAGTAATAGAATCTTGCAAATCTGGAAGTGCTTTTTTCCTTCCCTACCTATTCTTTTCAGAGAATTAAGGTGAGTCTTTTCTGTGCATCCCCCATTTCAGCTTTAGACCCAGATTTCACTTATAAGGTCAATATCGAGGCTGCAGCTCTTCCTCCCTGTCTCTCAAGGTTATTCTCAAAGTCCATTACAAAGGCTCAATTTTTTTTCTTTCCAATGCTGAGCTAAATGACCATACCTGCCATTGTTATCCACCCTGTCTGATGTGGATTATTCTAATTGAACATGTTGGAAGGTTCCAAATGGGTGAAGGGTATACTGTATAAATGCAGGATTGTATTTCCATGTAGTTCATTCTAAACTAGTAAGATTATTCTAATCCATTTTTTTTCTGACACCCCCAATTTTTGAATTTTTGAACTGTTCTACTGGTGCTGAGTTATTCTGATGCATATTATATGGGGTATTTTTCTTTCTCCTTTTGGCCACAAAGATCTCTCTTTGAGCTCCCATGAAAAGTCTTTATTGTTTTATTTATTTTATTTACTTTACTTTATTTTATTATTTTGCATTTTGCTTAGAAAATATATGTACTGATTCCTATTATTTTAATATCTCTAGCTACAATGTATAATAAAATATAATTAACAACTGTTTTTAGAAACAAGCCCATGATGAAATATAGATTAACAAACTGTAAAAGAGTTAAAAGATCTGGGAAATAAATTTGTTTTGAGTCTCCGCTCTCTCCACCAAAAAGTGCTGAAGGAAAAATCTTACAATGCTAGGAGGGAAAGTGAAATATGTGCTGATGGTCACTGTTTGCTTAAAGAAATTAGAATTCTCAGACTGAATTAACAAATGCAGAATCATTCTTAGGCATTGATAATGTGAATGTTGGGCAACCTGCCTGTCTCTTATTTCCACATAGCCATGAAGAACACAAGCAAAGAAAATAGCAGACTATTAGTATAAATCTAACATGTTAGCTGTATTTGAAAAGATAATTAGGCACATCAGCTGCATTGATTGGGAACTATCAACTTCACAATTATTCCAGCAGTTCAGCCATGGAATTATCTTATATTGACATACTTGATACGATGCAAAACATTAAAATAATGTTTTAGAAGAAATGGCTTCATGCATCAAAGATTTGATTTCGACCTTCAGACAGCACTATGCTTTCTCAATCTGTTTGCTGGTTATACTTTTTCAGTACTTGGTCATAAATCTTTCCTCATTTTTTTGAGTCAGTGATATATGGCTGCTAAACCATATGAGGAACAACTATTCTGACCCAAACCTGGGTCCAAGAGAGGTAAACACAAGACAAAAGTAACAGCACAACCTTTTACTGTTCCATTAATGAAGCCTGTTTCTTCACAAGAACAACAGATGAAGTTCCTAAACAATAAATCAAAGAATCTTCAAACACTAACTCAGATATTCTAACGTCCACCAGGTTCGAGTATCAAACTTCTTTGCCTTTTGCAAAGAACTGCAGTTTCTCAGCTGGCTGTTATCTTCTCAGGGAGGGGCCATTACCTTCCAGCCTTACTTCTGAGTCGCCTGTGCTGCTGCAGCTGCTCTTTCCTTCGAGCAGCCCTGCACACACGCATGCTGGGCACAGGCTCCTCCGGGGCCTCTTCATCACTGCTGCCAGCCTCCACAATCTCCAAAGGCAGCATTCCACTCCCTAATGGTCCTGGCCCCATCCCTGAATCACACACAGGCCCCTCATCTGAGTCCTCGCTCTCCGAGACCTCAGCAGTCCGCACCTGCTGCCAGAGAACCACAACAACAACTGAGCGAAATAGATATGTCTAGTCTAACAAAGAGAAGGATAAGGGACAATATGATGATGACATTCTAGTTTTTGAGGGGCTGTCACAGAGAAGAGGGATTTATTCCATTTATTCTCCAAAACACCTGAAGACAGGAGAAAAAGTAATGGGTGGAAGATCATTAAAGAGAGATCCAAACCAGGTCTAAGGAGAATTTTCCTGACAGAACAATTAATCTGTGGAAGGACTTGCCTCAGAAACTTTTACTGGAGGTAATCCATCACTGGAGGTTTTCAAGAAGAAACTAGATAACCATAGACAACAGGTAACATAATAGTTTAAAATGAGTAGAAACCATTAAATATTGTGGAAGTTTAATTCATATGTTTAATTTAAACCTAAGATATACAGCAGGAGTGTCAAATTCATGGCCTGCAGTCTGGATGCATCACACACTGGCCATCCCACCCCCATTTAGCGAAGGTTGTGATATGTCACATGATGACAACATGTTGTTGTGAGTTTGACAATCCAGATATAAAGCATATATTCTGTTAGCATAACTATTTAAAAGGATGCCATTCAGCATTGTACACCTGGACTTGGGACTGAAAACAGTAATCAGACACTGCCTGTCCTTTCTACAGAATGTGAATAGAATGAACACAGATTCAATAAATCCCATTGTTTATTTAACATGTTGGCAATATCTAATCCCATATAATCTTAATGGTATGAAAAGCCACAGGAGAATCAATTCAAAGCATTTCAGTGTAAAGGTAGCACTGTAATTTACGCTATTTTCTTTGCCTTTCTTTCTGTATTGTAACAAGCCAAATCTATATAATCTGTACCCATCCTGCAACTTCCTTGGGAGTCTGGGATCACTATAGTGTATTCCAATACAAATATTCTTTGTTGCCTTTATGTCCAATCACTTTAATTTCTCATTTAAGAGAGCATTTTTCTCCCAATTGTGTTGATGAAAAATAACTTCTGTCCCTTTTCCTATGAAATTCAAGGAAAAGTGGGAAAGTGGCAAGAGAGCCAGGAAGAATGAGAGCAGGATCCCCTTGAAGTTATGCTGTAGGCTTTCCTCCAAAATAGGTGTTCCTATTTCATAAAATGGCAACCAAGGGAACACAATCTACTCGTAATTGGTTCTTGAAAAAATTACTTATCATCTTCCTTCCTTTTCACGGGAATCTTCCTAGCATCGTTTCTTACCTGGGTTCTGTTGTGGGTAGATATTTTGCTATGTGACTGAGGTGAGATGCAACTTTTATAAAAAGTTTATATAGGTTCCAACAAAGGAGAATATGTTTGGCTCACGGTTGAAATAAGGGGTCCTTTTGTGCTCTCTGAGGTTGGTTGTTTTCTTGCAGACTTTTGTTTTGCACTGCACTGATGATGTTATCTAGTTTGGGTAATGAAATGCCTGCAAGAAAACAATCAAGTTGAGAGGGCACCAAGGATCTCTCAAGAGGACAGGTGTAACTACCGGTTTGGTGATTTTACATTTTGCGCATGCATGCACACTTTGCATGCACACATGCCGGATGCGCGCTGCGCATGTATGTATATTATCATCATCATCTAGCTGCCTGGACAGCTGAGCAGCGCTATGCGCATGTGCGTAGAACTTGAAAAAGCACTTTTTTCCTGCTTTTTCAACCGCAGCTGTGTTGCGCAAAGCAACTGCGGTTGAAAAAGCAGGAAATAAAGGTCAGATAAAAGCCCGGGCAGGCAGGCGGGCCAAAACAGCAGCAGACATAGAACCGGTTCTATGTATGCTCTCTGTTTGCTGCTCTTCAGAGCTATCGGTTCTACAGAAGTGGACAGAACCGGTAGAATCCCACCCTGACTCTAAATACTTACGATGTTTCTAAGACTGTAGGGTCCAAAAGCATCCTTGCCAATAAAAATGTTCCTGAAGGCTGGAACTTTGCCTGCCTGCTTCTTTCCCTTGGTTTTTAAATTAAAATAATTTCTAAAAGATGTCAACAACAACAACAACAAAGGCTTGGGGACACACATTCAAGGATTTGAATAGATATCTAGGGGCGTCCTGCTGCTACTGGAGGCCATGCCCAGGCCTTAAGAATAACTTAACATGGGAACAGCCAGAGGTGAGAAAAGATTGACAAACATATATTAGCTTGAATTTTCAGATGAATTTGAATATGCAGTTGATAAGATAAGGTTTTCAGCAGACGTTTTTCCAAGGAGATTAAAGCAACTGTTTCAATTTGTAGCAAGGCATATACTTTCTTTTGAAGGTTGGTGTGTATGAAATGCCTGGACTTGTCCACAGGGGCCCATTATCTAGAGATTGCCACACAAATAAGGAGGGAAAGGACCAATTCCCTACAAGGCCTGGAGGATAAAAAGGTTCCTTCAAGCAGAATGCAAAGAATATGCATTCAAGCCTTGTCGCTGACCTTTCATTTAAGTTACAGATATGCAGAGAGAGAATTGCTTAGTTGCCGTTTATGGTTATGGCTGACTTCACAGATGTCAGAGAATTACAGCAATCAAGCCACCAAATTCCCCTCTACTCGGTGTAAAAGTTCAAATGAAAGCACCCCAGGTTTATGGCATGATGGAGAACAGGTTTGATACTTGTTTAGGTATTTTAAGGGTTCTATTATGTGCTATTATGACACTCTGGACATTCATAGTTCTTTCATAAGACTGAGTTTCTACATTCTTAATTGTCCTTGTTTCTTGCTTCACCATTCTTCCTACCAGAAAATATTTTTATATGTTTAGTCTAATATATATTTTCCTTTGTTTTAATTCATTTGTCTATTTCTGCTTTCTATTTCAACACAGAACTGGCTTGCCCTCCCTGGAACAGTATATATCTTTATTTGTAAACTATTATATCTTGTCTTAGCCTTTTCTTTTGCAAATTTGCAAATTACATGTGCTAAGTTTTAATCATCCTTCCTCAGTCTTCGTTATTAGACTACTTGTCTAATAATTAGACCTTGGCAATCTTCTACTGAACTCACACCTTTGCTTATTTATTCTCAATCCATGACTGAACTGCACTTGTATAAACAGAGACACAGAATCAAAATCACGTGAAGTATTAAGTACCACTTTATTAGTACCACTTAGTAAGGCCACACCTGGAAACCTCCCTCCAGTTTTGGTCACCACATTACAAAAAGATGTTGGAAAAAGTGCAGAGAGGAGCAACTAAGATGATTAAAGGGTTAGAGACAAAAACATATGAAGAAAGGTTGCAGGATTTGTTTTTGGCTAGTCTAGAGAAAAGAAAGATTGGGGGTGGAGGAGACATGATAGCAGTATTCCAGTATTTGAGAGGTTGCCACAAAGAGGAGGAGATTAATTTATTCTAAAAAAGCACCAGAGGGCAAGACAACAAACCATGGATGGAAACTAATCAAGGAGAGAAGCAACCTGGAATTAAGGAAAAACTTCCTAACAGTGAGAACAATTAACCAGTGGAACAACTTGCCTCCAGAAGTTGTGGGTGCTTCATCACTGAAGGTTTTTAAGAAGAGACTGGACAGTCACTTGTCTGAAATGGTGTAGAGTCTCCTGCCTGAGCAGAGGGCTAGACTAGAAGACCTTGAAGGTCTCTTCCAGCTCTTTTCTGATTTATTGCTTGATTTATTGATTGATTAATTGATTGTCTTAGCTGCTGTCTTATATTTCGTGCTTGTTTCTAGCTGGTAATGTGGTAGATCCTTCTCATACATCCTGTTGCCAAGTCAGCTCTCTCCAATGCTGTACCTATGCATTTGAGTTTTTATAGATGCTTTACAGCTAAACATCATTCCAAAGCTGGATTTCGTCCTGTATTCAAGCCTGATATTTTGAGCTGTGATTTTTGTTCTTTATTAGACAATTCCCTTGGGTAATTTGACACATACATTTAATAAATCATTATTAATTTAATGCGTTTGATAAGAATCCCTTCCATTTATAAAAGCACCGAATAGCTTCAAGTGAGATTGGAGCCACAGAGCACTCTACTTGATTTTCCAAGATGATGTAGAACCATTTATGAATATTCTTTGGGGATGTCTGCACATTAGCAAATCTAATGGACTTTAATACCATCAGTCCATGTACAGGTCCTCAACTTACAACAGTTCCTTTAGTGACCGTTTTAAGTTACACTGGCACTGAAAAAAGTGGTGTATGATTGTTTTTCCCATTTGCAACTGTTGCTGCATCCCCATGGTCATGTGATCAAAATTCAAACACTTGGCAAATGACTTCTATTTATGACAGTTGGAGTGCCCGGGTCATGCGCTCACCTTCTGTGACCTTTTGACAAGCAAAGATTCACTTAACAACCGTGTTACTAACTTAACAGCTTCAGTGATTCATTTAACAGCTGTGACAAGAGAGGTCATAAAATGGGGCAACATGCGTTTAAAAACTCACTTAGCAATAGACATTTTGGGCTCAATTGTGGCTGTAAGTCGAGGACTACCTGTATTGTTTCATGGATATCAGGAAATGTTATATGCTTTTATGATCTGTAGCATTTCCTTAATGTACCAAACTAGTCATTCTGTCAGAAAAAAATGAATTTAATCTGATAAATCTGTTTTTGACAAATCCATGCTGACTCCTGGCAATGGAATTGCTCACTGGTATGCTGCTTGACAATTTGTTCTACTACCTTTAAGGTACCTTGATATTAAAACTAACTGGTCTTTAATACTCCCTCTTTCTTCTATGGAATACTGTGGTTATATCACCTCTTCTCCAATCTCAATGGTTCTCCAGGAGTTTTAAAAATTTACAATCAATGGTTCTGAAATCACGTGTACTGTCAACCTTCACATCTTTAGATGAAGTACATCTAGATCTGGAAACCTGAATTCTTTTAAGTTAGTAAAGTAGATTCTGACTGTTCTTGTATTGGTTCTAATCTACCTTCCTCTTTCCTCAATCATGTTGGAAAGAATTGTTAACTGCCTTGTGTAAATTGTTCTGCCTTCTAATTCACATTATTGCTTGTCCACTTTTAATAATTGACAAATCCATGCTGACTCCTGGCAATAATGTGAATAATTCACATTATTGCTTGTCCACTTTTTTTGTCCAATAGATAATCAGTAGCAATAGCATTTAGACTTATATACCAATAAGCATAGCACTTTACAACATTCTCTAGAAAGTTAATAGCATTATTTGTATGTTGCCCTTAACAATCTGGCTCCTCATGTTACCAACCTCGGAAGGATGGAAGGTCGAGTCAACTTTGAACCTCATCAGGATTGAACTCAAGGCTGTGGGCAGAATTTGACTGCAAATACTGTACTTTAACCACTATGCCACCAGGGCTCCTAATATCTTTGATTTGTGTCTCATCTTGAAGATACTCCCAACCTCTTCTCATTATATTTTGTTTTCCTCACTAGCTTCACATCAGTTCGGATCCAGAATTGGATAGAGCAGGAGATCCTACTGCTACTCCTACAGGAGAAGACTCCTTTCAGCTTCATCCTATTACATCCCCTCTGCCCTTCAGAGATGTGCCCTCCTTTTGCAGTGTCTCTTTTTCTGTGAGAGAATGTAAGCACAACCTTGGGAAGTGGGGGGAACAAAGAATTGTTAAGAGAGTAGAAAAGATCAATTAGTGCCAAGGAGAAAGTTTGAGAAAGAAACTCAAAATGTTACCTATTTAAATGAAAAGAGCTTTTAAGAAGTCATTTGTAAATATAGTGGAACTCTAGTGTGATGGAAAACATTTTAATTTTCCTGCCAAGCCACGGAGACTGTCCCTCCTTGAAAGGAAAAGAAAGAATTGGGAGGTGACAGCCCTGCCATAGGAAATTGTGGATTTTAACTGCAAACCTGCCATGAATTCTAAACGAGACTCCAGGGCAAGCTTTTCCTTCTTTGCTCATTTATAAAATGTTAAGCTTGGCCAGAGGAGAAATGCTTCATTGTTTTCAACAGAGCTTAATACGTTTTGTCACAGTTTGTCTTCTTGTTCAAAATATATTTTAAGAAACTTCTTAAAAGTAGCAGAAGTCTGCTTCCTTTATCTTTCTAATATTCTTATATATTTGGGGAAATCCTGCAATGCTGAGGATTGCTGAAGTTGAAGCTTAAATGTTGTTTTTCTCTGCCAATTTCATTTGGACCAGTAACAAAACACGTTCCTGTGATATATTTTGAACTATTGCAAAAAGACATTTCACTGTTCCAAACAGAATAGAATACATTTATGTCTCTTCCTTTTTTACTAATTTTGGGAAAACCCAGAAGATTTAAGCTTACCAAAGGATAGCTGTATTAATTCAGTCAGAAGCCAACAGGAAGACAGGGTAGTACTCTTCATTTAACTGTAAAGATGTATCTATCTTTCTAGAATGTAAAAAAAAAGTTGAAAGAACTATTAAAAGTAAAATAAACTACAGTTTATTTTTATACTAGTACAAAGTATTTTTCACATGAGGGAGAGGGAGGGAGGGAGTGGGAGAGAGAGAGAGAAAGAGAGATATGCAAGTGACTACATAGTAAAAAGAAATAAATTAGAAGTAATGCTTGGGCCAAGATACTACTCCTAAGAATGCTACATTAGAGCTATAATGAAGGTCAAAGACAAAGTTGGAAAAGGTTAGTGAAAGGAGCCATTTTGAAATTGGTTGGTAAAAGAATGGGCTCCTTTAATAAGATAAAGAGATTTAGAGGAAGAAAGAAGGTAAAGCAGCATAAGGGAGAAACAGAAAACCTTGTCTTCTGGATGGATTATGAGTAAAAAAAATCCTAGACTGAACATGTCGATTGTTTTATCTTCAAGTTTTGGGGCATAAACAAGATTGGACTAAAATTAGAACTCTGTAGCAGCAATCTGGACAGGACTATGGAACGAGTCTGTCTAAGCTCTGATTCATTAGTGGTAAGGTGACTGCACAAGAATTCCAACAAATCCTTGTATCTTCAAGTGTAAAACTTGCATTTAAACAATTCTTTCTCCCATGATTCTTCTATTTCTGAGACTGCAGTCTACACATGGATGTCCTTGCACAGTAGCTAATGTAAGGGTTTTCAAATTTGGCAAGTTTTAAGACTTGTGGATTTCAACTCCCAGAATTCCTGAGCTAACACAACTGGAAGAGGAATTCTGGAAGTTGAAGTCCACAAGTCTTAAGGCTGTCAAGTTTGAAGACCCCTGAGCTAATGCCATTCTAATCAATGTGAGGATTCATTTTCAAGCATTTTACAGATACTGTCATGGGTAATGTGATAACTAAAAAGTCATATGCTTGCATATAATAACATCCCTTAAACCTTTTTCCTTCAACACAGCTAATCTCAGATTTTATCCCTCAATATAGGGTTTTGTTCTTCAGAAACTTGATAACATCTTGAGTAATGGCTTTACCTGTCAAAGAATGAATATTATTTTTGAATTAATTTCCTTTTAGTTTAGACATTTGCTAATAACATAAGGAATTCTTCCCAATATTATTCTATGGCACAGTAACATTAGCCTAATATTAGATACTATTGAAATTTCGTGAAATATTTCCAGTTTTAAGATGCATAAATACTGAATTGTCAATCTACTGTCCTGTCAAAGCAACATTTGCCAAGCTAATGGGATTATGAATTTTGGTTCCAAATATCTGGATGATCCAGGCACTTTAAAAACTATTTTGAAATATTTATTTATTAAATTTATATGCCACTCATCTCATTATCAAGGGACTCTTGAATATTATTTTCCCACAGAACTGTTTTTCTGACTTATTTGGACATAGCTTTTTATTCAGTTCTCCTTCACTGCTGTGGCAAACAAATTTCAAGAAGTGTTACATAGTGGGTGATACATCAAGCATGAACCAGTGAAGAGGAAAGGAATATGTGTGAAAATATATGAATATCGTATTTATTTTCATGAAGGAATATTGTAGATATACATGTGCACTAAGAGTTGTCTTATACTGAATCAGAAAATTAAAGCATCTGGAGCAGATCTGACCTTGTGACATCTTTGAGATCTAGTTCTTGGTCTAGGGTTGGAAACTGAGACTTTTAAAATGTTGTGGATTTACATTTCCTACCATGATTTCCCATCGGCAGTTCTGGCTGGGACTGATTGCAGTTGAAGTTCAACTTCTAGAAGGCCATAGAGTTTCCAATCTCATTAATTTTAGTTCTAAATTTATAGATTATATATACCAGAATCATATCGAACCTGGGCATCTTTGTATAAAGCAAAACTGCTAAATTAATGGCCATTACTAAAAAAATAGCAACTTTGCTCAAATTGCCAGGTATAGATGTTTTTGTCAAACTGGATTTTTGCACAGTAGGAATCTCTAAAGCATAATAAAGCAAGTTATGCAGACTTTTGAAAGGGTACTTTATTTTGATGAAGGCTTGGACAAAGCACTTACTTAAAGCAGCTTCATGATATAATATGGCCCCACTATTATTTTCTAAGAGCAAACCAAAGTGGCTTCACTTCATCTGTCTTTTGAAACCTCCTTCTCTGGCAGTGTACAAGACTGTCACTGCAATGCTCACACTTTGCCCCATTGGGGTCCATGAATCTGGAAGTTAAGTAGAAGCCTCTTTCAACACTTCCAGTCAGAACCTTCAAGTGTCCAAAGAGGCTGCTAAGCATGCACAGTGCATGTACAGAAAGCTTTCTGGCAGAGGTGGTATTCAGTTGGTTCTGACCAGTTCTGGAGAACCGGTAGCAGAAATTTTGAGTAGTTTGGAGAACCGGCAAATACTACCTCTGACTGGAGATTTTACAGTATCCTTTCCCTGTCATGCCCACCAAGCCATGCCCACAGAACCGGTAGTAAAAATTTTTTGAATCTCATCACTGTCTTCTAGATATTGCAAGTGAAAAGTCTCAGAGAAGCAAATTATGTCATTGTCTTGAAGTAGTGGTATGAAGTTCTTTGTTCTTTATCTTCAACTAATAGGCCTTAGTTTGAAAATAGTGCATGTACCAAAAGACCATTAATTCAATCAATTAATTTTAATTGATTGAAGTTGTATTAATGCTACTTGGAAGATTTGACTATGAACTGCAAGCTCATTAATGACCTTATATCAGTCTGATTGAGTCAGGGGGCTTTTAGAGGGAATACAAATACCTAAACTGCTTTTTTACATGAACTGTTAAAAAAATATGATGGGGTTGTGAAGCATTAAAAGATCAAGATTTATAAAGATCTTGACAGGCTAGAACATTGGTCCAAAACTAAAGAGATGAAATTTAACGAATAATTTCTTGCATTTAAGTAACTTACATAAATACATAAACTAATCACAAAAAGTTTTTAGTTTGTTTTGCCCTCTGCCAGTGAAAAGCACACATCCCTCCGAGCCCCATTTTTGGCCACGATGGCCTCCTAAAGCCCTCTTCCAGTGAAAATGGAAGTGGGGGGGAGCACGCATGGCCCTACTGAGCTCTGTTTTTACTGGCAGAGGCACTACAGGCTGATTCTTTGCTGTTTCCAGGGCAACCCCACGGCCCAAATCTAAGCACCCCTTGGGCAGCATCTGCCTCCAGGCCTTGGGCATTTCTGATGAACCCAAGAGTCTATTGCCTTTCTGGCAGCTTCAATAAATTGTTGGTTCATGCTTAATCTATGGTCTATACAGATCTTCTTGTATATATTTCTGATGAGCCGGGGGAACCACTTATTGTACACCTTTATATGGCAAAGTATATAATCAAAGATATGCAATACATTTGACCTCACCAATTTTTTATTTTGCAACATAAATGTTTATCCCCACCTCAACAAATTTTTTTGACATCGACATATCACACAGATGCAGTACAGTATGTTCATTTGCCTTTTGTGCAATACTTATTTAATGGAATATTTCACCACAAACAATTTTTGTACATTGGCTGATGTGTGGTACTTGTAAGCCTGGGCCTCAGGTCACCTTTTAATGTATAGATGTAACTTCTCTGCCCTTCTTTTTCTGAAATGGTAAATAAAGCTAGTGGATTTGACTTAGGGCTGCCATTTGTTGATACTTAATGCAATCCAAACATGTTCAGTAATGCAGACCTTATTTATCAAGCACACTCAAACTCCAAATTGCCTTCCCTTATACCAGTGTGACATCAAATCAAGGGGCTACTGCAGTGATTTATTGATGTTACACTATCATTGGCGCTGAACTGGGGAATCTCTTAATTTAACAGATAAAACACCCTAATGTAAATACCCAGACCCTATGATTTATGGGAAATAGATCATAGTGAATAATTAATTTCTGTGAACACCCCAAATTAAATAGATCCTAAAATACATTTGGACATATCTGTTGGTTAGAATAGGACATATTAATTTTGAGGAAAAGAAATGCATTTAGTAGACCTGGCAGAATGAAAAACTGTCACTTTCCTTACAAATCATTCAAAACCTCTTGAGACCACACAGTCATATGTAGCCATAGGCTAAGCTTTATAATGGAAAAGCTTGTTGAAGAAATGGACAAAGAGGTCTGTCTGTTTTCTTTAGCTACATAAAGAATCAACTGATTTCAGCACCAATACCTATGCAATGTCAGGAACAAGAATCGGAATAGTCTTCAGATTAGGGGAGAGGAGAAGAAGTAAAAAAGGAAGAGTTCAGCCACCCAAAATTCCTCTTACTTAAGTGGAATCTTTTGCAGACTAAGGAAGAATTATTTTGAAGACTTAGCAAGCATTTTTTTTTAAATAAAATCATATTGGTTAAGATCTGATGAAGTAGATCTTGATAATGAATAGAAACTTCATTGCTGATGCTAACAAAGAATTAACTACCCTACCATTGGAGAGTAAGAGATTGAGAGTAAGTTTTTGTGGTTGAGAGTAAGTTTTTACACGTGCAATTTACAAAACCAAAAAATTAAGGTACTATATGACCCCCTAAACCAGGGCTGTCAAACTCCTGGCCCGTGGGCTGGATGCATCATGCACTGGCCATGCCCATGCCCGGTTTAGCGAAGGGGAAAAAGTCCCAATATGTCATGTGATGATGCCATGATAATGTGGGTTTGACATCCCTGCCTTAACCCAATGGTTATAATTAGCATTACAAAGTCTGATACAAATGGTAGAGTAGTTATTTTGAACAGAGCTCAGATGATATGTGCAACAGTGGGATGAGTGTATATTTTTTGGGGAAAGGATCTCATTTCTATTGATGGGGAGGGCTTTAATAATGGTCAGATGCTAATGGGCAATGAGGTTAAAGACAGAGTTCATTACAAGGCACTGTTGTAGGTCTACATTCAATACAGGGTATTGTTTGTTGGCGCAGAATAGTATCTCTAGTTCTTAATGGACCTCCTACAACTGAAAAGTTCTTGGTCTGTTTATGTACCTTTAAGTAATGCCTAACTTCCTTGAGTGTGTTAATCAAAGGTAACATAAAAACAAATAGGATTATTATTGAAATATTGAGGATACAAGGAAGCTAAATGTTTGAGAATTGATAGTGATTTCCACAGTGAAAAGCCAACATCTTGATTCTCATCCAGTTGGTCGAGAGAGCCTCTGCACCGAAACTTTTGTTATTCTGTCCATTACTCTCTGTTCCAGCATTCTAAACTCTTTTGAAGCAATTTTTAGGATGGTGCTGGTTGTAAGAAAGGAACAGATGGATACTCCACTGACAAGAGGACACAGTTAACTATTTGTAAATTCAACATTGAGAGCGAGTTTGATCTACTTTCAGAAGAGATTGGACAACCATTTGCCTAAAATGGTATAAGGTTTCCTGCCTGAGCAGGGGTTTGGAGTAGAAGACCTCCAAGGTCTCTTTCAACTCTGTCATTTCTCTTCTCTTCTCTTCTCTTCTCTTCTCTTCTCTTCTCTTCTCTTCTCTTCTCTTCTCTTCTCTTCTCTTCTCTTCTCTTCTCTTCTCTTCTCTTCTCTTCTCTTCCCTTCCCTTCCCCTCCCCTCCCCTCCACTCCACTCCACTCCACTCCATCCACTCCACTCATTTAAGGCACCAGATGAGAAAGGGAGATAGTGAGTTCTACTCCCGCTTTTGGCTGAAAGCCAGCTGGGTACCTTGGTTAGTCATTCTCTCTTAGCCCTAGAAAGGAAGCAAGGACAAACCATCTTTGAAAAGCCTCACTGAGAAAACTACAGGGACTAATCCAAGCAGTTGTCAGGAGTAAAAAAAGAATTGGTTCAAAGGAACAAAATAAACAAAAATATCAGCATTAAACTTGAAGTCAAATATCTTAAGTATCATTGAAGCATTGATAGATAAATGCCATTAAGAATAGAGGTTTGTTTGTTTTTATTTTTAAACTTAAAAAAACCTTGTAAGAAATCAAATTTGGGGGGGGGACCCCTATTTCAGCTTTTAAGAGATATTTGATTTTTTCTGTACATTGGTAAGATAAGTAGTTTCTGCAACTATTGTTTATATTATATTTTCAGTATTGCCAGGGTGGTAAAATAAAGAGGCTTGTTCCCAAATCACTTTTTTGGCTTCATTTAATGTCATTAATTACCAAAAGCATGTATCAGCTTCCCTTGTACAGTATATAGCCTGCAGTTGGTAATGTGATCTGACTTTTTGTCTTAATTATATTGATTAAAAGTTGACTTTGGAAAATAAGAGAAGAAATTCATGGTATGTTTAATGCATGCATTCTTTTCAAGGTATTTTTTTTTCAGTTTTCTCATGCCTGCAAAAGATTAAATTCATTCTTATCTTGACTCTCAAACAGTGATAGCCATCTGACTGGTAAGTGATCTACCTCTCAAGAGAGACAGGATAAGCTTTTTTATATAGATTTCACAATGTTACTTTGAAGAAATACAATGAAACTCATTACAAGAGTTAGGTGCAAGTTTAATTGAAGATCTTTTGAATTTCAAGGACTATTTCATTTCCTTTGAATAACACAACCTCCTTGACTTAGTCTGGTTTTTTTTTTCTTTTTAAAAGAAAGTGTTGCTTTTTCTTGTGTTATTTTTGCTTTGGCTTCTTTATGTATATTCTAGCTGTAACTTTCTTTGATTATACATCAATAAAATTCTAGGGCCAGATTTACTTCCTGATATGTTTTGTTATAAATTTAAGGAACCTGCTCACCACCTTAGTTACCTTCTGAAAGAGGCTTTGCATTTAAAATTAGCTACAATGGGATATATGTACATTTGAGGGGAGAAAAAAAAAGAGAAGTAGTCAACAATTATTTACTCAGGCACAATAATATTTGTTATAGTAACATTGTGGACTATGTGTATTGGTGTGTATCTGTGTGAATATGTGTCTATATATATTTATAAAATTAATTGCATTATATTATGGAAGTTCCCTTAAGTAATGCATCAAATACAATTAATTTCACAAAACAATTTAAAAACAGTGTTTTCAAAATACTGTTGGGAAATGTTGTAATATATTACATTTTAGTTGCACTGTGGTATCAGAACATCCCAATCAACAATATTTTATACTATTGACTGTTAGGTGTCTTGGATGAATTTTTATTACTTTGGTAATGTGTTTTAAGAAACTTACCAAAGAATTTTAGTGATCTCAAGTTGCTTTTGTGCCAGCAGATAAAACCATCATTCTTTGGGCTATTTGCTTTCCAATGTTCATTCCACTCTCTCTGCATTGCCTGCGCATACAAGAGGTATGATAAATTCATACAAATCTTCTAGTTTGGTCTTAAATAATGAGAAGACCATTGCCTACAATTCTGTTACTACCACATCATTGTTAGAAATGACAAAATTAAGACTGTGCCTTTGTGCGTTTGGAAACTCATCTCTTTTTCAGATGTCATTAATATCAGTACTAAAGAAATGATCTGCCAGTCAATCCTAAACCATTGTTTTGTGGCTAATAAAATGTAAGGAAGTGAGAAGTATACTTAAGGAAGCTATATTAGAAAGAGGTTTAATATTGCAGGATCCAATCTTGGTTGGTCACTACGACCAGAGGTTTAGTGTTCCAAACTTTTTGACTCATATTGGAGCCCATCCTTGGGGAACTTTTCTCTAGCAGAATGAGAAGCAGATTTACTATTAAAATCTCTAGCAAATTTAATATTTTTCAGAATCGCTCCTTATCACATGTATCAGATTGCATAGTCTGCCTGCTCCGTATCTTTCCAATAGTTGCTGTCCAACAGACAGGAGGCAAGTTTTTTTTTTAACAAATTAATTAATTGATATATAGAGCCTCCCAGGTAAAATATATATATACTCTGAGTGGCATACAAATGTCCACTAGAAATACAAATCCCCACTCTCTCCATCTAAAAAGTAAAATAAAAATTCCACAATACTTTAAAAACAAGTAAAATAGTAAAATGGCATCCAGATTAAAATGCACTGTAACTAACCACTGAGATTCGTCTCATCTAAACCCAAAGGCTGGGGAAATTAAATGACAGTATGTAATTAATTTATATTTTATATCTAAAACCATTCAAATGTAGTTTTTATGCACAACTTCTTCTTCTTCTTTATCCTGGGACTCTTTCAGGGGTGGAACTCAACTGGTGTTACTACCAGTTCGGTGACTATGTTTTGCGTGTGCTGCACGTATGTGTAAAAAAAACTTAAACTGTGCCGGTCGGACAGCTGAAAAGCACTGTGTGCAGGTGTGCAGCATTTGAAAAGCCTCTTTTTTCCTGCTTTTTCAACTTCAGCTGTACTGCACAAAGCAGCTGAGGTTGAAAAAGCAGGAAATAAAGGACAGGTAAAAGCCCGGGCAGGTGGGTGGGCCAAACAGCAGCAAACACAGAACCGGTTCGATGTCTGCTGCTCTTTAGAGCTACCGGTTCTTTAGAACCAGCCAGAAACGGTAGCATCCCACCCCTGGACTCTTTGTGAATGAAGTTCTAGCATATCAATACAAGATCTAGTACTTTCATTAGAAGGGTAAAAGAATTAGCACATCTATGTTGGTTGTAATTTATGTCACATAGATACAAGTAATACACAGGTGCAGTTACTGGTTGCTTATTCTCTTAAAATTTCTGACTAATTTTCCACAGTGCTGTTTTATCAATGGAAGAGTTAAGAGCTGGTGAGTCAGAAATAATAGAAAGGATGGCGGGTTGCAAATAGATTGATGGAGTGGTTCTCAATTAGGACTATGCCTATGAAATTAAATACAGAGGAAGATATTGTGACATGAAGTGTAACAATATGCTTGTGAACATTGTATCCTTGGGGAAAATGGTTTTTTTATTTACAATATGGATCTTAAATCCTTCCACAGAATAAGTGGAGGGTGTTAAGATTCCAAATATTGTAAAGCCTCTACATTAGTAGAGAGAGATAGGTCAAAAGACACACATTTAGCTATGATTCCAAATAATTTACAGCAGAGTTCTCCAACCTTGGCTACTTTAAGACTTGTGGACTTCAAGTCCCAGAATTCCACATCCAGCTTCATTTAGCAGCTACCTTGGTTAGGGACCTTTAGAAAGTACAAGAGTAATAAATTGTGACAATAAATAATTTTCTGATCCATGGGTACATTTATGACCACGTTTCATGCACTTGATAACAAAAGGCTTCAGTTTCAAACTGATTTAAAGTCTGGTCAGTTTCAGGCAGCAATGCAAACGAATCAGAGGTTTCCGATCAATTAATTAAAGTCACAGAGCTTGTTAATTTGAGGTTAGCAGTTATTAGGGGAGTGCTGCACTACAGAGAAAAGCAGTTCAGAATGAAAAGCAGTTCAAGAAAGTGTTTACTTTATTATTAATAACAGCTTGTTTAAATAGCTCCATAAGGAGGTACATGAGAACTTTATCTAAATGAGGGCAGCAATCATTAATCTTCAGTCGCAGTGTGTGTCTGTGTGTCATGTGATAATTTCACAAGTAATTGGAATGGAATGTGGCCATAAATGAGCAGAGGGTTCATTCACACGTTCTTGATATTTCTATTGTTTACAAAACGTAGTGTGCTTTCAAAATATGCCCAGCAAATCAGCAAGGAAGCTGTTTTCCTATACTTTTTATTTTTCAAATGTTATCTGAACCTTCTCCAGGTGTGAGATGGAGGAACTGGCGTTTACATAGAATGTTCTTGTGAAAACTTTTACTGATTTTTATTAAAAATGAAATCACACTGAAGAAAGATTATAACCAAAATATCCTCAAAGATTAAGATTGCTTTGCCATCTTTCAAAGTAATAATGTTAAATGACACTGCTTTTGCAATGCAGGAAGGATCTGCTCTTTTTTCTTCTTTTATCAAATAAATAGCAGATAAGAATATTACCAGGCATGAACACAAAAAAGTTTGGCAAAGGAAGCTGCTTTTGACCAATGTTGTCATTAGTTGAATGAGTGATATTAAAAAAAATAAAACCTGAATAAACGTAAAACTGTGGATTTCTCCCCTCCTTTTGCTAGCAAGTAGCAATAATAGTAGTACCAAAAGTAGTGATAGTAATATTATTTTAACAGTCATCATGAATCTATCTGTGATGTATACTAGAATTGATGATTATCTTCCAGAAATTTAGTCAGTTTTTGTTTGTTTTTTGTGTGCATTTGTGCATTTTTTAAAAAGGGCTCATATCTAAGCTGGGCAGATCTTTTGGATGTGCATAAAAATAAGGGTAAATCTGATTCAAAATATCTCTGCAGTTTTCAATGTGCTTCTTCAATTAACATGGTTATGATTTTTCTTTGCGTATAAGGGCTTTATATTATGGGTTTTCAGTATTTTTATCCTTGTATGTTGTTCAGTTGCTTGAATAAAATGGACATTATATAATGTATATATACATTATATAATGAAGAGTAAGGGAATAATTTTTGTTCGGTTTTGATTGCCAGGAATCTATCTGAAAGTATTTTGAAAAATTATTCCATCAATTCTAGATTTATTTTATACTTCACTGAAGCTGAACTTATTATAGAGCTGAAAGGAGACGTACATTGGCCAGGAAAATTGATCTGAATCCAGATTAAATATAAAAGTAAACCCCATGGGAAAATACTTTTGAGTCTTTTTATTTTAAATATTCTTATTACAACAACTTTGTTCACATATTGATACAAATTTACATATCCAGTGTTTTATCTTTTGGGAGGAATGCCTCTGTCAATGCATGTTTTTTAAAAAAATATCAATGAAATTCTCATAACACAATAGAAACAAACTTCCATTCACCATCTTGAAGGCTTTGTCAGAGTTTGAATTTTCCGGCATTCCATATAATGCATCTTTGCAGTTTGCAAAATCAGTGGAGATATTCATAATCACACATAATCTTAAACACAGAAATTTCACAACAAAAGGGGAGGGAGAAACAATTATATAATTTTACTTGCACATATTAAGTAGGCAAAATGGTAATTCAAACAACAGGAAAATATCTTTCTTTGAGGTCACATGGAGAGAGCACAAAGACCAATTTCAACTTCTAGCCAATAAAAAAAAAATCATACACATTTTTTGACAAGGCCTTGTTTTTTCATGGCTTCTTCAAATGTGTATTTTAGAAGATACCATTTATATCTTCTGGAAGTTATATCATCATTGGACAGTTATATTTATATACAATTGATGCAATAAACAAGAACGATCCTTGTCTTCAGAATTAGCAAACATGAGAATATCACTGTGCATGTAGAAACCTGATTCTTAAGTACAGGTACTAAAAAGACTTAAGCTCTTTTGGCAAGACCAATGAACTAATTTTTGATGAATTATTCACCTCATTCTTTTCTGGAATGTGTCATAAATATAGATAATAAGTGCTTTAAATAAACTTGTCTCATAAATATATGCCAAGTGATTGTAAGAGCTGCTTCCCTGTGGCATGATTTCAGCAACATGCTCATTTATCAAAATCCAAAATTATGGTGTCATGCCATTTAAGTGCTTTAACTTGCATGTGTCAAAGTGGTTCCCTCAAACAGGGCACTTTATTCATGACATACAGTTCTGTTCTTGCTGCTTACATTATGCATTTGGGTTTTCCATTTATTTTTTTCCTTTCACAATATATTAAATATTGATAATTTAATCAATAAACATTTATTACATTTCAACTTTCTAACCAGAAAAATAAACTACAAGGAGATTGACTAATAGCACCCATTTCCACTTCAAGTATCCTATCTAATTAGAGAGTCTGTAATTTTAAAAGCTTCTTGGCTAAGTGGTTTCAATTAGTGATCAGTTTACTACCTGGTAACTTTAGATGTTCTCCAGCAGTCTGCTACTTTAAATCAGTGTTTGCTAAGATCAGCCATTTATCAAATACAAAAAAAAAAATGGTAAGTAGAAAATGTGGTTTTTTGAAAGTAAAAATCAAACTGACTCATCAGTGTGCTTGGGCATTATTAGTGTTAAAATAGTACATAACATTCATGTTAATATACCCACAAGACAGGATGATAACATAGTCAGGAAAATATGTTATATATGCTATACATTTGGCTTTAAATTTTAAGGTTTGTTTTTTTTACAAAGTAGTGCAAAATTACAATGCATTGATACAATAACCAGTCCTATCTAGTAATTATTTCCTCACTTTTTTCACCTTGTGCTTCTTTATTGGGTACAAGTTGGCACACTGATTAACAGCACAATCCTGTTTATTTTACTGATATAAATATAAGCTCTAGTTAAGTTCAGTGGGGCTCATATCCAGTTTATTTTTTGCTCAGAATTGAATAAAGAGCATCCTTTATATATATGTGTGTGTGTGAGTGATTTTTTTTTCATGGTCATATTTAAGTTGCACTGAATAAAGTAACATTTGAAACTGATTTTCTGTGCATATTGACAAAATTCAGTAATACAGGAATGGCACTGCAATTCTTTATACAATGGATGTCAGTGAAGAATAAAATATCCAGCTCATTTTACATACAAAAGTGAAGCTATGACAAAGCATACCAATGGTTTTTCCAAAAGTTTCACATTTCAGAGAAATGTTTATCTATGTTTGTTAATGTTCCCATAATTTAGATTTATCTGTCACTAGAAAATGAGTTGAGACTTTTAACAATATGACTGAAGCAAAAGCACCTGTTTGTCTAAGTTGTTATCAGTGAGAGAGATTAATATAAATTAACTTTGATTGGATCACTGACAAGATCCTTTCTCTTGGGAATAAAGATAATTCATTAGGACCACCTACTGGGTATAAAGTAAATGATTAGAGACACTTTAAATTATGCATTGATTAGATTGTCAATAATGATTGTGGAATTTTTCACCATATTCTACATTCTTGTAGGACTGCATTACTAAAATAATGATGCTTATGAGGTAAACAAATTCATGTTCATTGTGAATGTGCAGATCTTTAAAAATCATTTTTCTGTTGTAGCATTATTTTCAAATGATTTTTACATGTGTTTTGACATACATCATTTCAGGCAGGATGATCTAAAGAGGAAAAATGTTCTCCTGGAAAAAAAAAACAGAGTTCTATAAAGTCTTAATTTTTTATGTTTAAGCAAAATTTGCTGCCTTGTATATTTGAAATGAAAAAGTGCAAAATTTGCTGCCTTGTATATTTGAAATGAAAAAGCGCAACTTCTAATCTTCTCTTGGATTTCCCTCCAGTCTCCTTTTTAGGGAAAAAGATATGCTAGTTTCCTTTGAAGAAATCATAGGATTATTTACATTCTTAATATACATGCATTTAAAGGAACCATTCCAGGATAGAGTGTGGGAGTAAACTGATACATTTCAATATGCAGAATATAACGGTAATTATTGAAGAACTAGCTTGCCCAGGGACACTATGCAGTTAGGAAAAACAGTACATGACTAGCATACATAATATGTACTTTCACAATCTAAAGTGTGATCTGTTTTAAAAATGAGATCATCCAGTATAGATTTGCAAATGCCTTTGTATGAAGTGAAGATACTTTTATCTATAACTCTGAATATCAAGAACTAAAATTATATGTACTACATAATTGTCAGAATCAGTTTTCCTTTAATTATATCATCTACAAACTTTTGGATATGTTCTTCAGATCGCAATGCTACTACTTCTTTATTAATCTTTGTAAATGAATTAGTCATAAAATATTTAAGGGGATTAAACACAACAAAATGTGAAATCATGAAAGTAAAAAACTTGTTTTCCCTAAGAAATTATTTTCACGTGAAACACATTTTATATAAAACACACAGACTGTAAGATAAAAATCTTGTGTTTTTGAATTGGAAATTAGTCCAATTAGGAAATTAAAGCAACATCCCTTAAGACAATTTAGCACTGTAGGTGGATGGGTTATAGCTGACTAGTTGAGTTTTCATATTGTGGCAGAAGGCATAAATTTGAAATTCAAAACAAAAGCTTAGAAATTCAGTAACCTTTTCTCTATACAGGAGATTTCAAGTGACATAATTTTTTTCTCAGATAACCCTAATTCTACTTCATGTAGTTTTAGGATTATATATCCTTGAACTTTTACAAAAGTAACAAACACTATCAGTAAGTACACATTTACCAATATTTGAGGTCCATGACAGTAATAACTAAATAAAATTAGTATATTCTGAAATTCAGTTTCACACAGGGAAATTATGGGCTACGTTAAGAGCTGGTATTATAACTATTTTCCAATCCAGAAAGTGGCAATATTTTAGCAAGACACAGTATACATAATTTTTTAAATTTATATATAACATAGAAGGATGCATTTCTTCTTGCACATATTACATACATACATTAACAGTAATTTTGAACATGTGTAGTTTAAGTTAATTTCCAGAACTGTTAATGTACAATGAGTGACAGAAATGAATTAATATTCTAGTTTTATCTTTTTCCAGTGTTACTCTTTCTTAAATTGTTCACATTTAGCAATTAGTCTTGTAATTGAATATTTATCCTATAGTTTCACATGGTGCAGAACATCTTGAAAGACCTAAAATTTAACTATTACAGAGTTAAAGCAAAATACTGAAAGAGAAGTTTGTACTATGAAAGAATACAAACATACAATCAGGGCAGCAATTATTAAGAGTAATACTGTAGATTGTATTTGTAAAAACTGATGGCATTTTTCATGGGCCAGATTTATATGCAATGAGAATTTGCTACTCTGTAACTATTAAATGTCTATTGTATGAAAAGTTCATATCTGTAGATAAATACAATTTAAAATATACTTTAAATTTTTGAGGAAACAAATAGAGCAAATCAGTGAAGAAGAGGCAACTCTATGGTCTTCATTATACTGCAAATGATACTGTGTAAATGGTATTTTAATCATCAGAAAAAGATATTTGCTCTAAACCACTTCAATATGTTATGCTCTTTTGAAAGTAATATGCCCAAAACAAAATAATACAGTTTGCTTTGCATAATGCTTTTTTGCATCCTCCTCCCAAAATGTACAAATGGCATCCAAATAGTTTCAACAGTTATACAAGCATAAACATATATACATAAACACTCATAGAGGGCTAGATCTTGCAGTCTCCATCATCACCCTACTTATCAAACCCAAGTCTGAATTCAGGGAGATATTGAAAATGCTGAAGAATATGGCACAAAGAATTGAAGATGAAATTCTTAGCAATTTAAGGGATCCCTTTCTCTCCCATGATACCAGAAACCAGCATCTTTCTATTTGGACTAAACTTTCACTCTCAAATACAAATATTTTCCCAAAGTTCAAATTTCATTCTGTCACAAAAACACATATTTAAAGTTTTTCTTTTAGTTTCTTAATGCAACTGCTGGTGAACCTACATGATTCACAGTTTCCTATTAGAGAACATTCTTTTAAAGTGACACAATATATGAAAAAATAAACATATTCTTAAAGAAGTATCATTTTCAGTTTTCATTCTAATTATATGGCCTTTTGTTCTTAAATGTATTTCATATATGTCATGAGGCCATTGGCTTGAGTGAGTTTCCATGGTTTTTATGATGTCCATTTACAACTGGTACAAAAGGAATGTAACACTTCTTACATTTATAACTTGCTGAACATATTCTTTAAAAAATGAAAAAGATTAACCTTGCAAATTCATTTATCTAAATATTTTGTTGAGCAGTTTGAAAGTTCAGAGTTCAGACACAACAAAACAGTTAACATAGGGTACATTAGCACCAAGTTTGATTACACAAATACTATGATTCTTGGTTAATTAATTTCAGATAACAAAAGTTCATTTGGGCATTTTTTTTAATACTGAAAAAACCAGGATATTTTAATTCTGCAACCATGGACTGCATGATTATAAAGCATTGCATACATGTTAACATGTTACAGAATATGAATCAAAGTTATGGGGAAATGCATTGGCTATGGCAGATCTTCTGATGAAAATACATTTAAATGAACAGAGTCCACTTAGATCAACTCCTTCCATTTTGTTGTCTCTGCTCTATTTTTTATTGGGTGGGAAACTTGTTCACAGAAAAAAACCTAATCCTCCATGACCGACTTTTTCCCTATTGTTAAAGCTGCAGTCTACAAAACAAAAACAAAAAACATGTTCTATGTGCATGTATGATATGGACAAAGAAGTAAATGGGACAGAGACCATCAGATATAATCCTTCTCTCAAGAGGATAGAATTAAACATTTTATCTCACTTATTTTTTCAGGAAACCCCCGAATTAAATGTTATTTTTGAGTTTAAAATGCTGATTTCACAAACTGAAACTTGGGAATCCAGAAAAATCTCATGTGAAAAATTCACATGTGTATACATACACAAAGAGACATAACCACACAAAATCTGTTTTCTAAAGTTTGAGGCTAACTATTTTCTTTCTATTTCTTCAGATTCTGGGATCTATGGCAAATTTAAAATGTGAACAATTATTTATTTGAATTTTATCCCATCTTTATTACTTTGTAAGTAATTCAAGGTAGCAACAGACACCTAATATTCCTTCCTATTTTCACCATGCGCTAAACCTGTGAGGTTTAGCCTGATAGAGAATGACTGGCCCAAAGTCAGTCAGCCAGCTGTCATGCCTATGGTGGGATTAGAACCCAGAGTCTCCTGATTTCTAAACCACTACACCAAACTACTTCTCTTTATTCACTGTGACTTCATAACAAATCATTTCCAAGAAACTTTCCTAAAAGTAAACATAATTGCCCAGTCTTTTATTTCTTATCAGAAGTTAAATACATTTAAATTATGTTTAAGAGGGACTACTTTAATCTAATAGCAAAAAATTAATTAATGAAAAATCTTTGAGTTAACTGTTAAATTCTCCTTTTTTGATACTGATAAAACCATGTGGAGGAAAAGTTCTAAATAAAAACTCTTCCATATTGTCAGCTTGCATTGCCTGAAGAAGTTAGATATATATTCATTTCATGTTAAACACAGACTGAATTAATACCTTCTGAAAAGAACATGAAATCAAGCCACAAACTGTTAAGTCAATTAATAACATTTTGAAATCCAAGGGCGAATGCATCTCCCAAATACATGTTTAAAAATATCTACCTTCAACCTAAATTCTTTCGTGTAATACACTGAACATAATGATACCTCTACAATTTAAAAACTACTTACCATTCTGCAGATTGTGTTCACTAGTAAAAGTAATTAAAATTAACATGTTTTATAGGCCAACTGAAAGCTACCAAAATTAGGGGGGAAAAAACCAACCCTCCTGCTCACCCCTGTTATAATGAGAGATGGAAGCAAGTTCCTCATCTGTCAACAGTTTCCAAACCAAACATATAATAACAAACCGCTGTTGAAAATTGGCAATATTAATAAAGCCAATAATCTCTTAATTTGCCTTCTCCTCTACTCTCAAGAGTTTCATCAGTAATGTCAATAGGAAAATGTGATCATCCATAAAACATGCAACTCATCTTTTCATTTTAGAAAGAAATGTAAACCATGGACAGTAACATTACTGAAATTCTTAGCCTTAAACCCTTATGCCCTTCTTAAGACCCAAGACAAATTGGACCTCTGGAAAAAGTTAAGTAAAAATGACAAATTGTCACACTGTAATTTTTAAACAAATTTTACAAAATGCAAATTTGGGGAATGCATACAAATTTGTTATTGGAACTGCATTCAATTACTTTGATTAATACAAAAGTAAACTCAATGAAACTTAGTATTTATTGTCTTAGGCTGGCTTTTTAATTTTTTTTTTGGAAACCAGTACAAAAGCCAAAGAAACTTCTCTTCTTGGAATAACTTATGCATTTATAGATTAGACTAACAAGTGGTTAGCTTGCTTCCTCTGATCCAGACTAATAAGTATTTTTATCCAGAATTACAGTGCAAGTTTAATTTTCCCATTTTTGGTTAATTTTTTTCACAAGAGTTTTCATTTTTATGTTATTTAAAAAAAAAAAACCATTGAAATAGATGAAGGATTAACCAAACATGTGAAACTAAATGCAAGTCTTCCCATTGAAGCAACCACCATGGGAGTCACTGGCTTCAAAATGGAAGTTGTGACTAAATGATCAAAGTCTCATTCCTTTCTAATATCCATAGCAGTATGAATGCTTACATTAAAAAAAAAAGACTTAAGTTTTGATCACCATGTCCTGTCTGGCATTTGGAAGCCAAGGTCCATCACTGTGAATGAGCTTGCTTCCCATGAAGTAAGCAAAGATGTTCTGCAACCAAAGACAATTTATAAGACACAACCATTTATAAACAATTTAGAAAGTAGTTTATAAAACAGAATCAAACATTGTTTTGGGTATCATTCTATTTCATAAATTATATTTGTTAAATCATAATAAATAGTTTGGTCCCACTGTTTTATGTTGATTAGTTTCATACCTCCTCCCCAATTTCTTTTACTGCCCTGCAAGAAAAAAAAACCTGCTGTAATCAATATACACAAGATTGCCTTATGTAACTGACAGTGATGCAGCATTGCAAAAATGATGAAACAGTATATAAGAGCAAACTCCTCAGTGAACATTGTTAAACACAGCAGGAGTTCCAACAAATTATAAAATAATGTCGTGGCAGAGGTGCAGGATGGAATAATTTCTGCAGCCATGTCATGGTTTTTAAAAGCACCCAAGCTATTTCACGTATCTCCCATAAGTACATCCTGCAAAAGTTGCTACTTTTTGGTTTCCCACATGGGACAGTAAATGTATGATTAAAATATAACAGTAAGTCACCAGAGTTTGGATTGTTTAAAGAAGGGAAATCCAATGTTGGATTATTATTCTTAATTCCTTTTCAAAATCTCGGCTCAATAAAATACAAGAAGAGTCTGAAAGATGGTGGTCACTTCTTCAACAAATAAACGGAACAGAAAGTAACCACTATTATTTTTTTGAAAGACATCTTGATCTGGAAAGGAAGGAGTGTGGTTAAGGTTTCAAGGCTTTAAGTGAATTATTGATCCACATTGAGAAGAAAGGCCAGATGACAAAGAGTAATGCTTTACTCCGGAATTTCCCCCCCTCTTCATCTTGAGATGGGATTTTGACAGCTTTCCTCCCCGTTAATACAAAGTGCAGGAAAAAATGGATAAAGGTTTAGTTCCAAAACCATTTCTCTAAATTACCAACAGACTTGTATTCTTGGTGTTTCTTTACATGGTCACAAGCGAGACATGCATGTGATTCCCAGAATCGAGGAAGGCGCACTGAAAAATCCTTTCTCCAGTTGAAGTAGCTAATATACAGTTTAGTGTTTTTATCAAGCATCAGAAGGTACTCTGAAAGGTCCTTTGGAGACAGGAAATCCTCCACATGTATGAAAGAATTAGCTGGGATGTAATTCTCATAGTTTTCTCTGGGAGGACCCAGAACAACTGGCACAGATCCAGCAAAAAGAGCATTGTAGAGTTTCTCCGTAATGTAGTCTTTATGGATAGAATTTTCAAAGGAAAGGTAAAACTTGCAAGTGGAAATAGTGGGGATCAAATTTTTATCACTGATATAATATCCAAATGCTTGTCCATAGGTATGGATTTCAATATATTTACTTAATTCATTATAATATTTAACTCTAGCATGCTCAGGATTCCAGTTACTCACTACCCAACATACAAGTTTTTCTTTATTTGGCATTTCATACTCAAAGGAATTTGTGCTAACTATCATGAAGCCATAAGGCACCTGAATATCTGAATCCCGGCGATAGGTGAGGGTCAAATTAAACAAATGTTCAATCCCGCTCTTTTGTGGAGTATGGGTTGGCGATTCCAGGTTCATCCAGATCCATTTCTGAAATGCAGGTCTAGGCTGCTGAGGTAAATTTGTCAGATCCCAGCTAATGTCTCTGTGGTGAATGAGAACTGCATGAGACCGGTTATATAGCGTGCGGTCTGTTGTCAGGTGGCATCCATGGATATCAAAAGTGGGACAGAATTTCAGATCAAATGTCTGTCCAAATGGCCAAACCCATATCAGAATTGTTGTTTCATTAATGTAATCACTTTTAGTCAAGTAGAAATTCTTCATCTTTAGAACTGAGCTGTCTGATTCAATAGGACTGGAGATCCATTCGCTTGTTGGCTTGATATATATCAGCAGACAAGCCATGAAACAGCCAAGCACAATGAAGAGAAATAGAAATGGCCGAAAAATTCCTTTGGATGATGATGTCATAATTTGATCTACAAAGAAAAGAAGGAAGAGTTTAAAGTCAGTGTTTTTAGATTAAGGTGGTGTTTTAACCCTAACCCTAACCTTAACCCTAAAAATTACAAATAATGAGAAAGAACCATAATATTTTTCACAAACCTGAATGGAAATCAGATGAATTGAAAATATGTATTGAAGTGGAATGAAAACAACTACATCACTATGCTGCATGTATTTGTGTATTTTATTTAAATTAATATTTATATATATATATATATATGCAGGTCTTGGTGTGTTCAGGTCTTTTCCCATGTAAGATTGAGACTATCTGGGCAACGTTTCGATAAGATCTCACTCGCCATCTTCAGGCTAGTGTTTTCGGCTTTGTGCTTATGCGAGCAAAGCATGATCTGAGCTGCTGTCTCCCTATATATACTGGTGTGGAGGCTGGCTGTATTGCCATTTCTTGATTGGTTGATAGAGTTGATGTTTGCAGATTGGCTGGCTTTTTCTTAGAACTCAGAAGGTCATCACACAGCCCATTACCCAGGTCATTACGACCCAGGAGATTATAGCACAAGACCCAGGAGGTCACAAGATTAGAACTCAGAAGGTCATCACACAGCCCATTATCCAAGTCATTACGAGCCAGGAGATTACAACACAAGACCTAGGATGACAAATCAATAGAACTCAGAAGGTCATCACACAGCCCATTAACCAAGTCATTACAACACAGGAGGTTGATAGACACACAGCCAATACCTCAGTCACACATGTTCTTAAGAAAAAGCCAGCCAATCTGCAAACATCAATTCCATCAACCAATCAAGAAATGACAACACAGTATATATAGGGAGACAGCAGCTCAGATCACGCTTTGCTCACACAAGCACAAAGCCGAAAACACCAGCCTGAAAATGGCGAGTGAGATCTCATTGAAATGTTGCCCAGATAGTCTCAATCTTACACGGAAAAGACCCGAACGCACCAAGACCTGCATACCTGTACCTGTGAAAATCTACAAATACACACACACACACACACACACACACACACACACACACACACATACACACACACACACACACATATACAGCTGTGCTTAATAAAATAACACATGAAAAAAAAAACCCTCCAAAATTGATATGTGGATTTATTACTACCAACATACATTTTAGCAATTAGCATTTTTATAAACAGCAAATGGTGTAAAAACAATAACTTTTGAAAAATATACTATGCAAAATGTAACATGGTTCTATGCTAGATGCAAAATGTCAAACATTTAAAGAAACTGTCCTTGGCCTGGTATATAAAGGAACTCAAGGAATATTAGGAATAAAATTCTCACTTAGCATGAATAATCCTAATTGCCATAAACATTCCTTAGCTCTTGAGAGCAGAGGGAAGCTCAATCATGCTAAATATATGCATTCACTTCTGATATATCTCATTAGGATATAGCTTTTTTGTCTTCCTTTGTGAATGGAAATACTTACATATTTAAATCATATATCTATTTTTACCACTATAAAAACTAATCCCAACTAATTTTTTTTTAAATAAAAAAAATTCAGATTAACAATTTTAATCTTAAAAGTAAAACAATGTGGTCCATATGGCACTGATCTTAAAGGATATTTGAAAGCTCCATTTGGTACACAATACAGCTGCATAGGTAGTAAAAAGTGTTGGACATCTGACACATGCCACACCACTGCTGTATGAGCTGCACTGACTGCCAGTGTACTTCCAGATGCAATTCCAGCTGCCAGTTTTCACCTTTAAAACCCTTCATGGCTTGAAGCTAGATTACCTAATCCAATTTGGTCCTGCAGATTGGGTATGTTATGGGTCCCATCAACCAAGGAACGTCATCTGGGACCAGGGACCAGGTAGTGTGCTTTCTCTGCCATAACTCTGGAACATTCTCCCTTAAGCTAAGTCAGGATTAATTAATCAGTGGTACTGCTTGCTTCCAGAAGTTGTGAGTGCTCCAAATTTAAGAAGAGATTGGACAACCATTTGTCTGAAATAATATAAGGTCTCCAGCTTGAGTGGACTAAAAAACTCCAAGGTTCCTTTCAATTCTGTTATTCTGACCCTGCTGGCCTTTTGTAAACCATGAGGACTAGTAGTTGTGCTCCTGGGTCTGGAGGCCATAGTGTATTAAGACTCCCAGTTCTTGTATGTATTACAAGAATAGTTCTATAGAACATTTCTACTTGGCAATCATATATATATTATTTTGTATGGTTTGAAACATTTTTTACTTTTTGTGATGTGGATCACTTCTTGAAATGAATGACTATAGAAATAAAAATACAAATTTAAAAAACAGCAAAAAGGATCAGCAGCAATAATAAAAAACAGGGCAGAAGAAATTCTGCAAAAAATAGGCAACATGGACAAATTAATTTTGCATCACACACGGAAAACTGTGTACCAACCCTAATTAAATTGGAAAGCAATTCTATAATTGGATGAACTCTATCATGAACACCATGCCGCAGATTACTGGACAGAGAATTCCTGAAAAATGTGAGACTATAAAAATGATATCCCATAATTTTAATGACCAGAAAATAAAGGCAAAGCAATCCATCAGGTATTCTTAAACCCATGTAGGTTGAGTACCTTCACCTTCACTCAAACATGCTTTCAGTCAGTGTATCTTCTCCTGTATAATATACATTTCCCCTAAAGTCTCAGAATTCTGTATTCCCTACATTTTCCAGGCCAGCCTTAAAGATAGGCCTACTCAGCATGACTCCAACCATCAAGTTAGTATATTTTTGCACAGATATATTGCCACAACAATTGATGCTGGGGAAACTTTGTTTTGCCCTTTACTTTTATGGAACAGAAATAAAAGTGGGCACTTTTTTCTGTCTACAAGGTGACATTTGATGTTGACTGGTAGGTTGTAGGCTTTTCTTATAAATATACAGAGATTCCTTTTACAATACACTGCCCACCCTCTAAAATATTTATTTTAATATTTATTTTCCTCTAAAATATTCATAAATGTTCCTCCTTCACATAGTATATATGCCATTTACTTACCATTCCATTTACTTACTGTTTACTTATGTCATTCATATTAATACTCGTTTTCATATCCCATTCATATATTTTACACTAGTCACATATAATACTTATATGTCCATTCATTCCACATTTCATCTTCACCATTCAGCTACTATTTCACATATGGCAAAAAAGGATTGAATTATAATACCTCCAAGAGATTTCAGGGATTATTCAAAAAGTGTATCAGATTTTAAATAACACCTCCCCCCCACAGTTTTCTCCATGTCAAATTTTATATATCCAGAGGTGGGATTCTACCAGTTCAGGCAAACCCCTTTTCCCATGTTTAGCTCGCTCTGAACTGATTCACTGCAACAAAGAAGTGGGCCCGCCCGCTCCTGCTCTTCCTATGCTTTATGTCTTTGTTTAGAGCACAGCTGATTTGAGCGGTAGAATGGTTTGCTGTGCCTCAGCTGTTTTCTTCAGAGGCTGCAGCTGAAGATAAGTATGGGCTTGCCTTTTTTAAATGGAGAGCACGCGCGGTTGTTATACTGGTGGAATCTCACCCCTATATGTATCGCATGTTTTTACTCTGGTATAACACATTCAGTTATTCTGACATCTGTGGATTGCATTTTCTATACTTCCCCCTTAAAAAAACCTTGAATGGTTCTACAAAACCATACGTGGGCCATAAGAAGCAAATCTGACTTATTCTACAATGCTCATTTATCTTATTTGATTATTTTAGCAATCAAATAAGATTTGTTTCTGCCTCAGCTATCAATAAGGCAGATCTGGCTGCATTCCTAAAACAGAATGGCCTGGGGAATCACATTATAATGTAGCATTATTTCTAAAGACATTTTTAGGTGGGAAAGGACTATCTTATTTGAACTAATAATGGAATGTTTTAGGTTTCCATAGAAAGGGTCTGTACATATTGATGAGGGGGGGATGCAGGAAGAATAGCTAGAATACCCCCTAAAAATCAAGGGCTAGCTGAATCAGAGCAAATCTACATTTGATTGGAACGCAACCTCTTTGCAGTCTTGCCCAAAAGAATGACATTTTTTTAGCGATCATGATGGATAATGAGCTTAATGAATTGCATGATAGTCAGTTTAATGATGTATACAGTTTAATGATGTATTCTGACTGCACAGCTACATGGAACTGCAACAGAATATTAGGGTGCATTGAAGAAATGATGTATCAAAGATCAGTAGAAGATAAAGATGTGACTGATGAATACAATGATAAGAATCATGTATTGACCTTGGGCCAGTCACTCTCTCTCAACCTAATCATCTTTACAGGATTGTTGTGGGGAAAATAGGAGGAGGAAGGTATGTTGGAGATGTTTGTCCCCATGAGTTATTTGAAAAAGTAATAAAGATGGGATAAAAATAAAATGACTAAAATTAATAATAATTTATTGACTGATTGGTTGGAAAAAACTGAATGTTCCCAACTTTTCTATTGCATTTATATAGCAATTGAACCAAAATGTGTACTTGGACATAAGTTTTAAAAAGGATTATGTTGCATTCACCCTAATTTCTGCATTTGTGCTAATTTTTTTCCACATCTCACCAGTAGTGGGATTCAATTTTTTTTACAACTGGTTCTGTGGGCATGGCTTGGTGGGCATGGCAGGGGAAGGATACTGTAAAATCTCCAGTCAGAGCTTGTATTTGCTGGTTCTCTGAATTACTCAAAATTTCCACTACCAGTTCTCCAGAACTGGCCAGAACCTGCTGAATACCACCTCTGCGTCTCACCCATAAAGATACATGTTCTGATATTTTCATGTATCAAAAATGAATGAAAAAAGATTCCTTGCTTTGCAAATATGAATACTCCCCTTTCCACAACTCCCCAATGAATTTTATAAAAATCCTCAGATATTGTAGCTGAGGCCTCTTCTGTCCTCTATTTTATGTTCATAAAATTACTTACAAAAACAGATTTAATTGCTTACTTTTTAAAGGTGTCACCAATCTATACATTTTATTTTTTTTGAAAATTTCTCTTCCCCAAAACTTACTTAAGTGAAAAATAGATATTTTAGGAGTTTTCATATTTTGTTCAATTCTACAAAAGAACTGAAAAGCTTAGCATAATTCCATTTGTTTTTAAAATTAAAAAAGGAAAACTGTTTAATCCAAATTAAGGATGCATATTTATTTGACTTTTAGCCTGTTTTATATCATTTTAAGTTTTAGTATTTATAAAGAGTTAATACCTCTTCAAATGTGTATAGTTATTGATTTCCAACTATAGTAACTTTATTTTGCTTCAGAGTAAGGAAAATATAAAACTCCCCACTTTCTATTGATTACAGAAACTCAGAAACTATAGGTTATTTTGCGTATACTTTTTCTAATCACAAATTCATACTTGAATAATAGCCCACTCAGAATATATAGAAGGAATACAGCAAACCTGAATCTCTGTAATGATACTTTAACTGTTTTATTTTTAAAAAGCTTTTATAAAGCTGAAATATCCTAAAGCAATCAAGGATTTTCTGGCACAGTTGAAAGAATGTTATATTCAGTACATTCAGTGCCAAGTTACCTGTTTATATAATATGAACAAATAATTTCTGCATATAGTTTATACTACCAGTATATTTAATATAGTGATTAACTGATTTAACAAGTATGCATTTTATTTTGGACTGCTCTGAGAGAAAGGAAAAGAATAATTGTTTTACAACTTACTGTATTCAAGAGGCTTGAAGCTAAATTTTATTTTTTTTAAAAAAAATTTTTTTATTCATTTTCCAAATTTAAAATCATAAAACAAAACTTTATACATTATTATCAACATCAAGACATCTTTTGCATTTCCTCACATTTTTCAGTGTGTGTTTACTTATTCCTTTATCATTGCATCTTACTCTTACTATAAATCAATATGCATCTCAATCTTCTCTATGGTATATTTATATATTTACATATTCTCTCATTCTTTTCCTAATTGCCATTTTATTTTCTTTTTATTTCTAAACCACTCATACCAGGCATCCCAGGCTCTATAATAAATTTAATCTTCTCTTTTATTTTCATCATTAGCCTCTATACAATCTATTATTTTTTTAATAACCATGCCTTCCGATGGAACCCTTTTTTCCTTCCAGAGTTGTGCATACGAAATCCTTGCAGCTGTTAATATATGTAACATAATATATCTATCTGTTTTATTGCATTTTTGTGTTATTATACCTAATAAAAAAGCTTCCAGATTAAATTCAATTTTCTGATTCATAATTTCTTCTATCCATTGTCTAATTATATTCCAATATTTTTTCACTTCCTGGCATGTCCACCAGGTATGGAAATAAGTGCTCTTTTCTTTTCCACATTTCCAACAGTTTGGGTCTGAGTTAAACATTTTTGCCAATCTAGCAGGAGGAAGGTGCCATCTGTAGAACATTTTGTATTGATTTTCCTTGTATGCTGTGGATGTAAAAAGTTTGTAATTTGATCCCCACATTCTCTTCCAATTTTTCAGGTCTATATTATGGCCAACATTTTTCGCCCATACCACCATCGTCTCTTTGACCACCTCCTCTTCCATTTTAAAATCTAGTAGAAAATTATATATTCTTGAAATCATTTTCTTTTCCATTTCTTGCAGAATTTTATCTAATTGATGCTTTTCCATGCAGAAACCAAATTGTTCTTTGTCCTTCTGATATCTCGCCTGAATTTTCATGTTTCATGATAATTCTTGTCTCGTTTTTAATCTTCCTTGTGTGTCTAATAGGTCTTTGTAACTCCTCTTTCCCCCCAGATCCATTGCATTTGGGTAGATTTGTGCTTCCATAGTTGACAACCAGTTCGGTATTTTAATATAATGGTTCTTTTTAATTTTGTTCCATGTCCGGATTAATGAATCTTTAATCATGTGTCTCTGAAAATATGCATGCTGTTTACATTTCCCATCCCATAAGAAACTATGCCACCCACTCTTCAACTCATGACTCTCTTATCGACAATACTCTTCTATTTTCCAGGTTGATCCATTCTTTAATCCATACCATAACTGCAGTCTAATAATACAATTCCCAGTCAAGGAGTCCAAAGCCACCCCTTTCTCTTTTGTCCTGTAACAATTTCATTTTTATCCTAGATTTTTTCCCATGCCAAACAAATTTACTTATTATTCAATCTAATTCTCTAAAAAAGGTTTTATCCAATCTTATTGGTACAGTTTGAAAAAGATATAGTATTTTTGGTAGACATTTTAATTGCCGCAATTTTCCCCAATAATGATAGCTGTAATTTCCTCCACACTTCCAATTCTTTTTTTATTTGTATTATTAATTTGTCATAATTATCTTTTTTGATTGAAGAGCATCTTGCTGTTAACCAAATGCCTAAATATTTTACCTTTTTCACACTTTGCATTCCCAATTTTCCTTCTAATTCTTTTTTTTGCTTATCTTTTAAATTTTTAGTCAATAATTTTGTTTTGTTTTTATTAATCTTTAGGCCTGCGACCTTGCCAAATTCCTCTATTTCCTTTATTAATTTTACTCCCGTATCCTCTGGATCTTCCAGAAAAAATACTATATTATTGACAAATGTCTATACCTTATAATGCTCCTTTTTGATTAAAGCCCCTTTGATTTCTACATTTTTCCTAACGTTTTCCAATAAGTTTTCTAAGGTAAGAATAAGAGAAGGGATGACTGTGGGCATCCCTGCCTTATTCCCTTGTCGATCTTAAATGTTTCCGTTCTATCACCATTTATTATTACACTGGTCGTCTGTGTTGTATAAATTGTCAAAATCAATTTAATAAATTTATTGCCAAATTGCATGTTTTTTAATTGTTGTATTATGAACTGCCAATTAAGATTGTCAAATGCCTTTTGCGCATTGAGGAAGACCATTGCCAATTGTTTCCCTGGGTTTGCTTCATAATATTCTATTATATTCAATACCATTCTAGTATTATTTTTAATTTGTCTATTCGGTAAGAATCCGTTTTGGTCACTATGAATGATCTGATTAAGGGTTTTTTTCAACCTTTCTGCCATTATGGACATAAATATTTTATAATCAACATTTAAAAGGGATATGGGCCTATAATTTTGAATTAATTGATGGTCCGAATCTTCTTTTGGGATCAATGTTATGTATGTCTCCCCCCATGACTTAGGTAATTTTGCTGTCATCAGTATCTCATTATAGAGTTCTAATAATTGCATTTCTAATTTTCTTGAAGCGTTTTATACAATTCCCCTGGGAGACCATCCGGTCCTGGTGTCTTATTGTTTTTCTGTTTCAGGATTGCCTCTTGCAGTTCTCTTAGTGTTATTTCCCTGTTTCTCTCTTCTTTATCCTCTTCCGGGATCACAGGTAGCCCTTTTCCTTCTAAGTAATGTTGGATATTTCCCTCTGGTACGTCTTCCCTACTATATAATTCCTCAAAAAAACCTTTAACAATATGTTGTTTCTTTTCAGTTTGATGATGTAGCATACCATCAGCGTCCTTCAATTGTTGGATTGCCCTTTTTTCTTTTTCTTTCTTAAAGTCTATAAGCTAGCCACCTTCCCGGCTTATTCGCGTGTTCAAAATAATTCTGTTTTATCTTTTTTATGTCCTGTAACCATTCATCTTGTGCTAACATGTTCAATTTATGTCTAATCATTATCCTCTCTGTATTTGCTGTATTATGTGGTGTTTTTTCTAGTGTTTTTTCTAACTCCTTGAGAGTATCTAGTAGTTTAGATTGTTCTCCTTTTTTCCTTATATCTACGTGTATTATATGAAATTGCTAGGCCCCTGATATACGCTTTAGTCATGTCCCATAGGTTTGGAATTGATGTTTGTTGTTTTTTGTTTTCCTTCAAAAAGAGCTCCAATTCTTTTTCCATAATTTTAACACATTCTTTTTCTTTTAGGATCTCCTTGTTTAGCATCCATCTTGTGTTTTTTTTCAATCCTTTCCAAATTATTTTAATGGGATTATGATCTGCCCATGTGTTAGATTCAATTTCTATTTCTTTTATATTACGTTCCATTTCCCCATTTGTCCATAACATATCCAATCTTGACCATGATGTGTGTGGTGCTGAATAGTAGGTATACTGTTTTTTGTCTGGATTTCTTTCTCTCCATATATCTTTTAATCCTAATTCTTCCGCCATTTGATAAAATACTTTTGGTAATGTTTTCCTTTTCCTTTTTCCCCCTAGGTTTTCATTATTGTAATCTTTTCCTAAATTTGCTATTGCATTGAAATCTCCTAGCAGGCATATGTTTTCATATTCCTGTTTTACTAATTTTCTGTATAGTTTGGTATAAAATTTTTCTTGTTTCTCGTTCGGTGCATATATCACTGTCAGTAACATTTTCTTATAATTTATATAAACTTCTAACATCAAAATCCTACCCTCCTCATCTGCATATACCAGTTTTGCTTGTAAATGTTTCCTAATATATATTGCTATCCCCCTCTTTTGTTGGGCTAGAGATACATATAAATCTCCTAACTTTGGTGCTTCTAACAGTTTACTTTGATGTTTCTGGATATGTGTTTCTTGAAGGCATATAATATCTAAGCTCAATTTCTGTAGTTTAGTTATTGTTTTTTTCCTCTTAATTTGTGAATTTAAACCGTTGATGTTAATGGAAATCAATTCGATTTCTTCCGCCATCTTACTCTGTAGTTGTTTCTTGTTGAAGCTTGTTTGCTCTCGTTTGGTGTCTTGTTCTTACGCCTTCTCTTTCCAATTCTTCCTCTCTCTTTCCTCTTGTTCTATTTCTCTTTCCTCCACCCGATCTTCTTCTTGGCTCCTACTTTCCACTTCCTCTTTGCTATTCTGGTCTTCTCCTGATACCACATACAGTTCAAAGAATTCCCTTGCCTTTTTTATACTGTCTATTTTAAATTTTTTATCCTGCCATGATATTAACATTCCCTCTGGGATGAGCCATTTGAACAGGATGTTATTCTTATTTAATTGGGCGGTCAGGAATCTGTATTTCTTTCTATGTTCCCTTATTCTTCTTGGAATTTGTTTCAACGTTACAATTTCTGTTCCCTTAAATATCAGCGGTTCGTCTCTTGTCACTTTGTATATCTCATCTCTCAGTTGTTTCTTTGAGAATCGTATATGAATCTCTCTTGGAAGTCTAAAACATCTTGTATAGTTGGTATATATTCTATATACCTCATCTATTTCCCTTCAAACCTCTTGATCCTCTTTTTGTAATGCTTCTGCTATGAGATCTGCCATTAATTTGGGCAAGTTCTCCCCTCTTTCTTCTGTTACATTCTGAAATCAGAGGAAGAAATCAGCCTTTTCCATCTCCAAATATGCAATTGCCTCTTCTTATTTCCTATTCTCTCCCATTAATTTCTGTTCTATTCTTTCTTATTTGTTTGTTCGACTTTGCTTCCACTGCTTTCATTTTGTGTTCCATCTTTACTACTGTTTATTGGATTTTACTTATCTTCTCATCTAATTTCCATATTTTGCATTTCATTTCCCCCATTTCCGTGGTTTCTCACCATCATTTCTTGTATTGTTATTAATGCCATTTGAATTGTTTGCATATTTGATATCTGACTTGCCTTCTCAGGGTTCAGCATGCCCTCTATGGAACGTTGTCTTGCTGGTGGTGTTATCCTTTATGTTGGGTTGGATGTTGTTTTCTTCCCAATCTTAGCTGAAGTTGTCGTGGTGGACATCTTAGGCTTCCCAAATCTACCTATTTTCTTAAGAAAGTCTTTCAATATTATCATCCGTTGTATCATATTGTATGTGCTATGTTTCTTCCTGCTTCAAACGTTCTACCATCATCCCAGTGCCAAAGAAGCCCTCCATCAAGGAACTGAATGACTACAGACCAGTTGCTCTAACATCTGTAGTATGAAAATCTTTGAAAGGCTTGTGCTGTCCCACCTGAAAACCATCACGGATCCGCTGTTAGATCCCATGCAGTTTGCATACCGAGCAAATAGATCGATAGATGATGCTGTTAACATGGCTCTGCACTACATCCTACAACACCTTGAATCTCCAAATACCTATGCAAGGGTCCTCTTTATAGACTTCAGTTCAGCATTCAATACCATCATTCCAGTCACTCTTCTAAGTAAACTAAACCAACTAGCGGTACCTGAACACACTTGTAACTGGATCATAAGCTTCCTAACAGACAGGAAGCAGCAGGTGAAGCTAGGCGAAATCACATCCGATATCTGTACAATCAGCACAGGGCCCCCCCAAGGCTGTGTGCTATCTCCACTTCTCTTCTCCCTATATAGCAATGACTGCATCTCAAATAATCCATCTGTTAAAATACTGAAGTCTGCTGATGACACAACAGTGATTGGTCTCATTCGAGACAACGATAAATCTGCATACAGACAGGAGGTTATACAACTTGCCTCATGGTGTAACGGAACAATCTGGAACTGAACACACTCAAAACCGTAGAAATGGTGGTAGACTTTAGAAGAAACCCTCCCACATTACCATCTCTTACAATACTAGACAACACAGTATCAACAGTAGAGACCTTCAAATTTCTAGGTTCTACTATATCACATGACCTAAAATGGACACCTAACATCAAAAACGTCATCAAAAAAGCACAACAAAGAATGTTCTTTCTGTGTCAACTCAGAAAGCACAAACTGCCCAAGAAGCTGCTGATCCAGTTCTACAGAGGAATTATTGAGTCTATCATCTGTACCTCTATAACTGTCTGGTTTGGTTCTGCAACCCAACAAGACAGGCACAGACTTCAGAGGATAATTAGGACTGCAGAAAAAACAATTACTACCCGCCTGCCTTCAATTGAGGACCTGTATACTGCATGAGTCAAAAAGAGGGCTGTGAAAATATTTACAGAGCCCTCACATCCCGGACATAAACTGTTTCAACTCCTTCCCTCAATGCTATAGAGCACTGCACACTAGAACAACTAGACACAAGAACAGTTTTTTCCTGAAAGCCATCACTCTGCTAAACAAATAATTCCCTCAACACTGTTCAACTATTTATAAAGTGTACACTACTATTACTGTTAATCTTCTCATCACTCCTTATCACCCATCCCCTCCCACTTGTGACTGTAACTTTGTTGCTTGTATCCTCACGACTTATATTGACTGTTACCTAGTATGATTTGATGTTGATTGTACCCTATGACTATCATTAAGTGTTGTACGTTATGATTCTTGATTCTTAACGAATGTTCCTTGTCTTTATGTGTACTGAGAGTATTTACACCAAGACAAACTCCTTGTGTGTCCAATCACACTTGGCCAATAAAGTATTCTATTCTATTCTATTCTATTCTATTCTATTCTATTCTATTCTATTCAACCCTCTTCTGCATTTTCTATATTTATCTCTTCCCTTTTACCTTATTGTAATCCCTTCAGTTTATCACGACAAGGTCTAATGTACTTAATAATGTCTCTCTTTAATTTTATGCACACTTTATATATATATATATATATATATGTATGTATGTATGTATGTATGTATGTATGTATGTATGTATGTATGTATATATGTATGTATGTATGTATATATACAACAATGTAAAACTAAATATCGTTATTTTAATAATCTATGATAGTTTGTAACCCTCTTAATTTTCTAATCTTATTTAATCCTTTTAATAAATTAATTAAGTATAGTTCTAAATATAATAGCTTATATAGTAAATATATATAATTCAGTAAATATAGATAAATATGTGTTTGATTATTTTCTTTTTTTATATACTATATCTTATAACTTTCTTATATTTCAATTAAATCTATGAATCAATATATAGCCATTAAGTAGATGTACATCAATTGGTTAATTAGTTGTTATCCAAGGTATCATATTATGGAAAGATATAAAGAATATATAGGGTATAGCAGTTATAAAGAATGTAGCTGTCTATGAAATAGGATACATAAATTAATTCTTCTTGAAAACAATCATATATATATATATATATGCAGTATATATATATATACAGTATATATACTGTATATATAGCTTTAGATTTTTTTCCCAATATACACTTTTGAATTTAATACTTAGAAATTATTCAGCTTTCTTCTTCTTTCTTCATTCTTCTTTTCCCTTTCTTCTGCACATCGTCACATTACTTTCTTCATTTCCTGTTTCCTCAGTCCTCTTTAACTACTTAGTCACTTTCACTCTCAAATTGCAGTCACAGCTTTGTATCAAAATGGTTCCACTCTCCATTCAACTACAGTTCTCCATTAAAGTTCCAATTGTTCTCTCTAATGTCTCTTTTCTGCTCTACTAGTAATCAATCCAAATCGTAGAAATTTTAAGTTTTTATTCACAGAGTCTTGATGTTTTCTTCTGCGGTACTCTCTCTCAGCTGTTAAACTGTTGTTTTCTCCTCTCCCTTTCTCTCTGCTATTCTCCGCCAATTAGATGCTGTATTCACTCTGTCCGGAGGCTCCTTCTGTCAAAGTCTTTCACAGGGCATTCTCACCTCTCAAAAACTGTCCCAGTCTGCCATACTCCTTCTGATGTCTTGAGTTGATCCACTTTCCTGCTTCCCGATCGCAGCTGGCTGTCACAGCTTTGGACTCGCCATAGATGCCAGGTTTCTTTCATGCTGGATTTAAAGAGTTTCCTCTCGTTGCAGTGGGAGGTTGCTTTCCTCCACTCTGCTCCTAGGTTTCCCCTTCTAATTTGCGTGTCTCTCCAAGCTTCATTATGCCTCTGAGAGCTTCCAAGCATGAAAATTCAGATACAGGATTCCAGAGATCGTTCTCCTGCTCCGCTCCACTGTGACCTCACCACCAGAAGTCCGTTGAAACTAAATTTTCATTTTGCTTGAACAAGTACCATTTTTTCTATACAAAAATAATAAGAACATGTCAAAGACGGTCCTGAATACAGGTATCCCTGACACTCCCAACTATAATTCTATTGAAAAATTAATTCATGTATATTGTAGCTAACAGTCTTTACTCCGGTCCGCCGTTAAAGTGGGAACCAGAGCAGCCTCTGATTGGCTGAGCCGCTTGACAGCTCGCTATAAAAAGGGAGCTGTCAAGTGGGCTCAGTTGTTCGCTCCTGTCAGCCGGCAGCCGACTCAAGCGGCAGCAAGCCGGCTGAGGTTACTAAGTGGCAAAATAAAGTCTGTTAGCCTTAGCTCTGCCTCTGTCTCTGATCCCCTGCGTGCCAAATACAAAACTGGCGACGAAGATGGGATATTAGCGAAGTGAGACATTCTGAGGCAAAAAGAGCTGAAAGTCGCAAAGAGCTGAAGTGACAAAAGAGCTGCTAAAGTCACTGAACTAAAAGCGCTAACTAGACTGCCACAAAGCTAACCCAGATGGCGGCACCTCCGAACTTCCCTCCATTCCAGCCAGCAGCAGAGACATGGACATCCTACATCAATCGCTTCGGATGTGTCATGGATGCCGCCAACCTGACGGACATACCCGCGAACAGAATGAAGGCTTACTTCCTACGCTTCTGCGGAGCAGCTGTCTTCGACACTGCCACAGCTCTACTAGCTCCACAGACAGTAAAAGAGGTCACCTGGGAAGAACTTCAAGAAGTCCTCAGCAACCACTATGCTCCCAGACCTTCCCGCATCACGCGCAACCATGCCTTCCGAAGAAGAGCACAAGCGAAGGGAGAATCCGTCAGCGAATACATGGCAGCACTCAGATCGGCTGCCGTTCAATGCAGATTCAGGGACCACCTCAATAACATGCTTCTGGATCAACTGGTCTGTGGGGTAAGAGACCTCCGGTTACAGAGACATCTCCTAGCAAAAACTGACCTGAATCTGAAGCAGGCAATCGAGGAAGCCCAAGCCGCAGAGCTGTCAAACCTATCCGCAGCTGAAATTCAAAACGCTAACAGTTTCCTGGGGGCCAAAACAAATACAGCCATTCACTATGAAGACACGTTCGAAACCCAGTATGGTGAAGAAGAGGAAGAAGAAGTAAACCGCCTAAGAATGCCTCAGCTTCCACAACGAAAAAACAACCCAGCTGAGAGAAGACAAAGCATATCACAAAACATCTGCCTCAGCTGTGGAGGAAACCACCCTAGAGTCACCTGCCGCTTCAGAAACATGGTTTGCCTAAAGTGCCAGAAGAAGGGACGCCTGGCAAGAATTTGCCAAGCTGCAAGAAACATGAACCAGGCACTATCAAACCATATGCCAATAAAAACCTTCAGAACCAAAGAGGATTGTTACCAAAGCATATCCTAGAGCTGAGTCACTATCTTATTGTTTTAATATTAATAAAATAAATGTCAATCTTCTTTTAGAAGGAAAGCCATGCCACATGGAGGTGGACACAGGCTCCTCCCTCTCCATCCTGTCCTGGGACACCCTGAAGCAGCTGGTTCCAGACATCACCAAACAACAACTGACACCCTGCAAGCTAGCCTTGAAAGACTACCAAGGACAGAATATTCCAGTCATCGGGACAGGCAAGTTTCACATACAATTCCATCATTTTAATGGACTTTTACCTCTAGTTATAGTAAATGGGCACCTGCCAAGCTTGCTAGGGTTGGACTGGTTCAATTCCCTAGGATTGCAAGTAACTGGCATAAATGCTATTAACACTTGCAATTTAGAACAACTACTTACTAACTTTTCAGAAGTTTTAGATGGCAAGCTTGTCTGCTATAATGGCACATCCATTTCTCTAAACATAGATCCCCAAGTGACTCCAATAAGACTAAAACTAAGGAGAATTCCCTTGGCCTTACGTGCAAATGTGGATGCCCAATTGGACAAACTGATAGCACAAAGGGTGCTAGAACCCATTGATTTCTCTAAATGGGAAACACCCATAGTCATACTTCTTAAACAAGATGGTTCAATTCGCCTTTGCTCAGACTATAAGTCAATCATTAACAGGGGTCTTCAACCCAACGCATACCCAGTGCCCATTATACAACATTTGTTACATAGCCTGGGCAAAAGTTCCATTTTTACAAAACTTGATATGACACAGGCGTACCAACAGTTCCCAGTAGATGAACAAACTGCACAGGTGCAAACTATTATAATGCATAGGGGAGCTTTTAAGTGCAAACGCCTCCAATTTGGAGTTAATGTGGCCCCTGGTATTTTCCAATCAATTATGGAGAGATTGTTGTACAACATACCAGGGGTCATTCTCTATTTTGATGACATTCTTATTGCTTCAGATAGCTCTCAGGAACACTTACAACGTTTACAAAAGGTCTTACAATGTTTCAAAGATATGGGACTCAAACTCAATAAGAAAAAATGTATTTTTGCTACATCACAAATTGATTTTTTGGGCTATCACATTGACTCTTCAGGAATTCATCCAATTGAATCTAAGGTCAAAGCTATCCAAGAGGCTCCAGCCCCCATAAATAAGACTGAATTACAGGCTTTTCTTGGTTTATTTAATTTTTACAGTTCATTCCTTCCTCACAAAGCCACCATGGCTGAACCTCTACACAGACTGCTGGACTCAAATACTGTATGGTCATAGGGGCCAAGGGAGCAAGCCTCTTTTAAGACTGTCAAAAGCCTTTCTTTCTTCAAATTCTGTTCTAATGCAATTTGATAAGACACTCCCTTTGGTATTGGTGTGTGATGCCTCCCCTTATGGTATAGGGGCAGTTTTGGATCATAAACTGTCAAATGGACAAGAAGCCCCTATAGCTTATTTTTCTAGAATACTTTCTAAAACAGAACGAAATTACGCCCAAATTGATAAGGAGGCCCTTGCTGCAGTAGCTGCAGTTAAAAAATTTCATGCATACTTGTAGGGTCACCATTTTGAGCTGGTCACTGATCACCAACCACTCCTTGGTATATTGGCCCCCAGAATGACTAGGTGGGCCATTTTTCTATCAGCATACAATTACAAATTACTTTATAAACCTGGTAAGCAAGTAGCTCATGCAGACGCTTTAAGCAGATGCCCTTTACCTATTTTTGTGAAAGACCCAGCACCCACAGCAACCACTTTCCTAATTGAAGATCTGCAGCTACCCCTGTACGCCAATGACATCGCTCACTCCTCCTCCAAGGACCCCCAATTAAATAAAATTTCGGACTGGGTGGCCCAAGGATCCTGTGCCAGTGGATCTCCGCCCTTTCAAAGCTCGCCATTTAGAGTTGAGTGTACTAAAGGGCTGTTTGTTGTGGGGAAATAGGGTGGTCATCCCTCGAGACCTAAGACCCCATATTATAGATGTTCTACACAAAGGACACCCTGGCATCACTAGAATGAAGGCCTTAGCATGAAGCTATGTCTGGTGGCCAGGTATTGATGAGGTGATTGCCAGGAAGGTACAGGACTGCCAAGCATGCCAATTATCACAACCTGCACCCCCGGCTGCCACTGCTAGTGAATGGGAGGACACAAACACCCTCTGGTCCAGGGTCCACATTGACATAGCTGGACCATTCCAAGGTAAATCCTTCCTAGTTGCAGTGGATTCCTACTCCAAATGGGTAGAATTAGCTTTTCTTAAGCCCACTACCACCGAAGAAGTTAACAGGGTGCTTGATACTCTTTTTGGGACACATGGGTATCCTGACACCCTGGTATCAATGGCCCACAATTTAGTTCCTCTCCCTTTGATCTGTTCCTAGCCCAAAGGGGCATCAGGAATGCTCTAATTTCCTCCTTTCCACCCAGCAGCTAATGGGAGGGCAGAAAGGGCTGTAAGGTCAGCCAAGGAAGCCTTGGGGAGGATGACTGGGGAAAATTGGTCTGCAAAGTTGTCCTAGACCACCTAACACAACATACCACTCCAAATGCCCAGACTAACCTATCCCCAGCAGAACTCCTGATGGGAAGGAGGACAACATTAGATAGACTTCACCCAACCTATGCTCCAGCACACCCCTAGACTACCATAGCAAATCAAGGGGTTTTAATCTAGGGGACCCGGTCTATGTCCGAAATTATGCTGGGAATCCCCTATGGCTGCCAGGCTGGTTAGAGAAAATAGCAGGCCCAAAGTCTTACAGGGTATGATTAACCGATGGAAGACTATGGCGCCGGCATGTGGACCAGCTGAGAAGCCAATGGAAGACTCCTGCTGATCCACCCCTAGATACCTACGAAGCAGCCAGAACCGAAGAAAACGACCCACCTCCCGAACAATGGCCGCTCGCAAGAGACTTACCCGCACGAGATGCTTCGCCTGCAGCCGAGACAGCCCTGCCTTCCAGTGAGACCTTCCTACCGCCGAAAGAAGACGCCCGGCCTACCGAGGGAACCAGCCTGAGAGAGGTTCCAGCATCGACCGACAGCAGCGCCCGGGCTGATCCTCCCCCGTTGATGGCACCAGCCACACTGCGAAGATCTGAAAGAACGCGGCACCGGCCCGCCTATCTTCAGCGCTATGCATGCGCATTACCAGGGGGAAGGGGTGTTGTAGGTAACAGTCTTCATTCCGGTCCGCTGTTAAAGCGGGAAACGGAGCAGCCTCTGATTGGCTGAGCCACTTGACAGCTTGCTATAAAAAGGGAGCTGTCAAGTGGGCTCAGTTGTTCGCTCCTGTCAGCCGGCAGCCGATTCAAGTGGCGGCAAGACGGCTGAGGTTACTAAGTGGCAAAATAAAGTCTGTTAGTCTTAGCTCTGCCTCTGTCTCTGATTCCCTGCGTGCCAAATACAAAAATGTATTCTTTTTATGTTATGCAAATAGAGAATCATACCGTGATTCTGAATGTCTCTGCAAGTTTGGACACACCTTAGATGCTTATCTTGTTATTACTTCTAGATATTTTAATTATGACTTGGATGAAGCAAGAAGAGATTTGTACAGAATGTGCTTCATTAGAAAGCTATTGTCTTCTGTTCTTCCTTTTACCTGAAACTCTGACCTATTAGCCCCAAGTAAGGACTTGATAGCTACAGAAAGCAGTATGGAAGACCATTTTTTGAGAGTTACTGTTAAATTAGCTAGACTATCCATCAAGCTAATAATATAAATTTCTCTTTCTCTTCCCCCGTCTCTCTCACATGTAGACACAGTCCAAGTTATCAAGAAATTAAATGAAAAGAATTACATTCTAATTCATCTGGAAGATATATAGTATATTTGTGGAAAGCCATGCTATTCGGTGAAGAGGATATACTGGAAAAGACATCCTGCTAAAAAACAAACAAACAAACATTAAGAGGTTTGAGTAATAGAATTGATGAGGGACTTAAAAGAAAACAAAGCAAAGAAGAGACTTTTCCTGAATGAAGGAGTCAGGAATACAAATAGAATAACCTAACTCAAAATGCAGCAGCCACCAGAACAAGTTCCTTGGCACAATGACATCTGGAACAAGTTTGTAGAAACTGAATGTTCTCAAAAACTGCAGCATGCAGATCTTTGATCAGATGCAAGATGTGTTGCATGTAAATATCATAGAATCTGCAATTGAATACTGGAGCTATCAGAAGAATGACAAGGAACAATGCTATACACTATACTGGTTTGCTATATTTCTTGAGCCAGAGGTTTCAACCTAGACCAAAACTACACTAATAAACATAATGGATCTCCGTAGCAATAAACTGAAATTTGTAGAATGAAATCAAAGTCACCATCTAATGTGCACTCTTTCCCTCCAACCATGATGTAAAAAACTTGGAAAACTTAATCTGAACAAAGATGTCTAAAAATACAAGATATTGATTTCATTATAACAATGAAATTGTCTTGGTTATTAGCCAAATAATGTCATACATATAAATAAAGCATCTACCTCAGTGAACCTTCATGCAGAAATATGCCATTTTCAATTTAAGAAAAGCTTTGGAGGAAAGTGGTTACTTTAAATAAAAACCGTATCTCACCGAGTTTTCCATGGTACTGATGTGATATATCTGAACCTGGATATAACTGGTCTACTCAAGCTATTTTCTTCAGAGTCTAACCCTGAAGGAGGCATATCTGAAACAATGACTTCCTTGTTTGCCTCAAGCTTTGGCAAAAAATCTATCAGATATTCTATTACCTTTCAAAGAACAGAGTGCAAGTAGAAACTTGAACATCTGTACCCAAGAAGCCAATGGGTATTGCTTGAGACTTAAAAGCAACTGTTCTGTTCTCACACAGAGGTAGATTTATAACTGTGTAGACGCACAAAGCTTCCATAACAAAGTTCATTTATTGGTACATCAGGTATCCTCATAACTCACATTTGTGACGAAGTTCTTCTTTCAATGACCAATCCTTTGTATATCTGCCTTGTACGTGGAAGATGGTTATCTCCTAAGCCACCTCATAGCTTTTACCCGCCACCTTGAAGGAGGCGGTGGTGCGGTCCCTCCTCAAGAAACCGTCCCTGGACCCAGCATTGTTATCAAATTATCGTCCTGTCTCCAACCTTCGCTTTGTTGCGAAGGTTGTAGAGAGTGTGGTGGCCCGTCAGCTCCCCCAGTTCCTGGATGAAGCGAGTTATCCTGACCCCCTCCAATCAGGCTTCAGACCCGGGCACAGCACGGAGACAGCGTTGGTCGCGTTGGTTGATGATCTCTGGAGGGCTCGGGACAGAGGTTGTTCCTCTGTCCTGGTCCTGTTAGATCTCTCGGCGGCTTTTGATACTGTCGACCACAGTATCTTATTGCAGCGGTTGGAGGGGTTGGGGGTTGGAGGCACCGTGTTGCGGTGGTTCTCCTCCTTCCTCTCCGACCGTTCGCAATTTGTGTTGACGGGGGGGCAGAGATCGTCCCCGAGGCCCCTGCTTTGTGGGGTGCCTCAGGGGTCGGTGCTCTCGCCCCTGCTGTTCAACATTTATGTAAAGCCGCTGGGTGAGATCATCCGTGGCTTTGGGGTGGAGTTCCATCAGTACGCTGATGATACTCAGCTGTACATCTCCACCCCGGGCCACCCCAACGAAGCCGTCGAAGTGATGACCCGGTGCCTGGAGGCCGTGCGGGGTTGGATGGGTCATAACAGGCTTCGTCTCAACCCGGCCAAAACCGAGTGGCTGTGGTTTCCTGCGCCCAGATACAGCCAGCTTATTCCTTCGCTGGCCGTGGGGGGAGAGGTATTGACCCCCATGGAAAGGGCGCGCAACTTGGGTGTCCTCCTGGATGTGCGGCTGTCTTTGGAAGAACATATTGCAGCCGTCGCCAGGGGGGCTTTTTATCAGATTCGTCTGATTTACCAGTTGCGGCCCTTTCTGGATCTGGGCGCACTTCGCACAGTCACTTCCGCCCTCGTTATCTCCCGCTTGGATTATTGCAATGCTCTCTACATGGGGCTCCCCTTGAAGAGTCTCCGGAGGTTGCAGTTAGTTCAGAATGCAGCCGTGCGGGTGATCGTGAGCGCCCCTCGGGGCGCACACGTAACACCACTTCTCCGCAGGCTGCACTGGCTTCCTGTGGCCTTCCGGATTCGATTCAAGGTGGTACTGATGGTATTTAAAGTGCTCCATGGCTCGGGACCTGGGTACTTACGGGACCGCCTGCTGCCACCAACAACCTCCCGCCGCCCAGTACACTCCCACAGGGTCGCCCTACTTGGGGTACCACCACCTGATCGTTGTCGGCTGGCGGCCCTGAGGGTGCGTGCTTTCTCTGTGGGAGCCCCCTCCCTGTGGAATGATCTCCCCCCAGAGATACGAGCCATGACAGATATCCTTTCCTTCCGGCGCGCAGTCAAGACCCTATTTTTTAAACAAGCTGGCCTGGCCCAGTAAGGGTCTATGGGGTTTTAAGTTAACAGGGTTTTTTAAATTTTAATCTCATTTTAAAATTTTTTGGGATGCAGCCACATCTATGTTTAATCTGGTTTTAAATTCTATTTAATTTTGTAACTTTGTATTTTATGTATTTATTAGGCTGTACACCGCCCCGAGTCCCTTTTGGGAGAGGGAGCGGTATAGAAATACGAACAATAAATAAATAAATAAATAAATAGCAATAGAAGGAAAAGATGTTATCAGACCATGAGTGCAGGTAAGAATGGAGGGCAACCTCCTTCAACCACTCGAGAGTCAATTTAGTGGCCAATCAAGATTACAGATGTGGCCACGTGACATTTCCCAGGATATCTTTAACTACATTTCTCTTAGGGGCACAACTCACAATTCCTAAGTAACTAATCCATTCCCATAGACTAGCACAGCAACAAAAAATTGAAGGCTGAAGAAAGGAATTAGTAAGTGCTGCTGAAGTATATATAAAGTTGCTGAGAACACTGGAACAGGGGTCAACGCCATAGAGTTGCACAAAACCAAAGAAGCAAGAATCACAGAAATTATTAATGTTTATTGGGGTAAATACAGAATATTGGAAGTGAAATAGAGATTGTATAATTGGTTAATTAAGACAGAGTTTTAAAAATATTTTCTGCAGATTTCCCCCCATTAGGTCTGATTTGCTGTTTATAAAATATGCTGTAAATTGATTGTTTTTACCTCATTCATATCTTTCTCAATTCCTCCAAAATCCAAAGGTAAACATTGCAGCAAGTAAGACATGTTAGTTTATGATAGCTTTTTAATAAATGTTGGTCTGAAGCACATAGTAAAATGTACTCTTTCAAAATACTTTTTAAAACTGGATTAATATTGACAAGCATATCCTCTTGAAATTATAGTAAGAGGTTATTCTAACTGGTGAATAGGTAGAATAATAGAATGCATAAATTGGAAAAATCATATCTAAATTTGCCTACTGTTCAGTACAAGATTCCACCAAACCTTATAGGAGACCATCTGATTCTGTGTGAAAATTTCCAGTAAGCCTACAACTATTCTCAGTAGAATTCTGCTGGATTCAGAAAATTTCTTCCAATGTTCATCGTGAATCTTCTTTAATTTCAATCTATTGATTATTGTCTTGCCCTCGATTCCAATAGAGAATAGGTCTATCCCTCTTCAGTTACGATCTAATCAATGCATAGTATATTAACTCTTGTAACCTGAACAGAACACAACTAAACAATCTGTTCTGGTACCGTGCCCAGTATAGAATAACACTAACTGATCTATAATATCCTAGGTTCTTAATTTTTGACTACTGGGATTAAACTGGTTTTTTCCCAGTCTTTTTGCAATTTACCAATTTTTCAGTTTTCAAAGTTTAACATCTGGCAGCTTTGAAACCACTTCTACAGCTTCATTCATCTTCTTAGGATGTAATTCTTCTCACCCTGGAGACTAGAATTGTTTAGGGTAGCAAGGTGGAATCTTACTCTACCTTTTAACAAACTAAGCTGTCCTCACTTTCATGACTCTGTTAGTAAGAGTTCTTTGTCTTTTAACAGAAGGACAGACATAGGAGGCATAGGGTGTTACTAATTAGCAGCGTTCCTACTGTTATATGTGATGTGCTGTGGAATATTCTTTGCTATCTCATATCCCCTCCCTTAACCATGTTCAGTCCTGTACCTATTTGCCCAGCCGTTGTCTACATGGAATCCTTATTTCTAGTGCCTTCCTGCTTTCAATTTACATTTTCTTGATAAAGTGACACTAGATTTGCCAAATACATTTCCCCTTCCCTTGTGAAGTACAACTCTTTCTGCTTAAGAGTTACTTATACTTTTGATGCAAGCCATGTGTCAGGATTGATACCATGGTCTAAGAATGCAATCTTTTCTCTTTTCCCCCTTAACCAGTTATTTCCATTCATTTAGGAAAGATATATGAAAATGGTACCTGTGCCCCAGCTCCTTCACCTTCTTATTCAGAAATTTTTAATCACTTGTAATCTTCCCATGTTGATAAATATCCTTGACACATGCATCAGAAAGACAGCACACTTCTCATAATAGCTCATCTTTCCAAATAGAAGGACTGCTATGTCCTTTGTGATAATGAATCTCCCATCACCACTTTTCTTTTCCACTTCTGAAAAGAACCTCGGTTTGTTGATTTCTGCAGTTGATAATACCCTCCATTATCTCAGGTGACTGAATCTTTGTTTCAATGTCGAGAGCTTGAAATGTGTAGATAAGCTTCAGTGATGGGTATCTCCTCTTGGTTTGTCTATTCTTGCTTGCTAGTTGTGCAAAGTAGGAATGTATCTTCTAGATTTAACTTTATTGCAATTCCTGATATAACCTGCCAACATAGCTAGGCTGGGATATGTAGTTTTACTTACAAAGGGCATCAACTTAGGAAGTCTGTTAGGACACAACCCAGATTCCTTGAATGTGGAAAATTTAGTTAGAGAGACAATTCTTTTGGCAAGTGAAAGTATGTCCAAAATGAAGAAAGTAACCATTTCTCCTCCAAAACCCTTTTTCTAAAAGGTCATTTTAAAAAATGACTTCCAACTAATTTCAATCTTTCAAATATCACTGATTGTATTTACATAGTGTTTGAGATAGCACGTGTGATGAAATGTTTTATCACTCAAATATTTTTTGAAATAGATATTTCACCATTTTTAACTACCTACTGAACTGAAAGTAGTTCTGCAACAAAATTCTTATGAGAGTTTTAAATCAAATTAAATATGTCAGCCTCCCAAGAGAACACTGGAAAAGATATTTTTAATTAACATTTTGTTTCAGATTGGAAAGCCTAATTTGAAAACATCTTAGGTTCTAATAACTTTACTTCAATAGTTATTTTCCCTCTGTAGGGATTTACATTTCCACTTGCTTAGGTAAAATTAGGTATTTCTTAGAAATAATGTTAACCAAAGCAAATCTATCATAAACTACATTTTGCAATGCCACTTCTTACAAATCTAAGAATTTTTAAAAAAACCTACTATGGCAGTTACTTCAGACAATAAATAAGCAAATTGAGATTTCTAGCTCAATTAAGATGAATCTAAATAGTGTGACAAAATCATACTCTGTAATGACAGGAGAGCTTATCTTTCACCACTGGCAATGGTGTGTAGGTTAGTAACTTCTGACCAGATAGCATGTCCCTATGGAAGAATTCAGATAATCCCAAACAGAAGTTATCTTGATAAATGTTCAGTGGATGCATATAGGGAGACCTCTTAAAAGGTGAAAATATTTTAAGACATGCCAATATTTCTGGACTAAACTGATGCCAAATTTAGTAGCAGCTCAAAATTATTTGTCCAAATCAGTGTCCCATGGGAACAAATGCATTCAGTAGATTCTCTGAACTAAGTTGCTTGCTTGCAATCATTTCATTACCAAACTAGATCATATTTTCAGTGCTAGAAGGGATTGGGGTTTGTTCCCTATATACATTAACTTGTCCTGCCAATGTTGGTGAAGATGTTGCTTTTTCCTTGCTAGTTCTTTGATTAGGCTGCTGTTTATTCTTTTATTGTTTTGAGTTGCATTGTCTGAGTTGATTGTTCCTTAAGGTATTGTTTACTGTTTGATTGCCTGGTATGAAATCCTGCTTATCTGGATGTTTATTGTTGACAATATATAAAAATGTATTGTTGTTCTTTAGTTCTCTTTCTTAAATGCATTTATGCAGGCAAAGATACAGTGAAGTTAATATAGCAGCACCAACAATAACATATTTTGACAGGTTGGTAAGGGATAGAGTGGTTTTTTCCCCAGTATGTAATACTTATGCCTATATTTAAAAATGAGAAAATAAATTCAGTCCTGTATCAGCTCTACAGCTAATAAACCATTGTGAAAATGCTTTGTGACCAAGCAATACTGAAATTAGCTAAACTGCTTCTTGAAAAAAGTACTATAAATTACACACTTGCACCTGATACTCTTCAGCATTGGCTATGTTGCTGGCCAGGGCAGTTAGGAGTTCTATTCCAGTAATTATACACACATTTCTATGTTAAGATAGCTTTTGCTAGTATTAATAGCTATAGATTACTGTGATTCAGAGGTGGTATTCAGCAGGTTCTGACCAGTTCTGGAGAATCGGTAGCGGAAATTTTGAGTAGTTCGGAGAACCGGCAAATACCACCTCCGACTGGAAATTTTACATTATCCTTCTCCTGCCACATCCACCAAGTCACGCCCACAGAACCGGAAGTAAAACATTTTGAACCCCACTACTGCTATGAATGACACAATTTACGTAATACTTTTTAAAAAACCCAGCAACTGATACAATACTACTGAATTTATTTTGTGTGCTGTGCAGTTTTCTAAAGCAGAACATGCTTCAGAAAAATGTTTTCAGGTCAATCTACCATGGAATTCCAGCATGGCTTAGAAAGCTTTTATGTTTTATAATACATTCTCAATTCATATTGTATCCTAGTAAAGCCTGCTAGACATTATTGTTTTCTCACGCAAGATCACACGCTGAAAACACAAGTAACATGTCACTACTAGTTTCTGCATTGTAGACTATATTAAGATGAGTTTGTAGGCATTGTGCTTTCTGGATATTCTTGTCTTGGATGGCAAACTGAATCTGAGCCCTATCATCTCCGAAAAATACAGAATATAATTTCCATTATATTGTTCACTTGGAATTACTTGTCTCAGATTCCTTTTCAGAGCCACCTGTCATTTTGCATTTCCGCACAGCAGAACCTTTAGACAAACCTTTGGTTAAATATCGTCAAGCACCAGACCCGGAGTGGAAAGGTCCGGCTCAGTTAATTACTTGGGGCTGGGGTTACGATGCTGTAGAAGCTCCGCAGACTCGCCAAGCTATTTGGATCCCTGCTTGTTTTATACAACCTTATCATGGCGTGATGCCAGGGCCTACACAATCCAATTCCAAACTTCAACCTGCACCTGAAAACAGAAGTCCATCTTCCGAAGCCCAAAGCTGAACGCCCTCTGCCAATTACTTGAGGCCAAGTGAAAGCTACCACCTATCAAGCACAGCAACAATTGCAAAAGGCGGCATTGCCACAAACTCCTGAAAATTTGGTTGCTGCTGTATTTTCTATTATAACAGCTAATTCTGTAATGATTATTATGTGCTTTTTACTGTTAAGTGTCAGTAGAGTAGGGGCAAAGGATGTTAATTGTACTATGCGTCTTAATCCTAATCTGTGGGTTCGTCATGCTCAGTATATGTTTATGACCCATGGTACTAATGTAACCTTGTATTATGAGCCTCCCATGACTTTTGGCCAAATAGCTTTTATTCCTAACCTTATTGCCTCTTCTTCTTTTGTTGTCTCACAGTTACAGAATCTTCAACAGTCTTGGTTATTTTCACAACCTCCTACTCAATTAAAAAATATTCGTTGGCGTTATTTGAAACTTACTCACTTCACTAAAGGATTATGTTTTTGTTGTCATGCCCAACATACTTGGTTGGCTAATTGGGATGACTATACCAGAGCACAACAAATATTAAATAAAATTGGGAATTATAGTTATTGCTCTAATAATTATTGGCTATGGGGTACCTTTAATTCTTCATTGTATGGACCTAATGTAATTCCTGAAATGTACCCTGATGATTTTCCTATTTTTAATGTAACTAATCAATCTAATGTTGGATCAATATGTGCTGGCTGGCAACTAAAAGATCCCTCTATGTGGTTTCTCTTTGACAAACATGCAACCAATATACACCCTCAAAATTATCAATGTGCAGCTATTGGATACCTATCTTTACCAGTACAAGTAGGAATTTCCACTTCTTCTAGGTCCCGTCGATCCCCTTTGGGGCTGTCATGTAATGATGAAGTCATTATAGATACTCAGCTTTCTTCTGGATCTACTTTTGGGCGCGCAGTAGCAGGCGCAGTGACAGGAATCATTACTTTGGGCGCTTATCCTGGTATAATTGCTCAGGAGAATCACCGATCTATTCTTGGACTAGCCTGTCGCATGGAAAAATCAATTAATGCTACAGCTGTCATAGTCCGTGATTTGCAACATGAAATTGAAGATTTGAATCAAGTTATGCTTCAACAACGATTTGCTATTGATTACCTCCTGGCTAGGCAAGGAGGTTTTTGTAAAATAGTAGGACAGTGCGGCTGTGCTGTTCATTTTCACTCTCTAAATAAAACTATTGAAGATGAGCTTGCTAACTTACAATCCTATTTTCAGAATAATATTCATGCTATTCCCTCTCCTTTTGAATGGTTGACTAATTGGCTGCCAGATTGGGTTTGGTTAAAACAACTATTCTTTTATGGAATAATTCTTATAGTGATGTTAATAATATCTTGTTGTTTTATTCAATGTATTCCTTCATTCTTGGCTTTGTTCCGCCCTGTTCCGGCTTCTCTCATATCCTATTCAATTACGCTACATTCAAAAATCCTTACTTCCTCACAATAAAGTAAAAAATGGGGATATGTAGGCATTGTGCTTTCTGGATATTCTTGTCTTGGATGGCAAACCTCAGACAAAGAACATTCTGTGCAAGGTGCAACGTTTGCATGTTTACTTGGAAGAAACATTTGCATGTTTACCTGGAGGAAACAAGACCTTAACATCCAGATAGGACGGAACAAAGGCAGGAACTGAAGCTTATGTTAATCTTAACTAAAGTTAATCCTAACTAGAGGTGAATGTATAAACTGCTTAAGCAGATAGTAAAAAAGGTTGTCTAAATAGATGTATAGTGTATAAATTAACCACTGGTATGCTACCATGGAGATAGAGAGATAGAACGAACTCTGGCAAGAGAGCAGACAGCTCTTCTTATTCTCAACCTGACAATAAAGAAAGCAGCTTGTCTCATCTCCATGTGGTCCTGAGTCTTGATTCCTAAAGAGTTATTTTGCATATTATGAAAAGGGAACAGTCCACACACAGAAATTATTAATTTATTGTTAAAGCCTATGTATGCACAGGAATACTCTCAGACTAAGAGTTAGCACCAGGTTGGACGATAAGAATCAAGGTATTCAAAGGGGTGTCGGACTTAATTAGTTTGTGGCTACTTAGGATTTTAAACTGATTCCTCTTTTAACTCTTCCCCCTGGCTCTGCCAGGCCTTCTCCTACACTAAAAGCAACAGATAAAGTTACAGGCCAGTATATTTGTACATAAAGAAACTGAAGCTTTACTAGAATTCACTTCAAAATTATACTTATTAATTACTTCAGATATTGATAGAAAACGCCACTGTATTTGTACTGGTAGGAAGGACAAGAAGCAGTGGGTGGAAACTAATTAAGGAGAAAACCAATCTAGAACTAAGGAGAATTTTCCTGACAGTTAGAACAATTAATCAGTGAAATAACTTGTTTCCAGAAGTTGTGAGTGCTCTAACACTGAAGGTTTTTAAGAAAAGATTGGACAAGATATTTGTCTGACATAGTGTGGGATTTCCTGCTTGAGCAGGGGGCTGGACTAGAAGACCGCCAAGGTCCTTTCCAACTCTGTTATTCTGTTATTATTATAATTTTTATAATACTGATAGCACCAATCCTAATTCCATAAAAAAACCTGCAAGATTGGTGAAGAAGTTAAAAACATTTATTTGGACAAGAAAAACAAGCAAACAAAGAATACTCCAGAGTAAAGTAAAACAATTTACATAATCCAAGTGGCAGAATTGGACTTGTTTTTCCAAATTTTAAATTATATTACTGTCATAGATATTGAAAATATAAATTTCCTATATACTAGAACATTTATATTATATTTATGGTATAAGGGCACAAAAATGTTAAAAACTTAAAAGGACATAATATCAGAAGGGCTTGATAAGAATTTGGAATTTCAGAAAAACAACAGTAACTTCATTAAATAAATACTTTTTTATTCTGGAGACAATTATTGTAAGAAATGTAATATTTGTGCATAATTATTTTTAAGATAAACAATAAGAGTATGAAACAATTATATAGAATCAAGACAACTTATTAGGATACATATAAACATTGCTATTAAAATGTGACATAGATATAGAAGAAATAAGTTTGCATTCATTTACATTCTGCCTTTCTTTTTTTTTTAAAGTAACTCAAGGAGGTAAACATATTTAATGCTGCTTCCTCTTCCTATTTTCCTCACAACCACCACCCTTGAGATGGGTTGGGCTGAGAGACAATGATTGGCCCAAGTCATCAGCTTGTGATTTTAGTGAAGTAAATGCCTTCACTAAAAATGGAAATGTTGGAGTCTGGATGAAAATTGTCCAGAATGGTTGGGTCCATGTTAGTTTTCTCAGAAGGGGAAGCACCACTGTCTTTTTCAAGGTACAGGTTTTTCTTGAGATGAATTATCACTTCATGGATTCATTCATGTGAAACCTCCCTGAAGGTTTTGACCAACAAGGAAGAACATAGTTCTAAGAAACAAGTGGTCTGTAAAAGAGCCAAGGATCTTGTCTACTTCATTAGGAGTTGCAATGTTTTATTAATTGGTTGACAACCCTAGGTTGCTAAAAATACACAAAAAAACAATGAAAGAACAACAAAAATGAAAAAGAGATTATAACAGGAACACAGCCATCAAAATTCTTTCCAGGTAACTGGGCAACCTATGCCTTAGTCACCTCATTGGACTTAGTTAATTTGGACTAATCAACTCATGTTTAAACATGAGGTGACAAAGGCATGAGTAATTGTGAGAAGTGACTGCCCATCCAAGAAAAGGCAGAATTAGTGCATCAGACAAATCCTGGTGAAGGCTGCATAGGTTTGCATAGTCACTTGTCCTTCAACAGGAACTGAGAATCCAGGAGAACTTCTAAACTTGAGTGAGTTCCATATAGGATAATGCAAACTTATGGAAACCTAAATATGACACACTATGGATCCTTGAAAAAGCACAGCCACTCTTGCCTTCTCAGGGTTTCAATGCAAGCACGCTCTTTCCTTTCCAGTTCTTCACAGCCTCCAGCTCTGGAACACTATTTGTTTGGTCCAGTGAAGGAGATGAAAATTTATTATCATCCACAAACTGATGATAGTGATTGATAATTTCTCTCAGTGGGTCACACATGTTAAATAGGAGAGATGAGATTGTTATGCTCTGAGACATTCTATAAGAAAGAATCTGGAAGCTTAACCTTAACCCTCATAACACACCCTAGCCAAAACCAACCCAAGTGAAAGGAAAACCAGTACAACACCATTGTATCCCATTCCTAAATCATGCAGTTATCCCAGAAAGGTATCAAGATTGAACGTACTGAAAAATGATGAAAGATCAAGAAGAGCTAGGATGGTTGCATTGCTCCTAGAGATCAAAACATACAGTAAATACTTTTTCCATACTGAAAAGATATATATAAAAACTCCCTTTCTTTGATCTAGCAGTCCCTATTTGGGGTATAATCTCCTTAATCCAGGGCTCTTTTCTCAAGAACCTTCCTGAGAAAAGGAAAGCCAGAAATTGGATGAAAATTGTGCAGAACTCTTGCATCTAGTGATGGCTTCTTGAGAAAGGGACCACCACCACCATCATGACAGATGGCGCCACTTTTTCACACAGATTCTTCATGGACCAATGGGATGGATCTAATCAACAGTGGTCAGGTTAATAGAATTTAGGCTATGAGTCATTTCCTCAAGAGTTATAGAGCAAAACAGTTCCACATAACAAAAAATATATTAAACATCAATCAGCTCACTAGGACTGTTTCTGAAATAATTGTGGCCAGAAAATAAATCAAATAATGGTTCACCCACTATTTACCTCCAAGCTGAACAGAGAAACAAGGCATTCTCATTCTTTGAACTGAAGTTGAAGCAGTCCTTTAAAAGAATCTCTAGTAATCTATTGTTGACAATGGTATCCCTCACCTGTAGAAGAGGGAGATAAATGAAAATTACCATCCAGAGTAGCAGGTAATTGGATCAGCAGTAATAGGCCACTGTCACTATATCAAGTTATATAACCCAAGTGTCCTTTCTTTAAAAAAAATAAACAGACAACAAATCCTCCTCTATTTGGGGTGTTGGACACTTTACAACTATTCATTTTGTTACTCTTAGATTGTACAAAATTGAAACAGATATTACTCTTTCATGATTCTTATTCCTATACAGGTAATATTGACTTTTGTCCGGTTATTTGGCAACCACTCAAACTTATGATGAACCTATCCAGGGCTAGTTATGAACAGGATTTGAAGTTCCCATAGTCCCCCACTCCATGGTCATATGATTGCATTTTGAGCACTTGATAATCAGCCTGCATTTGTAGCATCACACAATCATGTGATGGTTTATGACAGTTTTTGCTGGAAAATGGCATTTATCTTTGGTTCCTGGCAATAACCACCTATTTGCAAACAATGGATTTACTTAACGACTGCAGTGTTCTCTTTACAACTGTGTTTGTTTAATGACTACTGCAGAAAGGTCGTAAAATTGGGCATCATGAGACCAACATAACAACTGCCACAACTTATGAACATAATTCTGGGATCAATTATGGTTGTAAATTGAGGACTAACTGTATATTTCTTTCCAGTATATAAAAACCCATTCAATAATTGCAGCTCTGATTTGTAATGAATATTATAAATCCATAGATTGTGCCATATCTTATTAAAGAATAGGAAGGAAAGAAGGAAGAAAGGAAGGACGAAAAGAAAGAAAGAAAGAAAGAAAGAAAGAAAGAAAGAAAGAAAGAAAGAAAGAAAGAAAGAAAGAGTAGAAGAGTTCTGTATTCTCTTACATATTTCCCATGCCTGGAAGGAATTGCCAGCATGAAATTGCAGCATACATAACTGGAGGCGGGTAAGTAATACTTAAGTGGTATCTCATGCCACCAGGTGACTACAATATTGTTAAATTATACATTTTAGAACACATTGATCTAATCACTGAAATAAACAATTCATATCCAGTTCAGAACTTAAGAATTATAGAAGAAACGCCATTGCAAACTTTTCAACTGAGATACTACAACAAGAAAAGCCAGTTATTCCAAGCTACTGACACACTCACATGTGCATAGCTCAGCTTGGGCTCATGTGCATAGGCCTGATGCTCACGCAATCTGGTTCCCCTCTACCCTAGACAGGCCATCAAGCTGCAAAGGTTGGGGATCACTGATTTAGGGAACAAATTGTGGTCATGAAACAAGAAGAGGTTATGAAAGCAAACAAGTCCACAATGTTAACCTATGGCCTTGCCAATAGAAAATAAGTGAACCCAGATTTTTCCTCAGTTCTCACAATAGATGAAATTTTCTGTAGACATTATTTTGTATCTAAACCAAATCTTCTATCCATCAAGAAATGCAAAAGCCATTTCTGCCTGGCAAAGCAGCCCATGTTCCAAAGTAAGTGATTATTTCTGGAGTTAGCTTTCAAGGAATAATGGTCCAAACGCATATAAAATTTTATGATATTTGTCCAGTAACTAAAGGCTGTCTCCAATATATATGGACTCTGAAGCCAAATATAGTGTAAACTACATTTGCCATACATTGCAGGTTTCTGTAGTAAGCCAAGACCACTCAAAATCATCTTCATTTCAGATGTAGACTTCCATGAAACCCTATGCCCAATCTAGTTTTTTTTAGCATTTCACAAAGGTTGTACTATATATGAGCACAGGCAAGGAACAACACTTGGAAAATGGCTTGGTGCTGAGCAGTAGAATAGAATAGAATAAACAGAGTTGGAAGGGACCTTGGAGGTCTTCTAGTCCAATCCCTTCTTAAGCAGGAAACCATACACCACTTCAGACAAATGGTTATCCAATCTCTTTTTAAAAACTTCCAGTGTTGGAGCATTTACAACTTCTGGAAGCAAGTTGTACCTTTGCCTTGTGTCTTGCTGTATAGAAAGAGCAAATAAGCTGAGGCTGTACAATATCCCCAATATGTGTAAGAAACTCTAGAAGGAGAAAAGGATTATAAGCATTTATCTCATTAGAACTTAAAGAGAAAGAAATCAACTAAGTATGTCAAAGCCTGAGCATCTGATCATGGCTAGGCCAAATAATTAGAACTAGGAGAGTGAAGTTAGCCCTGTCCAGCCAAGACAGCAGCTTTGTATTAGGGAAAGTGTGAAATGTAATAAAGGGATGTGTAAAACTTTCATCCAAGCTGTGGTATGTTGAATTGAAGCCAAAAGAAATTCCCACACAAATACAGACTCTCTTGGAGAATGAAGAATGTGGAGAAATTATACGACATGACATTTAACAGGTAGTTCCTCTCTGCAGCAGTTTCCTCTATTACAAAATAAACAAAACCTGTATTTATTCAACCAAAATTAGTTACATACTTTATGAGATGAAAATGTAACCTCTTATGGCCAAGCTCTAAGGAGCTGTGCAGTTTTCTAATCACTGCCATAACTTTGCTTTTTAACAAATGGCATCTCAAAGGAATTACTGATAATATGAAGACCTTAGCTATAGTGTATTTTTGCAAAATAATGGAAGATTCAATTTTATTATTAACTGACTCTTTGCAGATCAGTAAAATAATGCTACAAAATTCTACCAGTAGATTTTCAAAGTAGAATATACGCACGTGCTAAAGAAATATTAATCACTTTACAATTGTAAACTTGACAGTTTAGAACAGGAAATTACAATATCGCCTATAGATTTCCATCACATTAAATAATGATTTATCACTGAAGTTAACATTTCCCAGAATTTGTTAATATTCATGAGCTCTTAAAATTGCATGTTGAAATTTCATGATCACTGTTGTTTTCATTATTAAATAAGATACAATATTTAAAATGTTTCCCAGCACAGAAAGGAACAATGAACATCATTTAATTACTGGAATGATTACTAATTTAAAGAATAGCAGGAGACAGGGTCAGTTCAACCTCCAAAAAATCTGCAATGGCAAAGAAATTTCCAAAGATAAAGTTTTATGCTAGCTGTTACTGGATTTTTGACTTACAGGGGAATAAACTAGTTATCTCAATTTTTCTCTACTTCTTTCCCCATCTCATACTGGATATGTACAAAAGAGATATTTAAAATATGAATTTTGTAAATTGAAAGAAAATTTCAGATCCCACTGTGGCTTCTGAACCATGGCAATTAAATATTCCAACCCATGACACTTTCTTGAGTGTATGTGTGTGGGGAGGTAACACGCTACTGAAAGTAAAGTGTAATTTGTAATTTTTTGATAGCTTGACCAATTTCTTTAAAAACAATGCCTGAGCTTTTAATTTTACATCAAGGTTAAAAACAAGGTAGCCACTGGACAGAGAAGCCATTCACCCTGAATAATTCATTTTATGTACACAGTAACATACCGGCATTACATTGGCATTACATATGATTGCTCTTTTCTCCCTTGATTTTGGAATATGTGTCCTCTAAAAATTGACCTTAATACAGCTAACCTGGTCATCATTTACCATCTATATATTTATTTAAACTTTCATTGTCATGATCTTTAACCGGGTGAAACGGCATCATAGGGCAACAATTTTTGAATTAAGGTAGTTCAAATGGGCTAACTTACAGAGTGTGAGAATTTGGGATCCATGATTCCTACAGGAATGAAATTTGTGAATGGTGTGGCTGTTTCATGGCTACTGGCTGCTGCTTCATTGTTGCTGTGGTCACATGATCTTCATTTTCAATATTCTATGACAGTTTCCCAGCTAGTCTTGCAATTCCTTCCTCCCTCCCTCCCCTTCCACAACAGCAGTCACTTATCTGTTTGCTGGGAAGGGAAAGTGGAAGCAAGGGGAAGGGAAAAAGGAACCCCTTTCCTGGTCTATGCCATTTCTCATATGCTCTCCTGACCAGCAACACTCATTCAATGCTTTCCCTAACCTATGTCAGTCATCAAGCATCCCTTTTCAAATCCACATGGTATCTCTGGTGCATACCCACTCTTTCCAACCTATGTGGTATTTCTTACGCAAGTCCTGGCCTACACTTAAGGAAATATTTTTTAACACTAAAGCACCAAAAAAATCCATACAAAGACTACTAAATGTTTTAAAGCTACAGTACCTTACTTGTTTCCTTGCTATGAAGCCAGTCAAAACTGTTTCAGAAGCTCCCTTTCAAAGCTTTGTGCAACCTACATGGTAGATCTTTTTTAAAAATAATTTTATTAAGAATTGAAATTTAAAAGATAAAAACTAATACAAAGTAAAAGTAAAAGAGTAAAAAAGAAAAATTGCAGAAAAGAATATATAAAGAACAATTTTCTTCTTTCGTCACAAATATAGTTTTAATAACTGATTACCTTTTATTAAACAGCAATAAATAATCTCTTTTCCCCCTACATGTCAAACTCTTAACTATAAACAAAAATTTAAAACTTGTCATTCATTTCTGGTCAACAAAAGTCTATTAATGGTTAGCAGAGATACTGCAACTACATATCCATTTTAACCTAGATCAAATAAACCAACTTTATATTCCTCTCCTGTACGTTTAACTATCTTGGTTTTTAATCCTTTCAAATAATGTCCTAGAAATTACTTTATTTTCATTTTTTTCCTTTGTTCAGTCTCATAAAATCCTTCAAAACTTTAGCAAGTTTTTTTTATAAATCCAATCACTCTTCTGGTTTTTTATTGTGTATCCCCTTTGATTATTACAATATCATTCAGTTTCATTTGTATAGCTAGCACATCACCTTTTCCCATATCATTCTTGTAGACTGTCATTTTAAAGTCCACTTTCAAATCAAATTCAGTCAAAGTTCCAAGTAATATGTCCCCAGAATAAAAGTCCAAGGCATCCATTTTTCTTCAAAGTCTGTTTGATAGGAACATGTGATGATCTAGGGCATGGCATGTAAACAATATACCCAGAGAACAGAGCTAACTCCCTTTTATTTCTCCAACTGTGCACCCTAACATTCCCACATTCACTTCAAGTCCTGAAGCAAAGCTCTCACATGCACCTTCAGAAGTTTCTGGCTACGAGTAGTCTAATAAGCAAGGTTAGCTACACAGCAACCAGGGCCAGCAATCCAAAAAGCCAGGTTAGCCAAACATTAACCAGAGTCAGGCAAACTGGCAAGTCTCACAAGAGCAATCTCCTGGCTTTGGCAAGTGTACACGAAGCTCCACAGATTCAATGCTTGTTCCTGACAAATGCCCCTCTCACCGGCACCTCCTTACATCTCAGTCCACAGGTATGCCTTGTGAAGGGGGGCGGGGCACTCCCCTCCCTCATAGCCGACCAATTTGCACTGATCTCACTGTCTCCCTCCTTGCTCTCGGATCAGGAGGGGGTAGTCCTTGCTCTTCTCCTGAGCTCTCCCTGTTCTGCAGGCCTTACTAATTCATAAAAGCCTTACCTGGACTGACTCTTCCCTTCCTCAGTCTCTGAGGGGGGCATGACAGGAACATATCAGATTGGCAAAGTCTTGGGAGCACTTCCAACTCTGGCCAGAATTACACCCAGTAAAAAGCAAAAGTTTGACACTTCCCCCCCATAGTCACAATCTCCAATCAGTTCTCAGTCCATCAGTCTGATGACTCCAAACTCCACCTTCCTCCAGCTGCAGTTCCCATGGAAAGGAATGCCACCTAGCCATAACATTCCCCCTTATCTCTACAACCCCCCTTCCTGCTGCTTGATTGTGGCAAACCTGAAGCACCATTAAATTTCTTTGCAGGAAACCTAAAGAAAGCTTAGAAAAGAATAGACAAAGGCTACAATAAAATATGGCTAGACATATGTCAGCTTCAGGGTCGACATTCAGTCTTGTCTAGAGGTTTTGTTTCCTATGTAACATCACTTACATATCATCTATCTGTAATAACAGACATTTTAAAAATAAACTTCTGAATCCATTGTTTGCAATTATCCTTCTAAAAACCTAATTGAAGGTATCTTGCTCCATTCTTTATAAATGAGTTGACTTTAAAAATTTTCCTCATTTAATTGTAATTGTTAATTTCTTCTAGTTCCCTCTAGGTACAATATTCCAATTCATCCCATTCTATCATATTTCTTTTTCTAAAGAATCAAAACATGGGAACTATTCTTATATTTAATTTCAAAGTCATATTCAAACCTCACTCCTTTTTAATGCAATATAAGTAAGGCAAATGAAAAGATCTTCAGCAAATAGTTGTGGCTGATATCTTCACTTTTCTGACCATCTCCCATGTATGCCTCTGGAATGGGGAAGGAAGGAAAGAGAAATGGCTAAAGAAGGAATCAGAAAGTATTAACTTTCTCAATCCTCCAACATACAAGCAAGGTTAAATTATCTATTGCATAACACAATAAGATTTAACAGGTTTATGTCTTTACTAGTGTCTGACCAGCCTAGATGCCAAGCTTCCAGGAATTCTCTAGTGTTTTTTTTTTTTAATTTGATTAGTCTACACACATAGAAATAAGATATATAGAAATAAATCTATTTACACCATTCAAAAGAGATGACAAAAAGCTAAGAAGGAAACAAAAAAACCAGAACAAATCCTCTCTAGCAGCCAACGCCCAGATAAATATCAGTCAAACCATCAAGCGGAAAACAATAGGCTAATCAAGGACCTACCAAGGGGGAAAAAAACCCACATTCTTCACCAACAGGGCAAGCTATTGTATAGAAATGGGGAGTAAATTCCATACTTATTAGCACTGAAGGTATTAATCACTTGGATAATGAAATGCCTGCAAGCAAACAACCAAGTTCAAAAAGCACAAATGATTTCACTTTTATCAGTACCATCTATTTGGCTTTAAATATTATGTCACAGAAAATAAACCATGTTTATGTTTTCTATATGGGAATCCAGTTCTGATTTTCATCTTTACAAAAGTAGTGAACCTTATTAAACATTTGTACCATATGCATATCTTTGCTTTCTCCAGACTGCTCATGCTCTTGCTCAACGTACTCTTGTTCAACGTACTATTGTATAATTAATATGACTCCAGAAAATATAGATCAGGGGTGTCAAACTTGTGTGGCCATGGCAGTGTCACATGATGTATCAGGACTTCCTCTTCTTCACTAAATTGGGTGGGGACGGGGCCAGCATGTGATGCATCTGGCCGTGGGCCGCGAGTTTGACACCCCGATATAGATCAAAATTATGTTTATAATGACTGAATAAAGAACAAAATTTTGTGCTCCTAAGATGATTCAGACTTATCACTTGATTACTATTCAACATTTCATAGCTCTCTGTGACTGCATAAATCTTTTTAGTGAACATCATGGCTTATAATAAAGATTCTACCCACATTAACTGATTTTTTTTCATGGCTCATGCACATATGCAAACAGTCCCTTAATGTAACTGATAGTCCAGATAAAACAAATATATATAAGTGGATGACTTTCTACAATAATGAAATCATGAATGATTTAAAAAATAAAGGATTGCCAATTTTCTAAAAGAAACAAAAGTTAAAATCTGATGATGAAAAAAAAAACATCTCCTTGACTGCCATTCCTTACATAATCAATATCTTATACTTCTGCTTGACAAACAGTGAAGGAATACTGAGCCCATTTCCTACTTTCTATCTGACACATATAACATCAGTCCTATATCTTTTTTACACACAAATAAATTTCTCCTGAAATCAGATTTAATTTAAGTACAGGCAGGATTCTTTTTTTTTTACTCTTAGGGTATATAAATGCAAATGTTAAAGTATGCATTGAAGGTGAGACATTATTAATGTGATAATGGTTCCATTACTTTGCAGTAAATTATAGGTAGTTCTCAACTTATAACCACAATTAAAACCAGAATCTTTGATTGTTGAGTGAAGCATTTGTTAAGTGAGACTTTATGGGATTGCTTCACTCAACAACTGCAATCCTGGTTATAATCATTACATGATTTCCCAGGTCATTAAATAAACAAAGCAAAAGCTGGACTGACCACAGAGCCAAAATCCTTCAGAGGCAGCCTTTTTGCCCTTAAGGAGCTACCTACTAAAAAGCTCAGCCAAGCACAGGGCCAAATCCCTCAGGCAAAGACCCTTTTGCTCTCCTATAGCTGCTCACTGGAAAGACACAACTCTGTGTAGGGGCTGAAGCTCTCTAGCAGCCAGCCCCAATTCAGCGTTCTAGGACCCACACTCTTTATACTCTATATAAATGACCTTTGTGATCACCTTATAAGCAACTGTGTCCTCTTTATGGATGACGTAAAACTATTCAACACCACCGACAATGATACTGTCCTTCAAAGCAACCTTGATTATATGTCTGAATGGTCAAACAATTGGCAACTCCAAATCTCGACCAACAAATGCTACAATTCTACACATTGGTAAAAAAAAATCAGTACACCAAATACAAACTAGGCGGATGTGACCTTGTTGACAATCTTCATTCTGTCAAGGACTTTGGTGTACTCATATCAAATGACCTAAGCGCCAAAGCTCATTGTAACAGCATTGCCAAAAAGGCATTAAAAGTAGTAACTCTAATCTTACGAAGCTTCTCCTCCGGAAATATTGAATTGCTAACTAGAGCATACAAAACGTTTGCTAGGCCAATACTCAAATACAGCTCATCAGTCTGGAATCCACACTGTATATCAGATATTAATACAACTGAATGAGTCCAGTAATATTTCACGAGAAAAGTACCACACTCCTCTGCTCGCAACAGAATACCCTATATCACCATGCTTGAGATCTTGGGCTTGGACAACCCTGAATTACGACGCCTACAGTTGGACTTAAGCGTAGTACACAAAATTATCTGCTACAATGTCCTACCAGTCAATGACTACTTCAGCTTCAACCACAACAATACAAGAGCCACAACAGATACAAACTCAACGTAAACTGCTCCAAACTTGATTGCAGAAAGTACGACTTCAGCAACAGAATGGTGAATGCCTGGAATGGACTATCTGACTCTGTTGTTACATCCTCTAACCCCCACTCCTTTAACCTCAAACTATCCACTATTGACCTCACCCCATTCCTAAGATGGGGCATGCATAAGTGCACAATCATGCCTATGGTCCCTGTCCTTTTGTCCCTATTTATTCGTACCTATTTCCTGTATTCTTATTCATGTTTATACTTATACCTAGTATCTTGTAAGCGATTGACAAATCAAAGGGAAGTGGCAGCACCTTGCAATCTTCCCTATTGGCTTCTCCACTGACTTTTCTGGGGAAGCCAGCAGGGAAGATTGCAAATAACAAGCACATGATTGTGGGGCACTTGATATCTAGTCATAAGTGTGAATGGGTTGCTAAGTACCCATGTTGCAATTGGGTGACTGTGAGAGAATTGCAATGTTGTAGCTTTGGATACAGGTCATGATTCATTCAGCACTGGCATACTTTCAAACAGTCTCTGAACAAATGGCAATCAAGTGAGAACTAATGTAGCTTTTGGAGAAGAAGAACTAAGAGGGCTGTGAAAATATTTACAGACCCCTCACATTCTGGACATAAACTGTTTCAACTCCTTCCCTCAAAACGACGCTATAGAGCACTGCACACCAGAACAACTAGACACAAGAACAGTTTTTTCTCGAAAGCCATCACTCTGCTAAACAAATAATTCCCTCAACACTGTTCAACTATTTACAAAGTGTACACTACTATTGCTGTTAATCTTCTCATCACTCCTTATCACCCATCCCCTCCCACTTGTGCTATAACTTTGTTGCTTGTATCCTCTGTTTCCTAGTATGATTTGATGTTGATTGTACCCTATGACTATCATTAAGTGTTGTACATTATGATTCTTGTTTCTTAACGAATGTTCCTTCTTTATGTATACTGAGAGTATTTACACCAAGACAAATTCCTTGTGTGTCCAATCACACTTGGCCAATAAAGTATTCTATTCTATTCTATTCTATTCTAAGAGATTTTGGAAACTGCTACTTTATACTTTCTACTTACATACACACACACACACACACACACACATACACACACTTAAACCAATTTCATATTCATTTCCCCAGCACCTTATTTTATCCAAAATCTCTTCTTCCCATGTTTTATATCTATAACAAACCTTTAAAGCCTCATTATTCAAACTCCATTAAGAAAAATTCCACCAAGAGCTACCAGAAAAAACAACACTGAAAATTAATTTATCATCTCATCATCTCTAAATTTTAATACCATAGTTTATAACTTTCTCTAAAAAAAAAGTTAAACAAATGTGTAAAGTACTCAAAAACCTGCTAAACTGTTAGGAAAAGAAACATCCTGATATACATGTTAGCATTGGTCAAGTAAGCCAAATGTATAAACATTTTTTTTTAATTTTTAAATGTCTTGATATTTATTTCTCTTAAGTAATGACCCCAAACTTAATCTTCTTTTCTTTTTCATTTTATCTTATCTGAGGAATTTCTTCATAAGTACAACACATTTCTTTTTAAAGTCCAAACTAAGAAGGTTATCCAAGTCACCTCTTCTAGGTTATTATTTGTATGTTCCTTTACCTATTAAACTAGGTTCATTTGTAAAGCCTTGTAAAACATCTTTGTCTGTGTCAATCTTGTGTCAATTTTAAATCCTTATCAAAAGCAGACTGATTCTCAATTGTATCCATTTTTTCTTTTGAACCCATTGTATACTATTAGACAATCTTTAAGAGAAAGTTTGGGGTACATTATTGCCAATTATCCTTCAATTCTTTCACATTTAAAATACTTTTCTCCAGTTTAAAGGTCTTCTCCTTTAATCATAATCTTTCATTTTTTCTGGTTGCTTCTAGTAAGCAACCTTCAAGGACTCTTCTCATGATGTTTTTCTCGAATCCACAACATTTCCAAAGGGAAAAATTTCTTAAAATTCAAAATCTTCATAGGCGGTTTTTAAAATAGGATATTAAACAAGCCGCAGGAAGCATTCTTATAATCATTTCAAAATCTTATTTGCCCCTTAGTCCGTTCAAAAACTTCCAAAATCAACATTCTAATCCCTCTTTTGCTGCTTATTTCCAAATAAAAAGTTTTTCTTTAATTTTTAAACTTAAAACTTCTTTCACTTAAATTCACTGAAGGAAAATCATCCAGTGTAATAAAATTTGTCCTTCTGAAGGTTATTAGTATCCAAAATACAATTTACAAGCCATTTCCTGTTGGAACTTTCTGTACTATCTTGTGTATGTGTAGGCCGCTATGCGACTGTAACACATACACAGAACAAAGAGGAAAGATAAACAGAGATTCACCCCAGCAACAGTTGCCCAGCCAGTGAGAACCGCACACGTATAGAAAGTTATCATATCTGTATGCGTTACTTGAACTCCTTTGTTGCCTTCTGTATCTTCCCACCTTTTGTTAATAAAAGGGGGTCCTGGAGTCAGCTCTGGGCTCTCATCCCGAGAAAGCTGCCTTGTGTGTCTTTCCGCATTCGGACCCCTCATGAGAAGCCCACCAGGAAAATTACGATTTCCAGTGAAAGTGGTTAAGAAAGGTAGTAGGTCAACCCAGCATAGAACTCTATAACCCAACAAAGAGCACCATTTTAAGGTCTTGTCATGGGAAGTATTTGTATGGAGCACTATGAGCAATCCCAGTCAAAGAATGGTATAACTGGGGCACAATATGAAGCTGTGCAAAAGTTGTCCTAAGCTAAGATTGCCACTTGCTCATCAAGCAGGAGTCACTAGTCTAGAATATTCGGGTCATGCACTCGTTTTGTTTGGATCAGTGTTAATCCCATCCACCAACATAGATGGTATACTCCCTGAAACAGAGGGGAACCAAGACCCAGAGGGCACCAAGATTCTTGCCAGGGTTCATGAGAGGGAGCGTGTACTTTCCCATTCAAGCCCTCACAGCTTCCAGGCACTGAGCTAGGATGTCAATAGCACTGACTAATTCTCCAGGGTCAGAGAGATATAGTTGGGTATCAATAGTTGGGTGTCTGGATGAGGAACAACAGACTTCAGCTGAACCCTATTAAGACAGAGTGGCTCTGGGTGAGCCTTCTGCATCCAAGAGTGTTTCATCATTGGTTCTGGGTGGGGTTTTATATTGTAACATTTTATTGTACACCATCCAAAGTACCTTTAAAGGGAAATGGGTAGTTTAGAAATGTAATAAGCAAGCAAACTATCAACATACTGATTATACCTAATCCTATGGCAATGAATAATCTCATCCACCAGCTTCAGGCAGATGTTGGATAGAAGGGGAGAGTGAATAGTAATGCTAGAAAACTGCACAATGTATGAGCCAAAGGAGAGATCTTTCCCCTTCAATCACTACCAACTATAATTGGTTCCAAAAAAGATGAGGAACCAATATTATACACTCTAGTGTTGCCATCCCACAAATCTCCAGAACCAATCCAGAAGGATATCATGGTCAATGGTAGTTAAGGCTGCTGAGAGGTCAAGCAGAATGAGGATGGATACAAGACTTTCATCCTGCTACTACCAAAGATCATCCAAAAGCATGACCAATGCTATTTCCATTCCATACTGAGATCTGAATCTTTACTGTAAAGGATCCAGATAATCCAAATGATTCAGACAGTGTTGTCATGATATAAACTCTTTTCTATCCTCAATATATCTATAGATCAAACAACTATGCCAAGAAAACCTAGCTTAGTGGGTGTAAAACTGTAAAGAATTAATATAAGCTATTCATTTCGACATCAGATGTCCAACACTGGTCAAGTTGGGGCTTCATTTGTAAAATGGCACAATTTTGTATCTGCTCTTGCCTCTAGAAAATTATTTTCTCTAAGATCTGCATTGTAAAACATTTGTCTTTAAATTAACATTTTCACTCTGATACCAACTGTTGGGCTATAACAATGTTATTAGAAAGCTGATGTACCCAACTTCCACAAACAGAGGAATAATAGAAATTAATAGTACTACACGTTCTTTCTTAATATATTATTTTACAGAAATTTGCATTTAGACAAATTTCAATACCCTGAGCAGAAACAGGATAGTTAAATCAAATTTGCATCCTGGAAATTGCACTGACTACCTCTTTTGATATGTTCCGGTCCCAGATTGGAACAGATTTTTTTTTAGATTGTCCTTAATGGGCTATATCACAAATGATGTTTTGCAGTGATCCAATTTTGAGTTTCCATGTGTGCATCACTGACACCAGATCTCTCTCCTTTAAGAATGGATATATCCAATTAATCAGCTTGAATCCAATAAAAAGACTTTCCCTTTCTCACCAATGTACTGTGGCTTTCCATCTCTATCCTGGATCCAAGAATCACTCCATTTTGTCCAAATTCATTTAGCTAAGTACACTTATTCTCAAAGATCAGTAGGTGTAATGCCATTCCTTTTTCAATGCTGCAACTTCATCTTCTATTAAAAAAATACTGCAGCTTCTTCGTTTTCCAAAGAGACAGGAGAGCAAGAGGAAAGTTACAACAGAAGAGGATATATACAGCTTAGGGTTTGATTGTAAAGTTCTTGGTTTGAGCTTGGTTGTTTGCTTGCAGACATTTCATTATCCAAATAGGTAACCTTATCAGTGGGAGTAACTTTATATACAGTAGCTTGTCCTGGATGTGTTGGTGGGAGTATGTTTTTTTCCTTAGTAGGTTGATTAGGGAACCATTGCTCCTTGTTATCGGTGGGAGTATGTTTATATAGTGGTAAGATTATATATTGGTGAGGATATAGTTTTCTCTTTAGTAGGTTGATTATTATATTGTTTGCTGCTTGTTTTCAATCAAATCTACAGAAGAGAAAATCATAGTCCCATTAACAGCAAGCTACTGTATATAAGCAGGGAGCTCCACACTGACATTACTTAGTTGGGCAATGGAATTTGCAAGCAAACAACCAAGCTTAGAGAGCACCAAGAAGAATGGACATCATCAAAATACACATAGCCCTCAACCTTCAACCATAATTGAGCCTGAATTATGGTCATGCCAATAATTAAGTAAGTCAACACAAGACCGACCACCATTTTTTACAATGGTGCTTAAGTAAATCACCAAGGTTGCGAAGTGAATTCAGTGATTAAGCAAATGCATGATCATTAAGTGAACCCATTGGTACTATAGGCATCTTTTTAAATGCTAGTTTTCAGGGAAAAAAGTCATAAATCATGGCCACATGGTGCTGCAAATGTCTAAAATGCAGGTCAGTTGCCAAGAGCCCAAAATGTGATCATGTGACTGGGAATGGTAGTGGTGTTGTAACTTCAAATCTGGTCCATAAGTAACTTTTTAGGGATCCATTTGCTAAGCAACTAGGAGTCCATTAGCTAAGCTAAGTAAAGGACTATCTGTATCTGTAAAAATCTCCTTTAACTCTTGCAAGCTGTAGAACACCGATAGTAGATGTTAGCTCCATCTCTTCTGATTATGTGACATCAAGTGGTTTTCAACTCATAGCGACCAGAGACAGATTTTCTCCATGATTAATCCCCTAATCTGTTCTTTCAGGTTTCCTAATAGTGCACTCATTGCCACTGTAACTGAGTCCATCCACCTTGATGCTGGTTGTCTTCTTGTTTCATAGTTCCCATGACTGATCCTTTATTTTTAACAAAAGGAAATCAGGCATACTTACTAAAAATTAAGCCGATGTGTTCATTATTCTATGTTTTTTTTTTAACTGACTGAACCTTCTCCAAACAAGAGAGCTTGTCTACGGTATCTATTCACAAGCAAATACTGTTGTTCCTGGAAACCTGAAGAATTTTATCTACTGACAAGCAGTACAAGCTAATGAAATTACCTGAATACAAATAAAAGCCATCTAATTTTAAAGAGTGAAATCAAGAATGATTACTGTTTTCATCGTTACCGATTCCTTTAAGGCACTGAAAGATAAATAAAAACATCAAATATATGTTACTATTAATACAGGAGAATATTTGTAGCTTAGTGAGGGAGTCCTTGGTCTCTCTGAGCTTTCTTTCTTTATTGCAGATGTTTCATTATCAAAACACTGAAGATGTTATCTAGTTTGGGTAATGAAATTTCTTCAAGAAAATAAATAAGGTCAGAGAGCACCAATGAACCCTCATATATTACTATTCTTAAAAATGTTCATAAACAGAACTTGAATACCATTTAAGGTTCCAAAGAGATTCTGAAGTATGCACCTAATTCAGTTAAATTATTTTCAGATAACTATATACTAGATTAATCACTGTCTGTACGATGATATTCCTCACATTGAATAACCTGCTTTATCTTTTTATAATTCATTACAGTCTAACCTAACAATATAAAACATGGTTGATGTCTTTACTTGAAGAATATAAATGAAACATGTTACATATCTTAATAATAATGCATCACATATTGTTTATTAGTTTCATTCACCAAGCTTTCCCAAAAACCCAATCACATGCTACATGTGCAAGATGATAATTTTTGCAGCATTAATTATAGATGATGAGTATTTCTGAACAAAATCAGATCCTGTGTACACTCCATAAAATAAAGTAAGGTGCATTTTGGTTCTGAGTGCACATAAACTTTTTGACCAAGTCTTAATTTGGTCTATATTTATGTGTTTTATATCGAACGACCATATTAGTATTTAATTCCCAGTTCACATCAAGTAACATCTGGTACATGTTCTGTACAGAATTATAAAAGAAGTGATTTTATCCACTGTCTTTTTACAACTGCAGAGAAATAATCAATATAGCATTATTTTCATGAAGGATCTTCTCTTTTCTTTCTCCTCTTAACTTGGAGATTAACGTTGAGTCAAAAGTACTGTATGTAAACTGCATTTAAAAAAAGAATTGCATCAGAACACTTTAACTGAAATGGTAAACACTTTTGTTCAGGGAATAATCAGAATGTTAATGTGGAAGATAAATTAAAATATTCATGAAAATTATTCAACCTTTAGTTGAAATGCTTCCAACTGTCCATATTAAAAATCAAATCAAGGTTATGGTTCTATTTTTAAATAACATTGCTTGGATTGCTTGGGGATTTGATGTAAATCTTTTGCTATTGTAGATCAGGTACCACTATCAGGATTATCATGAAAATTTAATTTGTAAGATTCCAATGCATAACATAATAGTATGCTTCACCAATGACCCAACTCTATTAGATCAGTTATTCAGTTGCTAGTCAGTCAAATTAAAAGATGCAGAAGCACAATCTTGGGCATTCTGTTCAATGAATTACTAGTTCTGAATCTGTAATTTATTTACAAGCATTGTTTTCCCTTAAGATTGCTGATGTTAGCAACCAGCAATATACCAAAACCATTTTCAGTTTAGGTACTTGGGGCTCGTAAGAAACTTACAACACACTTTATATCAAGGAAAAAGCATTCTAAATCACTACAGTTGAAACATACATTAAATATAGTCAAATTAATCCATTTCAACAATATTGTCACTGAATTCATATGCTAAGAATCAAGTTCATTTTTTAAGAAATAATGAAAACCAAGCTTTCAATTGCCTAAATTTCCCACCATCTTTCTTCATCTTAATACAATTTGCATTATAGGTTTGTTTATTAAAAAAATTTCTGGATTTTTAGAACAAAATTTATTTATGAAATAATTCACTTTAATATTATTTCTTTTGTTATAGTACCATATACACAAGGCCTGTGCAGTTTAATAAAATTCTGTGTCAGTCCTATGAGTTGGGTTGATAATTTGCTTTAATCACAGCCCTGCTCTGTAGTGTCTCATTAGACGCTGGAACATATTACTAAATGGGTAGTTCATATACAGATATATAGAACATAAGGTAAGGAAAATGATTCTGATTTGCTCTTTCAATTTCTATGTAAAATATGAAGTAAATATTATTGTTTTTCTGTTAAATTTTATTTAAAGACAGTGTTTTGGTCACTGTTATTTTTAAAACTGGAATACTCAAACACTTCTTAGTAATCGCTGGTATTTTTAGCATTTGCTTTCTTCTTCAAAACAAACACAGACAAACTAAATATCAAGTTTATTACAGTCAAGTTAACAAACTAGATATAAAATGAAAGATCTATGGCAAGGTTGCTACTTCACAGGAAGTTATTATTTAGCATATGGCATACAATGCCAAGTACACTAAAAAGTTATACACATAGTAGAAGACCTGGCAGCTGAAAGTACAGGAAGTAACATGTCAGAGAATGTCCTAATAAATCTGATTTTCCTCTTGGTTTCATGACACTGGTCTTATTTTTTCCAGTCTTCCCCAATATCAACTCACATTCTAGAATCTTCCTACTTAATCCAGTAATATATAAAACCCATATTGCTTCACTATAACTTTTATGGGAGAAAGATCAAATGATCCATTCTACATGTTACCAGAAGCATGTCTTGGGTATACAAGAAAATGTAAACCATAAGGAAGCTAACCTTGACATAAATATGCCTAATCTGTTACTAAAGCAACAAGAGAAAAAATGCCTAAACAAGAAGTCATGCGCAAAGCACTCCAGCAGACCCTATTTAATTCACTTGAGTGTAAGAGAGGGAAAAGCAAAACACAGACTTGCAAGATTCTATTACTATAGCCAATATTAATAAAAATAATTTTAGCATTCATGTAGAGTTGATTTCTTGGTTTGGTGTTCAGATATGGTCTTGCCTTCTCTTGGATCAGTGGCCCACTGATTTCTCTCCCAAATGTTGCACTCAAATGATAAGTTTGGGCTAAGTCTAAGTTCCTTGTCTTGTTGCCTATCCCCAAATTCTCCATTCTTTTTGTTTTCCAAACAAAGTAGGGATGAAAAAAGCACCGTGTGACAAGTATTTGGATAGCATATAAAATTTGAAAATACAAGAAGGTAAAACAATATCTTTGGCTTCTACCTATGCTTCAAATAAAAATAAAGAACAATTTTGTAGCAGATCATTTTTCAAAAATAAAATTTGAAGAAGGGAAAATACTTATTTGGGTAGGTATTAAGTGTTTGAAATTAGAAAAATCCAAAAAAGATGGACAGCAGAAGTATTTTAATATATGAAGGTGGGGTTCTTGGAGCTCTATGAATTAGATGGTTTCCTTGCAGACATTTCATTATCAAATAAGGAAACACCATCAGTGCTAGAAGGAATAGAGTTTGCTCTTATAAATGGAGGATTGGGCCTTAATATATATTTGGAGATTACAAAATCCAACAAAGAGAGGCTCCACTTTTTTTAACAAGACATCAGTCATACTCTAGAATAGACAAATGATGAGCATCTAAGATGCTTAACACCATATTTTAAAGAAATACAAATTTTCCCAATGATATACATAGACCACAATTCAAGTTTAATCATATGAAGTCTTTCCAAATCAGACAATGTGATTGTCTGGATTTGTTTTCACATTTTGTCTCTCATAGGTAAGGTATACCTATGATGACAATTACAGGCCTCTCTCATCTTTTTAAGTGGGAGAACTTGCACAATTGGTGGCTGACTAAATACTTTTTTGCCCCACTGTACACTTGAGGTTGAACAAAACTAATCTCAGTCAAAATGTCATGTCTAACCATCTCTTCTTTAAAGCCTTGTAAGTTTATTTTAGGATTTACAAATACTACCAAATCCTGCAGGCATAGCTTAGTTTAGGCAGCAACCATTTGTAGAAGCAAAGCAAAGCAAACAAACAAAAACAAAAAGACCTCCAACATTACAGCAATTTCAACCCAATTCCAATTGCTTACTCATATTGGAGCACATTATAAGCCATAACTTTGTGTATAACTTTTGTTACATTACCCACTGCCCATACCCAAATGTCACTTGATAGCATTAGCCTGTGGTAAATTGCCAGTCATTAAAGAATGCTGCAACTGTATTCACTGAAAGCAAAACATTAAATTAAATCCACTTGGTTTTATTTCTCTGTGAAATCTGATAGCAGAGGCTAAGCACATTCTGAATCAATTCTTAAACACTGTGATGTACTATACAAAGGCAATTAACTTGGCTAAGTTTTTATTGGTCTTTGGAATGAAGGGGAATGGCTCTTTCTAGATTGGAAAGTATTTACCCTTGAAAGAACAGATTGCACTTCATGGTACTTTTGGATCTACCAAAGTCCCAGATAACTTCAATGGCAGTTACCATCTAAAAATGGCGTAGAAGCTCTACCTATTCCTAGAAAGAAAAGTTTGCCCTCTATGATCTGCATTAATAGTTTCAGAATTGGATTCCTGAAATTTGCCTTGATATTGGTTGTTGAACCTAGCTGTAGAGCTAAAGTTAATGTAGAGTGCTAATAGATGGTTTATGGTCGAGATATCTTACTACATATATAGGAGTGCAGTGGTTAAAGACATGAGCTTGTCAGTTAGAAAGCTGTCAGTCAGGTTCGAGACTTGAGTTCTGCATGACAGAGTGAGCTCCTATTCTTGCCCCAGGTCCTGCCCACCTAACAATTCAAAAGCATGCACGTGCGAGTAGATAAATAGATACCACTTTGGTGGGAAGGCAACAGCATTCCATGTACCTTGGGTGTATAGTCATACTGACCACATGACCCCCGAAGCATCTTCAGACAACTCTGGTTCTCTTGGCCAAGAAACAGAGATGAGCATCTCTCCCTAGAGTCAGACATGACTAGACAGGGGAAACCTGTACTTTTTTACCTTGACTACATATATACTGCTTTGTAGTCAAAACATTTTTTAATGTCTAAAAGTATAAGCTGGGTTGACAAAAGCAGAAATGGGAAGGTGATAAACCACCTGGAAAGCCAAGGGAAATCATCAAAACCATTAAAAAGCAAAAGTTAGAATATTTCGGACATGTGATATGACACCCGGATAAATACGGCATACTTCACTTACTCCTCCAGGGAAAGATTAAAAGCAAATGAGGACCAGGCAGGAGAAGAACATCATGGCATCAAAATCTAAGGGACTGGTTTAGACAAAATTCAGCAGCACTTTTTCGTGCAGTTGTTGATAAAAATAGGATCATCAATGTCCAATGATGAATATGGCACAACAAGAAGCAGCAGCCAAAACATCTACAGGCTCTCAGTCTACTCCTGAAACAGGTTCAATATAACATTACTATGCTAAGATATGACAAATTAGTTAAAAAAATACCCCAATGTTTATCAGCTTAGATACTTGCTAACTTTAAGGAAGGTCCAGGTCATTGCAATAGTGGGGATCTTTTCTGTAGGGTTGCAAATTCTATGGAATGATTTAACTGCAAAGCTTAATATAATTAAACAATTTACAATTTAATAATTTAACTTCTCTGAAAGACATCTCATGAAAGTCTTTCCCAACCAATAACTCCTACCAAATTTGTATTTTAACAGAGTGCTTCATTTTTCTATTATATTTGAAAACTGTTTTAAGATTTATATCACTGTAAGGACTACTATATCTGTGCTGGAAAAATCTGCATGAGCACCAGATGGCATCAAAGAAATACAGAAAACTCTTTTTTGGGAGGGTGGGAGGGGCTGCTGTTTCACGATTACTTGCAGTTTTGCAGCCCAATTATGCATAATTTCATTAAAACTTAACTAATTTAGTAGATTTGTAGAGTTATTATTAAAGGAACCAAGCACACGTGCTGGTTTTTCATTGCGCATATTTTTCACTAATCATACATCCACTAAAAATCCATTTTAATACTTTTTTATAAAAAACTATGCCAGATGATATTTTGATGCATAATTAATGGAGAATATGTTAATACTGCATATATTCAACATTCATTTGTACAGCACTATTTACTGAGCTAAGTTCACTGTAGTATTTTAAAGATATGCAATGTATGGCTTAATTTAGTGTGCATATATTTATTTAATATAACAGTATACAGTTAGCAGTAATTATACATTAACATGGTTTAAAGCTTTTTTTCAGACATTAGTATTTCTAGTGGTTTGATTGTCTAGGTTAATACTATTCCTATTACAAGTTAAAGAAAATATGGTGGAGATAGATGGTAAAAATATACACGAGGACCTTATTATATGATATATATTTATTATTCTATTAATGAAAATATTTCATTGGAGTATTTTTTGTCTACTCTTTAAAAAGGTAGGGTTTTAATTCCAATTTCACCTTTTGACAGTGTATTTTCCAAGCAGTTCACATCTCTAATTGGAACATCTGTTCTATACCCATCTGAATAAATTACAATTAAAGAAGGCTTTACAACAAATTTGAACTACATGGCCTCATAAATGCAGTTGGTTACTTGCAACTAGATGACCTTGCCTATCTCACTGATTACATGAAATTATATCATGTATAAGCTGAGATCGAGTGTTAAGTAATTCTTTCAAAGATTTTCAAGTCCAAATTTATTTAAGTGTCATGTTTTCAATGTAATTAGCATTAAACTCTGTTAGCAAAGGATTAGTAAAAGACAAGTGGAAGTGCTGTAAATTATATTTATCATTCTAATTCTTCCTGTTTCTTTCAATCCTTATTTATTAAACCTCAGTAACGAAAAAAAAACAAAATAATAGAAGCCGTACTTTTTAATAAAAGATCATTTTTTTTTAATCCTACATTTTTTTCTGGCAGTTTTCTTACTTGACTGTTTAGTTGTCCTGCTAGAAGAAAATCTATGACATTTTTTTCCAATTGCAACCCAGTTTTTGATGGTAGAAACAATAACAAATTATAGTATCGCTCATCACTACAGATATGAAGAATGTAAAAAATACTAGAACATTAACTGGAAATTCCAATGTAACAATATGAGTGGAAATTCAAAATGAATTGATCATATCAGAAAGGGAAGGTGTGTATTATAAGGAGAAACTATAGGTGAAGAAGGGCAGCATATATAAAAATGTATAAGAAAGTAAATAAGGATCATAATAAAATCCATATTGGGAGTTGTTTCTTTGATTACCAGTTACACAGAGTACTAAAAATCTGTAACTTATGACTTATTTTTTAACATCTCCATGAGACAAAATACTTCAGCCCAAACAATTCACAGAACGCTATTTTAACCTAAACCAAGGCAATTTATTAACACTCAGTATGCTAATAATAAGGGGTTATGCTTTTAACTACTATTCCAGGCAAGGAATGCTATAAAATGTCAAAGAATCCCTTGCAACTTTAAACTTTCTTTATGGGGATTTGGAAAGAAAAGCAATAGGCCTAAAACTGAATTGAAAAATGTCCTTCCTTATTTGCATTACTTTCCTCATCCTGCTAAACATCTGATGTTAGTCCTGTTTGTGCTGTATATAGAAAAAGCTAGCATTAGCACTGCCTCCCTTATTGCAGTCAATTGAAGCATTCTGTGTTGTTTCCATTTCTTTCTGCCTTGATTTTGTGGGTGCTGCTATTCCTCCTGATGCAATGATTTTAAAGGCTTAGCGGAGGTTCTCATTCTGATGGAGATAAACTTGTGATGCCAGTTCATAATTATTTGTTGCCAGCACATGAACTGAGCATGTACAGAAGTTTAAAAACTTAAAAGTTTAAGAAATTCATCTTTTCTCATTGCTACCAAGAAAAGCCTTTCTTGTACCCAAAGATTTGGTTAATGTAGATGTATGTATGCTACTTTAAAAAAAAAAAAAAATTGTAGATTTCAACTTCTGTTAGCGGGACAGTCAGGAACTAAATCTTCAATCAGGCAGGAGTGTTGATATAATTCTTCTGATATATCAAGGAAGCTGGGCGACAACTATGAAGCAAATTACCTATTCAATATTATCCACCCAACACATTGTAAATCTTTCCCTTTGGCCAACATTAAGGTTTTGCTTTCCACAATGCTTGAGGAAAAGTATAACAATATCTTTTGGCAATCTGAACTTCCCTTTGTGATCTGCAGAAATCTGTGACTCTAGAAAACATTCTTTGATATCTTTTCTATAGCAACCTGCATCCCATTCTTAATAAATGATTCACCTATTCTGAGAATGATTTTACTTACTTTATATTGAGAAACTTTAGACTTTAACATCTCTAGAAGATTTGCAACATTTCATACAGTCAGCATTGCTTTTTGCAGGAACCTATTATTAAAATAGAAACTGTATTTAATCAATTGACTATCAAAATATAAAACTAATACAAATATTCAAGTAGATATAAAGAAAACAATATGACACATTCATAGTAAGCCATCGGCTCTACCCTAAACCCCAGTCTGATCTAAACATTCCATAATGTTTGAAATAGCCTTTGATATTTATGCCTTAGGCATAAAAACCAGCTGGGTAACTTTGGATAGTCATTCTCTCTCAGTCCAAGCCACCTGATAGGGTTTGCTGTGTAGGGAAAATAGGAGGGGAAAGGAATATTAAGTATGTTCACCACCCTGAGGTACTTATAAAGTAATAAAGGTGGGATAACAATTTAATAAATAAATAAAAAAGTGAAGTCCAAGTTTTACTAGAGATACACAAGTTTGTTCCCACAAAAAGTAAGATAGTTTATCCTATGTTCCCCAGCAGTATTTATATTTTAAATAAAAACCAAATTAAGCAGCCCTTTCATTGTTTTAATATTTAGGACTATAATATATAACTTTTAAAATTATGTTTTATATCATTTTGTCACATTGGTCAATGATACCAATAAAGGGTTTGTATGTATGTGTGGGTATGTATCAGTGGTGAGATTCAAAAAATTTTTACTACTGGTTCTGTGGCTTGGTGGGCATGGTGTGGCTTAGTGGGCATGGCTTGGTGGGCATGGCAGGGGAAGAATACTGTAAACTCTCCATTCCCTCCCGACTCCTGGGGAAAGGTTACTGCAAAATCCCATTCCCTCCACACCCCACTAACCTGCTTTCCAGTTCCGTTCTCCTGTGCAGGGCAACAAAAGAAAACCCAGCTAATCAGCTGGGACTCAGGAGGCAGAGAATAGATGGGGGCAGGGCCAATCAGGTGGTATTTGCTGGTTCTCCAAATTATTCAAAATTTCTGCTATTGGTTCTCCAGAACTGGTCAGAACCTGCTGAATACCACCTCTGGTATATATATGTGTTACAACACCCTGTTAAGCCCCAATTAAGGGAGAAAGCATACTGCTTTCTTTTCTGTCTTTCGGCTCATCACCAGAGACCATACCGACAGAAAGCTATTTGTTTCGTTGTCTTTAGTTTACATGTGTGTAAGGTTTTTAAGTTGATAATTTAAATAATAAATAAGGGAGACTAGGATAGATCTATTTCGAGCTAGTTAGCTCTCTTCAGCTAGCCATACCCTGTAATACTTTCCTGGTTCGAATCCCAGTAAGGGTATGGCTAGCTGAAGAGAGCTAACTAGCTCGAAATAGATCTATCCTAGTCTCCCTTACTTATTATTTAAATTATCAACTTAAAAACCTTACACACACACACACACACACACACACACACACACACACACACACATATATACATACACATTTTGGTATACACACATAACCCATCCACCCACACATACAACCCTTAATAGCTCAGTAAAACTAGTTTTATATTTTAATTTTTATTAAACATTTAACTCTTATTTAGTATTTTAGCTCTTTATTCACAAATTAGTTTTACAATTTATCAGATATTTCTAAATTTAATTTTTTTAGTAAATACTCCTCCTCACAGAATGTTACTTTGATCCATTTTACTTACATCCATTATCTAGAAAATGTTTATGCCCATTAACCTCATCTCTGTAACCCTTTTTCAAAATTTTATACAATATTGATTGATGGCCATGACATCAGTAAATAAACTTCATTACTATTAGTATGTAGTATGCAATTAATTTGTTATCCAAGAGTAGATGTCAAGGGACTCAAGATAGCCACTTCTTTTTTTCTATGTGACATGCTGTTGTTTAAATATTAACTGTTCATGTCTTTTATGGTACATGCTATATCTGATGAAAATGCTTTGGTAAAAAGCTTAAATACTCACTGTTAAACAAGATACTTTTGTGCCTAGAACAAGTGGTATTTTACTACTTACTATCTTTATATGGAATCACATTAGGATTGAAATCTGCCCATATGCTCTTTATAGGATATCTTTAGTGGTTCATGATCATGAAAGGTGGGTGTTTAATCTTTAGAGATTTATTAACACAAGTGGAAGTTGTGAATTATATTCATTTTTATTTTTTTAAATAGAAAAAAATAAACCATGAAAGTGGGATTCACAACTAATAGCAACTAATGCCCACTAAGAAAAAAAATGGATGGAAAATAAAACTGATAATAGTAGGCAGAGCCAGTAGTAAAAAGAACAGACAAAATATGTTCTATTTCACATCCATGCATGTCTTTTCTCTTCTTTCTTCACTTTCTTTCTCCTTTCCCACCCCATTCAAAAATGCCTGAGTAATGACTGATATTGGAAGAAAAAAACACATGGATGGGAATATTTAAAAGAAATTCCTACTTAAAAAATATACAGGATAACAACATTCTACTTAATTATACATCAATATAAGCATCATTTAGTGACAAAATATGGGCTATGTGGAAGGTATGGAATGGAAAGAAGGGAAAATTTACATTAATATTTAAATTACCTTTATTACTAAATTAGAACAAAGCATTATATTACTATAGTCAACACTTTCTTATGTTATAAAAATATACACATTTGCCATCTTTTGTTCTCTGCTTATAGAACCTGAAAAGGCAAAAATTTGCGATGAGTAAATGTTGAACTTTTTTCTGCCAAGCAAAAGAATTGCTTAGCAGATGCATTGGTAATTTGTTAACACCATAAATACCTTACTTACAATTCAAGAGATAGGACAGAATAAAAAAAACATGAAAGGAAGTGAAATAACTATTGGTATTGTTCTGCAGCATTTATTCAAAAGCTTGAAATATCATTATATCAGAGATCTTCTACAGCAATTTTGTTTGATAAATTTCTATAGTCTAACTGATCTAGGAAAAAAGCTAAATCAGAATGGATTCAAATATTGTCATCTAGAACCAAACGGATTTGAGATATTGCTAAGCTTTTCAGAACATTGACCTAGAGCATTAACTGGTCAAAATAATAGGATCTTCCAATTAAATGTATTGATTATGCCTGTGAACAGGAATCTACTCAATTAATAGTTATCACTATTTTGGCACTAGATTAAGCAGAATTCAAGGTGGAGTTGGACTAATTCCGTTTGTGGCTACCTAAAGGTTCTAGGTTGATTCCTCTTTTGACTCAAATGCAGGTTCTGCTGCTATTTCTCCTACACTTTCCCACCTCCCATTTTAAGGGCAGCAGATAAACTCTCAATGAAGTAATCAATATTGGAGAGAATTAGCAATTTCTGGCAAACCTCCACAGCTACAAGATTTATAGAATCCAAATCAGTGTTAGGTCTTAAACTTCAAAGACCTTATCCTCATTTTCTGTTAGGCAAGTTGACATATATTCAATATGATGAACTTTATTTTGGACTTTGCCCAGCATACGGTAAAAATAAAGAGATTACTGTGCAAAATTATATATAAAATTACTAGCTATAATTTAAGAATAATCCATACGTCGCAACTATGAAATTATGAAACAGAGCTATGACTAAATGAAATTAAGAAAATTATGCACAGAACATAAAAACTATGGAATTATTATAAAACTCAAAAGTTATAAAATATTATAAGATTAATTTAAACTAGCACTTAATTAAATTTATAACAACTAAGCGCTACAGTAAAATTACTGTAATAAAAGATAATAAGATAGTATTCTATGCCATCCTGTTGCAGCTATAACAGTGAAAATTATGAAACTAAAGATTACAAATGCAACATGCCTGATTTAACATTTGCTATCAGTCTATTTCTACCAGATTTTGCATGATGTCATACAGTATTTAGAACATTGTAAGTTACAAAAAGAAAAAAAATCCAAGAGAAATTAGTAGATATAGCATCAGTTTGGGTGGTCTGTAAGTCTGGAAAGTAAGGTATAAGTTATATTATGAATGCCTCTGTAAATGAATAGTTGAGGAGGACATGCCTGATGGTTTCAATTTCTTCATCATCACCATGGCATAGACGTTCTGGAAAGTGGATCTTCCCATATCTTTCTTCTTAACAGTTGAAATAAGAATGCTGCAGCACAGAGAAAATGCTGCCTATAATTAGATTTTATAGTTGCCTGAGGTGGAATCATATAGTCAGAAGGAATCTTTCAAATCATCTAGTCCAGGGAAGGAATCTTCAAACTATTGCAGATGAATGGCTAGCCAAACTTTTCTTAGAAACTTCCAGTGCTAGAGCTCCAGGAGACAGGCTGTTCTATTCCTTAATAGTTTTTACAACTAGGAAATTCCAATTTATTTCAAGTTGGTACCTCTGTCTTAAGGGTACTAGCACCTCCTTTAGCTTTTATTAATGGGAAACTTTGTATCCCAGCTCAGGTCAATTTATCACTGTCCATCCATTTTGCCTTGCTTCAAAAAGGTTCTCATTTGCTCATAAACTAGAAGTTGGGAAATACATTCGAAGCAAGTTTAAACTGTAGTATCTCAGCTTCAATCATTTTTCCCTCTCAAGATGGTGTTCTCTGAGTAGAGATAGGAGCCACTCTGTCTACATTCTACAACATTCTCTGCTAACTAGTCACTGTGTTTTATGATTTGTGATCTCTGGCTTTTGATATTCTCGATTCTCTCTCTCTCTCTCCCCCTTCCCCACCACACCAATTGTTCACAATAATTAGTAGTTAAGCACTAGTTGAGTGGGATTCAAAGATTTTTACCATTCGTTTGGTGGGTGTAGCGTGACAAATGCGCACTTTGCGCAGGCGCAAAGGCATTTGCACAGGAGCAGAAGCATTCCAACTCACCTCCTGCAAGCCTGGATTCCCCCTGTTGCTTCAGCAGCTGCCGTGTGGCATTCTGTTGTGCCACATGAAGCAGCTGCTCTTCAAAAGCAGGGAATAAAGGTGAGTATGGGACCCCGGGCGGGCGGACCCAACAGCAGAACAGCAGAGAGAACCGGTTCAGTCTCTTCTGCTCATCGGCACTACCAGCTCGATAGAACTGGGCCGAACCAGTAGAATACCACCTTAAGCAACACTGTTCCTCATTGGTTTTGGAATGGTTACTCAGTGGTAGCTCCTTTTTAGGCTACCGTTGGGTTTATCTCATCCCTGATTTTCAACGTTCTCCAGAAACTACTGCAAGAAATAGCATGTTACATAATAATATGCTGATAAATGCAGTGAACTTGTCAGCTGGAAAACTGACAGCCCGGGTTGGAAATCTGAGTTCTTTGCAATGGGATGAGCTCCCATTTCTGCCCCAGCTTCTGCCACCTAGCAGTTTGAAAGCATGCAAATGTGAATAGATTAATAAATAATACCTCAGTGGCAAGATAACAGCATTCCATGTATCTTTGGCATATAGCCAGGCCACATGATCATGGAAAGTTTCTTGAGACAATGCTGGCTCCCTTGGCCAAGAAACGGAGGTAAGGAATGCGCTCTAGAGTCTGACATAACTGTCCACAGAAATCTTTTATCTTTTTTTTACTACTATATATTTATCTGAAGAACTTGACATGGAATCTGGAAAGGAATAAGGGGTGGAACGATTTGCTTTTTTACTATGTAGCTTCCCTGAAACAAGATGCCTTGGAAACAATTGCCTACATCGATATCATGTATAAATGGCATTAATATAAGGTGCCATAAATAAGGGGTCACTCTGGAAAACTATGTAGGAGCTGTAATTATTACAAAATGCAGCCACCTCTTTACTGGCAGGTGAGAATTGCCAGAATCACATGGTACCAATATTGGAGGCACTACATTGAATACAATTCAGTTATTAGTTATTATGTGTACAGCCCTACAGCTGTTCAACACCAAGGTTGAACAGCTTCAATAAAACAAGCATAAAGATACACAGGATCTCTTTGTGTGAGATTTGAAGAGGAGAATTAGGAAACAACACTTTTCTTTGAGTCTTTCATCTCTCTGAAATAGCCTTCCGCCAGAAACCCAGATATCATACTCTGCAAAAACTTGGGAAGACATTCAAAAGAGAATCATTCCATGGATCATTTGTCCTGTAATGTTGTTAGAAGAGGTCTCTAAGAAGGAATACAATTACTGCTTTAATTGGAAATATTTTTGTTATATTTATGTTTCATGGATATATGAAAATCCCCAAGCACCTATGTGGATACATAAATTTTATAATAAAACACACACACACAAATGTAGAAAACATGTTGGAATGGTACTGCCTTGTATTTTCCAAAACACTAAGAGAATGGCATTGCCAGAACATTGTATCATGTTGGGAAATGTATCAACATTTGTCAATGATTACATTCTATTGGTAGTTTGGGTGACTCATGTCCTTACTCCACATGATTTTCAGGTCCTTGGAAAGAACTCTAACTAAATAAGGTCTCCTAGGTAAGGCCATCTATAACACTGTGATAGTGAACCTATATGCCATGTGTGCTGGAAGTGGCATGCAGAACCATCTCTCCAGGCATGCCAGCTATTGTCCGTTGCTCTTCCAGGTTCCGTTCACGCGTGTCACCATCTGGTCTTTGTGCATGCAGGAGCGCTGGAAACCAGAAAAGCAGGTCCCTGGAGTGCATATGCGTGCTGGCCAGATGGCCTTCGCATGCACATTAGAAACCAGAAGACCAGGTGGATGCTGTGAATGCGCACACTGGGAAGCTAAGCTTCCCGTTCCCAGCACTCCCACACACATGCATCGGGGCTGCTCTTCCAGTTTCTGGTGCACATGCGTGCTCCCGTTTTGGCACTCGGTGCCAAAAGGTTAGCCACCACTGCTATAATGGATCAAATGAAAACCAGGATATGAAGAAGTTATTAGAAATAATCTGCTAAATTTGCTCTCAGCAATGAAAGCTTTGTCAATAACTTTGAATCAGGCACACTCTCTCAGCTCAAACTACCTCACAGGGTAGGAAGGACTATTTACAAGACCTGGAGCATCTGAAAAACAAAGGTGAGAAATAATTCAAACAATTAAATTAATAGATTCCTCACTCAAGAATTATCCTCTGCTATTAAACTCAAGGGAAAATCGAATGTTATGCATGCTGGATGTTGTGGACTATGAATTCCCAAGCCACTCAACAAGGCAAGACATTCTTTAATCAGAAGTCAAATGTCCACTAGTTCCATTTTCCAGCAGCTATAAATCCTTGCTAACAAATGTCAGTAATGGACTACTTGTCCTTGTATAGTGGTGAATGATAACCTAGGACATTCCTCCGTTTGGATGTGAGTTGCTTGGTCTGGCACCAAAATAAATGTCTGGTCTTCATTAATAACCAGAAGGAATAAAATAAAGAAATTGAAACATGGAGTTAATTACTCATATACTGAAGATTTCATGAGTCTTATAGTTGTCTGTTCTAGCAGGAACCAATTGTGCTCATGCAATGGAGGGAACACCAATACCATATCTGCTTCTAGAAAAGTTGTCTCTGAAAGTTGATAAATCAATTATGGTCCATGATACCAAGTAAGCAATAAAGAGAATCAGTTTGGTGTAGTATAATGGTTAAGGCATTGTAGGAAGTCAGCACCCACCCCTCTCCTAGAAAATTGAAATAGCCTAGGAAATATTAAAAAGGCAGAATATGTCTCCTAAAAGGAGTAGTCACTCAAGAAGCAGAAACTCACTCAAGAAGCAGAAACCCACCCCCACCTTTGTTAATGGGTGGGCCATTAAGGCCTGGGCCAGAATACTTTACATAAGAAGGAACTCCAGGTAAAAGCTATAGAAATTGCCAAAAGCCCTTTTAAGGGCATAATCACCCAGCACGGCTAGACCAAGCCTGGAACTCAGGACAGCCTACAAAGTTAAGACCCCCGCCCCTGGGAATCTGACAGCCAATGGGATTCATTTCTTGTACAGGAACAGGAAACACTAAGGTGGGCCCCAGCAGAGGTTATATAAGGGTCTCTCAGCATCTGGACTTTCCTTTTTCCCCTTCTCTTCTCACCTTGAAGCATGTGATCATTCTTCTCTGGAGCTTCAGGCCATGTGGCCCTGTAACCATTAAACCTTCCAAGCAGCCTCCATGTTTCTAGTGTCTTTTTCTCCATTTGGAACTGAACCCAGAAGGATATTTCTTTCAACAATTGACACCCAAGCAGATGGGACTCCAAGCTAACCTAACCAATGGACCAGGCCCAGGTAAATTTCCCTTGCTAGCAAACAGACCCACTGAGTCTGTGGGTGAGTTTTTCCTGGACCTTGGCCATTTGGAAAAAGGTTTTAAAGGGGTTTTGAGTGTTGAGCTCAAAGGTTGCTTGGAAAGAAGGTGAGTACCTCTAAATTTTAATTTTAAAGCATGGAAAAGCATGGGAAATATGTGTATGCTTGCATGTGTGTGAGAGGGTCCTTCTTTCAAACACAACTGGATCTTGCTTCCTCTGTGCATTTCCTAACCACAGAAAGACCAAGAGTCTGGAGAGCATGGGGGTTTTGCCAGAGCACAGGACCTTTTGTTAGGGAAGAAGGAAGAGAATGTGTATGAGTGGCTTCAGCCTTAGACAGCAGCTGGATCTCATTTCTTTGTTTGGCCTCTAGCCGTCCTCTTGCCTGTTGTTAGCTCTACAGAGCCATGACCATCAGGACAAGAAAAGCAAGGGGGGGAGTATCAGAGTGTGGGACCTTCTGTATATAAGACGAAAAGCCAAGCGGGTTATGATTGAAGGGAGGGAAGAAAATTTGTCATTATTTTTGTCCAGTGTATCCCAAAAGCAAACCCCGGGATTTTAAATAATTTTAGGTAATTTGGATGCTAAATTGGAGTACCAGTACTTGCTTACAGAAAAGAAGCAAGTTTTCTCAGATTTGAGTTCTTCCAGATCCGTAAATGTGGGCCTGAAGGAAAAAGGCAGGAGTACCAGTACTTATCTGCGGGGGGGCAGAGAGTCTTACGGACTGTTTTTTTGGGGGAAAGGAAAGAAGTCTGCACAGGCAGCATACCCCCAGTTCGAAAACCATGGCGAAAAGAGAAAGAGAGTCTCTTGTGGGTTTTTTTTTAAAAAAAGGGGAACGCGCGTACTTTGTCAAACACTTTGTGGAATACTTTGTGAGATACTTTGTGTAATACTTTGTGAAAAAGAATTTTGTGGGTTTTTTAGATAGTATTTGATTTCGTTGCACGAGGTGCAACAACAAAAGTCTCCCCAGACACCTTTTTTTTTCTTGCTGTTGAATTTCTTGTGTCTGAAACCAGTCGCTGACCTGACTAGGCCAAAGTGTGAAACCCCACATTGGAAGGGGAACATGGGAAGCAGTATTTCGAGGGTCCTGAGTGGAATGGACCCCCCCAGGGAGAGCTGTTGGAGGCTTGGGATGAGCAGCAGATGCTGACCCTAGCCGGCATGAGCAAGAAAAAGGCAAAATGTATAGGTAGAGAATGGGCTTTGCTGAGGGATACAGGAAAACCAATGTGGTAAATAAAGGTACTTAAAAGGACAATGTATAAACAGGATCACATTGAATTTTCTTAATTCTGTCTTTCTTTGTCTTCTATGCAACCATGTGGTTTGTTCCTTAAAATTTGTGCCTTCCCCAATTTAACAGAGATTTATTGTGGGAATGATCAGTGTGTGTAAAAATCTCAGAGTTTTGTTTTCTTCTCTGTGTCCTTATTTCTGTGTGTGTGTGCACGCACGTGTGTGTGTCTAAGTCTTTGTGTGTCCTCGAGGTAACTGTTGCAACTGTTAAAAGTGACCTCTTCAGATATTAATTTTAAATTGTTAAGATTTAAAAACACTGAGAGAAATTGTCTTTTCCCGGTCTGGTCTGGCCAACTAGACTGGATGAGGAACAGGTTCAATTTTCTTTCCTCTCTGTGCTTTTAAGAAAAACCCAAGGTTATTAGTGAATATTCTAAGTTCATTTACAAGAAAAGTTTCATCCTTGCATTTACTGTATGTTTAAATGATTTTACCTGTTCATCCTTTTCCCTGAAGCTTGTGAATCCAGTTTTTTTTCCTTTCTCATCTGTTGTGTCTCCATTTTGTTGAAACTGATTTATCTGTTTAGTAACTGCAATACTGATGTATTATTCTTCTTCATCCTCAAACCATGCCTGCAAGCTATCTACCCCCCCACCAAAATCTCTAATCCTTTTACAATGCATTCCCTGGTAGAATTACCAGTGAAGGGGGAGGGGAGTCTTGTTCTGTGTCTTCCAGGCCTGCCACATGTGGAAGCAGATGCTACCCCCTAGAGACATTCCATCCATTGGAGCCAGGAATTGGGTTTGGATCCAGCCTCCACTGAAAGTCATTACAGCAAACCAGAGTGGGCAGACCTTCCCAAGCCTGACTGACCACCCATACCACCAGGCCAAGCTTATGCCACCCAGAGATGTGAAGGAAAGGACCCTGAGATGGACCAGTAAAAGACTAAAAGACTCTTTTCAATCCCCAGAAGACAGAAAGATTATGGGGGGAGGGTGGAAATCATTGTAATTGAAAATTCATTGTAATGTGAAATCCATTGTAATGCTTTCCTTCTTGTATTATTTATATTGTAACCAGTTTGATGTACTCATGTAAGGATTGTATTTGAGAGTAGCTGGCCCAGCAAGTTCTGAACATCTTGTACTTCTGTCTGGTGAAAGGGAAAATTGTCCGCATGTTTGTATTATCTGTATTGTAAAACTAGCTGCATACACAGGCACATACACAGAGACACACCATTTAGAATTAGATAAATTCACCTACCTCCACAAAAAGCTGTTCCTAGCTTGGTTTTAATGTGTTTTTTTATTTGTTTTGTTTTTGTTTGCTGCTCTGAGGCACTAAGGCCCAAGCAGTCATATTGCCCTGCTAATTCCATGGGGGAGAGGGCATCTCCCTCAGGCAATTCCTGAAGAGATAGCAGAAAAGAGATCTCCAAACCCCAAGTCCTGACTGTGACTCACAAATGATGCTGCCCAGTTGCCCAGTAAAGCAGGATAAGTTACACTGGTGGTCTCATGAGTAGAAGTCCCAGGGGTCATTGTGTGTAACTTTAAAAATACTAAATAGCCTGGTTTGCACACTGGCTAACCTTAATTTGGCCTCACAAACCCTGGAACCTAAGAGCTAGGCAGGTAGTAACCATAACGTTGGATATGGGCAGCCTGTATTTAAGGTTGTCAAGAAGGTAGAGGCTTATGCTTACAACCTGACTGTAAGTTCACAAAAAGTACATCAAACACTTGAAAATTATTTGGCATGAAAATTGGATACTGTTTTAAAAAAAAAAAACAGAAGTTTTCCCAGACCTTCGTGGTTGAAAGCTTTTGGGAGCCACTGAAGGAATCCTTTTCTGTTGCCTCTTTTTCAATGCCTTTCCTTTGCATCAGAAAAAAAATTAAAAAACACCCATCAAGTCTCCCTGATCTGATCACCTTTTAACCTTTTGTCAAAACTCTCACGTGTTTTCAAAAAAAAAAAGAAAAAAAGAGAGAGATTGTAGGAAGTTAGCACCCACCCCTTTCCTAGAAAATTGAAATAGCCTAGGAAATATTAAAAAGGCAGAATATTTCTCCTAAAAAGAGTAGTCACTCAAGAAGCAGAAACTCACCCCCACCTTTGTTAATAGGTGGGCCATTAAGGCCTGGGCCAGAATACATAAGAAGGAACTCCTGGTAAAAGCTATAGAAATTGCCAAAAGCCCTTTTAAGGGCATAATCATCCAGCACGGCTAGACCAAGCCTGGAACTCAGGACAGCCTACAAAGTTAAGACCCCCAGCCCTGGGAGTCTGACAGCCAATGGGATTCATTTCTTGCACAGGAACAGGAAACACTAAGGTGGGCCCCAACAGAGGTTATATAAGGGTCTCTCAGCATCTGGACTTTCCTTTTTCCCCTTCTCTTCTCACCTTGAAGCATGTGATCATTCTTCTCTGGAGCTTCAGGCCATGTGGCCCTGTAACCATTAAATCTTCCAAGCAGCCTCTATGTTTCTAGTGTCTTTTTCCCACTTGGAACTGAACCCAGAAGGATATTTCTTTCAACAACATTAGACTAGAAATTGGGAGAGCCTAAGTTCTAGTCTCACAGGCACAAAGTCAATTGGGTGCCCTTGAGCTAATCTCTCTGTCTCTCTCATTTTCTCTCAGCCCTAATTAGGAAGCAATGCCTGAAAAACTTGCAAAGAAACTTGTCCAAGGGACTTGTCCAGACAGTCTTAGAGAATCAGTCATGATTGAATGAAAGAAACAGAAAGTAAGTAGAAAAGCCTAGACAAGAGTAAAGGGAAGAGCAAAACTATTGTTATTGGATGCAGTCCTTACAGTTGATTTCACATCATATTATCTTTTATAACTTATACAGAATCTTAATGAAAACAGACTGTAATGTAAGCAGAGAGAAGATTTTGAGCTACCATATTCAGCTTCTGACTCTTCATTGAGACAGTGAATTTTTATGGCCTTATGTTCTGTGAAAATACAAAATCAATTTGAAAAACACGAAGAAAACTAGAAGCCAAAGCAAACAGCTAAAAATATCTTGACCTTACTAAGAGTACGCAGCAGTATGACTGAATTTTTTCTTTAAATGGTACAACATACAATTTACTTAATCTCTTTTTGCAAGAGCAAAAATACTATCCTCATTGACTCACTAAAATAAGGCTAACTGTAAATGTTTAACACTAAAGAGCACCATCACTGATTTTAAAGACATAAATTTACAAAACAATTGGTTTATGATAAGTTTCTTAATCAAATGTTTTAAATAACATTTAAGAAGTAATACTTTAATAATAAAATTAGTGGTTAAAAACTAGAAATCAGGATATGGGGAGTTTTAATACCGCCTTAGGCATGAAAGGCCGCTGGGTAACTTTGGGCCAGTCATACTCTCTTAGCCCACAATACCAGGTTTGCATCAATTCCTGTTGCAATTGCTTCGAAAAAACAGATCCAGCCCTTGCAGGAAAACACTAAGGGGAAAAATATATGAATTATACTTAATAGAAAGAATAGGAAGTTATTATTCCAATTGATAAAAATTGTATTTGAAATTGTAGATTCATAGAGTAAAGTATAACATTATAGCTGGCATTATACATTAAATTCTGAAAAACTTACCAACAAGATTTGTGAATTTATTGTCATTTTATTTATTGTTATACTGATGTTTTTAATTATTTTTGCCACCCAGAGCAAGACAGGCAGCTATATAAAATAATACTGTAACTCAGTAATAACATGTAACCAAAATTAAATCAAAATCAAATTTAGATGGGCCAGGGGTTTTTGACAAAGAAGTGGAAGTTCAATAATTTAATCCTGTTCTTATCTTATCCCAACAGTATCTCATCATAAATTAAATAATTCCCATTCGCATTATTAAGAACTTCTTACCATCACTAGAATGAAACTGCTTTTCAGCTAAATTTAAGAAAAAGATTCAGAATAACGCAGCTAATAATTGCAGCAACTAATCAATATTATATAATCCAAGAAAATTACAACAAACCCACGACATTAACACAGTAAGTATTACACAAGCATGCATACATCATGACTAGAAACTTAGAAAGTGAGTTTTACTGATAGCAGGTTATTTTGATAACAGGGCAGGTTAGAAACAGGAAATATCTTGTCCAAATAACAGATATTTTGCTTAAACAACAGACAGTAAAGCAATAAATGGGTCTTGTCAATATTCTGCTAATCTCTCCACAATGCCTAACAATTATTACAGTTATTCTTACACTTTTGCCATCAATCTGCTTTAAGCATCCAAAGAAAAATTATACAGAATATTCAACAATTTCCACTTTAACAAATAAAACTTCCTTTCCATAACTCAATTGATTGAAACAATGTTTTCCTCTTTCATATGGGAAATATAGATTTTAGTAAAAAGAAGCCATAACATTCAAGCTTCTGGCATGTTTTTAACATGAAAAAAGTAAGGCATTCACAGTCCTATTAGGTTCATTGCTAAGTTATAAAACTCATAGCAAATGTTTTAAAAAAGCATATGATACAGAACAGTAATTACAGAATTTAACAGTCTCCACAGGTTGCAGGGGGGGGGGGTATTATTGCTACAAAATTATATTGTCTTCTACTTTTTCACCTGTTTGTTGACTGTGTCCTCAGAGGTAATAAGGATCTTGAATCCCACAACTGAACCTCCCCTTGTCAATAGACTGTAGGATGTCAATATATCCTAATCACAGAGACTATGAAACTAGCTGGTGTGCTAATCTTATGAAGGCCTGTTTCTTTGGGAAAAAAGGTTTGGTATGTAGGCTGCTGCTCTCAGTATTTGGGCTCTGAGGAAATTTTTATTCTTGACTGCAAAACCCTCTGTACCTGCTGGTTATCAGTCACAGCTATCATAAGCATTTTCTCAGTACAAGTTTTCCCTCAACTTACAACCATTAGTTGTAACCATTAGCTGCAGTCTTGTGATAATGAGCAGGGCACTTGGCAATGGGTTCATACACTTATGACAGTTTCAACATCCATCAATCATATAATTACAATTTGTGACTTCCCAGCTGACTTCTAAGAAGCAAAGTCAATGGAGAAGCCAGCAGAAGGTTGCAAGCAGTAGTCTCCTGATGTTTATTACTATCTTTATTACTCTTTATTACTATCCCAAAATATATTTTTACACAAAAGTGTGGCAAAATGTTTAAAATGGGGAAATTTTGATATTTGAGATATTGCTAGGAATAAGCTGGCCCAAATACTCATAGCAGAAGAGTTTTCACCCTTGAGCTCAATATAAATGTCCTAAAGGTGTTTTTTTTATTCAGAAAATTTAACATCTTATTGAACCTATATTACGCAGATTTATAATTCTCAATCCCAGTCCCATAATTTTGATAAAGAATTTGATTCTCTTCTCAGACATTGTGAGTTTAAGCTGCTTTTATTAAAACTGATATAAATACATTTAGAGTTAAAAGATTTTAAATAAATAGGTGAATAGATTTTAAAAGATATATTTAAAAACAATTTAAAAAATTCTTCTTGAGTAGCAAGCAAAAATCAGAAACAAAAGAGGTGAATCAAATGTGGAAAATCATATAGCTTTTTAAAAGGCATAGTTCAAACTACAATCATTCTAATTTTATGAATGGAATGAAGCATGTAAATATGGGTAGGAAAAGGGTGATAAGGTTCTTTTCAAATTGATGGTTTATTTTAGATGTAATCTGATTTTTCTCATTTAATTTTATCCCATTATGATATTTTAATCTTTGTCATATCCTATAAAGCAGGGCTGTCATACTCATGGTCCATTTCACAGATGCATCATGCCCTGGCCACGCCCACACCCATTTTCAAAGGGGAAAAAAAGTCAAGATATGTCACCTGACACTGACGTGACGACATGAGTTTGATGCTCTAAAGTATCTGCTATTGCAAGAGTGTGGAACTTTCTTTGAATCAAAGGCTGACCAGCTAGCAAATCATTGAAAAAGATAAGACATTCTGCTCCTATTTTTATTTTTATCTTGAGGAGGAAAAAAAAAAATCTTCAGCTCTCCTGAATATTTTATTTATTTATTTATTTATTTATTTACATTTATATGCCGCCCTTCTCCGGAGACTCAGGACAGCTTACAGTCTATGGAGCACCATGCTAAGTGCTTGGCAATAGCCTTCATTCCATTGTATATGCCTGCTTATTACTAGGGCTTTTGGCCCCCCCAAGCTGCATTTTTACAAAGTCAGCTTATTGCCCCCAACAATCTTGGGTCCTCAATTTACCTATCCTGAGGGGATGGTAGGCTGAGTCAACCTTGAGCCTGGTGGGATTCGAGCCTGCACTTAATTGCAGGCAGTTTGCACTAAGTGCTAGATGATTAACAGCCTGCACCATCATTTTGGCAGAACTATCCCATGATGAACACCAGCCTGCAGCACCATTTTGGCAGAATTATCCCGTGATGAACACTACTAAGGTGCTGGGGGCTATGTGTGACCTGTAGATTGCTCATCCCTGCTCTACTGCATTTTTATCTAACCATAGAACTGTATATTGTGCAGTTTAGTTTTATTAAACTCCAGACATTTTTTTAAAAATCAACATTTGGAAGCAGACATCTTCCAATGTTTTTTAAACGTCTTCCATTCCCATCTTGTAGTATCATATAAAATGTTGTTCCTTTCAATTTATGTTTCATGATTGATGGATATGAAACCAGCATTAAGATTAATGGTTATATGCTTTATTCATCATTATATGTGCTTTTTCATCATATTTGCAACTTTAGTATATAAGCCATTATGAGTTAACTGAAATACTTCAATTCAGACATCCACTCACCCATGGTATTTCCTAATTGACCTTGGACATGCATGATTTCTTAGGTTATCTTACTTCACATGATTGCTTCTAACTCAGTTAGGTATATATCACCTAATTTCAAACATTTGTGTAACTTATGCAATTCAGACAAAAGGAAAAGCATCGTGAAATTATACATGGATATCCCCGTGCTCATCAAATAATTTTAAGACTGAAGAATCTGTTATTGTACATTCTAGGACTGGTTTCCATCCATGCTAAAATTTACCTTTCTCCTTTTATTAGTGAGAAGGACACATTCAATATTAAAATACCAGTATCTATATACAGGTAGTCCTTGACTTACAACAGTTCATTTAGTGACCATTCAAAATTACAAAGGCACTGAAAAAGGCGACATATGACCATTTTTCACACTTATGTCTATTGTAGCATCCCCATGGTCATGTGATGAAAATTCAGACACTTGGCAACTGACTCATATTTATGACGGTTGCAGTATTCTGGGGTCATGTGCCCCCTTTTGTGGCAAGCAAAGTCAACAGGGAAGCCAGATTCACTTAACCACGTACTAACTTAACTGCAGTGATTCACTTAACAACCGTGGCAAGAAAAGCCATAAAATGGGGCAAAATTCACTCAATAAATGTCTCACTTAGCAACAGAAATTTTGGGCTTAATTGTGGTTGCAAGTCAAGGACTACCTGCATAGTAATTTATTAAAACTTGTAGGGCAACCAATTCTCAAAGCAGGATACTTATCTGCTCTAGCCATATCAGTCTGAGCTCATATTTTGTTGCTATGCACATTTAATACAGTATATACCTACAATATATATGCATGTGTAAGAGGAAAAAAACTGATAAGATTTTGCTTATATTCTACATCCAAGGTTGTTTCATTATTATAGTGTTCCTAGGCTTATTTAGATACATCTTATAGTAATTGGTTGGCTGGTCCATCTTTTAAGAGGGATTACTTTGACAACATGAGTCACCTTCTCAAGTGGGCAGATAATATTCTCTATTTTCACCCTAGTTTTAATCCAATGGATCTAAAAAATGGATCTTTTTTGAGTATATATGCAGAGAACTGTGGTTACATCAGGTAGCTGGCTGTCTCACAATGAAGACTTCTATGTTGGCTGAAAGGCTGATGATGTATTAGTGACATCAACAAGGTATGTTTTTCCCTCGTTACCCTGTTTTTGATAGTACAAGATTAGCTTCTGTTTCATAGTGCCTTCTTCTGATAATGGTTTGACAAAGGGGTCAAAATCTCTAATTGATTTACATATAACACAATCACAAATATTTGAATTAATTTCATGTATTAGCATTTTTCTAGTAATATAACACAATAATTATCTTTTCAACATTTCAATTCACATACCAACACATGTTAATTCACCTAAGTTAAAGATTATTGGATACATTTTTTTTACTCTCTATGTTGTTTTGAGTATCTATTTATCCAAAACATTGAATTTTGGATAAACGACATTATGTATTTTTTCTATGTTGATTTTTTTCTTACTTTTTTCACTGTAGACATTTATTAACATGTACAGAGCAAATCTTGCCTAAAATAAAAGTAAACATATTAAAATGCAGGTGTTAAGAATTCAAAAGGTACTAATGCAACAGATCTGAGAAGGAAGTAAAATCCAGTGTTCACACATTTGTTTAAAATCTGCTATTCCAGTATATTGCTCCACAAGAGAAAAATGGACCAAAGATACTTTTTAGTGTTTTCTAATCCACAACAAAACATGTATTTATACCTATTTCCCATTTCCCCCCCTTAAAATAAAGAGTGGGGAGAGGAAATGTAAGAAACAAGGGCAACAGTTCTGAATATATCTTGTTGCAACAGAGAGTATCATGATACACAAGTATCAACAGTATTGTCATTCATGATTCATTTATCTGTATAGTACATGCGAATCTGAGCATTTTAAACTATTAACCCTGAACTATTATCAGTTGTTACCTGGATTCCTACAATCCAGTATAGTACATGCAAATCCAGTATAGTACATGTGAGTCCCAAACCCTAGATACAGCTGCTAGCATTCAAAGAAACACGTCACTTAATCTTGTGAAACTCCACAGTTAAATCTCACTCTCTCTCTCTCTCTACACACACACACACACACACACACACACACACACTGTATTCATCCCAAATCTTCAAAAGAGCAACATCATTTACAGAATTAAAGACCTTTTTCACATATTTCCAAGTTCAATATGACATTCAACACAAACATTCCAGAAATGAACATTAAACAATATTCCATCCTCGAATTCTTCCATTCCACAGGGTCGTAAATTGCAAAGATTCAGGCGACCCGACAGTAGAAGCAAATAGGATTCAGACGAGTAATGTGTTTATTTGTATCCATAGCGCATATAATTTAAAAATCACAAGAGTGTAAGTACTTTTGGCAATCAGCGCAACGTCTTTCATGCCTAATCTGGGAAGCGAGGATAAGAAGTAGTGATTTTTGGGGAGGGGGGGCTGCTGTCATAACAACCTTCCAGAACTACCGAAATAGCAAAAAAAAAAAAACTCTGAAAATACTACACAGCTCACTGTGGAATAAAGGAGATCAGAAAACGTGCCGCAGAACCCCGCGAAGAACACAAAGAAAGAGAGCAAGGCGTCAAAAAGGAAAGGCGATTTCCCCCAACAAAGTTCATTTGGATCTACCTTTCTGCATTCCATCCAGAGAGCAGAGAGGGGACACTTACCTATGCCAAAGCCTCATTACAAAAAGCCCTTGGGAACCAGGCGGGACCGTCTGCCCTCTCCTTCTGTCCAGCTCAGATTCTTTGCTCTGTCCAGAAAAAAAGGTCCTACGGTAGGCGCACGCTGGAGAAGGACTGGCACAACCCCAGCAAGCTAGCGGGCGACCAGGGGATCTCTTTTTAAAGACTTCTTTGTACGGCGAGAAGCAGGAGGGAAAGGGGAGAAGGCTGTTCAGGCAGGAGGAACTAAGGGCGGCAGGGGAAGGAAGCCTCCAACCTCTGTTTAAATGGCTCCTTAAAAAATAAAACATGGGAAGTTATGTTTTTGTTTTTTTTAAAGTCCTAATAACAACGGCGGGTGGAATACGGTTTGTGGGTGGACGGGATGGTTCAGCTAGGACTCACCGGAAGGGCTGATTTAGAAGGCTCAGGAGGGCTTACAGGTGACCAACACGCGAGAGAACTCGCGTGGAGAGGCGGTCAGGCGGGACATGTGGAAAAAAAAAGGAGGTTCAAAGAAGGGCAGCGCTCTGGAGATTTCTGGAGAGCCGGGTCTAGCGGGTTCGAGCTGGTATTTTTATCTCCATTTCTGGGAAAGCCTACTCCCCTTCCTTCTCCCCCCACCCCCTTTACTCCTTCCTCCAAGAAGTCTCGGCCAGTCCTCTCAGGGAAAGGGCTAGGAAGCCATCCAGGCGCGAAGCAAAAGCAAAGGCGCCTCTCGCTGCGGTAGGAGGAACGGCGGTCGCTGCTTGGTCCCCCCCCCCCCAACCACGCTCCCTTCCAGCCTTTCGCTTCCCACCACAGTCGCCACAGGCACCAATTCCTTCGAATACCAAGAGAGCGCGAGAACGGTCCGCCGACCCACCCCACCGCCGGGGAGAGAGAGAGAGCGAACGAGCGAGAGAGAGACAGCAGGTGCTCCGAAGGAGGAGCTATCCATTCATTCACTCACCCGTCCTCGGTGGGAAAAGGCGGGAGCGCCGCCGAGGCGCCGCCCTGGGGGCAACAGGGCAAGAAGAGCAGCAGGAGCAGGAGCGGGTGCACGGGGGAGCGGCGGAGCCCGGGCTGCTCCTGCGCGCGCTCTCGCTGCCCATGCCCGGCGCCCAAGCTGGATGCGGGGAAGCTCTGCGAAACCGTAGGAAAACGGACGGACGGACGGACAGGCAGACGGAAAGCCGGTCGAGAGAGAGAGAAAAAAGACTTAAGCTAGAGGGGCTCGCGCAGGCGCGCGGCCGACGAGCGGCACAGACGAGAGTCGGAGGGGGGTGGGTGGCGGTGAGTGGTGGGTTGGAAGAGGAAAGCGTGGCCGGCTGGGCTTGCCGGCGGTGGTGACGGAGAGGAGGCGCGCGGGGTCGCGCGGCGAAAGGGGGAGCCCTGGCGCTGCTCCGGGAGAGAACGGCTGGCGTCACGGTCTTTCCCCTCTCCTGCCGCAGCGAGGCTCGCCTCCTCGCCTCCAGGGCTCCCGCCCAGAGGAGCTTCAGCAGCCTGTCTCCCGCTCGCCTTACAGCGGGGACCCCTATTTGTTAACTGAGGCGGAGGCTCCTTTGGAGCATTTCTAGCCTCCGCGACTCCTCTTTTCCGCGGCAAGCCCTTTCAGTTGGAAGATGGGGGCTTCCCACAAAGGTCCTTCCGCAGAAGAAGGGCCGGGCTGAAATTCCTGCCTTTCTTATCTTTCCCATTCCTTCGCGCTCGCGATGCTGCCCGGGGTAAAGGAATAGCTAACCTGCTACGCTCTTCCTTGCTCGCGTTAGCGCAGAAGAGAGCCGAGTTTGTGCAAAAATCAAAGGGAAAAAGCGAGGGCTGCGCCTACGACTCGTTACAAGATGGGGCTTCCACCCCCCCCCCCATTGGTGCAATGGATGGTCCCCTTTTTGTTTGCTTGCTCGCTGTCCCTCCCAAAAAGCCGCGTTTACCTTTGTTCCCAACAAATGAAATACCTTTGCAGGCGAGCGGGCCTGGGAAGGGCGAGAAAAAGGCACCTTTTTAGAAATGTAAAACTTGTCATTTCGGCCCCGCCTCATTGCTTTTGAGAAATCCTTGCAAAGAGGGATAGATGCCGTAAACGGATGAGCGAGATGAGCTAGAGAAGTCGTGCGATAAGGCAGGTCCGTTAGGATACGTGGATGTGCTGGGCTTTACTGGCTTTCGTGGTAAGGGAAAAAGATCCGCGGGAGAATTGGGAGATAGTGGTCTGTTTTCACTATTTGTGAAGTGTTATCCAACTCATGATGCCTTCTTTCCCCTGATGGTCCCTCTAGATCTGTAAGGTTGCAATTCTCTTGGCATCTAGCCCTCATGTTCCCTTGCAAACTCTACTCTTCAACTGGGTAGAAGTTTTTGCTTGTATCACTGCAGGATTGCAATTTCATAAGCCTGCAGATGGCATATGATTAGATTTATTATCGTTAAAAAATATAATTAATACAACCTTTCAAAGGCTTCTTGTCCTGCCTACAGGCTTAGAAGAAACACTATGAATAACAGAGTACTGGCTTTTGTTCCCTAGAACATTCTTTGAATGACACTTCCATTTTGAGTCAAGTGTGCCTTATCATCTTTATAACATCAGTGTTTTAGGTCTAATGCTTATTTGGGCCATAGCTAAGCTGCAATTGAATTGCCACCATTTCCTATTTCATTTTTCGCTAACCTGACTTTTTACTGTTCAAATGTTTGTTTGAGTATATGCAAGGAAAGATTATACCTCTGATAGAGTGGAAGTTAGAAGAGATATTAAAATATCATTTTAAGGCTGCTTGTAATTTTAGCTGCAATACAGATGGCTACTCTTGCCAGAAGTCACTAAATGTAAAGTGGGTAAAATAAACACAAGGTATTTCCGAATAAGGAAAAGCCTATTTCTAACAGAAGCCTGCTATGAGCTAAGAGTGGAAAAAGCTACTATCTTCACGTTCCAGTTGAAAGGTTTCCAGGAACAGTTCCCTGGCCAATCACTAAAATAAAACTGCACTATTTGAATTTTAGACCAGATTTCATCAGATCTCTTTTTAAGGTTTCTTTTTTTCCCTCCTTCATATTTTTTAAAATCAGGAATATACTGTATCAAACTAAATATGACACTATATGATTCAGTAAGGCACGGGTGTCAAACTCACTGCATCAGGCTGCTGTCATGTGACATTTTGGAACATATTCCCCATTTGTGGAGCTGGGGTGGGTGTGGCCTGCACGTGATGCATCCCACCCCCAGAGGCCAGTTTGACACCACTGCTAAAGTGTCAAACTCATGATCCGGCAGATGGCTGGATAATTTGGAAGAAGGAAAATATTTGCTGGAGTTTCATTTATTTCTAATCTCAGTTTTGCACTTTTGACTCTGATTCTCTAGTTTTAAAAAGAGAATAAAATGCATACATTAGGGGAAAGTATATGTTATATATTTATCTTCATCAATCACAACTTTTAAAGGAGTTAGGATTTTAACATCCCATTGGTGGGATCAGTTATCACCTGGAGTATAAATTTATGACAGGCAGGTCAATAACCAAGGGAACACATTAAATCAGGGCTGTCAAACTCCTGGCCCTCGGGCCGGATGTGTCACATGCTGGCCACGCCCATGCCCAGTTTAACAAAGAGGAAAAAAGTCCCGCTACATCACGTGATGACGACACCATGATGATGCTGTGATGCCGTGAATTTGACTACTGGGAGAAAACACAGCAAGGACAAATAATACTGTATTAGTGCTTATGACATGGCTGAATTAAAGCACACAGGATGACTAGTTGCTGATACAATAAAAGAAAAAGTTGATGCTCCCAAGATAATAGGGCTCTGTGTTAGATTCTTGAATCAGGGCAAACCTGATGTTTAGAGCAGAAACGTCAACATACATGTCAGTTTAAGAAGTCTTAAAAAGCAATGCTTGACAAATTGTGGTAAAAATAAGTTGGAGATAGACTGAACTAAAAAGAATGTTAAAATAAGTGTATTTCTGAAAATAGCGTACAAAATGGAAATTAGAAAAAATGTAAAAATTGGACAAAAGTGCACAGATAAATGTAAACATGGAAATTTTAGTTGTTTTCTCTCAGTACACATTTTTCAACAAAATTAAGCATGCTTTTGTTTTTGTAATAATACAACTTTCTTTTTAACCATCAGCATTCTAGGCATTGATTTTGGTTGAAGACATGCTTGGATTAAATGTTGTTCTGAGTCAGAAGATACTACAATTGAAACATGACTGACAAGTGCCTAAATCCTCAATAATCATTTCTTAGAATGCTCAGAGAATGGTCGTTTTGCCAGCTAATCAGACAACTTGTTCTACTAAAGCATTTGCACATTTGTATTATGCAAAATTGTTAGACTGTAACAATGGTTTTAAATGACATTTGGTAATTATTTATGGTTTTATCCCTTCATTATTTCCTCTTGGTGTTTGTATTTTAGCTGGTTAAATTTACTAGTTAACAGCTTGAATTGCATTTTATATGCCTTCAGATTCTTTTGACATGTGGTAGACAATGTGGTTTTAAAACCTCCTTAGTTACATGAAAATGAGGTGATATTAGAGTTTCAATTTCAAATTTATTTTAAAGTCTGCATGCAAAAAATTCAATAATTTGAGCACTGGGCAGATATGTCTGTACATGCAGTAGATAAGTATACTTATAGGTGTAGATATACATCTGTGCTTTCAAAGACTAGTATGATCATGGCTTCCAAAAGCAGTTTTCTGAAAGGTTGAAGAATGGAGAACCCCAGGGAAAGAGATCTGATAGTGCTGTCTGGTGAGCTGGAGGAGCATGGTAGAAATGGATAATTGAGGCAGAATAATACATCTGCTCAATATCTGATTGAGATATTAGTAACAATAATAGAAATCTGGTCTGGGAAAAACAATTTAATTTTGTTTTCATCCACAACAACCTTTAGTTCACTCAACAATAATCTCTACTACTATTATCATTTTTTTTAATGCAATCATTTGTTTTCCCCTGTGGAGGGGATGTTATTATTTCCTAGATTTGAGAACTATGGAGAGATTCAAAAGGTTTCATGTCACATGGAATACAGCTCCATCTAGTTCTCACTTAATGATGCTAATTGCGATCAGAATTTCTATCACTAATTCCTCTAATTAGGAAAAGCTTAGGTCTCCACTAGTTAACTAGACTGATTTCTTCATTTGGCATAATTTTGGGAATTGTGGCTGCTATTCTTTTCATGTTCTTAAGAAAACAGTAATTGAATAAGAATGCTTTTAATTACATACATACTTTGCTAACAAGTGCATTCACTTCACACATTGAATCAACCTGAAACAGTGAGTTTTTCATTAGTTTTATAAGAGCTTTGTTATTTTTATAAGGATAGCAAGGGAGTCTTAATTAGTATTACCAAGACAATATGTTGATATTATTAGGAAGTAAGGTTTTTACAAACATATCCCCCCCCCCACCAAAATGCTGTTTGCTATTAGGCAAAACCAGAAAAAATGATTTATTTGCAAACTGCATTGCAGTTGGTTATTGTGTTATAGCAATATATATATATATATATATATATATATATATATATATATATATATATATATAAATGATTGTGGCTCTTAATAGTATAGGGTCTTAATTGTCATCCAGAATTTTTTGCTTCATGCTGGAAAGTGTTTAAAGAAGTTGATGTAGAAGTTCCTAGTCTACATTATTTTTGCATTCAGGAGATTTAATTATTCTGTAAAATGTATCATTTGCTGGAAGCTACTTAGAAGAGTTAACTATTAGTAGTGAGAGAACTCAGCGTCATGCTGCTTAGCACTAAGATTGAGATTTTCACTTATCACTAGGATAGTGTAATTCAATTCAAGATTCTTGAATATCTTGCCAACACGGGCTTGGATATAATCACTGCTTACCAGCTAATAAACTTTTGTCCTTGAATCCCTTTTAATGGTAATGAAGAGAAAGAGATAACAGCTGACTCAGCTATATATCTGAATGTTTTGCAATTCAACAAAGACAACTGTATCTTGAGAGATTGTACATGTTGCAACACCAAGAAGCTTTTTGTACAGACAAAAGACAATAAATTGTTTACAAAGTTTTCACTTTTACACTATTACCTATTTATTTCCCACTTGAATTTTATTTCATTATCTTGTGTAAGAGAATTCTAAATTCTCTTAGAATTAGAATATATATAGAATTTAATATATTCAGTATTAGGCCAATAAATTGCTTTAAAGAGGTGGCATGCAATGATTGTGAAAGACAATTATACCAGCTATTATTAAATAGAGGTATTCCTTGTTAGGGACTACCATTGGGACCAACAACTTGGTTGTTAAGTAAAACAGTTGCTACTTGAAACCATAGCTTATGATCTTATTTCAGCTTTGCTTTACAGACTTGTGAAAGTCATAAATGTGAGGATTGGTCACAAAGTTAGCTTTAGATCACTGTTGTAACTGCAAGTATGAGGCAGTTGCTAAATGAGAACTACCTCTATTAATATCCTAGGAAAGGGATGCGAATGCATTTAGCTGAAATAATCTTTATCCATTAGCAACAGCATCTGTTGAACGCTTTGATAAGTAATGGCCAAATGTAAAATCCTAACTTGTTTTATTTATCTATTTACTTATTTGTCATATTTATATGGCAATCAGGTGACTTTGGGCAGTGAACAATAAATACAGATTAATCTTATTAATATTTTAAAAATTCAAAATTATAAAAGGCTCAAAACTAGAACTAAATAATAAGGATATTATTTTTTATTATTATGAAGAATGAACTTAAATATTAAGTCCTGCCTTAGTTGCGGTGGGTTTTGTAAAGGTAGATAGGGAATTTCCATTGTTAATATGAGTCTGGAATGATGAAGCCAGTTGTCCATGTTAAAAGCTTGAGCCTGGAGCTATGCTGTAAAACATGTTTTGAACAGACCTTCCAAAACAGGTTTATGGTTAAACATTCTGAAGATGCTTATGTTTATCTTTAGGTGCACACATGGAAAAAGGAGTTTTATAGTTAACACCTTGTTGAAAGGTTTATAAACATAAGTAAAATACAATGTGGACACACGCACAAGCCTAACTTTAGGAATATACAATCCATCTCAACCTTTTCTCTGCAGCTGAGTCCATAGTAAATTATGCATATTATTTGGCCTGGATTAGATTGGATTTAAATGTTAAAGCTTAAGTATGGCTATAAGGCTTAGAACTTGGAAACCGGCATAGGGTACCAAAGCTTGCTTATTGCTATTTTTAAGGATTAAGTTTTTAATGTAACTTTTTAAAGGAAATATGATCATCATTAGATTTTTAAGAAATAAGAATGAAATATTAATGGTGTCCAAATGAATTTTGGAATATAGCTATTAACTATTTCACATACTGAAGTAAGTAGAAAATAAATCAAACAAGCCCCATCATAAAACAATAAGAAATAATTATTTGCTTTGTAACTTACCCTAATACCTTGATTTTCAGCAATGACTTCAGGTGAGTTCTGGGAAGAGGTTAGATTTATAATCTGACAAGATCTGTATCGGTTTTTCGCTCTGTGTTTAATACCATTTTAATAACATGTCCCCATAGATATCTTTATTTCTGCAAGCCAAGAAGATTGTTATGCTCATACTATTCTTTAGGCAAGTGGTTTTAAAATGAGGGTAATTATCCTGAAAGTAATGCAATTTATATTTTTTTGTTTATAAGTCAAGGATCCAGTTTGGGACTGCCACTGCAAGGTATTTCTGTAGAAAAACAAAGTCTATTTTTTGTAAAGGGCTAATGACATTATTCAAGACTGGGGAAAGGGATAATGGGCTCAAACAGTTTCAGAATCACTACTTTAGTGAGGCAAATAAAGGATTGTGTAATCGTTTTAACATATTAAAGTGGCTGGAACTATCTTTAATGGCAATGTTTATGATATTCCTATTAACTGATTTATAGTGCCTCATTTCAGCCGGACATGTGATGGAATGTAGCGGAAGGTGGATTCTTGGGATGGAAGTATGTTCCAGAGGATGAAGAGGTAACTCAGCTCAGATATGTGTGAGAGAAAGAGGGTGAAGACAGCTCCTTCCTAATAGTTCACAGAGTATATTGTAGATGCAGATAGTTGAGTCATCAGTCTGGCAAGATTTTGTCTATAGATGTGAAATGATACAGAACTGAGCTTGGAAGAAACCAAACCACTATTCTCAGAAAATGGAAGTTATGTTAGGTATGATTTAAAGCTCCCCAAGAACCAAGAAAGACACATGGCGTTACATCTAAATAGTTTATTGCTTCTCACCTATTGTCAGAAATTTTGCCAGACTAAAGCAACTGTTTGCATTATTATAGATATACTCTGGGAATCATTAGGGAGGAGCAATTTTATTCCTGTTCTGACCTAATTTTCCATGTTTCACTGCCTCTTTGTCCTCTGGAAGGCAACCTTTCTCTCCCGGGAATCCAGACTACATTCCACCACATCTGACCAGCTACAAAACGCTTTCTTACCAGAAGCTCAATTAATGAAGTTGCTTCCTGTTATCGTTTCAAGTTTGCCTGGAGACTTTCACTTCAGTCTATGTTTTACACACATTCTTCATAATATAAATAAAAGCAGTGACAAGAATTCTTTCTAAGTGACAGTTGCTGCAGGAAGGCTCTATCCACTGTTACATTAAAAAAGGGAAAAAAAGATAATAGCTAATGGACTCCTTTTCAGTACATGAACAAGGTATGTGTTTTGTGTGAGTGTGTGTGTGATAGTTTGCTGTTTATCTCAAGTTGCAAAATGTATTATCCTAGCCTTGTTTTCATAAAAGAAAACAACCTTCCAGCAGCAGATGAATTCACCAGTAGGCAAGCATCTGCTATACAGGGATAGATGGAGATCGGAAAAAAAAAAAAAGGGGGGGGTCCATAAAAGATGAAAAGACATTTGAGAAAATTACAAAGTTCTATTACAAAGAAGATTACAGGTTAGTCCTGAAATTAAAGTCTAACAAATTGTTTCCTAAAAGACTAATGGACTGAAGTTATTGCTTGCTGAGAAATAACTAAAATAAAGTTCAAAACAATTCTGGAACAAACATCTGTTTGTTTAACCAGCTAATCTTGCATTTGGCTGGGGATGACAATACGTTTCATTAACCAAATATATAAGAAAGAAAAATGCTTTCTCTATTTTCCCCATGAAAAAATGTGATAGGGAAAAACCTCCTTTCCTCTATGCTTAGCAAATCTCAATTGATCCTCCCATTTTAAAGATAAAATATGTGTGTGGGGAGAACTAATGTTTCAGATAAGGGGAGAATATAAGAGAATACTATTGTGTGATCTATGTACCTGCAGTCTGAAGTGATTGAAATTGCGATCAGGTTTACTCCTTCAACAGAACTATGTGTTAATTCGTTTAACTTTGGAAACAATTTGCCTGACAGAAATGTGAAAGAAGTCATGGGGGTTAGAAATAGTCAACTTCATTTACAGTTGCTGGAAAGAAAGAGTATTATAAAGTAAGGAAATCACAATCTACTCCCAGAGAAATCAATAATAAACAAACAGTTATCTCCAAACAACAGAAGAACTTGAATCACAGGAGCAAAAAAAGACACCCACACGCGAGAGAGAAGAGAGAGAAAGAGAAGGAAGAGTAGACATGGTAAAAAAAATCATGGTGAATTGCATATTCCATTTTCAAACTGCTATCTTGAAACTTGACATGAAAATTACTAATACTGTAAAACAGTTTTAAAAATAATTTTAACATTCTTTCCAAAACATACTGTAGCCAGTTTTAGTGTTCCTATAGTTTTGGTAATTTTACAGAAGATAATACTTAAAAAGCAGGTTGCGAGGAGTGTAGCATATACTCTACTGAAGGGCTTCTGTAGCTCAGAGACATCTGAATGTAGATTTGAAGCTACTCGTTGAGGTCTAAGTTATTTACAATAGATCTGCTCCCAATTATTTAGTGAAAGCAATTACAAGTGGTTTCAACATTCAACATTTAAATTATAGGCAGCCTGAAACAAAAGAAATTTGAGGTCTATTTATTTTATTTAATATATCTGATTGCCCAATTCATAAATTGTGACTGGTGGCTAAGATAACAGTTTTAACAGATTAACCGAGTTGGAAGGGACCTTGTAGATCTTCTAGTCCAACCTTCCCTGCCCAGGCAGGAGAACTTACTTCATTTCTTACAAATGGCAGTCCAGTCTCTTGTTGAAAGCTTCCAATGATGAAGCTCCAAAAATTTCAAATAAGATTGAAAAAATGACACTTGAATAAGATTTTTAAAAAGTAACAACGAGATAGGTAAGTAAGCCCAGCTTGCAATCGTATGTTTCAACTCACTCATCTTCTGCAGTGTTCCAATGCCCAGATAAAAAATGGGGACTTTAAGGTCTTGAGATAATTAGCAGGACAAAGGCCATCCAAACCTTAGGAGGGGGATGCTATTTTACCAGATGACAGAGGGGATCTCATTCTCAGCCCTTCCAGGTAGACCAGTTCAAGAAACAAAGGCACAACAATTACTAGGACTTTACTGGTTTACTTCACCAGCTACAATAAAAGAATATTGAAAGCATGACAGCATTTCTTCCTTTCTCGACATATCAAAAAAGAGTCAAGGTGAGGCCATCTTGACACTAACTCATGCTTTTCTATTTCCTAGGCTACTTTCATGTTTCTGAAGGACTAGCACATATTTTGCTTCATCTCTTCATGCTCCTCTACACTCATCTTATTCGATTTCATGGGACAAGCAGACTCAGTTGAAGATTAGTAGTCCTGTGAATGCCATGAAAGACTGGACAGCATGTTAGATTGCACCTGAAAAGTTACTGGGAACCAATCTAGCAATTGCAATAGCACTTAGATTTATATACCGCTTCACAGTGCTTTACAGCCCTCTCTAAGTAAGCAGTCAGCACATTGCCCCCAACAATTTGACTCCTCGTTTTACCCACCTTGGAAGGATGGAAGGCTGAGTCAACCTTGAGTTTGGTGAGATTGGAACTGCCAAATTGCAGGCAGTTGGGAGGCAGAAGTAGTCTGCAGTAGTGCACTCTAACCACAACGCTTTAGCTCACAAAATAATGCTATTTTATGGATGTACCAGCGTGCAATCCCAACTACTCATGTGGCTGCATTCTTGATCAGTCACCACTTTTAGATAGACTTCAAGGGCAGTTCCATTGCAATGGACAGATGACCAAAGCATGTACACACCAATTACATTTGCTGCAAACCTGTACATGCTCTATCTGTAACTAAATACTGAACAGAGAGCCTTAGAGATACCAGGCTTTGCATTAGGACACTTGTAAATCTCAGTTTTCTACACACTGAACTCCTCTTTCAGCCACTGACTTAACTTGGCAGAAAGCTCTCAGACATGACTAAGCTAGATTAAACTCTTTGTTGCAGACAACAGTGAAGCATTATACAGACAGAAGATTTGCTTTTAGCGGTGCAAATAATCCAAAGCTTTAAAATTGGTCCACATTCCAGGGTATAAGCCCTCGACTCTTTTCCCCTCCCATATTTTTAGTTAACATATATTTAGTGGCTTGCTTGCTTCTCCCATTCTAAAGCTTGTTTGCGCTGAAGTATGACTTTTTTAAAAAAAAAAAAAATTGATATAACTTTCACTGTCATCTTCAGATCAATGTCTCTTTCTGTCCCCCCTCCTTCCTTGGTTAGTTATACATCTCTCTCCCCTTTCCCTTAGAATCAAAACTGCTGGTAGGTGGTTTGATCTGATTGTACAGCCACTCCAGTGGGTTGATTGTGAGGATATTATAAATGAGGAAGGAGATGCAGTGCAGGAATGTTCTCCCTCTAGTCCTGATTACTCTTCGTCTGTATAGAAAAACCAAAATATGATCCATCTGGAATTCTATCTCCTCCCTGGTGATATGGCAGTAAGGGAACAGAAATATCAGAAACCTTGACAGGCTTGAACATTGGGTAGTATATAACAAAATGAAATTCAATGGTGAAAAACTTAGAACTAAGGAGAAATTTCCTGACAGAACAATTAATCAGTGGAACAACTTGCCTCCAAAAGTTGTGAATGCTTCAACACTGGAAGTTTTAAAAATGTTGGATAACCATTTGTCTGAAGTGGCATAAGGTTTCCTGCGTAGGCAGGGGGTTGGGATAGAAAACCTCCAAGGTCCGTTCCAACTCTGTTATTCTATAAAACAAGAAAAAAAGTGTTCTAGAACAACAGGTGAAATTTGGGGAAATTTATATATTTTTAATGTACTTTTAAAGTGACTAAAAGTTACAGGTGAGACTTCATAGGTAATGGAATTGCCCAGTAAAAATAATTTCTAGTTTCTTAAGTAGTTGTGTGGAAAGGAAAATATGGATGAGAACCAGGTGTAATTTTCAACCATGAGTGGCTTGAATTTCCTGGAGAAAAACGGGAGGCTGCCTAGAGTTATCTTGAGGTACAATGGGTGGCCAATACATTTTATAAATAAAATAAATAAATCAATGGTAAGAGGCAGGAAGTACATGGCAGCTACTGCTAGAACTGACGTGAGAGAGGTCAGATACTTTGGTAGTCAGAAGATAGTATACAATAGCTGCAAATATGGTAAGTAGAAATGCAAATCCTGAATTGTCTAATGTGTCACTACCAAGCATCATGAAGAAGGAGATTGGTCATTTTAACGGCTTATGTATGCCCAGGTAGATGGCTATCATAGCAAAGCTACAATATTTCTTCTCTGAAGGAAAGGGAATTCCTGAAAAAAACGGGAAACAAAAAGATGGAAGTCTTCTGAAAGTCAGCCAAGGGAACTCACATTTATAAATCCTGCTACTGGCTAGTGTGGAATCAATTTAGATAAGGCAGCCAGGGCAGCCCCCCAAACCCCATATTGTAAAAGAGAAACAGAGTCTTACAGGAGGTTTTACATGATAAATCATCACACTGCTTGTTTTTATGAGCCAGGAATGTAAACAAGAAAAAGAACGGGTCATCCTTTTTGACAAAAAGAGTAGTACCAGTGGGAAAGAAAGAGAAGAAGATAAGAGAAGAACTTTCTGAAAGTTCTCATCAATATATTTATATCAACTAATTATGTAGTTGACATCAGGTTGTAGCAGTGTGCATGAATTTGGACTGTAGGAATAAGATTGATTCCATGGTAGCTGAACTGATGGGCCAGGTATCAATGCTTCACAGTTTTCAAATACATCAACATAAACAGTGCATTTATCAGGCAAAGTAGGAAAGTGTACTTGCAGGGTGTGATGAATAAAGAAGTTTTGAGTCTTACATCCCAGACATCAAGAGGATGTCATCCTGGTCCCCATAGATATGCAGATCATGAGTCTGTTGGTCATTGATTCTCAAATGAAATTAAATGCTGATGGTGGGTGGAATATATTTCATGAAGGGTGATGCCTGTAAGAGTTGCCCATCATTAGTCTAACCCAACAGGTTGAGTAGCCCTATTGCATTTGTGGATTATAGATAATTATAGATGATAGTTGTCCATAGTGCCAGAATTTATTAAGGCTTGCGGTTATATTTCAGAGCTAGTCTGGGTCTACAGAGTAGTAACACTGAATAAATCGTGCATTAGTGAAAGTGCAAGATGTGATAGTGAGAGAATACAGAAAAATTATGAACAACTCACTCCTTCTGGTGCATGCTGACCTTCCTCATTTATCAGCAGGAAGACTCAAATCAGGAAACCCTCACTGGCACCTGCACAACCTCTGCCCAACATTAACATCAGCTCTCAATGAAAAGCCAAATGGGTTGCTGGATGTCCAGTTATAGGAAAATATAAATGACCTCACAAAAGCCAGGCTTTGAACTACCATGACAGCAGTGGACAATCCTTAATAGGAGTCACACCTCACATGGTAACTGCCAAGACTCTCTGTATAAATAGGGCATGGTATCTTCCCCTCATGTGTTTGCAGGATCTCACATCAAATTGTGGATCACATTATGACTGGCTGTAAGGGCTTATACTGGCCCAATATCTGATATATATATTTTAATACCGTAGAAACAATACTGTGCATCAATGGTTAGATGACCTAGACATTGATATTTGAACATGGATCTTTTCATATTTTATTGGGTTCTACTAATCTAGTTGAAATGTTAATTTATATTGCTAATCCATGTATGAGATGCCATGTGCTAAATAAACACTGAAAGTGATAGTTTTATCAACATGTAAAAGATTATTTTAATTTTATTTGAATATATCCTGGGCTGAACACATGCATCAATAATTATCATGAATTGCTTCAAAAATTCCAAGAATCCTTTCCATGCTCATTTTACTAACTGATAGATTATTAATCTTAACTTGTTCCTTGGCATGCAGAAGTAGAGTAGTGAAAATATTAACGACTTGATATTAGCACTAAGGAAGCCTGCTTGGCCCCAAGATATGTAGGCAATATTTTCTCAATTAGATTAATAATGTAACTCAGCAAAAAATACTATGGTATAGTCAAGAAGAAACATGATAGATGGAAAATACAGTGTTTAGTATCTGATACAGTATTTTATCAACCATGGAATGGAAACGAGTGATTCCCCTGACGTACCCCAGGAGTTACATTACCAAATCTACATTGTCATACAATAAGTCTGCTGTTACACATAATGATTTCTGCATTGTCCCTGTTTCCACAGGCTGACTGTACTATAAAATCATCAGAAATGGATTTGCTTAAAAACAGACTATTGACAATATTAAAAAGGCATGCCTTTTCTATTCTAATGTGCTATATAGAAATTGCACAATTCAAGCATATCTTTTGTTTTTCTCATATCATAGTTTTTGAGAATATTATCCATACTGTTGAGTATTTATTATTATTTATTTATTTATTAGTTAAATTTATATACTGCCCCCTCTCCCAAAGGGACTCGGGGCGGTGAACAGCCAAAGTAAAAATAGACATATGAAACATATATACAGTATTACAATATTAAAAATTAAAAGAATTAAATACAATTGGCTCTACTAAAATTTAAAATAGAGGAATTAAGAAAAATTAAAAACCAGATTAAAATTTAAAAACCCCTAGACCAGTCCAGCTTGCCGAAATAAATAAGTTTTTAATAGATGACGGAAGGTCATGAGATCAGGGACGGCCCTCATCTCCGGGGGTAATTCATTCCAGAGAGGGGGTGATCCCAATGAGAAGGCCCGCATCCTCGGGGTCGCCAGCCGTCCAGCTGGCGGCACCCCGAGGAGGCCGACTCTATGGGAGCGTACCAGTCGGCGGGAGGCTGTTAATGGCAGGAGGCAGTCTCGCAAATATCCCGGTCCCGAGCCATGGAGCGCTTTAAAGATAATAACCAAGACTTTGAAGTGCACCCGGAGGGCCACCGGGAGCCAATGCAGCTCGCGCAGAAGTGGCGTAACATGTGAGCCCCGAGGAGCCCCCATTACCACCCTCACGGCTGCATTCTGCACCAGCTGGAGCCTCCGGATGCTCTTCAAAGGCAGCCCCATGTAGAGAGCATTGGCATAGTCTAGGCGGGAGGTCACCAGGGCGGAGGTGACCATGTGAAGCGCATCCGATCCAGAAAGGGCCACAACTGGTAGATCCTACGGACCTGGCCAAAAGCGGCCCTGGCGACGGCCACCACGTGGTCTTCCAATGACAGCTGCACATCCAGGAGGACACCCAGATTGCGGCCCTCTTTGTGGGGGTAAGAGTTTCCCCCCCCCCCACAGCCAGCGATGGAACCAGCTGGCTGTACCGGGGTGCCGGGAAGTACAGCCACTCAGTCTTAGATGGGTTGAGCTGAAGCCTGTTCTGCCCCATCCAACACCGCACGGCCTCCAGGCACTGGGTCATCACTTCGACGGCTTCATCGGGGTGGCCCGGGGTAGAGATGTACAGCTGGGTATCATCAGCATACTGATGGAACTCTACCCCAAAGCCACGGATGATCTCACCCAGCGACTTCATATAAATGTTGAACAGAAGGGGCGAGAGCACCAACCCCTGAGGCACCCCGCAAACCAGGGGCCTCGGGGCCAACCTCTGCCCCCCTGCCAACACAAATTGCGAGCGGTCAGAGAGGAAGGAGGAGAACCACCGCATAACAGTGCCTCCCACTCCCAACCCCTCCAACCACCGCAATAAGATACTGTGGTCGACAGTATCGAAAGCCGCCGAGAGATCTAAGAGGATGAGGACAGAGGAATAACCTCTGTCACGGGCCCTCCAGAGATCATCCACCAATGTGACCAATGCCGTCTCTGTGTTGTGTCCGGGCCTGAAGCCCGATTGGCATGGATCCAAATAGACAGCTTCATCCAGGTGCTGGGGAAACTGTTGTGCCACCACACTCTCAACAACCTTTGCCATAAAACGAAGGTTGGAGACAGGACGATAATTAGATAACAAAGTTGGGTCCAGGGACGGTTTCTTGAGGAGGGGTCTCACCACCGCCTCTTTCAAGGTGGCGAGCAGACATCCTTCACTCAAGGAAGCGTTAATAATACCCTGAAACCAACTTCGTGTCACCTCCTGGGTGGCCAACACCAGCCAGGAGGGACACGGGTCCAATAAACATGTGGTAGCATTCAGTCCCCGCAGCAACCTGTCCATGTCTTCAGGGGTCACAGGATCAAACTCCTCCCAAATGACTGCCTCAAATTCCGCCCCCGACCCCCCACCCAGAGTTGCCCATTCAGAGTCCAACCCATCCCGGATCCGAGTGATTTTATCCACCAGGAAATTCGAAAAGTCCTCAGCCTGTCCCTGCAAGGGGTCCTCCCGTGCTCCCCCTTCCAAGAGGGAGCGGGTCACTCTAAACAAGGCGGCCGGGCAGTTTCCTGCGGACGCAATAAGGGTGGAAAAGTAAGAACGCCTTGCCACCCTTATCACCACTAAATAGGTCTTAATATAAGACCGTAATAGTGTTCGGTCGGATCCGGAGTGAGTAGTCCTCCAAATACTCTCCAGGAGTCTTTTCCGGCGCTTCATCTCCCTCAGCTCCCCGGAGAACCAAGGGACCGAGTGAGAGCGGCACCAGGTCAGAGGCCGCAAGGGCACGACCTGGTCCAGGGCCCCAGCCGCCACCCTTTCCCAGGTGGCGACCAGGTCCTCAACCGAATCGTGTGTTCGAATGTCAGGACATGGCCCAAGCTCCATCAGGTACCTATCTGGATCCTATCTGGATCCATCAGGCTATCAGAATATTCAAGATATTCAGTCATGATTGTACTTCTATAGGAGTGCAGCATCAAAATAAAAATAAAATTTGTGTTACTTAATTTAAAGTTTATATGAGGCATCATAAAGTGAGTATCAGTTGATATTTTAAGCACCTAGGAGGTATCTCCCAATAAATTAAGATTTTATAACAACGACTACCTGTGTTAATGGTAAGAGAAATGGAAATAAAATTGTCTTATGCAAAGAAATTATGAATTTGCAAATACATAAAATAAGACAGGGAAATGGCTGGCTTATAAATTGTAAAATGAAAGATAAATGAAAATTATATTGAAATTACAAGAAGGAGATTCCATATTAACAAACAATGTATCTATACAAAAATCATTTTATGAATATTATTCTAATTTGTATAAAAAGCATGATATTTCATTGGAAAAAAAAGATGAATATCTTAGAAAGCAAAAATTACCAAAGATTGCAGAAGAACAAAGACAAATTGTGAATATACCTATAACAGTAAGAAAAGTTTCAGATGCGATTAAAACAGCAAATAGGAAGGGAGTCTGGACCAGATTAACTATCAAATCTGTATTTGTTGGACCCAAAACCAAGAATGATACATGGTGATTCTTACATGCTGAACTCTTCATTGTTTTTACACTCATAGGCAAAATCTTATCAGACTAAGGACCCTATTATTGACAAAGTATAGGTTGTCCTTGACATACAATAGTAATAGAGCCTGCCCATTTGTATTGGGAGTTGAGAACTATGTAAAGTGAAGCACATAATTAATGACCTTCCTGGCCTTGCTTCCCCCAATGCATTTGTTAAATGAATGCATAGGTCAAATGCATGGGTAAGGTTCCAAGAGATGCAACATTATAAAATGAACTCTGAGGCATTTTGATTCCTCAAAGAACAAATGTATTAATATACACCATCTTGGCACTAACTAGTAGAAAGCCAGTACTGAAAGTTTCCCCGGCTTTCCACATCATAATTTTCTCAATTTTCCAAAACAATATGTCACATTGTCCAACCAGGATGTGAGATGATTTTTGGTAACTTCGCTCCTCCTTCCTCTGGACGAGCAGCTGTTGGAACATGGCTGACTCATTGTCCAGCTATGTTGTTTTGGCTGGAACTCCATCCACCTCAGCTCTCCCCCTAGTCCAGCTCTCAAGTGTGTCAAACTGAATTTATATAATTCCACTACCTAACCAAATTCAGTCTTGACAGCATGGGTCATTAGGTATGCATGGGGTGATTCAGGAATAAGGAAAACCATGGGAAGCCTAGAGCAGGCACAGGTGCACCTGGGAAGCCTCCCCACCCTCTGAGATATGTCACGCTCTACCTTCTGGTCCTTTGGTTCCTCAAAGACCTATGGACGTCCTTCATATCCCATACCCATAACAAACACATCTTTTGAAAATATCCAGAGCTCAGGAAGTTGGAGTAGAGAAGGGGCCATGTGGTACAACTGAGAATAAATCCTGCTAATTTTTTTTCCTATATAATATTAGGAAGAGATAATTTTGTGCTTGACTTTGCTGCAAAGGAAATTGGAAGCTTTTTATTTTTTTAAAAAATAATTTTTATTTCTATTCTCTTTGTAAACCATTTAATAAAAATATTAAAAATATATTTTAAGAACCTGAACTGAGTTCTCCCATATCTCTTAGTATCATAACAATATGTTTTTAGACTTAATGTAAATGCAGGAGCATTTGAGGTAGGAGTAAGAACAGAATCTTTCCAGAAATACACAAACATTGCTATTCTCTTTGACATTATAGTGATGTTTACCATTGCAGTGGTTTTTAGGAAGATAATATGTGTTTATTGCCGATATAGATAGTGGCCTTAGCTTAACAACCTATAAATATACAGTTCTATAACAACAATTCCTAATTAAAGCTTTTTTAAAAAAAATCATCAACACCAGTGTTTATCTGTTTTGCTCCCTCCCTCTCTCTCTGACTCACCAACTTTTTAAAAAGCATTTTTGTTTCCAAGCTTGCTTTTAGTCTAGGGAAGCAAGTTGGTAAAAAGGAAGAAAAAAAATCCTGAGTTGTTTTGGAATCTAGGACACTTGCCAGGCTTGCTGATGTCTGATCTGCCTCTCAAAAGCTGAAGCTTTGCACCAGTCAGTCTTTTCAGCATATGTCCCTGAGGTCCTACTTGTCCTGCTGGGTCGTCACCTCCTCCAGCTGTCCTTGAAGCAAACAGTATTGCCTGCACAATCTGTTCAAATAAAACTCCAGTAATGTCCAATAGTCCCCCTCTATTGCTTATTACATTTTCTGCATTTTCATTGGCAAAGTAGATATAGGTACCTTGTTTCCTGAAAATATGACCTACCCTGAAAGTAAGTCCTAGCTTGATTTTTACACATGCACCCAATATAAGCCCTATCCCCAAAATAAGCGCTAATTTAGATCCTACCCACTCCAGAGTGCACGGGTAAAAAATAAGCTAGGGTGGGCATGTGGGGTGGAGCTCTCTACAACTTACCTTTGGACAGTTGTAGCCAGGCCCTGCACACCCCGACACCTGCCCCACCAGCCCATTTCTTCTGCAGCTGGCAAGACTGGCAAGGCTTTCCTGAAGACCTCTGTAACTGATAAAATAACTAAGAAAGAAAATAGGCGTGGGAATAAAAAAAATATAGCTAATTGATCTATTGGATTCAATAAGTCCTATGGATGTCAGCAGGCCCCAGAAGAAAGAGATCTAACCCAAAGTTTTCAGCTAGGATGGTTTCAAAATGTACTAGAACTATTTGTAATCCTGCTGAGCCGTTCCTAACTGTGAATCATGTTTTTGCAAAGTATGCACTTGTATGGATACATTTTATTATTTATTTATTTATTTATTTGTCAAGAGATTATAAGATAACAGGTATAAATATAAACATAGTTATGAAGACATGAAATGGATACATATAAGAAAAATAAAAAGAAACAATAGAACAGTGACGGTAGGCATGTTAGTGCACTTATGCACACCCACTACAGACCTCTTAGGAAAGGGATGAAGTCAATAGTAGACAGTCTAAGGTTAAGGTTTTTGGGGTTTGATGAAGAAACCACAGAGTCAGGTAGAGTATTCCAGACATTGACCACTCTGTTGCTGAAGTCGTATTTCCTGCAATCAAGTTTGGTGCTGTTTACCTTGAGTTTGTATCTATTGTGTGCTTTCGTATTGTTATGGTTGAAGTTGAAGCATTCATTGACAGGTAGGACATTGCAATGTATGATTTTATATTTAAAACAGGAAGAATGAAACTCTTGGAAATGAGGAACTGACAGTTAATGTACACAGGTGTTTATGGAAAGCGACTGTTAGTGAAGTTGTGAAGTGGTTATGAGATTATAAGTATAAAGGATAGAGTTTGAAAGCAGCTCAGGTCCCTTTGATTTATAGCAGTCTTTGTAGGACCTGTTATATGTCATTGGATCCCATTGCAATGGTTTATTAATGCAAGTGTATTACTGCTAATATATCTTTTATATGTATTCACTTATGTTCTAAATTTTTAGAAACAATAAACTTTTGATCTTAAAGTAAGAATTATTGCTTGTGTTGTTGTCTTTGTTTCCTATTAGAATTTTCCTATGACATAGCCGACACAGTTTTTCTTTAAAAGGCACGGAGTGTGGCTTTGCCAAGATGAATACCCCAAATATCTCATCCATTTTTTGGATGAGACATGAAACATTTTCTGGGAAAGAAACCCCAAGAAATTCTAGCTGCCTTTTGAAAAGCACCTTTGGGACAACCATGATCTGTATGATTGAGAATAGATGAATATTTGCCCAACCCTGAGATCTTTCAAACCCTCTGAAAAGCACTGCTTTGTGACCTCTTTGCCATCTGTATGGAGCCAAACATGAATGATCCTTGTCTTCTCCTTCACCTGGAGAAGAGTTCCAAGGAGCTCTTATTTTAGCCATATTCATTGGTTCCACAAAAAACAGTCATGCTCAGTCTGCCATGAAGCTTCAGAATTCCACACTTCCAAAAACCCCTGTAACCTATAACATCACCCTATGTCCAGAGCAACTCACTCAAAGACTGAGATATGTAGACCAAGATCAGATTGAAGATATTATTATTCATCCCTGTCTCAAGAGTGCTTTGTAGGCTCACAATGGGGCAAATAGAATGTGAGGGTGAGTACAGGCAAATGATCATCTCAAAAGACCTTCAACTACTATCTTCCCTGAAAAAAAAATGCTGATCTCTAGTCTGTAGGTCCATATGTGTGTGTATCCTTTTAGTAATGATTGCTGAGCCAATTTACAAAGTACTTATACTCTAAAAAGCTAGTATAAAGTCTATTAAATAAATAATGCTAATTAAACAGTGGGAAATATTTTGGAGACTGAGTGTGTGACCATTATTATTATTGCCCTCTATCTTTAGATTGTTTAAAAACAGTACTTTCTCCCAGCTCAGCTTCAAAATGAACAATAAGTCTAATTGGAGAAGATCTGGTGTCAAAGGAAAACTTTCCATGGAAAAACAGTAAACTTGAATTAATCATTTCTTCTTACTTCTAATCTTTCCCAGCAACTGCTTCATGCCTGCATATTAACCATACCATAGTACAGTGGCTGGAGAATTCTGGAAGTTGAAGTCCACACCAGAGGTGGTATTCAGCAGGTTCTGACCAGTTCTGGAGAACCGGTAGTGGAAATTTTGAGCAGGTCAGAGAACTGGAAAATACCACCTCTGACTGGAGATTTTACAGTATCCTTCCCCTGCCAGGTCCACCAAGTCACACCCACAGGACTGGTAGTAAAAAAAAATTGAATGCCACCACTGGTCCACACATATGAAAGTTGCTGAAGCTGAGAAAAACTGCCACAACAAATGAATTTATTATATAGTTTCATGTTACTCAATGTCATCTTCCAGACTCAAGCTATGTTTACACAGAATAGGAAGTATAATGTGATTAACACAACCATCCAGGACCAGTTTTAATCTTGATTCCCTCACCTGGAAGAAATATGGATAATTTTTATGGACAGTATTTTCATAAATTAATGACAATAAATATCTGCTTTGCTAACTTAGATCATGCTTAGGTAAGTTATTAATGAGTTAAAAGCATAGATAAATCTTATGGTTGTCTCCAGTACACCATCACAACTCTTCATTTAAACTTAACATATACATATCTTCTTATGAAGGTAAAAACATGACTCTTTATTTTATTTATTTATTTATTTTATTTGTCAATTGCTTACAAGATAATAGGTATAAGTATAACATAGTTATGAATACATGGATACATATAAGAAAAATAAAATATAAAAGAAACAATAGGACAGGGACGGTAGGCACGTTGGTGCGCTTATGCACGCCCCCTACAGACCTCTTAGGAAAGGGGTGAGGTCAATAGTAGACAGTCTAAGGTTAAAGTTTTTGGGGTTTGGGGAAGAAACCACAGAGTCAGGTAGAGTATTCCAGACATTGACCACTCTATAGTAGACATTTTTGATACAAGCTTTTAAAATATCCATTACTAACAGTATTTATTCACACTTTGTTCATACATTAAAAAACTGTAAACAGTCAGTGAGACTGTTTCAGAAGCAAGGGTGGGTTGTGGTTTTGTGTTTTTTTTTTTTTTGCAAATCTTATCTTTTTATTTGGAATTCTATTTTCACTTGATGATGCCTGGAACAAAGGATAAACTACCTACTATTTCTGCCTTGGAACTCTTTTTAGTGCACATATCAACATTCTATATTTGTCTTAGAAAATAAATTATTGGATAATTAAATATTTGGATATCAACCACCTGGTAGTGGTGATTTATTTATGTTCAAATGCTGATAATTCCTATCTGATTATCAGTATTCCAAACAGTTTTTCAGCCTTCTTTCCTGAAATTACCAGTTCAAACACAAATACACAGTCTACATTTTCCAGGGTAAAGACAGAAGGAATCCCTGCTGTTTGTAAGGCTTGGTTATGCTGCTTGTATTATTTTTATATTTGTAAATAAATCAAAGGCTACAGAAATAGAGTAAGGTTTCAGTAAGCTTTCTTCTGAAAGGAATCTAGATTTAAGTTCTTCCAGTAAGTCCTCCCTACTGAAATGGGAGACTTTTATGAATATATTTTATTTTGCATAGCTGATGCCTTTTGGAGTAGAAATTAAAAGAAAAGAAAAGAAAAAAAAGCACTGTCTGACAAAATGTATAAGGCTTATTAGCAGCATGGGGCTTTTTTAGGAATATGTGATATAAAAGCAATCATAGATATTTTGATTCATAATAGAAAAAATTAAAATACCATAGCTGAGTGATTCTTTTATTTGCATAAATCAAAATAACACTGAAGTACATCAGTTGTAAAGTATTTGAGTTAGACAAAATTTAACAAAACTGAGGACAGGACAGAATAAAGAATTAGGTAGACATTTAAACTATGAGAATTGCAGCAGGTTGAACCCAGTCCAAGTCAAGGATTATATTAAACATACTATCAATGTTAGGTTTTTGTTTGATTTTTGTGGCCACCAAATTATACCTAATTTACTTATCTGAAAACAAAGATCTCAATTCTCAGCCTGTTTCTTGCTCTTTCAATCTGCAGTTTTCTAAGGTGTAGGAAGACATTTAGCACCAAGTTCTAGATCAAGAAGTGGTGCATCTTAGAGAACAGACACGATTCAATTTCTCAAATTATTTAGAGAATAATTTTGAAGAAAAAAATTGCCATTTGGGTATGTTAATAAGAGGTGCAAATTTATATGTATTTGTGTGTATTGTTCAGCTACGTCCTCTTTTTTTCATATTGGCTTTTCTACAAACTAAATATCTTTCTGCTTCATTAAAAAAATAACTTTCAGCCTGAAGAACTGAATTCTTCCAAATTTTCCCACCTAAAAATGTACATATTTATATTGTACATATTATTTATAATGTATGTATACATAAAAGTAAAACATGCACACCATAAAATTTGCAGATGGATGAACTCCTTCCGAAGGGCTAGATTTGTTTTACTTTCACTGCCACCTACTGGAAACATAACATTAAATTTATTGCTTTGTTTCTGACAGCACTAGCTAACAAAGAAATATTTTCTATTTATATCTCTATTGAACTGAAGTGACCCTCTGCAAATATTCTCAGAATTTATTATTATTATTTTTAAAATCGCTTCTGTTCACATGCCAAAGGCCAATGTATCACTCCGTAAGGTGAACTCTCAGATGGATGCATTGGCGGTTTCCCCCAGTATTCTGCAATCCTAATGAAAAAATGGTATCTATGCAACTGAATATTCTTTTGATACACAGGTTTGTTTAGCATGGAAAATGGAAGCACACTTCCATTTTTCCTTGAAAGCGTACAGAGTCTGCCCCCTTGGAAACTCATTCTTGGAAAGTGCAATTAACTGGCTAGCCAAAAGGAAGTGGTCTATGGTCAGACACTCTGCTGGACTTAAAAAAAATATATTCTGAGAATATTTGTGGGCAGCCATTTCAGTTCAGTTGTAGTGCAAATAGAAAATATTTCTTTGTTAGCAAGTACTGTCAGAGACAAAGCAATAAATTTTGCATTATGAGTGAAGAAAGAAAGCAATAAATTTTGCATTACAGGTAAAGAACTCTTTATGAAATGGGGAAATCCCAGGTAGACATGGGAAGTCTGTGATATTCTATATAAATATTATTTATTTGAGTAGGCTGATGTCCTTGGCATCTTGCTAATTTCAGCCTTGGTGTTAAATCCATTTTAAGTGTAATGTCTAATTGTTTGCCCTGCAAAAATCAGGACCAAATGTTAAGTTCCAGTTTAGTTGATTTATTGCTCAAGCTTATACAAAAGAATCTAGTCAACTAGCAGCCAGCACTAAATTGGTGTCAGATAAGAATCAGTGGAATTCAAGGAGGAGGCTGAACTTGGATTTCTTGTGGAAGGTAGTAGCTCCAGAGTGATTCCTCCCTTGACTCCATCCCTAGCATCTGCCTCTTCTTTTCCTGAAGAAATTGGCTGAAAGGCTAGATAATGAGGAAGGGGAGAAGACTGAATGGTCAAAGACTGAATAATGGAAAGGTGTAGGTTTGATTTCCTTCCTACACTTTTTCTCCTAGCGAAGTTCTACCGGTTTACCACTTTGTCTCATTTGCCCAATTTTACTGCAACTTTTTGGGTTACAAACAGGGGTGGGATTCTACCAGTTTGCACCTATTCGCTAGAACCGGTTGTTAACATTCTAAGCAGTTCGGAGAACTGGCTGTTAGAAGAAATTACTGGTCTAATCCTGTAAGGAAGGCAGGAAGGAAACATTCTGGTGTTGCTTACAGAAATTGCCTGTCTGTTAACCCTTATTACATTCTTGGCAGGACTAGACTTCCTGTCTCTGGTACTTCTTTGGAGTTTTGTTTTTCCTCCTTTGCTGGTACTTTGTGTGGAGTGACCATTCAAAGTTACTATGGCACTGAAAAAAGTGACTTATGACTGTTTTTCACACTTATGACTGTTGCAGCATCCCCACAGTCACAAGAGGCCAGGCGAGGAAATGCATGTGAGTGATGTTCAGTTGGCCACACCCAGCCAATAACATGACTACCAAACTATGTCCACCCAATCACATGACCACCAAGCCATGCTCACCAACTAAGCCACGCCCACAGAACCAGTTGTTAAAAAATTTGAATCCCACCCCTGGTTACAAAGAATGTATTCTAGAACAAGAATGGGGCACACACAGACCACATATGATTCCTGGCCTGGCCTGATTTGATGTAGATCTCCAAATTATTTCCCTCTTTTGCCATCATTGTCTTTCTTTGTGTAAGGATCCCTTGCAAACCTATCAGATAATTTTTTTCCATCAATTTTTTTTACAATCTGCTTTTGACTGTGAAAAAGAACAGTTTGAAGGTGGAAACAGAAAACAAAATCAGAACTCACACATTTAAAAAAATCAATAGGGTTTGTGTTTAATATCCCCAGACATATATATATAGAAAAAGATAAAACTGACTAAGGAGATGGTGGGAAAGCTCCCTAAAAGAAATTATCAGAAACAGTAATTACCTTTTTCTTACAGAAATGTCCCCTAGACAATGGGACTATCAGAAGTAGGTGTCATTTGTTATTTTTAAATAATATAAACAGCAGGAATTCTTCTTCAGACATGTCTTGCACTCATCTTGCCTAGGTGATGCGTCACACAATCAGAAAATAGGCAAATCCTATTTCAGCAAAGAACAGGTCTAAAATATTCTGGTAGAGGTTGTCATAGCTTGTATGTGTTGCATAGTGTTGGGCTTCAGGGCTTAGAGTAATTTATTTATATGTTTGCTTTTGTTTCTTTGCTTGTTTGCTATCCATCTTATTTTCAAGTGAGTCTGGATAGCTTATAGTATTAAAAGAATTAAAATTGTAAAAGATAAATACTTCTAAAACAATAAAAATAGTTGATCCTTAGCAGGTTGATGCAGGTTGGTAAAGGCTGGTCCCCAATTGGTTCTTTATTTGTGATCAATTCTGATTGGATGTTTTGGTGTTGTTGGTTCCTGATTGGTCTTTTTTGTTCACATAAGCTTTTGATTGGTCATTCTTGCAGCTGATTTCTGTTTGGTTCTTGATTTGTACTGGGTTCTCTGATTGGTTATCTAAGCAGCTGAATGCTGATTGGGTTCTTTTCCATTTAAGTCTCTGATTTACTAATATGGGGGAGTTCATTCCTGGCTGGCTTTGCCAAGTAATTGTAACCTGAGTAGAAGACCACTTTGCCTCAAATGATGCCACACACAGCTGCTAGTAGAAAATCTGTTTTCTTAGACCAAGTCACTAAATCTTGAATCTCAACACTGCACAAAAGGTGTAAAAATTTGTAATTATTTATTATACAGTTAAATTCATCCAAGAAGTATGATTAATCCTGCCAAAATGAAAGGTAAATATTAGTAATGATAAGTGTATTTTTATTTATGATCTTTGACCAAGCTTATATAGCATGCATTGTTATACAGGTAACATATACAAATGTTTAATAAATGTAAAATAAAATAAAGCATAATAGCAAAATCAATAAAGAAAAATTGTTACTGACAATAAAAGAGAATAGTGTATCTAAACATTCACATCTGCAGAGCACTCCTTTCACATTACATCTGAGAAAATGCAGTCCTCAAAAAACAGTTACTGTATCTTATGGTAGAAAATATAGAAAGTTATCATTTTCAATTGGATCTATATTGTCAACTGTGACCTGCATTGAATTTTGTCTCAACTCACATTCATGAAAAGGCAGAGCTAAGTTAAACTGCTTCATGAGGTGCATTGTAAATACTGATTGACACATTATATTCTTCAAGGATATTATACAATGAGGAAGTTATAGGGCAAAAATCTTTTGGGAAAGCACTACGTCTAAGGAAGCACAAGTTCTGATGACTGTAAAAAATAGCAAATGTAGACAACTCACATTAATTATGGTAGAATAAAGATGATGAAGTTCAGTATTAAATTTATTTTTTCTTAGTCGACTGTGATAAATATAAGTTTTTGAATTTTATTAAACCAATAGTGAATAGGTAGATTTACAAACTAATTTAAAGAGAATAAATTCTTTATGATCTATTTTTAGAGAGCAATAATAACACATAGAGAGAACAGTTGAGGTGTGTGAATGGAAGGAAATGGGCTTACAGGTATTCAGTTGAAGATAAAGACTAAAGGATTAAAGCAATGGATTTTTAGAAAGCTGCAGATTCTTTTTAGAGCTTCAACAAATACGTGACCTTATTTATACAAGTTGAATAAATCACAATTTGTTATTGGACTCATGCAACAATGTAAGCCCAAACCAAATAAATTGCATTATAGCTTAACACATAGGTGAACCAGCCAGTGATTTAACATAAGCTTCAAACCTCAGCTTCCTTTTTCATATGATAAGAAATCCATATTTTCTTCTTCCTACAGCAATGCTGTTTTGTTATGATAATACTAGTTTTTTGAATGAATTAAAACCGATACTCCTCTGTGAAGCAAATAACTCCAGTTCTGGAAATTCAGTAAGTTCATATGAATTCATAGGCTGAGATGTAAGTGGACTATAACTAATACCTGCATTGTAGCCCTGAGAACTAAACTCAGATTGCAAGCCAGTTGCTTGTTTCTGTATAAGATAACCTTAAAACACAGGCAACATTCCTGTTAAAATAGACAACAGTAGAAGTGAACACGTAAGTAAGACATTTCTATTCTAAACTTCAGCATTGGCTAATAAAAACTAACTTTTTGTTTTTTGTTGTTGTTATTTTTGCACTGATGCTGATGGTCATCTAATTAAAATTTATTTTTATTGTCTCTTACCTCTTGCCTCTAATTGCTTTTGCTACTTCTTCCTTTTTTTGTTCCCTTATGTTGCTTACCTTGAAAGGGATTACCTTTACAAAATTTATTGCATGGCCTTTTCATTTTATTGTTTTGTGGGGAGGGGACACAGAAAGAGACTTTGTGGGAGTTTCTGCATCATGTGCCAAATCAATTTAACTATTTATTTATTAGACTTGAATGCTGCCCATCTTGCCTAGAGGTGACTCTGAACAGCTTACAAAGGCTAGGCTTCAATGCTCAGCATCTTGAAACAGATAGAAACAACCATTTGTTGCTGCTCTTCAGGCAAGTAGACCAATTATAAACATAATAATATTGCCGTGAGTTTTTCCAATATATAATAATTACTTAAATTTATAGGCTGTGTGATTCCCAGCAACTCTGAACCATTTACAATCTACAAATGTTCAAAAAAATTTTTTTTAAAAGAACAATATATAAAATATAAAAGCAGCACGAGACAAAAAGAGCACTGATGGCAAAGGAAGAAAGGGGCACCAACTGTCTTTTCCACTGGGTCTGATGAAGATCCAGGCCTCCAAGGCTCTTTGAAATCCCAGTAGGGTGGGAGCTGTTCAGATTTCAGGGGAACCTCATTCTAGAGAGTGGGCACTGCTACAAATGAGGTGTGTTTCAAGGGTGTTGTTGTTTAATTGAAGGAGTGCACCAAACCTGCCAGATTGAACAGATCAGGCAGGTACTATGGAGGAAAAGTAGTCCCTAAAGTAGCCAGGCCATATGCTATATAGAGATTTATATTCTAAGTAGTGAATTGCACCCAGAAGCAACCAGGCAACCAATGCAGCTCATGAAGCAGAGATGTTACATGGACATAATCGAGACCCACACCATTGCATTCTGGACGAGCTGATGTTTTCAGATGATTTTCAAAGATAGCCTTGATCTTTGTACCAACAGCACATGAGCAAACTATTGACAAATATAAGTTTCCTTTTCCAACTTGTTTCAATTTAGGGTTTAATTTAATTTAATTTAGATATTTATCTGTCCTGAAGAAAGTTGGAGGGTCAAATTTATTTTGTATTTTTTTGGGACAGATTTTTTACTTTTTCCCCCTTGGATGCCATCCCCTCCTTTAAAAAAAAAATTCTGTTGTTGTTATGTACGTTTCACCTTTCTTTGGAAACTTAATAAAATTGGTTAAAAGAGGAAACAGCCTAACTAGAGCACACTGAGGTAGCCAAGCTGCGAGGTAACCAGGGCATGACTGCCTAATATGTCGATCAATAAATAAAATGATATACTATAAGAACAATGACTGCTCAGAGGCATGAAAATCCTGAAAAAGTCAAGGAAGGTCTAAGGCCTCAGAGCTATTATTGTAGCTTTATTATCACTCTGTGGCATCTCAGCCGTTAGCTCAGGCCAGGCAGAAAATAGGGTGCCTTTGGACAGTTCCATCTGCTTAACAGTCTGTCTGTTGGTTCAGGGAGGTCAGAAGCTCATTTGAAGTAGATAATATTCTACATGATGTGGAAAAACAACAACCCCATCCTCCTATAAAAACCTGAGAGTGATAAGAAAAGACAGAAAACATTTTCTCTTCTCTATCTCCATCTCTAGACCATATTTCTCTTTAATCTGGGTCTATTTCAGAGGCTTTCAATGTGCCTCGGATTATATAATAAAAGGTTGCATTACAGTCATGCAAGAGAGAGTAGATTTTAGGCAGTAATTTTGTTGCTGCTGTTATTTACACAAGAAAAGGGCCGTGCTGGTTCAAAGGAAATAAAAATATAAAGAGGTTACTGTATATGACTGTTCACTTTTCTTTTTAAATTCACTGAAAATTTGCAGTTGTCACAGAGAGTGTAATTCTAATGTAATCCTGAAATTGTTCTCATTTAAGTCACTATTGTTTATACATTGTCCGCCCTACCCTTCATGTTATTTATATAAAAGTTAGCTGAGGGCAATCATGCATTTCAAACAACCCTTTTTAATATGGTTTGTGTATGTGTTTGTGTGTTTCAGCATGGGGATGAAATATATAAATATATATATATAAGATATATATATATATATATTTCTCCAGCCAGTAAAAAATAGTGGACCTACAGTTTTGACCATCATTTAAAAATTATACATTAAAAAATATTACAAAAAGAACTGATACTACCAATCTATGTATGCTTTCCTATATTGGTATTTAGTTTGATTTACTTTCAAATAATCTTGCAGAGGATTGCCATCGAACAGATATTATTTGCATCCCAAGATTAGGAGCTGCAAATATATCCATTTGGTTTAAAATAATCAAATTTGCAAGCCTATACGCTCCATCACTTTTTCATATCTAGTAATGATATTTTAATTAGTTTGGATTACTTAAGAAAAGGTAGAATAGCAAACAGATGAACAACAGCAATTAATCACACCAGGAGGTGTCAACCCACAGCTTCCAAAATGGATAAAGCAAGGTTCTTGAGGTTTATTAGCTTTTATCCTATTTTTATAGGCTCTACTTCTTTCAAAAAGCTCAGGATAATGCAGCTTTTTTTCTTTTTCTACCCTTTAAACAGCCTGTAAGGTATTTCAGGCTGAGAATGTCAGTATGGTTTAAATGGAGCTCATGGTTGTATGAAAACTAGGAAACTGCATGTCCTATTTATAAAGAATAGTGCTCTCTTGGTATGCTTCAAGCAGGGATGGGTTTCTACCGGTTCTGTCCACCTCTGTAAAACTGGTAGCTCTGAAGAGCAGAAGACATAGAACTGGTTCTATGTCTGCTGATGATTTTGTTCACCTGCCCGCCTGGGCTTTTACCTGACCTTTATTTCCTGATTTTTTTCAACTTCAGCTGCCGTGCAAGGCACAGCTGCAGTTAAAAAAGCAGGAAAAAAGAGCTTTTTAAAAGGCTGCTTCTCTGCACACAGCGTGCTGATGACGATTTACAGGCACGTGGCCGGCAGTGGGCAGGGAAGCACATCGTAAATCACAGAACCTCGTAAATGACCGAACTGGTAGTTAACCCTGTTGGATCCCACCCCTGGCTTCAAGATGTTTTATTTGATTATTTATCAGAATAAACATGTGATAAATGTCCTCTCTTCAAGGGGATATTCAGTTCGAATTTAGTTTTAAAAATAAAATGAATGTGGAAGAGTTTGTTTTTTAAAAAATAAACATATATCAGTTTGAATAAATGTCCATTGTCTATTTACATTAACTTCTCTGAACCCTGCCACTCTGTTTGCAGCCTTTTAAGACCCTGAAATGCCACAAGCCAAAATTAGGCTGCAAATTGATTGACTTTTGCAACCTATTGAATAATGATAGACGTTAGAAGAGAGAGCAAGCTTCATCTTGGAATATTTGGGGACTGTGAGGCTTTTGAATGGGGGAAATGCTAGTGTTGTGGCTGAAATGACAAAACGCTATAATAAATAAGAAAGGCCCAAACACTTCGTGGGATGAACAGACTTCTGAGAAGTGATTGAAAAGTAGTGACAAAATGGGCGGTTACTTTTATTCTTTCAGTCTGTCTATGAAATTTAAATGAATTAATAAACTTCTATATGATAAAGCTTTTTATTTACCCTACTTGGACATCTGAAGAGTGGAAGTCTTATTTTTCAGTATACCATGAATAGCTACTGTCCATGGTCCTGATACTGATTGCTGGTCTTAGTATATTTCATTGCAAAATAGCATATATACTAGAAAGCATATTTAGAAAGTTACCAAGTCTGTTTGTTTTTCTCCCTTCCTCATTCAGCAAACACTGACATTAAGCATAATTCGAAGATGCCATATGTTATACTGTAAGTCCCCGTCTAAACAAATATCTCTTCCAGAAACCTTGCAAAAGCTATTTTTTCTGGATGTTAAATTACATAGCATACCTAAAACTGCAGCTACAATTTTTCATTTGTGCAAAAAGGGTTGCTATGGTTTTGCATCTAGTGTATAAAGTTGGGCTTAGGATTTATGTAACCAATAGATTTCATGTATATGCAATTATATATAGCAATAGTACTTAGACTTATATACCACTTCACAGTGCTTTGCAGTCCTCTCTAAATAGTTTACAGAGTCAACTTATTGCCCCTAACAATTTGGGTCCTCATTTTTCTGACTTTGGAAGGATGGAAGGCTGAGTCAACATTGATCCATTCAGGATTGAAGGTATTGAACTCCTGGCAGTGTAAGCCGTGTTAGTCTGCAATATTACATTCTAACCATTGTGCCACCATGGCTCTTACAGATATAGACACACACACAACCGCTAAGAATATTTACTAACCATTGCCCCAGTAGAGGTTTTTTTTTTCAATGTTAACACTGTGGGTATAATCCACTGTAAATCTTTCTCTGTTCACTGGGTTTTCATTATCAATCATATAATCAGGGCAAAGTCGTAATGTAATCAAATTGATGAGTACAGACATCTAAAGTTAGATTTCTACAAACACATGATTTTCCCTTCAAGGTACATATTTGTTAATAAAGCTTGTAAAGTGGAGAGATCCACTTTATTGAAAGTTAAATTCTACTGTATATAGTCCTAGAAACGATTGTAACTGTTTCCTATAAACAGGGGTAGGATTCTACCGGTTCTGTCCACCTCTGTAGAACTGGTAGTTCTGAAGAGCAGCAGACAGAGAGAATACATAGAATCAGTTCTATGTCTGCTGCTGTTTTGGCCCACCCGCTCACCTGGGCTCTTACCTGACCTTTATTTCCTGCTTTTTCAACCACAGCTGCTTTGCGCATCACAGCTGCAGTTGAAAAAGCAGGAAAAAAGAGCTTTTCTAACTGCTGCGCACTTGCATACAGCATTGCTCAACTGTCCGGGCAGTTCAGCAGATCATAAATTGCAGGCGTGCGATGCAGAGCAACAGAACCGGTAGTTATACCGGTCGGATCCCATCCCTGCCTATAAAGAAGTCTAAATACAATATTAATATAAATGTTGTATGACCAAATTCTACATAATGACAGCAACAAGATTACCATGAATATATTATTTAATTTATTTATCTAATTACCCCATAATTTTATTTTGATTCATGGCAGTTACAATAACTAAAAGACCCATGATAGATACAACAGTGTAAAACAATAACACATCCACAGTAAATAATAAAACAATGGCAATGGTAAAAAAAAATAGAAGAAAAACACCATAACAGTCTAATCACCATAAGTAAATTATTAAATTCCAAAATAACATAATCCTATATCAATTATGTGGCTACTGTAAGTGTCACATACTAGCAGTCACTTTTTAAAATCCATGCACTTTTACAATTATCTGTTCACTGTATATGCTCTCCTCCATGCAAAAGGTACATTTCCATTCTACACTACTAAAAATGTAGTTATCTTGTACTCCATTCCTTGTCTCTTGTTTTATCAGCTGGGAAACATATCATGTAATTCAAATAATCTCAGCCAGGCTATGCACTTGCTTGTTCATAGTCTTCAGAAGGCTAGAAGAGGAGATGTAACAGAAGACCTGGATAGGTTCCCAGTGGTGACTGTGGGAGGAGAACACAGATGGCCAACTCTGATTAATTGGCACACTGTATTAAAATGTGTCTTACAGCCATTAATTGTTGTGATGTTATTAATACTAGTCAATCTAAATTATGGGTGTTTTTAACCTAACACAATTATAGGTCAAATGAAACCCAAATGTTATACCTTTTTTCCCTCTGCTCATGTACCTCAATTATGAATTTATTGCCTGTTCAATTGCGGTGGCAAAATTATTTAATGCCAACTGTTGGGGAACAAATATCTCTCCAGATCAAGAGAAAAAGACATATTTGAGCACGCATTGTGTCATAGGGCACATATAAAAACGTAAATAGAAAACTAATAGTGTTGTTTAAAATGATTTATTATTAAATGGTTATTGGAACTGTAGGAACTAATTATGAAGTATCTTCCATCAGCATATTGTTGTGGCTAGAAAGATGGACTAGGCTAAATCTTAGGAGAACAGCTTCAAGTTATGAAACTGAGGGCACATCTGGATTTTCTGCTTGGCCCATTACCAGTAAGGCCATTTCCCATTTCCTGAGAGCAGAAACAAATGACATTGTCCTTGCACTCCCAACCCATTGCAAATGCATCATGTGATCTGTTTTCCCGTTTTGATGCAAAACTGCTATTTTATAGCAGGAAGAAACTGTCTTAATCCTTTAGAACAGATGATCTCCGGTGTTTCATTTCAATCTAGGATAGCCCCAGCTATGATTGGATATAGTGCATCACACACACACACACACACACGCACACACACACACACACACACACACACACACCACTCCAGTGGCTGGTTGTTGCTCTGTACAATTATTTCATTATGGATTCCTGTGTTTTTTTTTTCTCTCTCTCTAATCCTGCAGTTGATCCAAAGATGTTGTTTGAGAACAAACATTTCCCTTTTTAAATATAAAGTGCCCAGAGTTGTTGGGTTGCTTTCTTTTTTAAAAAAATATTATTTAGATATAAATATGCTAATCCATTCATTCCTCATATCTCCTAGTGGCCTCTTTTCTGTTTCTGCCTAGGCTGGATGAAGCTTGCTTCCCTTCACAGGACTGCAAATGTCCTATTATTGCTATTACGGCTGTTATTATATTTAAGTTGTAGCATAAGAGTATCACAACTTTTTATGAAATGTAACTCCTAGTTCTTCTTCACTACAAATTTTTTTTGGACTTCTAAAAGAAGATAGGAGTTAAAGTGCGACCTGTTCCATTTTGCTTTGATTACTGTAGCATCAAAGCAACAATGCATCAGTAAAGCAAGGGTTGGAGGGAAGGGTCTGCCTTAATGAAAGGAAATAATGTGGGAAGTGATCTGAAAGCATTCATATGGTGCAAACATCTGGGAAAGCTAAGGGGAATGATGAAAAGGGAACAATTCCTAAAATAAAAAATCAGTTATTGGCAGACTGTCTGAGGAAAAACCAACCACTTAGATTAGCTTTGTGACAGTGGTGAATATCACCACTGATGTAGGGTGAGGATGGAAGTTCGTTCTCTGAGTTTGTGGGTTAGTTTCTAAACATTTTGTTACCAGGCTAGATAACACCTTCAGCACAATTCAGGGGATGTCAAGGTGATACTGATATCCCCTAAATTCCACTGAAGATGTTTCCTGGC